>CM076581.1:76995861-78195923 GCA_034641835.2 Pinus albicaulis | reverse complement strand
GCTCTAAACCAAGTTCTAACTTCTCCAGTAAGGCTCTGAACGAAAATTCTCATTCGGATATTATCAGTATCAATCTCATAAAACTCAAAGTAATCGGTCATTCTTTTGGTGTGTTGTTGAGCTGTGTAAGTTCCTGATCCATCAAAAGGTGTGATCTTACTCTGGTAGTCCTGAGGTAAAGCTGGAGGGTTGGCTGGTAACTGTAGAGGGGCGTATCGATTAGCCATTGGAAGATAAAGTGGGGTAATAGGTATTGATGGTCTGGCAGGGGAAGATGGAGGAGTTGAAGGAATAACAGGTGTTTGAAAAGTTTGAGAAAAAGTGACTGAACTTGGAGATGCTTCAGTAATCACAGAAATGTTTGAACTTTCTTCAAAGGTTTGCTCAGACTGAATAGAGTTATGCAATTCTTTGTCAAGATGATGTGAAACAAATCGATATTGTAAATCTTCAAAGAACAATGGATCTGGAACTAATCTAGATAATTCAGTTTCAGAAAAATTCACAAACAAAGATGTTTCAAATCGTGCATCGAAAGGAATGTCATCAATATATATAATTTTCACAGGACAAGATGCAGATCTAGAAAGTGGTCTAGAACTTCCTGTACTCTCCTAACTTCCTCTTTCAGAACTTTCTTGAATTCCTTGTCTTCTAAGAATCCTGGGAATCAGATTTGGATTTTCAAATATTGGTGGTGGATTGGGGTCGGGGTTTGACCTAGTATGTCGAATCCTTTCTGAAGCCAGCTTTCCTAGACTATGTGTTTTTGGATTTTGGATTTTAATTGAAAAATAAATACAACTTCTACAAATTCTTCAAGAAATAATGATATATGATTAAGATTTCCTCAAAGATCTGTTTAAACTAGAGAGTCTGATTGAAAAATTTGAAACTAAGATTCAATATATAAGCTAAATCAGAGATAGACTGAAGCAGCATTTATTTACTTTTGCAATTGCAGAGCAAAAGCAATTTCAAAGGCTACCTGGCTGATCTTCAGACTCTGTCCATAGCTTATAAATCAAACAATAGTATCAATAAAATGATTCAGATTCCCCAGTATGGTCGCCACTATGTTATCACTCAGGTTTTCCTAGAAGTTGTGTAAGAGGAAAGTATACTCGAGGTAACCACAAACCAACCTTTTAGATGCAGAATCTAGCCAATCTGCATCCAGAGAGGGCTCTCTCTTTATAATTTATCTTTGTTCTTAGAAGGTTTTAGGCTAGTTATAGATTCAAAAGTTTGTTTTGGGAAAATGGTGGAATCCACAAACTAAGGGCAAGGTTGAAGGCTTTCAGTCCATTGGGCTATGGAGTCAAAGGATGGCTTTACTGGATTTCTATTCTACGCACAAGATGGCTTTACAGGGCAAGATAGCTAGACAGAGAACAATCCTTAGAATTTAAAGTGGATGGGATGATTTTGAAGGGATGAAAGGCGGCTAAGAATCTTTCACCATGTTCAAAAAGAGAAATGAGATGATTACAAACAAAGAGAAATGAAGAATTCTTTATTATAGTAATCAACAATGTTTAAATTAGCAAAGCAAGAGCATTTAAGAATTCATGCTTATAACTAATTCAGAGGAAAACATTAAGAACAATCACATCTGAAATCAGAGTACAATTAAGTAAATTATGATTCAATCCTTTATGTAAATTATTCAGAAATGGACATAATGATATTATAAACTGATATAAAACTTAAGACAAAGGGTAGAAAGACTTATTGAACTGCAGTCCAACACATGAATCCTGCAAAAAGTCATGAGCTTCAAATCGTCATCCAGTAAGCCACGAATAAATTTCTCCAAAATGCTTTTATTCCGAAAATATCAATGTTACAACAAAGTAATAGAATCCACACTCAACACTCTCTTTGAGGGTTTATTTATACACAAAATAATCTTAAACAATCTTACACTATCTTAGCCAATAATCTAGGCTGACTTAAAGCATAATTTAGAAACAAACAAGAGACAAATGGTCTCGTGGATAAAATAATGGGTAACTGCCGATGTGCTGTTCCTTTCTTCGTGGATGTGCTGGAGGTAAATGCTGAAACAGGGTTCTGTGCTGTCCCTTGCAGTATTTCTTTGACTTGTTGGACACTCTTTATTCCCACGGATACTCTTTAACCCTTTCATCCGATACTCTTTCATCTGTTTTCTTATTTTTACCATTTACTAGATAGTAAAGATAAATTCTCATCCTGAAAACAACTCTTATAGAATTTCCAACATTTCCTTCCACCACGGATCATCTGGTATCATAGTTCTTCTGAGCTTTCTTAAAGTTTCATCTGCTTCAGTAAGTTTATAAAAGGTAGGCTCATTTGGAAATAGATACTTTATTTCATGTTCCAGATGAAATAAATTCCTCACTTTATCATAAATACTTTTCCCGGTTGGTAATGTCGATTCTGACGAGCTAGTAGAACCAGCAGCTGTATTTTTAGCATGAGCCTTTATTCTCTTCACATAGGTTTCCAAGTCCATTATTTGATCTTCTGTGAGCATGGGACTTGGTAACCCACTATCCAACAAAGCTTGAAATTTCTCTCTGAAAATGTTGATGTCAACCAAAATGTTTGTGCACTTTCTTTCTAAATTTTGCATGAAGGTCCTCTTGGTGAAAACTCTCTTTACCTCCAAAACTGTACCTGTCCTGTCATCAATTCCTAATGATGCAAGCTGTTGCTTTGTTCTGGAATTCAAAAATTGAATGAGCTGATTGGCCTGCTCAGGCCTGCCTCTCAATTCATTCCTGGTTCTATTTATTTCTTCTTGGGCGATTTTAACCAACTCATTTTGCTCAAAAATAGCTTGAATAGAGGGCCAAATACCCTTTATTAATTCAATGATGTTACCCCAAAGAATGTCATTTATTTCATTTAGAGGCTTCTCCAATGAAAGATCTTTCTCCAAAGCCTGAACCAAATTTTTCAATCTTTTTATCTCTCTGGTGTTATCAGCAGCTGTCTTTTTAGCTGTGTCATATTTTTCCTCCAATTTTACTAATTGCAATTTTGTTTCTTGGAGTTCTGTGACCCTCAGTTGCAAGCTCTCCATTTGTTTTATTAAATCCTCAGAACTCAAGCCAGAAGTATTCACTTGAGATGGCTGTATCTGCTGCCCTGTTGTTGGAGTACCTGTTGTTGAAGTCTGCCTGAGAGTTTCCTGTTCCTGCAATGCTTTTTCCAATTCCCTCTCTGTTTCATTTAGTCTCTTAGTCATATTTAGAAGTAACTCCATTATTTCTTCCTGTGAATTACCTTTTATAACTTCTTGGGTCTGAGGGTGCCTCAAGGCTAGTAATTTTAGCTGTTTTCTGAGTGCAGCTATATCATCCTCTTTCTTCTTTATCAATGCCTCAATACCTTTGATGTCCTTGGGATTATGACCCAAACCAATGATTATTTCTTCTAAAGACTTAATTCTATTATCTTTGGCCTGTGAGGAGGCCTTCTCAATTTTCAATTGTGCAGTAGTGTTATTCAAAGAATCTTGCAGAGTTATAGCTGCCATGGCCTTGTTGGTGAGAGTAGAATAGACCATTTCCCCAGTTTGTCTGTGTAGCTCTATCTGGTCCAGGGGATGGATATCCTTTGCCAAAACTTCAA
The DNA here is from genome assembly GCA_034641835.2 of Pinus albicaulis. NCBI lineage: Eukaryota > Viridiplantae > Streptophyta > Pinopsida > Pinales > Pinaceae > Pinus > Pinus albicaulis. The sequence goes on along the minus strand of CM076581.1, from coordinate 78,192,296 downwards.
AATTTGTTCTGATGTAATCTGCTGCTGAAGTGGGCTTTGGCACCTTTGTTTTGAAGTGGCTCATCAGCATTTTTCCTTGTGAAAGGTCAAACGCTGACATTAGTCTTTCTTGATTATGGGGGGCCATCTTCATATATTGATCATATACCTTCATTTTCAATGGATCATTTTTTGTTTTAATATTAATGAAGGTTCTTTTAATATCTCCAGTGTCTGTTTTTGGTGGTCTGAAAGAGGAGACCTCAGTGCTTAATTGCTTCTGTAAAGCTTTCCCTTTCTGGCTTATGTTTGTTTCACTTGTTGTGCCAGTTTGCTGACTATCTTCCCTTCCATCATCAAATACTTCATCTATAATTTCTACATCTGGAGGTGGATCTGATTTGTGTTTTTTAGTTTGACGTACCTGTGAGGCCCCTTTTGGAGGTGTGGTATCTGGAGCCTATCTCTTCTTCCCTATTTCCACATTTAATGGAGTTTGCAACTCTGGAACTTGTGGATGCTGTGCCTGAGTGGGAGAAACCTGTGATTGTTCAGGTGTTTTGGAAGTTTGTGGTTTCTCAGCCATGACCAAAGTTTCAATGACCTGAACTGCAGGTTCTTTTCCTTTACCCTTGGGTTCTGTTGCTACTGATGGACTGCTTTCCTGTAATGCTTGCTGTAGAGTTGTTGCTGAAGATGTGCCAATGTAGGGTACCTGCATTTGACCACACGTTTCTAGGTCAAAGTTTTTCTCAACATCTTTCCAAATTTTATTCATTTTGTCTGCTTCACTTTCTTCCTCAACAAGGGTTCCTTCAACCCATTCATCTTGATTTGCATACTGTTCTAGATCAGGAATCTTGTGGTGAATATAAGGAGATGATTTATTCTTTAATCTCCTTTCACAAATAAAACCAAAGGGGTCATAAGGAACCCAACGGAAAGATGTTTGGAATTTTCTTTGCAATATATTGTCTGCCTCTCTCTCAGCCTTCCTAGAATTGCAGATGAAAGGACCTAATTGGCTTTTGATCCTTAACTGAGCTTTCTTCTTTACATTACAAAAATGGATCACATCTGAATTGTTCATTTGCCTGAAGTATTCCAAGGCAAAAATCCTCATTGGTACATATATGGGTAACTTGAATGGATGTAATTCACATCCATAAATCCTGATGACTGTATGGTTTTTATACAAATACCAATCCCCAACCTTATAACTCTTTGACAGTTGCAAGGTATTTTTAATTTCATTAGTGAGTCTTGGGGGAGGAATTCCTGTTAACAATGTTGTTGTAGAATAAACAAACTGATCAATGAATTCAGAGTAGGAGTAGGGAGAATCGGAGGAAGAATGAATGATGGGGGACCAAAATATGACTGACCTGGGATTTCCCTTGGCATCAAGTTTTTGAACAGGGAAAGGGAATCTTTCTGACTGATAGTAGATCATGAGATGATAGATAACTGAGGAGTACTTGAAAACCTTTTCAGTATCCAGCCTTAAGAATTGATCATGGATCTTGTTGGCTATGAAGGAAGTAAAATCATATTTGATCTCAGGAGGTTGCCCAGGATTAAAAATGGATAGCAAGGCCAAGGTTATCTCATCCACATATTCACTGGTGTTGAATCCTAAGACAAAAGATATAATATTTACAATGAGCCTTCCCAATGTATTGAAAAAGTAAAAACCATAGGGAGGAGACCCTTTTGGCTGATGCTCAGGTAACATGAAATGCTGACACATGGATTTTAGCTTTTCTGGGGTTAATTGCCTGGTTTTCTCAATCAATCCTTCTATGGACAATGGAGCCAATTATTGGTCTGGCTCAAAGTGTAACATGGCATTGATAGCCTGGGGAGTGATGGGAAACATAATACTTTGATCAGGAGCTATTACGGCCCTCCGTGCGGGATCATAGTTTGCCTGGCAATAATGGATGATTTCTGGGAATGGAACAACTGAAGGGATGAGATACCTTGGGAGATTGGATTCCCATAACCCTATAAGATCTTGCCCCTTTGAGTATTCGTCTCTGCAGTGACAATAACTCAATAGGGGACTTTCATCAAAAACCAAGTCTTTAATTTGGAAATCTTCATCTATCAAAGGTAAATAGTCTAATTCCCGGTGAGGAGCATTCAATGGAGTGATATTCAGAGCTGCCGGGGCCTCCATTTTGGTTCTTGTGGATTCAAAATGGAGGTTTTGGTTTTCCTTACAGGCCGGGCGGAATTTCTAAAAATGAAGGAAATTGGCACAGCTTGCCGGTTCAGGGAACAATTGCACAGTCTTAAAACTTCTGGACATGGATCGGTGACGATTTTTAACCACTATTTCCTCGAAAAACAAAGAACACTGAGCTTTATTTGCAGTCGGGGCGGAAAAGGATAAATACCTGCTTTTAGACGGAAGCTGGTTCTTTAACAGGTAGCAGGTAATGGCGGGACTGTTCTTCAACACGAGCGCTGCGGAATCTTGGAGTAAATTGGTCAATTGCAGTGGAAATTTGAAAATCGCAGCGGGAGCTCTGTCGTTTTCAAAATAACGAAATAACAGGAAAAATATGAAAAAAATGGCTTTAGAAAGAGTTTTTTATTTTTTCGAGGGATGACGTCATTGACGTACAGGAGTGACGTGTGCAAGGTCGGGTGGTAAGCGGTAAGCGGGAAGTTCCCGTACTGCTTTTGGTCGAGGGTGGTATTGATCGCGGGGGGAGCGATTCCACAGAGTGATCGCCACGTGGATGGTTGACTGTTCAAAAACCACCCATCCCCCGCTGGTTAAAAGGCTGATAAGGAATGGGCAGCGGGGTGATCACTGGCCGTTGATCTACGAAGAGGTGATCCGACGGCTGAAGGGATGGGGGAACATGTGGGGGGTTCAGGTGTGGGCCCGTCGGGTTTTAAAACAGTTTTTACCGTTTTTTAATCACTCCGGGGGAAATCTAATAGGCGGATAAAGTTATTAATTAGTCCAGATGACTTAATTAATCCCGTATGCAAAAGAAAGGGTTTGCGGCGGAGTTGGCTAGGTGGAATGCCAGGTGGACAATCCACGGTGGCGCTAGACTTTTCCGAAAGAATAAAACTTCGGGCCTTGTATTTTTGGTTTTAAACATACATATTGTATGTCTAAAGTTTGATTTTTTCATATATATTTTTATTATATGGTAAATTAATTAATACAACTAATTCACCATAGGGGCGGGATTAATGTATAACGCTATATTTTAACCAAAGGGCTTGTAGAAGCGGGTTTTTATGAATTTTAGGGAGATAAATACTTTGGTTAAAACATTATAATAAAGGGGTTTTTTGGGGTATATATAAACAAAGGAATTATATACTTAGGAAAGGGTATTTCACTAGGGATTTAGTAAATAGAGTTAAATGTTAATATGGCAAAGGACAAGGAAACTCAAAATATTTTTGTACATCTAAGAAAGTGATAATTTGTGAAGTAAATTGCAACATTTTATCTTCAACACTTAAACTTAGAATAACAATTTATCTTGAGGGATTTTTATGAAATTATGCATCAGTTTCCTAAGTAAAATGTGATTTTACTTAGGAGAAAGTTAAAAATGGAAGATAATAATGATGAATTATCTCAAGTACTTAGGTCTTTTTTGATCATTAGGCCGAGGGTCCGGTCCCTCCAGAAGTCAAGGAAATGCCTTGAGCCCTTTTGATCTCCAAACACCTTAGTACTTTTGGGGGAAATTAGTAAAACCTTTAAGGGAGAAAATGATGAGGGAGGTTAATGATTTTTTTGACTTTGCTTGCAATGATTTTCCAGTGTATTTCCTGCTTCAATATTTGTGATGAAAGTTAAAGGATCAACAACATGTAGCAGCATCATTCATTCAGATAACACTTTGCAGCACCATCTACCTACCCTATCTACTTAACACTACCATTTTCTCTTCTTTATTAGGGTGCATTTGGACTTGCAAACCCTTATCAATCTTTTTCTTTTTACATGATAAATCTATCTATTTCTACCCTTATTACATCCAAGGGCTCAGATTAAACTGTTGAGCACCTTTTCTTATCTCTACCTATCTACTCATCTGCCAAGATTAAACTGTTTGGCTAGATATTTATTCTCTAATCTACAACATGAAATTGAAATATGAGTAAGCCAAGTTTAAACAGTTTGACTTATTCATGATTTGTGGCAAAGGTTTGACAAGCTGCACACAATTGCTTTATTACAAAAGATGAAATAGTAGTGGCATTTGGATTTGCACACTTTCCTTGGTCTATTTTTGCTTGGGGTTCATTTCTTTCATTTTTTGACCATTTTATTTTTCTTACCCTTTGATTTTTCTTTTAGGGTATACCCTCTTTACATTTTTTAAATTTTTTGATTTTTTGGTCTTTTCAGAATATGGAACACCTCTGCTCGAGAAAGAAGGTTTGAACATATTCCATAATTTCAATCAAGACAATCATGAAAGATGAAACCTATTGGTATAGGAGGCTAACACATCCCATGCAGATATACCTCAGAGTCAAGTATTCAGTAACATCCCTTACCCATGCACACCCTTTGCACTATGATATTCTTCTCCTTATATAGATTTATCTTTTACTAATACCATGAGCCAAAACCACACAACTGCCAATGGTATTCTTGGACGGAATTAAATAGATGACACAACGCTCAATATTGTGGGCTAATACCATGATAATTCCCCTTGGTATCATAATTTTAGAGTGCAACAGGCATACGCGACTTTGCTTCTTCGAAACGGCATGTATACGTGACTTCTCTTCATCCAAACTGTTTATACATTGTGAGATATTACATTTATCATTTCTTTGTCACTTCTTATCTAACCTGCAAATACATCATTTGTACATCTTTAACACATATATTTCTTATCACAAGGAAACTCATCAATTATGTTTCCATCAATGACAACTTCATCAAGTAGGTTGCCATCAAGGAAAACATATTGCATCATATTGCCAACAATCTCCCCCTTTGGACTTGACGGAAACCATGATGGTGTTTGATCACCACAACATATACATACATTCATAATAACCATTATTCACCATTACTCAAACACCAAGGTACTCTCCCCCTTTTACATCAAGGGTAAAGGGCGGATCAATACCAAAATAATGTTTCTCTTCCCCTGTAGAAAGATGAGCTCTATAGATCTGATGTGCACTGAAATTACCATGCTCCCCCTGAGTTCATGTTGAATATTTAGACATTTTTTCAATGAATTACATGACTCTATAACTCAACCGAGTATGACCTTTCCTATCACCAAGGAGTCATACTTACATCAAAGTTCCAACCAAGTGGAATTACATATTTGACTCACCTTCCCAAACAAGTGGGTTTACAACTGAACAAGTCCTTACATGACTAAATATAACGATTTTACATCATAGGTCTTAACATGAACTTTTCATCAAATAATAGATATTAATTTGTATAACCATGACCAAAAGAATCTCAAACAGGAGATCAAAACACAACAACCAATTAGAATGCCAACAATGCATCCTTTTCAATCAAGGAAGGTGCTCCCCCTAAAATTGTGCATCTTGAACACCTTCAGCAACAAATTCATCAAAGCATCTTCATCAAGGAGATAAATATTAGAGAAATGTACAATAAAATGAATACTAGAACAAAACCATAGAATTACCCAACAATACAACATATTGTTCTGAAAACTGAGCCAGAGAAATTATGTCAGCAAAAACCATACGCGGTTACCATATGCGGTTTTATGTATAGAAACTCAAGTATATAAGCGGTTTGCCTTTATGAAACCAACGTACCGAATTTAATCTTCTGAAATTAAGCATATTTGATAATAGAGGCAAAGACAACTCCTAGCTTATGTCTGAGATATTCATATTCTTCCCTGGGAATAGGTTTAGTAAATATATCTGCAACTTGTTCTTTAGAGGGAACATACTTCAATTTAACCCTTTGTTCAAGCACTTGTTCATGTAGGAAGTGATACTTGATAGGAATTTGCTTGGTCTTGGAATGTATAATAGGATTTTTCTAGATACTAATGGCACTTGTATTATCACATAGAATGGAGATGGGAGGTGAACATTTGATTTGAATATATTGTAATATCTACATCATCAAAAGAGGTTGTGTGCAACATGATGCCACAACCACATATTCTGCTTCCACTGTAGATAAGGAAATATAACTTTGTTTCTTGTTGAACCAAGAGACTAATCGGGGCCCCATATAGAATGCACCACCACTAGTTCTTTTTCGATCATCAACATTTCCTACCCAATCCGCATCTGTGTAAGCATGAAGAGTGAGATCATCAACATTCTTTGGATAGCATAGACCAAAGTCTTGAGTCCCTTGTAGATATTTGAATATTATTTTTACAACCTGAAGGTGAGACTCTTTTGGATTAGCTTGGAATCATCCAACAATCCCAACTGCATGCATAATGTCTAGTCTTGTCCCAGTTAGATAAAGCAGATTATCAATCATGGATCTATACTCTAGTTGATTCACCATGGGAGAATCATCATAAGAACTAAGGTTACATCTAGTTACCATTGGAGTACTCACATTTTTGCATTCTTCCATCCCATTCCTCTTCAAAAGTTGCTTGATATATTTTGCTTGTGATAGAAATATGCCATCTGTTGCTTGTTGTACTTGTAAGCCAAGAAAATATGTTAGTTCCCAAAGTAAATACATTTCAAATTATTGTTGCATAACATAATCAAATTTCTGACTCATGGAATCTTCATTACTTCCAAAAATGATGTCGTCAACATACACAACAATAATCAATAGTTTATCATTCTCTATTTTTTTGTATAAGTTACTATCAGTAGATCCCTTTGTGAAACCTTGTTGTTGAAGATATTTTTCAAGACGATAGTACCATGCCCGAGGATCTTGTTTGAGGCCATATAAAGCCTTTTTAAGTTTTCAAACAAGTTTTTCATCATTTCCTAGAATGAATCCTTCTGGTTGTTCTATATAAACATCTTCTTCTAGATCACCATTGAGGAAAGAAGATTTTACATCCATTTGATAAACCTTGAATTGTTGAAAACTTGAAAAAGAAAGAAAAATTCTTGTGGCTTCAAGTTCTGCTACAAGAGAAAATTTTTCTTCAAAGTCTATACCTTCTTGTTGAGCATACCCTTTACAAACAAGTCTAGCTTTGTTTCTAATAACATCTCCATTTTCATTTAACTTGTTTTTGAATATCCATTTTGTTCCAATAGCATTTTTATCATGAGGTCTTGGAACCAATTCTGAAGTATGATTCTTTTCAATATGATCAAGTTCTTCATTCATGGCTTGAATCCAACATTCATATTTATTAACTTGATTTACATTATGTGGTTCAATAATGGATAATAATGTCGGATAGCTAGGGGATCCTAAAAGAGTTCTTCTTGTTTGGACACCTAATCCCTTTTCTCCCAAAATTTGAGATTCTAGATGATTCTTTTGAACATACCTAGATGGATCCTTTTCAGAGATATCTTCTTTTGGTGCTTCATTGGATTCTCCTTCTATATTTTTTTTATTTGATGAGGGAAAATATACATCATCATCATCTTCATTTGTTGTTGTTATTTCCCTTTTAGGAGCTTTGAGAGACTCATCAATTACAACATAAATACATTCAAGAATATTCTGAGGTCTTTTATTGTAACATTTATATGCTTTACTTCTAGAAGAGTAACCAAGAAATATTCCTTCATCTGCTCTAGGTTCAAACATACCAAGTTTTTCATCATTGTTCTTGATAAAACATTTTCTTCCAAAAACTCTAAAATACATTACAGTGGGAAAATTACCATACCAGAGCTCATAAGGAGTTTTATCACTATTCACACGAACATGAGCCTTGTTATATTTACAGCAGTATGTGTTGCTTCTCCCCAAAAGGTATCGGGAGTCCCAGATTTATCAAGCATAGCACGATCCATCCATTGAACTGTTCTATTCATTCTTTCTACCACACCATTTTATTATGGGGTTCCAACTACAAAAAATGTCTTTTTATGCCATGATGTTCACAGAAATAAAAGATTTCATCTGATATATATTCTCCTCCTCGATCAGATCTAAGACATTTGAATTTTAGATCTAATTCATTTTCAACCAAAGCTTTGAAGATCTTAAATTTTTCAAATGGTTCATCTTTATGTTTTAGTAAACCGATCCAACACATTCTAGAAAAGTAATCAATAAATAAAATATAGTATTGTTCTCCATGGGGTGAATTTTTCCTTACAGGACCACATAGATCATTATGTATAAGTTCAATAGGCTTAATTGCTGATCCTTCTTTGGCATTAAATTGTGCACTCGTTTTCTTACCAAATTGGCAAGATTTGCATATGGTACTTTCAGGCAGAGTGATGCTGGGTAGATCACGAACAGCTTTGAGTTTGTTATATTTTCTTATTTGAGAGAAGCTCAAATGTCCCAATATTTTGTGCCATAACCAATTTTCTATATATTTACCTAAGTATCACTTCTCTTAGCCACCTTTCAATATATATAGATTGCTTGGTATTCTAGTTACTTTTATTACAATTTTTCCTGTGTCAAGTTCACGTACTACACATTCTTTTGAACTAAAGACAACTTCATTTCCTTGATCACACATTTGGATTACACTCAACAAGTTATGCTTTAACCCATCCACATACATAACATTGTTAGCTTAAACCTTTTCTTTTAGAAACACAGAATCTTTACCCTTAATGATAGTAGGAAAGTCATTTCCAAAAGTAACATTCTTTCTTTCTCTAATGCATTATATGAAAGAAGTTTATTTTTATCACCTGTCATATGTTTTTAGCATCCACTAACAATGTACCATTTATTTTCTTCTCCTTCTGCAAATAACGCTATGCCACAACTTTCAACCTGTGAGTCCTTCCTTCTCCATACCCTAGAATTTGTGGGTATATGTTCTTTTGGCTGAAGTTTTCTCCTGCACTCAAATTATTCATGTCCAAAGTTATTGCAATAAGAACATACAATTTCGCCTTGAAGAGGAGAAAAGTTGTTGTAAGTATTCTTCTTTACTCCAATCTCATTTCTTTGATTTCTAGCTTCTCTGGTCATGATGGTTTTGTATGCAACTCATTGTACAGCTTTATGACCAAAATTATGACATGAGAAACATTGTCCATTAAATAATAAATTTATGCGATCATGAAACCTTCTATTTATTTTTACCTACTAATTGATATTTCTATCATTGTTCTTCCTTGAATTGAAGTGGTCATGCTTTACCTGTGTAGTCTCTTTGTTCTTTTGCTGAGTGACAAAATGTTGTTGGCTGCTTTAGCTGCATTTAGATAGCTTGGTGTTGAAGACTGAGAGGATTCTCTAATATATCCAAGACCTGTCTTTACAAGAGGAGAGTGTTGTACCTTGATAATTTCATCTATGGTTTCATATCCTTTAGCAAATCTAAGATTTAAAGATTTCACTTTCTCAATTTCCTTTCTTAGACTTACTATTTCACATTCTAATTTCTCATTGTGCTTCTCATTTTCTAAAATCTGATTCTTTAGAGTATCCATGGCAATTTTTTTTTCTTCCAAACATATTTTGAGTTGATTTATTTCTTCAAGAAAATCATTTTCTTCTAATGCATCCATAAAAGTATCTTTAGCCTCACTAGATTCTTTTTCAAAAACCATGAGTAGTCTAATATCTTGATCAGATTCTCCTTCTTCACTATTTGATAGACCATCACTATATTCATGAGTATAATAGCTTTTACTATTGATAAACCAATTATTATTTCGTTTTTCCACTTCCTTTCCCTTTTCATGATTATCTTTATGGGGACTTTTAGCAGCATAATGACCAACTCTTACACAAGAAAAACATTTAAAAGGAAGCTTACCTCTGAACCTTCCAGTGCCAAGTTGTAGCTCCATTACAAAATTTATCTCATCTTCTTCTAAAATATACCATGATCCTTCTTGTTCTTCTACTTCCTTTCCTTTTGCAGCATCTCTAAAGACAACTTCTTTGACTTCAGATGGACCTCATTTCCTCATTTCACATGCAGTCAGAATCCCATGAAGTTGAACAATAGTAAGAGTTTGAAGATCCTGCTTCTCTTCAATGGCAGACACTTTTGACTCAAATTTTGGAGTCAGAGATCTTAAAACCTTTTCTACTAGAGTAGTGTCAGTTATGGTTTCTCCTAGATTTCTCATACTATTTACAATATCATCTAGATGTAAAAATAAACTAGCAATGCTTTCCTCATTATGCATTCTGAGTTTTTCATATTGTATTCTATGAGTTTGGAGTTTAGCATTTTTTACCTTGGCATCAACTTCATAGCTCAGAATGATTTTGTCTCATAGACAAATGCATTGACTGCCTTTGCATTGGTTTCATAGTTCTTTCTTGTTGTTGGATCTGTTGGAACTGAAGCTGGATATTGATAACCTCCTTCAATTATAGCCCATACATCTGCTCCAAGATACTGAAGATAGGATCGTGTCCTTGTCTTCTAGAAGATTAAATTGTTACCGTTGAAGAGAGGAGGCATAATAGATGATGTCCCATCTTGATTTCTCATCTTATTTGATCTTCCTGCTAGCGATTAATATTCTTCAGAAGTACCTACTCTGATTCCAATTGTTGGGAAAAATACTGAGGGGGGGGGGTGAATCAGTATTTACAATAATCACAATCTTTTACTTTTCTCTTACTGATTTCTATATGCGGCTTTGATTAACCCAAATACCATATATACGTGGATATACTAACAGAAACTTGCATATACTAAGATAACTTTATTGTTATATGAACTTTAAGAAACATTCTTTAACCCAACTTATCAGTTAAACAGTAAATATGTGCAGTAATAATAAAATAAATAATCACACAAGAGAATCAAACATGAACACCAAGATTTAAGGCAGAAACCCAACCACTGATGTTGTCATCTTTGTCTTCAATATTTATTATATGGAAAACTGCTTACAATATTGTACTGATGCAGATATATATCAGTACACAGACATATACCTACAAAAGGTTGCAACCTTCTCTCGTTCTCCAACTGCTACTAGAAGGGAGGTCCAACCCCCTGATCTCGTTTACCAACCACTACTAGAAGGGAGCTTTGACCCCCTGATTAGAACACTAGCTTCTACTGGCAAGAAGCTTCTACTTCCATATTGAAGGCTTCAACCCTCGGAACCACTGCAGACCATGTTTCATCAATTTTCACACTGGATCCCACAGCTTCAACACAACTCATCATTAAGATTATCAATAATAAACTTCACCCAAACTTTAATCACTATAACCAGAACATAGTAATAACCCATATTTCAGAATCAGTATGCAAAAAAAATCTCAACCCTGATCATTCATTATCTTAAAAATACATACGCTACTTCCCTTCAGTAATCTCGCGTGTATACGCACTTTCCTTCATACCAACCTGCATATAGATCTGAGAATATTTTTTTTACAAAAAATTATCAGTCTCAGATTCAGATCTGAGGCTTTCAATCAGATATATTTTTAGTATGCAGAACCCTTATTCAATCAATCACCATTAAACACATTTACTCACTCATTGATCATATTTGTATATATTCAACTTAGCAGCATATACAGTATTCAAGCAACCCATATCTGCATGAAGACTTTATTGACAGACAACAGAAATACAACAGGAATAAACAGATAACCTCTGCAGTAAGCTTCAGAAAACCCTGACTTCCATACGCTCTTTTTCTGAGACAAAGCCGCGTATACACACACTTTCAAAGAGATGAACTAGCATATAGATCTGTAAATGTTAATTTTGTAGAATATTTCAGATCTACAGACTCACCCATATTTCTTCACTTGACTTTAGCAAACATGCGCCAAGACATAGATCTAATCATCTCTTCAATAGATCAAGTACATATTCATTTTAGGTCTAGAGATCCTGATCCATCATTATATTCAAGGGTGCATCATAGATTCAAATCTAACAATAAAACATAGTTCATCCCATGCATATATACTTTAGAGAGAAGTATTCAGTAACATCCCTTACCCATGCGCACCCTTTGCACTATGATCTTATTCTCCTTATATATATTTAGCTTTTACCAATACCATGAGCCAAAATCACACAAATTCCAATGGTATTCTTGGACGGAATCAAATATACGACACAACTCTCAATAGTGTGGGCTAATACCATGGTAATTGATCAGGAGATCATGTCCAAGTTCAAAAATGCTAAAAAATGAAAGTGCTCAAAAGTATTTGTAACCTGAGCGACTAGAAATGTCTCATCACTGTGATTCTGGTGTCATGAATGGTTTGCAAAAAAAAATTCATATGCAGAAGTTATGAAGGTTTGCAAAGCCCAGTAAACTCCAAAAAAATAAAAATTTGAGTTTGACCAAGTTTGACTTATTAATTTGAAAAATTAAAAAAATAATATTCCAAGAAATATTCCCTAGAATATTCCATGTGGGCGAGTAGCAGTTTGACAAGTGGTAGCAAAGTATTTGATGATGGTTTTACTTTGGATATTTTAGCCAATCATGGGCTGCCACATGGTAGGCCTGGAGGCCACCACATGGCCCCAGGATGAAGAAAAGTTAGCATATCTAAATATTTCTGAGTTTATAGGATTCGAATCCGTGACTCGAGCTCCACAACATAGAGGCCAGACCGACCCACCCACATTCAATTTCTTAACAACAATAGTTCATGTGACGTATTTTCTTTTGAAAGTTTTACTGGCGGGAAAAAGGGTTAAGGGCTAGCCCTGACTGCTCGAGACCACATCGCATAACCCTGGCCCTAAAGGTCTTAACCACGGGTGGATGTAATGATTGGATAACTGATTACATGTGGCCATGTTAAAACAGTTATTGCAGTGGTCAAGTTTGTGGTCAGTGCCAGCAGTTCCGGCGGTCACATGTGACCGCCCACATCCTCAACATTTAATGCGGAGGTTGGGCAGATGGTTAAAGCCACGGTTAAGCTGACGATTAATCTGTTGAGGGGTCATGTGACCGCTGAACTTAAAATTTAATGCCACCTTTAACCATGCATCTATTTTTGGCGCTTTCCACCAATTTCGGCGGAGTTTGACAAACTGTCGGAGTTGACTGGAGTTCCTCCAGTTTTGGAGGAGGTTTTCAAGGGACACTGGGAAAATTTTTGTTTTGGCCATAGGTTCTTGGATTTTCGACCAATTTTGATGCATGGATAGTTAATTTTGGGTATTATTAACATTTTGAAAAAATTGGAATAGTTCTTAGAGCCACCATAGGTCATCTTGTGCAGGTTTAGCTTCAGAAAAGGTCAAGGAGCCACTGGGGCCACTAGGGTGTTTTAAGTGTATTGAGCATCCATTGTCTGTTTTCAACAAATGAATAGTCATTCCTGACTAATTAAAGCATTATGAAGCTGTTTTTATAGAGATCATAGCAATTTGATGCTTATTTTCACATCTTCTTACCATTTTTGAGCAATAAGATATGAGGGACATGCCATTGGGAGCTGGACCAACAGATGTAGCCCATGAGGAGTGAACTGATTCATCAAATTTGCTGAGTATTGTTACATGTGATGTTTAATTCTTTGTTATTTACTACTTTACAGTGTTTTATAAGCAATTTACATGCTTTAACCTCACACAGAAATCTGTTTAACTAAGTTAAAACCATTTGTTTCACCTGCAAACTTCAGAGAACCTTATGCACACATTTTAATTACTATTTGGATACTTAACACAGCAAAACTAATACATTCAATTTAGATCAGTAATGCCCCATGGTCTCATAATTTTAGTGCGCAATAGGCATACTTGACTTTGCTTCTTCGTACCCGCGTGTATACGCGACTTCTCTTCATCCAACCTACGTATACATTGTGAGATATTACATTTATCATTTATTTGTCACTTCTGATTTGACCTGTAGATACATCATTTGTACATCTTTAACACATATATTTCTTATCACAAGGAAACTCATCAATTAGGTTTCCATCAATGACAACCTCATCAAGTAGTTTGCCATCAAGGACAACATATTGCATCATATTGCCAACACTATTTTGCAGGTTAACTAATGAGTCTTTCCTTACTCTTGTGCGCCTCTTTTAGGATAATACTATTAGTTTTCTTCTAGAGGCTCACTCTTTCTTTTTCCTTCCATGAATGTACCTTTATATACATTGAAATTATATGCTTCACAGTGTCAACTTACTTGCTTACTATTTTATGTTTTTTATTGCAACCAAATTAAACCTTTACATTATGGTTTTCAGGCCTATTATCCATATGTGGCTTCTACTCCAAATGGTGTGAGGTCTAGTTGGGACTTCATACTTGGAAGACCCCCTGTGTTGGCGTACATCCAGCACCATAAACCTAGTGACATGAACCAAAATAAAATGGAAATATCACCTCATTGATAAGTTATTAATGAGGTATGAGTCGAATTTATTACAATTCCTTATGGTGAATCTAATGGAAATTTATGTATTGGATGTAGGAAAGCATGGGATATTTCTTAGGTTGGTTGGTTGGAGTTGGTTGCAAGAAGAATAGTAGTAGCAACAAAGTAATTAGGTCATGAACCAACATGTTGGTAAACGACCCAAGGAACAGGTCCATTATGGTACACTGCTACCCAATAGTCACCCATGTATTACCATGAAGCATGCTATGACCAATATGATAGTTCAAGGAAGGAAAATGCCTTGGTTTGAGACCCTTCCAATGCAAGGAAACCTTTCCAATGAATGTATTGATCGAGGGACTGGGAAGAAGAGAAGTGGATTCCTGAACTTGGAAGGTGAGTGACTGCATGGAGGGGGTGACTGGATTTCCCGAGGGACTGGGAAGTAGCGAAGGAAAGGTTTGGGAATAATTTTTTTTTTGTCATTAACATTGTTGGTTTGAATTAGAAGTGCATTGGGAGCTTGCCTTGACATAATGAACTGGTAGTTGTTCGTTTAAGGAGAAAGAAGCACAAGGACTGCAACGCCAAACATTAGAGGTAGGTAGCACTCCAAGGAAAATAAAAATTTAATTTGGACTTGATACAACTAGGCATCCAAATACTGCAAAGAGGACCATTGAAATATGGATAAATTATAACTAGATGTTTATCATATATTTTTTTTTTATGGTTGAAGAAAATTCATAGAATACTATTAATATTTTAAAGAGATGAGCATATAAATATCCATGAAACAATATGAATATTTTTAAAATGTGTTTTGTTGTATATGTGTCATTGAACATCGACGATAGTGTTCCCCCAAGGGGGAGGGGTTTGTGATAGCCTCAATAATGTTTTACATTTGTGAAATGCATTGTAATATTAATGTAAATAATTAAAAATTGGGTTTGAGTCAAGGGACATGGATTCCAGGGACTGAGGAGGGTAATTTCTTGGGATTTTTAATTTCTATTATAGCCAAGGATACTAGTAGGTATGCATTATAAATGATTTAGAGAATTACATTAAGAGGAATTTAGACAAAATGATAAGGGCCATATTTCCTTGGACAGAAACGAAAGCAAGAGAGGAAAACATTGTTGAGTAGTTATTCCCAGAGCACGCAAGCTAAGAGTGGGGTGTTGAAGCGAAATTAATACAAAATAAAGGCAGGGATACGTGGCACTACCCCATAGCCTACGAAGGTTTTATTCTGCACAAATAATCATACACACACACTAGACAATGTAGCAATGGATAGGATAACTTGATTTGTGGAAAAGGAGGAGGATGGGATTCAAGCATCGAAGGGAGAGAACTTGCAATCATTGGAAAATAATCACACATAGAGAACATAGAAGGAGAGGGAGAAATAAATTTTGGTTGGCAAGAATTAAGGGAGGAAATCACTACCAGGTGGGGAATAAATTGTATTTTGAGTCCCCAGTATTCAACAGGTGGAGATGGTGATTCTTGAAAAATCTAGAAGACCTGGGGTGGAGGAATTATTCCTGGAAAAATTATTATAGGATTTCTAGATGGATTCCCTATTGTATGATTTATTTTTTTTGGTTTTGGAATCCCTAAGTTGGGTGGAAACATGCAGTTGAGTTAAAAATGGTGGAGATAGTTAGTATAGTGGATTCCTTGCGAATTTTTATACTTGTAACTTTGTTGGAGAGTGGAGGTGGAAAGATCTCTATAGTCCCTTGAGAAACTAAAGGCCATGTTTCAACCCTTGAGAAAAATACCCCTCAGTCTCTAGTACCTATCTTTGAGGTGTTATATACAAGTGATAATTTGTTGCAGCAATCTATGGTTGGGTGGAGAGTCATAGTCTCAGACTCAGTTTCCCAAAAACTTACAAGATAAGTGTTCCTCATATATCTTTTGTGATAATGAATGAGCCTTGTATTTCTAATTTGGAATGTTTTCATTAATACATGAGACATGACTATGTGACTCCTATTTACAGGATTAACTAGTATTTTGTGTTGTTGTTTTAAGGGAATTGGGATAGAATGTAATAATATTGGTTATGTCACAACAATATTTAGCATAGTAAATCTTTCTTATTGCAATATGGTGATTTTATTGATCACATTATTTGATTAGAATTATTTTGTTTCAATGTAGTAAGATTGAGGATTTACTCCACTTTCATCATTATTGACCTATTGTTTTATATGAGGGCCTTCTCCTATCCTTCAGTGATGTATACCCTGGTGTGGGGTATGCACATCCATTTTATCAAGTACTTAGTCCAATATATCTATATTTTGTATGTTGCGAGGCACAACCTCATGAGCTTGAATGACTAGATTTTAAAGTTCTTGTTCTCCACAAAAAGATGCATTTCTTCTATGCACTTGCTAATGTTGGATTTCTCAAGATGAGTGTGTTAGCTCAGTGTAAAGATGGCATAGTAGGAAATCAATGCTTAAATTATTGGTTTTATCCATGTTGTTCAACTTTAATGGTACTTTATCGATGGGTATTCATGTAACGGTTATTTTTGTTAATACCTTGCTTAAAATCCCTTCATTTCTTATAGAAACATGAAATTGTTTGATTTTAAGTTTGGCTCAGCATTGCATATAATTTGGGGAAGCGTATTGGAGATCTCTCTCTCTCTCTCTCTCTCTGGCCTATCTATTTCATCTAAAAGTTACTCCAAGCATTCAGATAATGCAAACCTAGGTTTTTGGGTCGGTATTTTCACCTTCTCCAAGTTTAGGGTTGATAAATCCTTTTTCTCCATGCGATGGAGGAGATTACTTTAAGATCTTTGATGACTTATTCAATTCTTCCTAGTTTGGAATAATGTTTCCTTTAAGCCATAAGTATGATGGGAATGTGTTCCTCTATGGACACAGACTCCTTTATATGCTTTTGGTTATGTGTATGTGTTCTTTTATGTTGATTTATTATCAAGGGAGACCATAGACCTCTAAGATTACAAATGGATAAGTCCTTGGTCTAAAAGGACAAGTATTTATAATGAGTCTTCTATTTTTTCCACTAAGAACCCAAAAACCATGACTCTATTATAAAATCAGGAGGGATAACACCAATGGAATACTTAGTAAACCTTATTGCTAATAATAAATATCTATTTCATATCCAAGTTATTATAGAACCATCATGGTCAAGACATGGATGAGCTCTTCATAAATAGCTCTATGTGGCTTATACGACCCAAGTATCGAACAAAACCACTGTGGCTTTGACCAAGTATATGAAATTGAGCACATAGGAAAATATTTCCTTATCCTTTCATAGCCCAAATGCATTTCATTGTAGTGGAAGATAATTATTAGTAGGAGCCTTCATATGGAGCTGTATAACTTATCTTTAATACACTCCTTAGCTCCCATTCCCATGTCCAGGCATATAACCATGGGTTACGACCTAGAGAGAACACCCTCGTAACAAGTGGTTGAGGTCAATGGCAATGGAGAAACCTAGGATGACATAAGCCTATAGGTTATATCTCAGAAACTCATAAATGGCCACACTTGGGAAGTTTTATGAAACTAGCTCACAAAATAGAGGAAAAGATAGATCAATGACTTATAAATTAGCATCTTCAAGGGGGAAACCTCCTTTACATTACATAAATGAACAATTCTTGGATGATACAAATGAAGAAACCTCCTTTCTATATATAGGAGTGTAAGGAGTCACAATATAATCCTAGCCGACATAACAATAACAATGTAAGGGTGCAACAATAACAATAGTGGGCTTCTATGGGGCACAATAATAACAATATGGGGACTACATGGGCACAAAAATAACAATAAGGGGGGTGATACACTAACAATAACAATAAGGGGATACACTAGTATTATAAGGACCTCGCATGCCCCTCTCCTTCAAAAATTTGTTTTCATCAACACTTGAGTAGTTCTAGATGATTATGTATAAAATTATCATCCTCCCAGAGGATGTCAAATCTTCAACTTGTAAGTTCTTCCACATAATGAGATACTCTGAAATTGATCGATTTCATAGTTGTCGAGTTCTTTTTTCCGTGTCTGCTTTAGGTTCCAATATGATTAATCGTTCTTCATTAATTTCTAGTAATATTGTGTGAACTGGGATCTCATCACATATAACCTTATTTAAGCATGAAAAATTGAAAACGGGGCGCATTTGGGAGGATGCAAGAAGCTCCAGTTTTAATTCCATAGTACCAATATTTTGCAACACTTTTTAAGGACCATAATACTTTGGTGATAATTTATTGCCCTTCTTAGCTTGCTCGAGGGACATTTGTTTGTATGGTTGTAGCTGTAAAAATACCCAGTCGCCTACATCAAAAAAATTTCATTGTGATGTTGATGTGCCTATTTTTTCATTTGATTTTGAGCCAAGGTGAGGTTATCCTTTAAGATTTGGAGAACTTATTGTTGATGCTCGATGTGATCTTTTGCTTCTTGAACCTTAGAATTTTCTCTTAGATATGATGTGATGGGGGGTGGATGATACCCATAAAGTTCCATAAACATGGTCATTTTTGTTGCAGTATGGAAGGAAGTGTTATACCACCATTCAGCCAGAGGTACCCACTTGACCCATAGTGTATGTTTATCAAGTACAAAGCAACGAATATATCCTTCCAAAAAAAATTTCACTATATCACTTTCCCCATCAGATTGAGGATGATATGATGAACTGTGAGCTAATTGAGTACCCAAACAAGAAAATATTTTCATCCAAAAAATTCCTATAAAAATGGGATCTCTATCGCTTACAATAATATTTGGGTTTCCATGTATCTTTTTAATTGTTTCCATAAATGCATTAGCAATTGTATTGGCTTTAAATGGATGAGATCATGCAAAAAAGTGTGCACACTTGGTAAGTCTATCAATTACCACCATGATGGCAGTATTTCCTTTAGACTTGGGTAAACCTGTCATAAAATCCATTGAAACCTCCTCCCAACATTGACTTCAAATGGATAAAGGTTGTAACAGACCTGGGGTCTTAATTGTTTCAACTTTATTTTGTTGGAAAAAAAAACATTCTTCCACAAAATTTTGAATATCATATTTAATGCCATCCAAAATAGTTCCTTCTTGACCCTGTTAGCCCCCTGTAAATTTTTTATAGGCAAAGTAGAGGGCTAAATTGTTTTTGAGCCTTCAATGAATGCATCTCCCTGGGAGACACATCATCCTTGAAGTCTCCTGGGCCTTTTCCTTTGATAAATCCCCTTTCCTGAGTCCCATTATTAAGACTCTCTTATTACAAAAAATGTTTCTCCAAAAGGCTTTATTTTTCCCCTTGTACTCCTGCAAAATTCTCCATTTCATCCTTTTTCCCTTTGTCAAAGTTCCCCTTTTTTACCCCCAGAGTTTCCCCCCTAAACCTTCTAAATCATCCCCATGCCCCTCTTAAACCATACACACATCCTTGGTGTGGTTTAATAACCCATTCTTCCCTCTATCGTTACCCCTTTTGGCCTTCAATTTCATTAAAAATGTGCCAAAAACCATATTCTCCATGTATGTGGGTCTTAGCCCCCTTCGGCTAGCCCAGAACCATATTTCCCCCCCATGTGGTCTGGCGTTAGAACGAAGCGCTAGCCCAAGGAGCGCTTATCTCATATAGATATCGGGCGCGTTTATAACCGTTGATCTAAACAGATCGGACGACGTTCGCTGGCTCCGACGTGCCCGTGACCCTCCCCGTTCACCTCTCTGATAGCCGATCCACCGTTCATTTCCCGCAGATCAACGGTCCGCAATACAGCCGTCCCGGTGGTCCCCGCCGCGAACACTATTCATAAACCACCTGGTTTCTATCGCACCACCTTTTGGAGGTAGGCAGTATTTTCCCATTGTGCAGCGATTCCACTCATCAATCGATGCATGTCAGGCGCACTATTTCAAAACCGCTATCTCATCGCGCGTTAACGTTCGTCCGCAGATGCATAGTGATATGCACATGCACCGTTCGATCTGGGGCAGTTGATCCAACGGTCGTCATTTCACAAAGCTACGCGAGGTTTAACCTGAGGAAACCGTACCCCTGGCCCACGGTCCATCGCCCTCCAACGTGTTTTCCACTGTCGATCTCCTTTGAGATCAGACGGTCCAGATTCATTTTCATGGCCCGCCGTTGACTTGTCCCGCCATGTCATCCATCCACGTATCTTCATCATTTTACTCGCCTGTCTCCTTTATAATCCATTCAAAGGTTAAATTTTAATGTTTTTTACGTTAAACGTCTGCCTCGACACCTTCCACTGTTTTTCGCCAACCTTCACCAAAGCATTTCTCCACCATTCCTCTGCATTTTTTCGCCATTTCTCTGCAGTCCCACTATCATCTTCGTAGTCTTCCACATCATTCCACCCCCATACATGTTTTTCGTAACAGGTTTTTGTGTTTTGCAGGTTTATCAGGTGGTAAAACCCTCCATTTTCCATATGCACTATTATTAAGGCACAGTGCACAGAAGGAGCTGGATTTAGAGCCTGGTTTTACAGAAAAAATGTCCAAAAAGGTGTCCGCTTCATATATTTCATCAAAGGACAGAGTTTAAGCTCTGCAAACCATATCCGGCGCCATTAAAGCTTGAATTTCATAGACATAGACAATATGGGAAGCAGCAGAGAGCTCGAGGCAAGAAATAGAAGACTTTGGGGCTTCTTCAGGGAGTTTAGAAGGCTGAGGTACCAAAATCAAAGATCCTGTGGATTGCTCAGATGGTCCAATGAACAGAAAACCATATTAGCGGGGTTTTAATATCAGCAAAACGTTCTTCCATAAAAGGACAAGGTGCCCATACATTTCTCATCTTATGCCGCGTTCTAGAGAGGTTTTCTAGCCCTAACAATGGTCCTATGCTGCCAGTGCATTAGTTACACGGTATGGCAGACCCTAGCATCATTATTCTGCCTTTTTGAGCAATTCACCAGAACACTACAATGAATACTAGAAGATAAATGCTCAGAATTAAAAGCGAATGGAGCCTCAGCTCTCCTACCGCTTCAGATTTTAATGTTGCATTTAAGTTTTCATCTACCCCTGTTATGCTTTCCTCCTATAAGAATTCCCAAGATCAAACTGTAAAAGGTTGTTGTTCGGCTACTGCCGTTGTAGCTAGATGGATTCAGTTTCTACTATTAGAACAATCTTGGGAGGGATTTGCAGAGTATTTGTTATGTAGTAGGCTGGGAGGAGAAGTTTGGATTGTAATAGCTATTGAGCTCAGTGTATGTGACTGGTTTTGCATCAATTAATCAAAGCACATTTCACAGGATCTTGGTCTATTATTATTGGTGATGTTTTTCTAACTCTGTTTATTACATTTTCATAATGTTCATTTTCTGCTGGCTCACATTAGAATATTGGTATAGGATTTACCCTTGTTAGGTACCCTATGCTTATGCTCTCCTTGCCTTATATGTTTTCTACTAAATGTGTTATCTAAGGTTTTTTTTCAGTTAATTTAACCAGTGTAGTAGTTCCTTATGCTGCTAGCTGATGTATGAATTAAATGAATATGTTCTTATATGTTCTTGTTGGGTTACACTGGAAGATTTGGGAACACTGGGGATTAGTGTTAGCCCTGTCCACTAGGATCCTTGTGCGACCAGCTGGCCTTTCTAAGATCCCTCTGGTAAACTTATCTCTGTTTTCCCTTGGAGCATGCTAAAGCTGACCTAGAGTTAAATGACCTCTGGTCCGATCTATAAGCTGCCCCTTTGTCTCTCCTTTGAGAATTTCCTATGAGTATGTCCAAGCAGGTCTGGAGTTAAATGACCTCTCTCCTGATCTATAGACAGAAAATTGGGTTGCTCTCCTTTTTTCACTTTCTTTCCTTACTGTTCCATCCCACTATCTATCTAAAGTGATCCTTTAGTATAAGATGACTTGCCCTATGAAATCTTTGGCAAGTTGTTGCATGTAATTACCTTTCATGACTCCATAGCCCAATGGATGGCACTTTCTTGACCCATCCTTTTTGCTGAAACATCCTGCTGCGTTGTTCCTTTTCTCTCATTGCTTTCTCAGTCTATGATCTCATGACTAACCCAGCAACCAACCAACCAAATCATTTTAAACCCCCCCCCCCCCCACCCTTGTGCTTCATACCTAGCCTAATACCTCATATTGAGCTTCAAAGATATACCTTTCTTTGTTCTATGGAGAGATCCCTCTCCAAGTCCAGGAGGTCTAGATCCTAGGGCCCCAAAGCGGTTTTGATGTTGTCTCATCTTTTGGTCTTGCCAATCTGGCCAAAACATGGGAACCCCAACATAATGGCAACTCTGCTGGGGACATTGAGTGCATTTCACCTTAAACATTCTTCGGCACTCAAAAGACCCAAGATATTTGGTTAGATTGGCATTAAATTGCTGATGGTGGAAAACATCTTGCTTCAAACATTCATATACATCCACCTGGCAACTCCACACTCCCTATGATCCAAAGACCTAATGAATCCACTGTTAGAAGACTTTGAACTAGTTGAGAAGATACAATAACCTATTTTTGATTTACAAACATGCTTCCATGCATACAGAGAAGATATGCCCCAATGATCAGGGAGCATATCCTTGGATTCCCACACAAAATACCTGAAGTGGACTGGTTAAAAAAATTGCCTATCTTTCAGGGTGAAAACACTGAGGACCCCTTGCTACATCTCATCAAGTTTCATATACATGTGTGGAGATTTGAAGTTGAATGGCATGAAGACTGCCTAATGAAAATTTTCATGGCAACATTAGAAGGAAAAGCTAGGGTCTGGTATGAATGGCTAGAACCTCGAATTTTGTTTTCTTTAAGGGACATGCACCAATTATTTTACAAGAATTATAAAGGAAACTCTCCGTCCTTATCATGGGATTGTTGTGATCAATCTCAGAATATCATACAGTATCTATTAGGTATTGATGAGGATTTGGTTAATACACATCCTGAAGATCTATTAACAGCCATTCAAAATTTTCATATGCTTCCTAGCTATCACAAGAACATAGATGAATTGGCTAAGGAAGAAAACAGTCAAGAGACTGTGGACATTCTTCAATATATTCATGAAAACTCAAATGCTGATTTATCATCCCTTATAGTTGAGGCTCAAGATGACATCCTGCCTCAAATCCAGTCTTCAAAGGAAATAGAGAGTTGCTGCATTTCTGCACAAAGGAACACAAGACCGTCTTCCCCTTTGACAGAAGAAGAAATAGATCAAATCATCAATAGACAACCAACATCTAAATTGATTTATAGATCAGACATCCTTGTCCATTCATCTGATGAGCTTTGTTGTACAGAGTTGGAAAGCTCACATGTAAATCAGAGTGAAGAAAAATCTGCTGATAATCCAGTATGTCATATTGGTAGCATTACTTACATTCATGATTTTCCTATTTTTTATCTATCTGATGATGATGTTCTCCAAACAGAAGATGATCTTGTAGGGTCATCATTAGTAGATTTATGTGAGGAAAATCAGTTCCCTTTACTTCCAGAAGGTAATGAGCCAGTGCAGGCTATTTATGATACTGATGAAGAAAGTTTTAAGAGTGCAGAAGAGGGTGAAGGATCTCTAGATCTTGGCTTCACTCCATTACAACTCGTCAGTAATGGTTTTCACATGATTGAAGGTTAGCAGCCATTCATCTCAGAAGATGAAGAGGAAAACAAGGAAACAATTTTTGAGTAGACTGAAAATAGGGAGTTTTCTCTTGAAGAAGAGGAAGAAATAGATCAAACCCCTGCTCAAGAATACATGGATCTCTTCACAGAGCTCAGCACCTTAGAGCAGAATACATCAAAGCTCCAAGAGGACAACACTGCCATATATGATGAGTCCTCTAGTTTAGAAAATGAAGAAGACAAGGGAGATTATCTTTCTTAATAGAGTCTTATTCTTGATCCAATAAAAGAAGAGGAAATCCTGGTTGAAGCATGCCTGCCAGATATTCATAACCAGGTATCATTTCATGATCCTTATGTACATTTCCTACACACATTTGAAGAAGGATCAAAGGTCTTTTGAGCAGCATGTTGCAAACAGAAAGCAAAATTTTCTAAGCTGCTGTTATTGGACAAAAAGAGTGGGAGCTGCCCTTCCTATCTAGCCTGCTCAAGATGTTGAGCAAGAAAGACCAGTCATGGGATAATTTGATGGACTGGTTGCATTGGAAGACACTGTTTGTAAGCTAGACTTGTAAATATTCTAGTTAGAGTAGGGTAGGTAGGAAAAGCTCAAATAAGCTCAGTCTATGAGCATGTAGTTAGTTGTTTTAATTTCTGCAAGGTCCAGCAAGTCAGACAATCTAATCCTGGCTTGACTGTTTTCAATTGATGTCTTAGAATGTAGAGAAGAAATCTGCTAGACAGTCTAATCCTAGCAGATAATAGTGTAGGTAGAGAAGCATATGAGACCAACAGTCTAATCTGGTCTCATGGAGTAATAAGGGTAGAAATAGAATAGGTTTATTTTCTTGTTTGTAAAAAATAAATGATGTAAAGGGTCTGCTCGTCCAAATGCACCCTAAAATAAAAATGACAGGATTGTAGTCTGGGTAGGTAGATTGTTTGGGAATGTTTCTACTGATATAATGTCTTCATATTGTGGCAGCTGATCTAAAGAAAGAAAGGGATGTGCCAAGTAGCAGGCATCTGGCCTACACCAAAGATTTATCCTCTGAATTCTTGACTCCTTCAAGAATAAGCCATCCCCATGTGGAGCCACTGTTAGCCCCCTGTAAATTTTTGACAGGAAAAGTAGGGGGCTAAATTTTTTCTGAGCCTTCAATGAATGCCTCTCCCCGGGAGACACGTCATCCTTGAAGTCTCCTAGGCCTTTGCCTTTGATAAATCCCCTCTGCTGATTCCCATTATTAAGCCTCTCTGATTATAAAAAATGGTGCTCCAAAAGGCTTTATGTTTCCCCTTGTACTCCTGCAGAATTCTCCATTTCATCCTTTTTCCCTTTGTCAAAGTTCCCCTTTCTTACCCCTAGAGTTTCCCCCTAAACCTTCTAAATCATCCCCATGCCCCTCTTAAACCATACACACATCCCTGGTGTGGTTTAAGAACACCCTCTTCCCTCTATCGTTACCCCTTTTGGCCTTCAATTTCATTAAAAATGTGCCAAAAACCATATTCTCCATGTATGTGGGTCTTAGCCCCCTTCGGCTAGCCCATAACCATATTTTCCCCCCATGTGGTCTGGCGTTAGAACCGAGCACTATCCCAAGGAGCGCTTATCTCATATAGATATCGGGTGCATTTATAACCGTTGATCTAAACAGATCGACAGCGTTCGCTGACTCCGTCGCGCCCGTGGCCCTCCCCGTTCACCTCTCCGATAGTCGATCCACCGTTCATTTCCCGCAGATCAACGGTCCGCAGTATAGCCATCCCGGTGGTCCCCACCGCGAACATTGTTCATAAACCACCCGATTTCTATCGCACCGCATTTCAGAGGTAGGCAGTATTTTCCCATTGCGCAGTGATTCCACTCATCGATCGACGCGTGTCAGGTGCACTATTTCAAAACCGCTATCTCATCGCGCGTTAACGTTCATCCGCGGATGTGTAGCGATATGCACGTGCATCATCCGATCTAGGGCAGTTGATCCAACGGTCGTCACTTCACGAAGTTGTGCGAGGTTTAACCTGAGGAAACCGTACCCCTGGCCCACGGTCCATCACCCTCCGACGTGTTCTCCACCGTCGATCTCCTTTGAGATCGGACAGTCCAGATTCATTTGCATGGCCCACCATTGACCGATCCCACCACGTCATCCGTCCACGTATCTTCATCGTTTTACTCGCCTGTCCCCTTTATAATCCATTCAAAGATTAAATTTTAATGTTTTTTACGTTAAACGTCTCCCTCGACACCTTCCACTATTTTTTGCCAACCTTCACCAAAGAATTTCTCCACCATTCCTCTGCATTTTTTTTCAATTTCTCTACATTCCCACTATCATCCTCGCAGTTGTCCACATCATTCCAACCCCATAAATGTTTTTCATAACAGTTTTTCATGTTTTGCAGGTTTATCAGGTGGTAAAACCCGCCATGGTCCATACGCACTATTATTAAGGCACAATGCATAGAAGGAGTTGGGTTTAGAGCCTGGTTTTACAGAAAAATGTCTGGAAAGGTGTCCGCTTCATAGATTTCATCAAAGGACAGAGTTTAATCTCTACAAACCCTATCCGACGCCATTAAAGCTCGATTTGCACAGACAGAGACAGTACGGGAAGCAGCAGAGAGCTCGAGGAAAGAAATAGAAGACTTTGGGGCTTCTTCAGGGAGTTTAGAAGGCTGAGGTACCAAAATCAAAGACCCTGTGGATTTCTCATACGGTCCAATGCACATAAAACCATATTAGCACGGTTTTAATATCAGCAGAATGTTCTTCCATAAAAGGACAAGGTGCCCATACATTTCTCATCCTATGCCGTGTTATAGAGAGGTTTTCCAACCCTGACAATGGTCCTATGCTGCCAGTGCATTAGTTACACAGTATGGCAGACCCTAGCATCATTATTCTGCCTTTTTGAGCAATTCACCAGAACACTGCAATGAGTACCAGAAGATAAATGCTCAAAATTAAAACTGAATGGAGCCTCGGCTCTCCTACTGCTTCAGAGTTTAATGTTGCATTTAAGTTTTCATCTACCCCTGTTATGCTTTCCTCCTAGATCAAATTGTGAAAGGTTGTTGTTCGGCTGCTGCCGTTGTAGATAGAGGGATTCAGTTTCGACTGTTAGAACAATCTTGGGAGGGATTAGCAAAGTAGTTGTTATGTAGTAGGCTGAGAGGAGAAGTTTGGATTGTAATAGCTATTGAGCTCAGTGTATGTGACTGGTTTTGCATCAATTAATCAAAGCACATTTCACAAGATCCTGGTCTATTACTATTGGTGATTTTTTTCTAACTCTGTTTATTACATTTTCATAATATTCATTTTCTGCTGGCTCGCATCAGAATACTGGTATAGGATTTACCCTTGTTAGGTACCCTATGCTTCTGCTCTCCTTGCCTTCTATGTTTTCTGCTAAATGTGTTATCTAAGGGTTGTTTTCAGTTAATTTAACTAGTGTAGTAGTTCCTTACGCTGCTAGCTGATGTATGAATTAAATGAATCTGTTCTTAGATGTTCTTGTTGGGTTAAGCTGGAATATTTGGGAACATTGGGGATTAGTGTTAGCCCTGTCCACTAGGATCCTTGTGCGACCAACTGGCCTTTCTAAGATCCCTCTGGTAAACTTATCTATGTTTTCCCTTGGAGCATGCTAAAGCTGACCTGGAGTTAAATGACCTCTGGTCTGATCTATAAGCTGCCCCTTTGTCTCTCCTTTGAGAATTTCCTATGAGTATGTCCAAGTAGGTCTGGAGTTAAATGACCTCTGACCTGATCTATAGATAGAAAATTGGGTTGCTCTCCTTTTTTCACCTTCTTTCCTTAATTTTCCATCCCACCATCTATCTAAAGTGATCCTTTAGTATTAGATGACTTGCCCTCTAAAAGCTTTGGCTAGTTGTTGCATGTAATTACCTTTCATGACTCCATAGCCCAATGGATGGCACTTTCTTGACCTATCCTTTTTGCTAAAACATCCTGCTGCGTTGTTTCTTTTCTCTCATTGCTTTCTCAGTCTATGATCTCATGACCAACCCAGCAACCAACCAACCAAATCATTTTAAACCCCCCCCCCCCCCCCCTTGTGCTTCATACCTAGCCTAATACCTCATCTTGAGCTTCAAATATATACCATTATTTGATCTATGGAGAGATCCCTCTCCGGGTCCAAGAGGGCTAGATCCTAGGGCCCCAAAGCAGTTCTGATGTTGTCTCATCTTTTGGTCTTGCCAATTTGGCCAAAACATGGGAACCCCAACAGACCCTATGGTAATTTTTTAAAAATAATGAGTGCCCTCCTAAGGGAGACGTGTGCAATTCCAAAAGAATCTTTTGTTTTGTTGGGTATGTGTTATATTATTTCCACAACTAATCATGCGTGAGGGGGTAAGAGGGGGGGTGATAGCCCCCCCTTTGCATTGGGTGCAATTGGGGGGAAAGGCCCCCCCGTCAGGGTCCGGGGCAGTGCCCCGGTGAAAATTTTTGGTCCTTAATTTCCAGTGTGCGGTCCACACCCATATTTTGTGCATGTTTTTGCACATGGTTTTGGGGTACGATGGTTTTCAGCCCTTGGTATTTTGTAGATTCGGTCAAGGGAACTACGGTTATGATCTAATCCAGGGTTAATGGATTAGGGTTTATGTATGCTTCAACATGTATATATATGTGTTGTAACACTAAAATGAATATAATGAAATATCAAGCTGGTCGTCCCGATTTGGGATCTAGGGGAAAATCTCTGTGTTTATTTGTTTTATGTTTTATGCTCTCTCTATTGTTTATTTTCTGTTATAATATTTGTGTTTAGATTTTTGTTCATGGTTAAAACCTACATTTGGTATCAGAGTTGTTTCAGCTTCAAGGGGACGCCTTTGCTGCTGATTTTTTGCTCGGGCCTGAGGTAGACCCTGTTTAGTGGGAGATCTGGGGGATCGTTTCTTGTGGTGAAAGAAGATGGTGAGCTGCAGAAAGATAGAGATCGAGAAATTTAATGGTCATAGTTTCGAGTTGTGGAAGCTCAAGATGGAGGATCTATTGGTGGATAAATATCAGTGGATTGTGGTATATCCAAGTACTAAACCAATAGAAATGTCAGATGAAGACTGGAAGAAACTGGATCAGAAGGCTAAGAGCACAATACGGTTGTGTGTCTCAGATTCAATATTTTTGAGTGTATCTGAGGAAGCTACGGCGAAGAATTTGTGGGAAAAACTTGGGACTTTGTACCAATCTAAGTCTTTGGTGAATAAGCTATTCTTGTGAAAAAATTTGTATAACCTGAGGATGAAGGATGGAGACTCGGTGACAGAGCATATGAACACCTTCAATACTATGGTAAGTCAGCTATCATCTATTGATATTAAAATCTCAGATGAAGATAAGTGCATCAGTTTGTTTTGTTCTCTACTAGACTCATGGGACAGTCTGGTTATTGCAATAGGTAGCAATACAACTACCTTGAATTTTGATGACATTTTCTCAGCCTTGTAGTTGGAGGAAATGAGATGGATAAATATGGAGGGGTAGAATGGATATGCCTTATCTGTACGAGGAAGGTCCCAAAACAGAAACAAGAATAATGTTTCGAGTGGGAGATCCAAATCTAGAGGGAGATCTAAATCTCCTGGAAAGTTTATAAAGGTATTCTGGAAATGCGGGAAGGAAGGGCACTACAAAAGGGAGTGCAGATCTAAAGCTCCTAAGAAAGGAAAGGGATCTGATGATGCTCCTTCTGCAGAGGAAAAAACCACCTCAGATGAAGGTGGGGATGTGTATTTGGATTCTTCTTCAAATAAACATGTAGATCATGAGTCATGGTTGATTGACTCAAGTGCATCCTTTCACTTCACTCCCCATCGGGAGTGGTTCTACGAGTATGAGAAATATGATGGCGGTGATGTCTTTCTAGGGGATGATAGGAAGGCCATAATCATCGTACGTGGAAAGGTGAAGCTGAAGCTGCAAGGTGGAAGGATTAGAACACTTCTTGGTGTTCTGCATATTCCTGCATTGGCCAGAAATCTGATTATGTAAGCAAGATGGATGATGCAGGTGTAAAAACAATGTTCGAGAAAGATGCCTACAAGATGGTTAGGGGAGCACTAGTATTAATGCTGGAAGTTCGGACTGGAAATCTGTACAAGCTATAAGGTAGCACTATTATTGATGGGTGTAACAATTCTGTGTTTCCTGAAAGTGGAGCAGAAAGCCTAGTTGTCTCTGGAGAAAAGATCATGCTATGGCATCAAAGGCTTGGACATATTGGAGAGAAGGGCCTTCGAATACTGCATAGAAATGGTATAGTAGAAGGTATGTCTAATTTCTCTCTGGATTTTGATTTCTGTGAACATTGTGTATATGGGAATCAAAATTGGGTGAGTTTTCCTTCTGGTGCTAAGAGGGCGAACAAGATATTAGAACTTGTGCACAGTGATGTTTTTGGATCTGTGTCAGTTCCATCACTGGGAAAGTCTGTGTACTATGTTTCATTCATAGATGAATTCTCAAGGAATACATGGATATATTTCTTGAGGAAGAAATCTGAAGCTTTTGACAAATTTAAAGAATTTAAGGCTCTAGTGGAAAACCAGACAAAGAAGAAGATAAAGGCACTAAGGATAAATGATGGTGGGGAGTTATGCAAGAAGGAATTTGAAGAGTTCTGTAAGAAGTGTGGTATAGCATGACAAAAGACTACTCCATACACACCTCAAAAAAACAGAGTTACAGAAAGAATGAATAGAACACTAATGGAAAATGAAAGAAGAATTTTCAGTGGTATCGGATTAGGACAAGAATTCTGGGCAGAGGTAGTGGAGACTGTATGTTATCTGGTTAATAGATCACCTTCATCAGTGTTGGAGGATAAGACTCCACATGAGGTATGGACTGGTAAGAAAACCTCTCTTTCACATCTAAGGGTATTTAGATGTGATGCATATGTACATGTTCCAAAGCAGAAAAGGACCAAGTTGGATAATAAATTTGAAAGGTGCATCTTTATTGGGTATAAGGATGGTTTAAAAGGTTACAAGCTTTGGAACCCAAAAACAAGGAAGGTTGTGTATAGCTGAGATGTGGTGTTTAGAGAAGTGAAAGATATTGTTAAACATGAAGTCCTACCAAAGGAACCTGAGAAGATAGAGTTTGAGCTAAAGGAGGATGAACCAGACTCTACAACAGAAGAAGACTCAGAAGATGAAGAGCCACAAACTCCAGCTATTAGAAGATCAGCTCGGGAAAGAAGGCAACCAGAAAGGTATAGTCCATCTGCTTTCTATTTAGGTTTTTTCTTAACTATAACTAATGATGATCCCAGAACTATCAGAGAGGAAGTAGAATTAGAGGATGGAAAAATCTAGAAGGAGGCCATGGTTGATGAAATGGCATCCTTGCATAAAAATGAGGCATGGGATCTGGTGGAGTTGTCGGTTGGAAGGAAGCCCATTGGGAGAAAATGGGTCTTTAAGAAGAAGATGAATGTAGAAGGCAAGGTGGAGAAATACAAATCTCGGTTGGTAGCAAAAGGTTATTCCCAGGTGCCGAGAATTGATTTTGGTGATATTTTTTCTCCTATTGCCAAAGTTACTTCTATTAAACTACTTTTATCTGTTGTTGTTGCATTTGATTTTGAGATAGAACAAATGGATGTGAAGACAACATTTCTTCACGGGGATCTAGAAGAGAAGATCTACATGAAGCAACCTAAAGGCTTTATGGTGAAGGGTAAGAAAGAACTGGTATGCAGGTTGAAGAAGTCTCTATATGGGTTAAAACAGTCACCAAGGATGTGGTATCAGAAATTTGATACCTATATACAGGGACTTGGCTTCACCAGAAGCAAAGAGGATCATTGCGTTTATTTTAAATTAATTGGTGACCATGTTATTTATTTGATCTTGTATGCGGATTATATTTTGTTGATTGGAAATTACAAAGAAATTATCCAATATTTGAAGACCCTACTGTTCTCCAAATTCGACATAAAGGATCTTGGTGCTGCAAACTATATTTTGGGCATGGAAATTAAGAGAGATCAAGCAAAGAGGAAGCTCTGGTTAAGCCAGAGGAAGTATGTTGAGACTATATTACAGAGGTTCAATATGTAGGATGGTAAACCGGTGAATGTTCCTATTCCTGTAGGTGTAAAGCTATCTGTTGAACAGTGTCCCAAGATAGAAGAAGAAGAGGAGGATATGTCCCGCGTTCCATATGCAAGTACAGTGGGTAGCCTGATGTATGCAATGGTCTGTACTAGACCATGTAATTTTTAACCCTGAACATAAATTATCTACACGCGAATCTTATAACAGAAAATAAACAATAGCGAGAGCATAAAAAATAAAACAGATAAACATAAAGATTTTCCCCTGATCCCAAATCGGGATGACCAACTTGATTTTTTATTATATTCCTTTTAGTATTACAACACATATATATACATGCCAAAGCATACATAAACCCCATTCCATTAACCCTGGATTAGAACATAACCGTAGTTCCCTTGACCGGATCTAAAAAAATACCAGGGGCCGAAAACCATCGTACCCCAAAACCATGTGCAAAACCATGCACAAAACCATGTGCGCGGACTACCCACTGGAAATTAAGTACCAAAAAAAATTTTCCGGGGTGTTGCCCTGGACCCCGACAGGGGGGGCTATCGCCCCCCCTCTTACCCCCCCGCGCGTGCTTAGTCATGGAAAGAATATAACACATACCCAACATTCTCCCACTTGTTGTTTTCTTTCCGCAGGGGGCCACAGGAGAGCTTAGTCATTGGCCCAATTCTTCAACACCCATTGTTTCTCTACACCAAAAGAAATTTTGAGTGCTCACAGACTTCGTCAATGCATCTGCAACATTCTTCAAAGTGTCCACCTTTACCAGCAACACCCTTTTAGGCTCAACCATATCTCTAACAAAGTGATATTGAACATCAATGCGCTTTGTCTTTGAATGATAAGTAGGGTTCTTAGCCAAGAAAATTGCACTTTGGCTATCATAGTATATCCTTATAGCTAGTTGTACCAACCCCATACTTGAACACAATCTTTGCAACCAAATTGCTTCCTTGCTTGCATGAGTGGCTGCTATGTATTCTGCCTCTGTAGTTGAAAGAGCCACTACAGACTGTCTTTTACTCATCCAACTTACTGCGCCTCAAAATAGGCTAAACACATACCCACTTGTATATCTTCTTTGGTCTAGATCTCCAACCCAGTCTGCATCAACAAAACCATGAATGTCCAACATTCTTTCCAATCCTAGTCTTCCCTGGTAGCACAAGCCATAATCACTAGTGCCACATAAATATCTGAAAACCCGCTTCATTGCTGTCCAATGCTCCTTCCCTGGGTTTGACATAAACCTGCTCAATACTCCCACTGCATGTGCAATTTCTAGTCTAGTACAGACCATTGCATACATCAGGCTACCCACTGCACTTGCATATGGAACACGGGACATATCCTCCTCTTCTTCTTGTGTCTTGGGACACTGTTCAGCAGATAGCTTTACACCTATAGGAATAGGAACATTCACCGGTTTACTATCCTGCATATTGAACCTTTGCAATATAGTCTCGACATACTTCCTCTGGTTTAACCAGAGCTTCCTCTTTGCCCGATCTCTCTTAATTTCCATGCCCAAAATATAGTTTGCAGTACCAAGATCCTTCATGTCGAATTTGGAGAATAGTTGGGTCTTCAAATCTTGGATAATTTCTTTGTCATTTCCAATCAACAACATATCATCCACATACAAGACCAAATAAATAACACGGTCACCAATTAATTTAAATAAACACAGTGATCCTCCTTGCTTCTAGTGAAGCCAAGTCCCCGTATATAGGTATCAAATTTCTGATACCACATCCTTGGTGACTATTTTAACCCATACAGAGACTTCTTCAACCTACATACCAGTTCTTTCTTACCCTTCACCATAAAGCCTTCAGGTTGCTTCATGTAGATCTCCTCTTCTAGATCCCCGTGAAGAAATGTTGTCTTCACATCCATCTGCTCTATCTCAAAATCAAATGCAGCAGCAACAGATAAAAGTAATCTAATAGAAGTAACCTTGGCAACAGGAGAAAAAATATCACCAAAATCAATTCCCGGCACCTGGGAATAACCTTTTGCTACCAACCGAGCTTTTTATTTCTCCACCTTGCCTTCTACATTCATCTTCTTTTTAAACACCCATTTGCTCCCAATGGGCTTCCTTCCAGCCGACAACTCCACCAGATCCCATGCATCGTTTTTGTGCAAGGATGCCATTTCATCAACCATGGCCTCCTTCCAGAGTTTTCCATCCTCCGAATCTACTGCCTCCCTGACAGTTCTAGGTTCATCATCAGTTATAGTTAAGGCAAAACTTGAACAGAAAGCAGATGGACTATACCTTTCTGGTTGCCTTCTTTCTCGAACTGATCTTCTCAAAGCTAGAGTTTGTGGCTCTTCATCTTCTGAGTCTTCTTCTGTTGTAGAGTCTGATTCATCCTCCTTTAGCTCAAACTCTATCTTCTCAGGTTCCTTTGGTATGAATTCATGTTTAACAACATATTTCACTTCTCTAAACACCACATCTCGGTTGTACACAACCTTCCTTGTTTCTGGGTTCCAAAGCTTGTAACCCTTTAAACCATCCTTATACCCAATAAAGATGCACCTTTAAGATTTATTATCCAACTTGGTCCTTTTCTCCTTTGGAACATGTACATATGCATCACATCCAAATACCCTTAGATGTGAAAGAGAGGGTTTCTTACCAGTCCATACCTCATGTGGAGTCTTATCCTCCAACACCGATGAAGGTGATCTGTTAACTAAGTAACATGCAGTCTCCATTACCTCTGCCCAGAATTCTTGTCCTAACCCGGTACCACTGAGCATGCTTCTTGCCTTTTCCATCAGTGTTCTATTCATTCTTTCTGCAACTCCATTTTGCCGAGGTGTGTATGGAGTAGTCTTCTGCCGTGCTATACCACACTTCTTACAGAACTCTTCAAATTCCTTCTTGCAGAACTCCCCACCATTATCTGTCCTTAGCGCCTTTATCTTCTTCTCTGTCTGGTTTTCCACCAGAGCCTTAAATTCTTTAAATCTGTCAAAAGCTTCAGATTTCTTCCTCAAGAAATATATCCATGTATTCCTTGAGAAGTCATCTATGAATGAAACATAGTACACAGACTTTCCCAGTGATGGAACTGACACAAGTCCAAACACATCACTGTGCACAAGTTCTAATATCTTGTTCACCCTCTTAGCACCAGAAGGAAAACTCACCCGATTCTGCTTCCCATATACACAATGTTCACAGAAATCGAAATCCAGAGAAAAATTAGACATACCTTCTACCATACCATTTCTATGCAGTATTCGAAGGCCCTTCTCTCCAATATGTCCAAGCCTTTGATGCCATAGCATGGTATTTTCTCTAGAGATAGCTAGGCTTTCCGCTCCACTTTCAGGGACCATAGAACTGTTACACCCATCAATAACAGTGCTACCTTGTAGCTTGTACAGAGTTCCAGTCTAAACTCCTCGCATTAATACCAGTGCTCCCCGAACCATCTTACAGGCATCTTTCTCGAACACTATTTTTACACCTGCATCATCCATCTTGCTTACAAAAATCATATTTCTAGCCAATTCAGGAATATGAAAAACACCAAGAAGTGTTCTAATCCTTCCACCTTGCAGCTTCAGCTTGACCTTTCCACATCCGACGATTCTGACCTTCTATCAACCCCTAGGAAGACATCACCACCATCATATTTCTCATACTTGTAGAACCACTCCCGATGGGGAGTGAAGTGAAAGGATGCACCTGAGTCAATCAACCATGACTCATGATCTACATGTGTATTTGAAGAAGAAGCCAAATAAACATCCCCACCTTCATCCGAGGTGGTTTTTTCCTCTGCAGGAGGAGCATCATCAGATCCCTTTCCTTTCTCAGGAGCTTTAGATCTGCACTCCCTTTTGTAGTGCCCTTCCTTTCCGCATTTCCAGCATACCTTTACAAACTTTCCAGGAGATTTAGATCTCCCTCTAGATTTGGATCTCCCATTCGAAACCTTATTCTTGTTTCTGTTTTGGGACCTTCCTCATACAGATAAGGCATCTCCATTTTGGCCCTCCATATTTCTCAGTCTCATTTCCTCCGACAACAAGGCTGAGACAATGTCATCAAAATTCAAGGTAGTTGTATTGCTACCTATTGCAATAACCAGACTGTCCCACGAGTCTGGTAGAGAAAAAAACAAACTGATGCACTTATCTTCATCTGATATTTTAATATCAATAGATGACAGCTGACTTACCACAGTATTGAAGGCATTCAGATGCTTTGTCACCGAGTCTCCATCCTTCATCCTCAGGTTATACAGCTTTTTCCGCAGGAACAACTTATTCACCAGAGACTTAGATTGGTAAAAAATCCCAAGTTTTTCCCACAAATTCTTTTCCGTAGCTTCCCCAGATACATTCAACAATACTCAACCTGATACACATAACCGTATTGTGCTCTTAGCCTTCCGATCCAGTTTCTTCTAGTCTTCATCTGAAATTGCCTTTGGTTTAGTACCTGGATCTACCTCAATCCACTGATCTTTATCCACCAGTAGATCCTCCATCTTGAGCTTCCATAACTCAAAACTCTGACCATTAAATTTCTCGATCTCTATCTTCCCGCCGCTCGCCATCTTCTTTCACAGCAAGAATTGATCCTGCGGATCTCCCACTGAACAGGGTCTACCTCAGGCCCGAGAAAAAAACCCTCAACAGCAAAGGTGTCCCCTTGAAGCTAAAACAAATCTGATACCAAATGTAGGTTTTAAACCTGAACAAAAATTATCTACACATGAATCTTATAACAGAAAATAAGCAATAGCGAGAGCATAAAACATAAAACCGATAAACATAGAGATTTTCCCCTGGATCCCAAATCGAGATGACCATCTTGATTTTTTATTATATTCCTTTTAGTATTACAACACATATATATACATGCCGAAGCATACATAAACCCCAATCCATTAACCTTGGATTAGAACATAACCGTAGTTCCCTTGACCGACTCTACAAAAATACCAGGGGCCGAAAACCATCGTACCTCAAAACCATGTGCAAAACCATGCACAAAACCATGCAGGTTTATGTCAAACCCAGGAAAAGAGAATTGGACAGTAGTGAAGTGGGTTTTCAGATATTTACGTGGCACTAGTGATTATGGCTTGTGCTACCAGGGAAGACCAGGATTGGAAAGAATGTTGGACATTCGTGGTTTTTTTTATGCATATTGGGCTGGAGATCTAGACCAAAGAAGATCTACAAGTGGGTATGTGTTTAGCCTATTTGGAGGCGCAGTTAGTTGGATGAGTAAAAGACAGTTTGTAGTGGCTCTTTCAACTACAGAGGCAGAATACATGGCAGCCACTCATGCAAGCAAGGAGTCAATTTGGTTGTAGAGATTGTGTTCAAGTATGGGGTTGGTATAGCAAGCTATAAGGATAGATTGTGATAGCCAAAGTGAAATTTTCTTGGCTAAGAACCCTGCTTATCATTCAAATACAAAGCAAATTGATGTTCAATATCACTTTGTTAGAGATATGGTTAAGGCTAAAAGGGTGTTGCTGGTAAAGGTGGACACTTTGAAGAATGTTGCAGATGCATTGACGAAGTATGTGAGCACTTAGAAGTTCTCTTGGTGTAGAGAAACAATGGGTGTTGAAGAATTGGGCCAATGACTAAGCTCTCCTATGGCCCCCTGCGGAAAGAAAACAACAAGTGGGAGAATGTTGGGTATGTGTTATATTCTTTCCACGACTAATCATGCACGTGGGGGTAAGAGGGGGGGCGATAGCCCCCCCTTTGCGCTGGGCACAACGGAGGGATCACAGGGGGGGGTGTCAGCCCCCCTTGTCGGGGTCCGGGGCAGCGCCCCGACAAAAATTTTTGGTCCTTAATTTCTGGTGGGTGGTCTGCGCCCATGGTTTTGTGCATGGTTTTGCACATGGTTTTGGGGTACGATGGTTTTTGGCCCCTGGTATTTTGTAAATCCAGTAAAGGGAACTACGGTTATGATCTAATCTAGGTTAATGGATTAGGGTTTATGTATGCTTCGACATGTATATATATGTGTTGTAACACTAAAAGGAATATAATGAAATATCAAGCTAGTCGTCCCGATTTGGGATCCAAGGGAAAATCTTTGTTTTTCTCTGTTTTATGTTTTATGCTCTCGCTATTGTTTATTTTCTGTTATAAGATTCGTGTGTAGATAATTTATGTTCAGGGTTAAACCTACATGTTTGAGTTGGGAATTATTAGAAATATATAAGCAATCTTTGTACCATCACTACAAGAAAAAATGACATTGGTGAGGGTCATGCTTGTGACGGACCTTTAAGGTCTTTCACCAATGTAACATATGGTGACGGTCCTTCAAAAAGTGTCACTGTAAGTCTCTATAGTGATGGTCCTTTAAGGTTTGTCACCAAAGCCATTTTCAATGACACTTTTGGTGAGGGTCGTTAAAGGCCCATCACTAATTCTCTCTTTGGTGACAATTCTAGTGACGCACTTTTAATGACCCTCACCAATGCTCTTTTTGTTACTTTTGGTGACAGTCAAAAAATGTTCGTCACCATTGATCATTCCAATGAGTTTTTGATGACCCTATATGCCTGTTAATATTTTCTTTTTCAAAAGATAACGATTTAAGGCCATTATTGTGGAGTATTTTTTATGATGTTTCCAAGGCCATAGTGGTTATAACCGGTCAATTTTTTAAGAAGTAATTAGTGTGTATCATTTCCCTCAAGTAATTACTAGTCGAATAGAGTTTTCCTATGAGTCAACACATGATTCGTATCTATTAAGTTTATTATCTATCAAATTCCCTTTAGATAAAGTTCCACTAGTGTGTATTGGAAATATATTATTTAATACATAATCAAGCTCTGGAAATTCTATTAATGAGAAATACCTAACACTCCTCAACAATTCGGGCACACCTTAAATTAATGCTTTGTCACACACTAACATTTCTTAGCACCTTGCATGTCTTGGAACATATTTGTACCTAGAACATCTTGTCATGACACTGATGCCCAAGCACATGGTGGCATGCGTTAGCACAACATGGAACTCTCCTAGCATGTGTTAGCATGCATGTAGTCCCTAGAATTCCCTAGAACACCTTGGTTGAATGCATTGACCTACATTAGCACTTGGCACACAATGCCAGTTGGCATGTATTCGGACCTATTATTAGTGTGACTAGCATGCCCCTTTTGAAAAAGATAAATTACTGACTTATTAACCCTCTTATGTGTTCATTTCCTTACATTTTAGCTTGGCTCTTCCTTTTGTTTCCTTGACACTTCTTGACACATACTGACATACCCTGGCACCCTGCACATCCTTAGCACCTGGAATGTATTGGCATATCTTGGCACTATTTGGAACATATAATTAGCACACCCTAGAACTCCCTAGAACACTTTGGCACTTCTTTACATGCCTTGATATTCCCTAGCATGTTGAGATTGCAACAAGATGATGAGCTTAGTGGAAAGGAGTCGCCTTCACTAAGTGGGCCCGCAGGCTATTTTTGGCGCAAACTCTATTTTTAGACTATGTCTATTTTTAGACATATGGATCATGTTCTATGAGTCGGTGGGATGCTATTCGTGATGGTTGCCGGTTTTAAAAATAGATGGACTTCTATTTTTAGACATATTGGGCGGAATATATTTTTAGATTGCCAGTCTAAAAATAGATATGTCAAATATTATTAGCTCTTAATAATATTTGGACTCGAAACATTATCTTATTCTCTTGGAGCACTTCAGTTAAGTGCACAGATGTGGCACAGGAGCTGACAGAAGGAATTACGCTATTCCTGAGGGTTAAGTGGAGCTATTGCATGGATACTTCAGTTAGAACTCATGTGACAGAGTTTGGTGGAGTTGATTGAGGAAGTTAGTGGAGTTGTATTCGGTTTAACTAATCTAAACATAGTTGAGCTATTTGTATTCAGTTTAACTAATTGATACAATTAGTGAGAGTGGTGTGAATTAATTATTAATTAATTCACTAATTATAAACTCATTAATCAACTAAAAAATGCATCAGTTAACTTCAGTGCATGGACAGTTTCAGTGGAGACCAGTGCAGAAATAGGTGAAAGTGCAGGTTAACTATCAGTTGTGACTATACTGTTGCTATTTGCAACACACAGATAGGTGGAGAAGCCCATGAGGATTGCGCAGTACAAGCCATGTGGTTTATCTATTTAATGAAGCCATCCCATAGCATTGAAAACGCAATAGAGGCTGGCTATCAAGTGGCAAAAGATTGGAGCATGTGTTTTGCTAGATCTAGCTTGATAGTGTGTAGCAATTGAGGGTGTGCATGAGAGCTTGTGAGGAGCTTTGTACTATGATTGTTACATGATATCCATGACATATAATATACAGATAGTTGGGGTTTTCAGCTTTAAGCTTTCCCATTAAATACTGTGTTCATATGTGTGATTGTTTATGGTTTTAATGTGTGCATGCAATTGATTTTATTTCCGCATGTGATGATCAATGGTAGAAGAGATTTTTTATTATGCATGAAGCTAAAATAGTGTGTGATCAAGAGAATATTGGTGAATAATATATCATTTATTCAAATTTCTACATGGTATCGGAACGATATTGATCATTGGAGCAATTGCAAAACATTGAAGCGGTTGAGTTTTGTGTTGGTGGAATTCGAATTTGCAGTAGTGTTTTCTTGGTGTCGAAGTTGAGATGTCTTTCAACGAATTGTGATTGGAGTATGCCCTTGAGGGAAGCCTGAATTATATTGCATGGAAGGATAGGATGGAGGCGGTGCTGGATGACAATGGGTTGAAGGAGTTCATAGATGCAGAAATTCCAAAACCTACTTCTAGTGATGCTACCGTACTTGACGCATGGCAAAAGAAGACAGCAAAGTGTCGAAGGATTCTATTGGAAGGTGTGATGGATCACATAGTGTCCAGCCTTCATGTTAAGGCTTCTCCATTCTTGATGTGGAAAGCTTTGACAAACTTATTCCAAAGCAAGAGCGACCAGAGGAAGTTGGCGCTCAAGGATAGACTCAGAAACATAAAAATGGAGAAAGGCGACAGTATGCCCAAGTACCTCATGAAGTTCATCCAATGCAGGGATGAGTCGAAGTGTGGGGGTTACTGTTGATGATGAGGACTTGGTGAGCTTGGCTCTCCTTGGGCTTCCGAAGAGTTGGCATTCCTATCAGGACTTTGTCAATGGTCGGGAGAAATTGCCAGGATGGGAGCGACTTTGGTCGGATCTTGTAGTGCAAGAGGAGATAAGGCAGAGTACCAAGGACGGATCTTCATCAAAGAAATCTGATGAAGAGAATTGCGCTTTGGCTACCAAAGATAATAAGGGGAAGAGCAAGAAATCTTCTCAATCCGGTGCCAAAGGCAAGAAGCAGGACATGTCCAAGGTGAAGTGCCTTCACTGTCACCAACATGGACATTACGCCACTAATTGTCCACAGGAGAATAAAAATAAGCAGGCTGCTGGGACTGCAGTTGGAGAGGCCTTAGCCTCGTAGTTTGAGCTGGATTTGTAGGTTTTAACCCTGAACAGAAATTATCTACACACGAATCTTATAACAGAAAATAGACAATAGCGAGAGCATAAAACATAAAACAGATAAACACAGAGATTTTCCCCTGGATCCCAAATCGGGATGACCAGCTTGATTTTTCATTATATTCCTTTTAGTGTTACAACACATATATATACATGCCGAGGCATACATAAACCCCAATCCATTAACCCTGGATTAGAACATAACCGTAGTTCCCTTGACCGGATCTACAAAAAATACCAGGGCCGAAAACCGTCGTACCCCAAAACCATGTGCAAAACCATGCACAAAACCATGGCGATCCGCCATGAGTGGGTCCGCATAAAAACAATTTTGAGGTCGGCGCCGCCTGCATCTAACGGGATCGTCATTTCTCGTGACTCCTCAAATACGCCCGATGCAACATGGGCGTTATGGGGTTAGTCGTGGGAAAGAATATAACACATACCCAACATTCTCCCACTGTTTGTTTTTTCATTGTGGGGCCAGGAGAGCTTAGTCAATGGCACAATTCTTCAACACCCATTGTTTCTCTACACCAGGAGAACTTTTGAGTGCTCACAGACTTCATCAATGCATCTGCAACATTCTTCAAAGTGTCCACCTTTACCAACAACACCCTTTTAGCCTCAACCATATCTCTAACAAAGTGATATTGAACATCAATGTGCTTTGTCTTTGAATGATAAGCAGGGTTCTTAGCCAAGAAAATTGCACTTTGGCTATCACAGCCTATCCTTATAGCTTGCTGTACCAACCCCATACTTGAACACAATCTCTGCAACCAAACTGCTTCCTTGCTTGCATGAGTGGCTGCTATGTATTCTGCCTCTGTAGTTAAAAGAGCCACTACAGACTGTCTTTTACTCATCCAACTGACTGCGCCTCCAAATAGGCTAAACACATACCCACTTGTAGATCTTCTTTGATCTAGATCTCCAGCCCAGTCTGCATCAACAAAACCACGAATTTCCAACATTCTTTCCAATCCTGGTCTTCCCTGGTAGCACAAGCCATAATCACTAGTGCCACATAAATATCTGAAAACCTGCTTCACTACTGTCCAATGCTCGTTCCCTGGGTTTGACATAAACCTGCTCAATACTCCCACTGCATGTGCAATGTCTGGTCTAGTACAGACCATTACTTACATCAGGCTACCCGCTACACTTGCATATGGAACATGAGACATATCCTACTCTTCTTCTTGTGTCTTGGGACAACGGCAATGACTTGACTTTACACCCTCGGGAATAGGAACTTTCCACTTGGGTTTACTATCCTACCTTTGGACCTACGCAATATAGTCTAGTACACTCTAGTTTAACGAGCTTCCTCTTTGCGATCTCTCTTAATTTCCATGCCCCGATATAATTTGCGATTACTGGAGTCTTCATGTCGAATTTGGAGAACAATTGGGTCTTCAAATCTTGGATAATTTCTTTGTCATTTCCATCGACAACCCCATATCATCCACATACAAGACCAAATAAATAACCACGGTCACCAATTAATTTAAAATAACCTACATTCCTCCTTGCTTACGGGTAGGCAAGTCTAGTATATAGGTATCAAATTTACGTGCCACATCCTTAGTGAATGTTTTAACCCATACGAGACTTCTTCAACTTTTGCATACCGGTTCTTTCATACCCTTCACCATAAAGCCTTGGTTGCTTCATGTGAATCTCTTCTTCTGATCCCGTGAAGAAATGTTGTCTTCACATCCATGTGCTATCTCAAAATCA
Source organism: Pinus albicaulis (assembly GCA_034641835.2). NCBI lineage: Eukaryota > Viridiplantae > Streptophyta > Pinopsida > Pinales > Pinaceae > Pinus > Pinus albicaulis. The sequence continues at coordinate 78,148,765 of CM076581.1, read as the reverse complement.
GAGAAATACGACGACAACGAGATAAAAGTAATCTAATAGAAGTAACTTTTGTATGAGAAGAAAAATATCACCAAAATCAATCGACACACAGGAATAACTTAGCACCTCTACAATCGAGGAGCTTTGTATTTCTCCACCTTGCCTTCTACATTCATCTTCTTCTTAAACATACATTTGCTCCCAATGGGCTTCCTTCCCGACGAGCAACTCACGAGATCCATACATTGTTTTGTGCGAAGGTACCATTTCATCAACCATGGCCTCCTTCGAGTTTTCCATCCTACGAATCTTTGCTTACTCCACGGCGATTCGGGTTCATCATCGGTTATAGTTAAGGCAAAACACGAACGAAGCGAGATGGACTACCTTCTGGTGCCTTCTTTCTCGAAGCGTCTTCTCAAACACGGAGTTTGTGGCTCTTCATCTTACGAGTCTATTACCATTTGTGAGTCGATTCATCCTCCTTTAGCTCAAACTCTATCTTTCGGGGTTCCTTTGATAGGACTTCATGTTTAACAACATCTTTCACTTCTCTAAACACCACATCTGGTATTACACAGCAACTTCTAGTTTCTGGGTTCCAAGCTTGTAGCCACTAAACCATCCTTATACCCAATAAAGATACACTTTTTAGGTTATTATCAACTTGGTCCTTTTCTCCTTTGGAACATGTACATATGCATCACATCCAAATACCCTTAGATGTGAAAAAGAGAGGGTTTCTTACCGGTCCATACCTCATGTGGGGTCTTATCCTCAGCATTGATGAAGGTGATGCGGTGGCCCAAGTAACATGGGTCTCCTTGCCCTGCTGCCATAATTCTTGTCCTAACTCGGTACACTGTGACATGCTCTTGCCTTTTCCTTGTTCCGTTCATTCTGCAACTCCATTTTATGGGTGTGTATGGATTAGTCTTCTGGCAGGTATATGCCACTTCTTCTGAGAACTCTTCAAATTCCTTCTTTGCAGAACTCCCCACCATTATCTGTCTCGATGCCTTTATCTTCTTCTCTATGCAGTTTTTTCCACGAGCCTTAAGTCTTTAAATTTATCAAAGACTTGATTTTCTATCAAAGAATATATCCATGTATTCCTTGAGAAGTCATCTATGAATAGAGAGAGTATAGTACACGGACTTTTGATGGAAATGACAGACCCAAACACATCAACGTACACAAGTTCTAATATCTTCATTTTACCCTCTTAGCACCAGAAGAAAACTCACCCGGTCTTGCTTCCATATGCAAATGTTCCATAATCCCGAAATCAGTTTCAATTAGACATACCTTCTACCATACATTTCTATACGATTATCAGCCCTTCTCTCCAATATGTCCGAGCCTTTGATGCCATAACATGGTCTTTCTCCGAAGACGACTAGGCTTTGGCTCCACTTTCGGAACCATTGAACTATTACACCCATCGATAATAGTGCTACCTTGTAGCTTGTATAGAGTTCAGTCCGAACTCCCGCATTAATGCAGTGCTCCCAGAACCATCTTAGGAATCTTTCTCGAACAGCATTTCCCTTTGCATCATCCATCTTTAACTTCACAATCAAATTTCTAGCCAATGCGGGAATACGAGAACACGGGGAAGTGTTCTAATCCTTCCCACCTGCATTGTTCTTGACCTTTCCGATCAATGATTACGCCTCTATCATCCCCAGGAAGACATCACCACCATCATATTTCTCATATAGCAAAAACCACTCCCTATAGAGTGAAGTGAAAGGATACTGAGTCAATCAACCATGACTCATGATCTACATGTGTATTTGAAGAAGAAGCCAAGCCCATCCCCACCTTCATCGAGGTGGTTTTCCTTTGCGGAAGGACCTTCATCGAGATCCTTTCCTTTCTCGGGAGCTTTAGATACGCATTCCTTTGTAGTGCCCTTCCTTTCCGCATTTCAGCACACCTTTACAAAATTTCCGGGGAGATTTAGATCTCCCTCTAGATTTAGATCTCCTGAAACCTTTATTCTTGTTTGTTTTGGGGGGGACCTTCCTCGTACGAATAAGGCATCTCCATTCGACCCTCCATATTTCTCCGTCTCATTTTCCCTCAGAAGTAATGAGAAATTTGAGACAATGTCATCAAAATTCAAGGTAGTTTGTATTGCTACCTATTGCAATAACACGGAGGCTTGTCCCACGAGTACGTGAAGAACAACAAACTGATGCTTATCTTCATACGAGATTTTAATATCAATAGCTGACAGTGACTTACACGGTATTGAAGGCGTTCGGATGCTCTGTGCGAGTCTCATCCTTCATCCTTAGGTTGTCTGACTTTTTCCTTGGGGAACAACATACGAGACTTAGATTGGTACAAGTCCCAGTTTTTCCCACAAATTCTGCCGTAGCTTCCCAGTCACATTCCAACATCTTGAATCGACACACAACGTGTTAATAACAGCCTTAGATCCAGTTTCTTCAGTCTTCATCGACATTGCCGTTGGTTTAATTTTTGGATCTCACAACGATCCTTGATCTTCATCACCGACAAATCCTCCATCTTGAGCTTCCACAACTCAAAACTCTAACCATTAAATTTCTCGATCTCTATCTTTACGCATCATATATTCTTTCACCCGCGAAATCGATCCGCCAGATCTCCCCGCACTGAGGGTCTACCAGGCAGAAGCAACCTCAACAAAAAGGCGTCCCCTTGGAAACGACGAAGGCTACGATACCAAATGTAGGTTTTAACCACTGAACGAAAATTATCTACACACGAATCTTATAATAGAAAATAGACAATAGCGAGAGCATAAAACATAAAACGAGATAAACACGAGAGATTTTCCCACGGATCCCAAATGGGACGACCGACGATTTTTCATTATATTCCTTTTAGTGTTACAACACATATATATATACATGTCGGAGCATACATAAACCCCAGTCCATTAACCCTGGATTAGAACATAACCGTAGTTCCCTTGGCCAGGATCTACAAAAATACCGGTCGAAAACCATTTGAACCCCAAAACCGTAGTAACGAAACCATGCACAAAACCATGGGCGGATCCGCCTGAGTGAGTCCGCACAAAAAACAAGAATTTTAGCCGGCCGCTGCCGGACCCCAACGAGTGAGGCTTCTTCGCCCCTCGTGACCCCCGGTACGCCGGCCTTCGCAACATACGGCGTGTGGGGCTAATCGTGGAAAGAATATGCCACATACCCATGGGGATTTTCCGCGATCGCATGCTTGGTCTCAGAAGTGGCGGGATCGATGTGGTTTCTTGACGGTGGTGCATCTTTTCACATGACGGAAGGCTTGAATTTGCGTCTGGATGAAGAATCTTGGAGTGCACATCGAGATGGGCGATGATGGTAAATGCGGTGCGATCGGTATCGGTACACCATTTCCTTTGAGGAGAGTGCGGTAAACCCTTTGTATTGAAGGCGATGCATGTTCCAGCAGAGTTGAAGAAAGAATACTATCTCTATGGCGATGTTAGAATACAAGGAATGTGATGTTGTCTTTAGCGAGGGAAAGATTTCTTTAACGCGGTAAAAGAGCGAGTGAGACCGGAGGATAAGGGTTTGGATTAAGAACCTTTATCAATTTGCGGTAGATGGCTGCGCAACAATGGCATGCAAGGCGAGAAGGTGGTGGCGGGATAACCAGTTAGCCAACCTTGGAGATCAGGCCCACCTTCACCATGGAGCTTTGAAGATGCGCAACAAATTTCTCTTGGGCTTCTAAAGGCATCTTGCGTAGTCGAGATCGGTGCAAGGGGTGTACCTTGGAAAATTTTGAGAATACCTTTCATGAGAAGGATAGTCGCACCACGACGATCATAAGAGAATTCACATAGACGTGTGTGGACCTTTCTCGGCATCTTTGAAAAAAAAAACACGGGTATTATGTGATATTTGTTGATGATTTTTTCGTAAGTGTTGGATCTTCTTCATGCGGAGAGAAAAGGTGAGACATACTCAAATTTCAGATGAGTTCAAGGCAACTGGTTGAGAAAATAATCGGGGAAAGAAATTGAAGCTCTTAGGAGCGACAATGGTGGTGAATTCATCTGCAGCGAATTCAAGGACTTTGCGGTGCGAAGGAATTTGAAGAAGCTCATAACACCTCATAACCCACGGCGGAATGGGGTTGGCGGGCGAGAACACGACGACCGTGGGTGTTGCACGAGCTATGTTGCATGATCGGGACCTACACATTCACTTGTGGGCGGAGGCATGCAATACTCGGTATATGTGCAGAGCCGTTGTCCTCACAGGATACTTGGCATGAGTACACACCCAGGAGGCGTTTTAGCCAGAGCTGAAGTATTTCCCATTTGAGGAATTTTGGTTCACTTTGTTTACATTCATGTGACGAGGATGCCCGAGGAAGAAGCTAGAAGTACATTTAACGGTTGGGATATTTTTGGGGAACCTTTGATACACCCCACAACTATCGTGTGTATTTTCCGGACGATTACGCCATTTTGTTGTGCGACGGGATGTCAAATTTCGGGAGGAGAAAGCCATGAAAGTGTTCGCTTGGAGGAGGGCACACTTGCATGCGGATGAGGAGCTGTTGAATTCTGGGGATGAGCCTCGGGATGTGGATCAGCCACAAGAGAGGTTCATGGAGTGGAAGAGACCACTCGGGCGAGGCGCGACCATTAGAGGTGGAAGCGCCTCTGGTGACGGCCCGGCTCAAGATGCGAGAGAGTTGTAGGAGCACCTACATCACAACGGAATGGGCAGTCTTTGGCCCGATATCTTGGATACATGGCTCTTATCGAAAGCATATCATGTGACCATCCTCTTTACGAGAGAACATGGAGGACCCACTGGGTAGATTCCATAATTGGAAAAGTATGATTTAATTGTCAGTAAATTAGCAGGAGGTATGTAGGGGCAGGAGAAATGAGTAATTGGGTTTGAGATGGATCTACAAAGTGGAAAACGGCGGTGACGAGAATTATTGAAGTACAAGGCAAGATTTGTTTTCGAGCTTTTCACAGTTAAGGGATCGATTATGAGGGAACCTTTGCACACATCGCAAGGTATTCTTCCATACGGACGATTCTTGCTCTCTCGAGCGCGGATGGAGTGGCATTCATCGGATGGATGTGAAGTTTGTGTTCCTCAACGGAGTCATTGAGGATGAGGTGTACATAGAGTAGCCCGAAAGGTTTCGGAATGTTAAACGGCCCAGTACCGCATGTGTGCGAGCTCAGAGAGCGTTGTATGGTTGAAACAAGCACCTCGTGCTTGGTACACACGGATAAAACGGTTATTTCTAGGTGGATTCTCCAAGAGTGAAATGAGATCCTAACCTATACAGTTGTGGTGGACGGTAATTTGTTGATCATTGTACTTTATGCGAGATGATTTGATTTTGACAATTGATGGTATTGATACACTCATGCAAGGCTAATCTTGCAAAGTATGAGATGAAGGACTTAAGGCCTCCTTCATTATTTCTAAGTTGGAAATTTACAGCGGTAGTGGTGGGCTTGTTTGTTTCTCGGAAAACATCTAGACTCTGGAGAAGTTCAACATGCATGGCTACAAACTGGCTGATACTCCTCTTCTCGTGGATGGAGGAAGGAGGATGCTACTTCGTGGGAGGTAGTGGATGCCTTTGTTTATCGGCAGGTTGGTGGGGTCGCTTATGTATCGGGTCAGCACACGACCCGGGCATGATAACATGCTGATAACCGACTTTCACAAACTGTGGTTAAGCCAGCAAAGCTCTTACGGAAGGCGAGGGGAGCAAGCATGTATTGAGATGCTTCCGAGAGGCACATCGGGATATGGATTATGGTACGGATAGTCGGATGAGGTGAGGCTATGTGGCCTTCACGGATGCGGATTAGGCGGGGAGCCCAACGGACGGGAAGAGCATACGGAAGAGTTTTCGGTATCGGAGTCGACAAAATTTTCTTGAGTACGACGGGGAAGCGAGGGTCCGTCGGCACTTTCCCGGTTCGACGGAAGCGAGTATATTGCAGCAAGTTTGGTACATGCAAGACTATATGGATGAGGAAGATCTGGTCGGATTGTTCAGTTCACACTTGGATCCTACTATGATTTATTGTGATAATCAAAGTTGCATCAAACTCTCGGTTAATCCTAGTGTTCATGATAGATCTAAACTTGTTGTTGACATACGGTATCATCATATCGAATGTGTGTGCGACGGAAGATCATGTTACTTTCATACATTCCTACGAAGGATCGGGATGCGATATCTTGACGAGCGCTCACCGAGAAAAATTAGAATACCACGGGGAAAGATAGGGGTTAGAGATAATCCTTATCTTGTTGAGAGAGATGTTGAGATTGCAACAGATGATCTTAGTGGAGAAAATTAGCCATAAGTGGGCCTCGAACGTATTTTGCTCAAAGTCTATTTTTGATTATGTCTATTTGAACATATTGGATCATGTTCTATGAGTTGCGGGATGCCTGTGTGGATGGTTGAAATTCGATTCGGAAAAAATAGTGGACTTCTATTTTTATACATATTGGTAGGATCTATTTTTAGATTTCCAGTCTAAAAATAGATATGTCGAATATTATTAGCTCTTAATAATATTTAGTTGCAGCTAAACATTATATTATTCTCTTGGAGCACTTCGGTTAAGTGCACGGATATGGTGACATAGGAATTAAAAGCTATTCCTAAGGGTTAAGAAGTGGAGCTATTGCATGGATACTTCGGTTAGAACTCATGTGACGAGTTTGGTGGAGTTGATTAAGGAAGTTAGTGGAGTTGTATTAGAGTTTAAATAATCTAAACATAGTTGAGCTATTTGTATTTAGTTTAACCTAGTGATACAATTAGTGAGAGTGGTGTGAATTAATTATTAATTAATTCACTAATTATAAACTCATTAATCAACTAAATAATGCATCGATTAATTTAAATTCATGGAATGATTTCGGTGGAGACAGTGCGAAGTAATAATGACAGGGTTAGTATCGATTTGACTATCTTGTTGCTATTTGCAACACACGGATAGTGGAGAAGCCATAAGGATTACCTGATACAAGCAGGTGGTTTATCTATTTAATGAATCATCCATAGCATTAGCATAATAGAGGCTAGCTATCAGAGTGGCAAAAGAATTGGAGCATGTGTTTTGCTAGATCTAGCTTGATAGTGTGTAGCAATTGAGGGTGTGCATGAGAGCTTATTGTGAGGAGCTTTTGTGCAATGATTGTTACATGATCTCCATGACATATAATATACAGATATTTGAGGTTTTCAGCTTTAAGCTTTCCCATTAAATGTTTGTGTTCATATGTCAGGTGTTTATAGTTTTAATGTACGCATGCAATTGATTTTATTCCACATGTGATGATCAATGGTAGAAGAATTCTGTGTGCATGAAGCTAAAATAGTGTGTGTCCAGGGATAATCTTGGTGAATATTATATCGGTTATTCAAATTTCTGCACCATGCCTTGCCAATTCTTAGCATGCCTTATCCCTCCCTTTGCATGATGTGCTTGCCAATGACACTAGTCCTGGCACACGTTCCTCATATTCATTAACTTCATGAATTTTTACCTAGTGCTCCCTTAATGTTTTTTTCCTATTACACCTTAACACTCCTAAGCATGCATTAGCACTCCCTCTAGCACACCTTGTATTCAACATGCCTTTCCACTTCTTAGCATGCATAACGGAGTCTACGGCATATTGGCGCTTGGCACATGTTGTGGTGCTTGGAAAGTCTTAACATGTATGGAACACGTTGATATGCCTTGGTATGATTTTGCATGGTTTAATATTAAATTTATTTTAGATCAATTTTTGGAAAGTAGATGAGAAGCAACAAATGAAGATTTGGCACACGGGGAATGCACTAAGACTTTGCACTTGGCACCTGTGGTGCCTAGTATTAGTGTGCTAACATGCCCCACTCTTAGAAAGGTAAATTGATGACTAATTAACCCTATTATGTGTTCATTTCGTAATATTTAACTTGTTTCTATCTTTTGTTGCCTTGAAAGTCACGACATGCATATTTGACACACCTTATTACATCTTGGCATGCATTATCACTTGGCACATATTATCATGTTTGACATGCCTTCACACTATACGGCACATATTAGCATTCCCTAGCACGCCTTGGCACTCATGTCCTCACAACTAGACACAAAATTTTCTCGTCTTGGGAACCCAATCAAGTCCTTGGCTACGTAGTTCGTAGTATTGGCTGCTTCAACCCCAACAACTTGACCAATTGCACCTACTACACAAGTAGATTTTCCTTATTCACCTAATAACCCTATAACTCATCTTATGCCACTCATGTCCAATCTAAACTTGTCCCCACTTAACTGTTACCAAGACAAGGATCATGGTCTAGCCATGGCCATAAAACAACCTTTAAACATAGCTTACGAAATATTTCACATGTATGTTAGAGTTCATATAAACAATATAACATTAAATAGAGATGTCTTTGTGTGATTTTGGTCACAAAGGATTTTGGGAGTAGGAAGCAAAGCAAACAGATTTTGGACAATATGGGGTTTAAAATCTAAAGAAAAGTAAAGGAAAATTAATATTTCCTAAGGTCTAAGAGGATAAAATAAGTAAGTTCTATAGGGTTCTAAGAGTCTAGGAAAAACTATTTAAGGAAGTCCTTGGGATGAAGGAAATAACATCAAGTGAGAAGGAGCTCATTTTATAAGGGGAAATGTAGTCCTAAAGAAGCCATGATCATTATCATGTATAGCATTCATTATGATGCCTCAATATTCTTTGGCATGGTTTAATAATAAAGTTATTTGAATCATTTATTGGAAAGTAGAAGAGTAACAAAGGATGATTTGGCACTTAAGTGCACTAACATTTGGAACTTGATACTCATTTCCACTAGTGTTAGTTATAGCATGCCCCTCTTGGAAAATGTAAATTGATGACATTATTAACACTATGATGTGTTCATTTATTTTTATTTTAACTTGTTTCTCCTTTTGTTCCCTTGATAGTCCACAGCTTGTATTGTCACACCATTACTTGAATATTGACATGCCTTAGCACTTCGGCATATATTAGCATATTTTACATGCCTTCAAACTATACGCACATGTTAGCATTCTATATCATTCCTTGGCACTCATGCCCTCACAAATATCCTTACATTTTTTCATGACTTGGTAACCCAATCAGTCCTTAGGCTTCCTCCAGAGTTCATGTGATATTGGTCTCCTTGATTGTAACAACTTGATCAATTGCACCTACTAAAGTAGATTGTGCCTTGTTCACCTAAGAACTTCTATACCTCATCTTAGGCCAGTCATGTCTAAGCCAGGAATTTTCCACTTAGAACATACCAAGACGAGGATCCACATCTAGCCATGGCCATAAAAAAACCCCAAACGCAACACATAAGGAAATATTTCAGAACCCACAAGATACACAAGACACACAAGATATAGGTTGGCACAAGTCGATTTCCCCAAAACTTATACATAACGTGTACAATATTGGATTGTCTAAAATAGTTTAAAACATGAGCATTCGGCCAAGAAGTGTTCCACATGTCATATAAAAATAATAGATAAAGGAAAAATAGTGTTGCGCCCAACACAAAGTACTTGTTTAAGTGCTTTGTCAAACTTTGTTTTCAATCTATAATTTAGAATATTGGAAAAACTAAAATATAAAGCACAACATCAAGCCTCTTTACAGTCCCAAGACCTAGCCTTCCTAGACTCGGAGGAGCTCTCTCTTTCATTTTATGATTTAAATCGACTTAACTTGTTGGTTATATGTATTGATATTAGGCTAGTTACGGTGATGGGGGTTGTTTCACTAGTAAAAAATGATGAAATTAATGGTATTAAAAATGTTAGTCATAATTATTTCAGAAGTGAATTACTACTAAATTTGAGCAATTTTATGTGATCGGGCAAATTGACTAACATAAATGACTAATTTAGTCTTGGAATAAAATATCGACTAGATAATAAGTGACTAAAATAAAAGCAACTAACTTAAATGACTAATTTAGTCTTGGAATAAAATATACGACTAGATAATAAGTGACTAAACTAAAAGCAACTAACTTAAACGACTAATTTAGTCTGGGGATAAAATATATGACTAGAAAATAAGTGACTAAAGTAAGCGACTAACTAAAATGACTAATTTGAATGCAGGATTAAAATATATGACTAGATAATAAGTGACAAAATTAATAATGATTATTGTAAATGAATATTGTAGTCGAGAATAAAAATATGTAAAATAACAAGTACAACAAGTATATGAATTAGTCATTTTATGTCGATAATATTCATCGTGTCACTCCATATGTAAGGAAAATTTCAATTTTGGTACTGAAGTGTTACATTTCACTATAGGTGTCTCTGAATCCATTTGTAGTGCTAAAATTTAGAGACAAAGAGGTCTCTAAAGTTACAATGTTAAAATTATGAATATCCTCTTTTCTCTAAAGTTTAATAGTGCGGATGGATTCATCTATAATGTATAATTGCATGTATCATCTATAAACTTTACACCTAATGCCTTCATTATAATTTTAGTAAAGGTTATAATTATATTAATTAGATAAGCCAAATTAATATTTATATTTATATTTAATATTTGGCCATAAAGTTTAATTTTTAAACTTCATTGATTTATGTTAAAAGTGAGAGTTGTTTTAAATCTAAGGTTAATCTTCATATTTACATTTAATAAATAGATAAATATAACATTTCTTATGTTAAACATGTGAGTTTATTTAAACCTAGTATTAAATCATCATATTTACATTTGATAAATACTAAATAGATAAACCTAAAATGTATATTTATAGACTATTTAGTAAGTAGGTATGGAAATTTATTAATTTAAGTATAAAACTAATTAAATTTTTAATGATGTATGAACCTTTATTTTTTGTAAGTCAATGTTATATTCGTAGCAGGAAAAAAAGGAGCACATATAGCCAATTACAAAGCAGGTGGTCTCCACCTCGACTCGGTTAGTTGACAAAAATTTACACCAGGATAGAAAAAAAAATACAAAAAGAGGGGCTAGGGACATTTTCCATAAACGGACGGCCCCGAGCACCAAAACACATATAAAACATAATTAAAAAACACCAAATAGCATACTAGTCGTCAACGTGATGGATGCGGGGTTGTTTAGAGTTGTTCCTAGATGCGGTGGAGGACGAAGTCACATTGTTGTGCCCTTCAAAGTGTGCCAACCAAGTCTCTAGCTTTTCTACTTTCTCGGTGGAAGTTGATTTTGGCCTCTAAAACCACTACCAGTCTCTCCGGACTTATGTATAAATAGTGCATTCGGTCAAATGCTTCCATCGCTCTACATGCTCCTCATGACATAATCTCTCGGTTTGTCCACTCTTTCCATTAGAGTACATTGATAAGTGCACAAAGTTCTCTAGGCGATATTGGATAACCTGCCCCTCATTTACCTCAAATCAATCAAACCCATGATTTCCCTTGCCACCACGACCTCACCTCCACCCCGACGAATTTGATTTTGAACCCTCAAACCCTCACCTCTACTATCCTCATACCTCCTCCACAACCTATGCGCACTCACACTAGCAAGGCGTGCATGCCCGTAGTATTTACACTATCGTGGAGCGCCATGATTATTTCTCGGTCTTCCACCCCATAGGGCCATGGAAGAAAGGGAGAGAAAACCCACACCACACCGGGGCCATAATTCACAAGGTCGAGGAAACCCCACGTGTCTGGAGAGTCAGACTAGACTCCCCCTCTGAAAACAAGCTTACCAATGAAGGAGCCAAATGTCGTCTCCCACCACCACGGAAAGCACAAATACACACTCCACTTTGCCGGATAAAGACTTCCACCACCCGTAAAACCAAATACCATCACCCACCAAACCAACATGAGGAAAAAATTGAACAAAAAATAGTGACAAAATGGCCAGGCCCACGAGCGTAACATCCCCAGGGAAGTGACTTGACCTCAAATTCTCTGCAGAGACCACACAGCAATCCACCAAGCTCTTGTCACACCCACAGTGGAGGCCACCGAATTTGGAAAAACTATTTTTCCGCCAACACCCTCAAGGTTTCCTAGGCTAAAATTATAGCTTCCTCTCTTATCACGAAAAAAGCCAGCTCAAAATCAAGAAAAATGAAACAATGAGCTCTACTTCCCCTTCAACTTCCTATCCTTAACCTAGACACGGTCAGTAGCTAAACAGGCAAGGGACAGGTTGAACACACCTCACCAAAAATGCTGCACCAAGCAAACACACACAAACCCTCCCTCGTAAACCTTCCTACGACGTTCTGATTTCCTCTTCGAGCCACCATAAATACCAACACCAAAACATATTTATGAGTCTAATGTTGGGCTCCCTCATCTTCACTTGCCTTATCCTCCACCACCTCCGAACTCCAATGTGAAATTATTTTTCACACGAATTGCCAACATGAAGCCGGTAACTCCTCTGTTGCATGCGTTATGGTGAAGGCACCAAAATCGTCCTCACCCTCGCTCCACTTATATTTACTCATCGAGATGCCTTCCCGTGTTTCTCAAACCTCACCCCCCATCGAGAGAGCTATGAACCTTTGTTAATTTAGTTATGAACCTTAATTAAATTTTTAATGGTGTATGAACTTGTATTAATTGTTTTGATATGAAACTTGGTTAATTTTTAAACATGTATGAACTTTTTTTGATTATTTGGGTATGAACTTTATTTAATTTTTTAATATTATATAAACCTTTATTAATGGTTATAAATATATGGTCAAAATATTTAAGTATGGTTTATTGTGTAATAATTGATAAATGTGTTTATTTTTATCAATTTCTACGAAATTTATTACCAATGAATATATTTATTTCATTTAATACATAATTTACATGATTATATCAAATTAATCTTTAAATAAAACAATATCATTGGCTTTATATTTGATTAATAATCAAAAGTAGTAAATCTCCTTTTGCAAAGAGCACCCCTCAGAGTCATGCATAGTAGGAACTTTGAAGCCCTTTCTTGTAGCTATAATAGAGTCTTGCATAGATTTGTAATAAGGTAGAGAAGAAAACATTAAATGGATATTTGCATCATGCATCATCTAGCAATGTATTGAAAAAGGAATTCTTTGCACGATTACAAGACATGCCATATAACCCTTAATGATGGAGAGCTTGACCTTCACATTTTGTTTGACAGGTCAAATTTCACGATGGAGGAGATGGTGAAGGGGGTTTATTAGCATATATACGCGTATACTAATGAACTACGATTTGGGAGAAATGGGAAGAAGGCTGCTTTTGGAGGATCGACGACTTTGGTACATTGTGAAGGGAAACCAAATGTATTGCTTGATGTCTCCATAATTCATTTCTCTATTGAGATTTATTTGTCGAATACTCATAATGTCTCTTAACCCAACAGTGCAGTTGTACCCAAGCTCACACGGTGGACGGAGACAAGATAAAAACCCCTATGCCGTCCCCATTTTAGAGCTCGAAGGTGTGGCCATGGATTGGAGACAAGATCAAAACCACTGCAACATCACAATCTCGGAGCTTGAAGGCGCTGACTTGCAATAATGAGATGGTTTTCAAGCTTACTTACATCGTTGGATTTCACCTGTTAGAACAATATTGCCTTTCATTTTCCATTGCACCAATTTAGACTCCCTGACTTGTTGGAAAGCTGTTTGTTGTGAGATACAAATGAAGCTCCAATGCTGCATTTGATACATTCTAATTCATATTTGTGAATCCTATGTGCTTATCTAAATGTCAAATATCTCCATGATAACGAAGATCATGAGAAAGGAGTGGCGGACTTTGGACATTGAAAGACTAGATCCAAAGGTAGTTTTGGCCTTTGGGTACCTTGATCTTGAATACTTGAAGGCAACAGCGACGGATAATTCGATGTATATTCTTTTGAAGTAGTATTCTCTGAGTTCTTGTGTGCAAGGAAAAACTTAATCTTGTTTTTCCCCGGAGAACAATTCAATATAGAAGAGTGGGAAATGCAGGAAGAAAAAGAGGAACGAAGCAGGAAAACATTGACCCTCGCTTATTGGGGACCATCAACTACGAGTTCTCACGAAAATGTTTAATTTACCAAAGAGGTATTGGGAAGGAATTAGGCTAGCAGACTACGTAGGAGATGTTCTATGGAACTTGGAATATGCATTTCAGCTCGAGAGATATCCATGCAAAATGATCTAGATGAGAATAGTACAAATCATATTGCGGAATGTTCCTTTGTCTACCCATATCTAAGCCTTTTTGGTCCAAGTTAGGTGTGACACAATTCTTACACGAAAGTTCTAAATTTATAGATGTCATTAATGGGCATGTGGCATTTTGGATTTCTCAACATCCCACAAAGGGATAGTTGTGAGAATTTACCTATTGTTTAGAACGTGTTCTGCATAGGTGGATATGACACATAGTGGATCCATACTTTAGTGCAAGGTTCCTTACCTCGGGATTTTTGCACAAGATTGAGAATAAAGTGAACACACAACACTAATGACTTTGGTTTGGGAGGAGAGATACGAAGTATATAGAAAGAGATTGAGGGCGCATAAATTATGTTCTTTTTCCTTTCTTGAGAGCACGAGACTTTTTATACTAGTGTTATGGATGAAGTGACTGGTGAAAGTGATGATTTAGAAGATGCAACCTGACATTGTGTTCTCGCAATTGGTGAATCCTCATGGGAGGTGATCCTGAAAACAAGACTCCTTTGCCATGTTCCAAATTTACCAAATTATCACATGCGAGAGAGAACATTAGTGAATGTGAAATGGTTAGGTTTGGTACTTGTTTTTTTGCATATCACATTAAAAATCGATTGCATCCTCATAAAATCCTCTCCTCGTATAATCAACCACACCATTACGGATGATTACACCACATTTTGTTTAGAAATTTAGTTAGGTAGGTAGGGTGTCCCTGTCTCCCCATCTCCTTATAGAGTAATTTGGTCACATATTCTATCTTCTATGATACGGTTCCTCTCCTTAAGTCCTATATGTCGTCCTTCTTCTCTCTCCCTTTCTCTCCTACCTCCTTCTCTCTTCCCCGATATCAATTGGAGAAAACGAAAGTATAAGAGCCAACTTTCTCATGAATGTGGAACTTACTTGAACTTAAGATTTTTGTAGTAATCATGAGGTGCACTATGGTTATT
Source organism: Pinus albicaulis (assembly GCA_034641835.2). NCBI lineage: Eukaryota > Viridiplantae > Streptophyta > Pinopsida > Pinales > Pinaceae > Pinus > Pinus albicaulis. Next base: position 78,133,586 of record CM076581.1, on the reverse strand, counting down.
GAGACTTCATCTGGCCATTATGCGGACTTAAATTGTGTGACAACTGCTGTGGTTGGTTGAAAGCTGGAGATTGAACATGCACCGGATTTGAATTCCAATAGAAATTTTCATCGATAAATGTAAATAAATGGCTAAAAAATACTAGAAAATAATAAATGAAGACATGACAACAAGCAACGGTACCACAAAAATTTTTACACATTGAGCTAGCAAAGAATAACAAAATATTATGCACAAGCAGAGACAGTCAAATATCATCTTAACCCCTAACCCATTAAACATAATTCCCAAGCTGAAGCCCATTTAACCCCTAAACCTCTAAACCCCTAACCCATTTAACCCCTGAAACCTAAACCTCTAAACCCTTAACCCCTAAATCCTTAACCACTAACCCATTTAACCCCCTAAACCCCTAACTGTTCACCCCTAAACCCTTAAAACCTTAACCCATTTAACCCCTACCCTAACCTCATTAATCTGTACCTAACCTAAAATCCTTAGCCCTTTAAATCCCCTAACCCCCTAAACCTCTAAACCCTAACCCATTTAACCCCTTAAACCATATAGACATAAACCCTAATTCCAAACCTAACCCATTTAACCCCCTATACCCCTAAACCTAACCCATTTAACCCCTAGCGTAAACACTCTAAACCTCTAACCCATTTAACCCTAAACCTATAAGCCCTTAACCCTTAACCCCTAGCAGATTTAACCCTTAAAACCCTGAACCCCTAACTTATTATCCCCCTAAACCTAAAACTTTAAACCCTTAACTTCCCTTAAACCTTAATTTACGACCCCTAACTCATTTAACCCTAAAAAACCTAACCCATTTAACCCCTTACAACCCCGTAACCCTTAACCACAATCCCTAAAATCCTTAGCTGCTAAATCCCCTAACCCCCTAAACCTCTAAACCCCTAACCCATTTAACCCCCTAAACCTAAACCTATAACCCACTTAACCCTTAACCCTAACCCACCAACCCCTAAATCCTTAACTTCTAAATCACGACCCCTAAACCTATAAACTCCTAACCCATTTAACCCCCTAAAACCTAGACACTCTAACCCTTAACCCCTGCCTCTTAAACCCTAATTCCCAACCATTAACCCATTTTAAACCTCTAAACCCCTAAAACACTAACCCATTTAACCCCCTAAACACTAGCAGTACAACTAAACCCTAATATTTTGTTAACCCTTAATGACCCCCTAACCCCTAAAATCCTTCGCTACTAAATCCCTAACCTACAAACCTAACACATTTAACCCCCCTAAAGCCTAAATGTCTAACCCTTAACCCCTTAACCCGTAATTCCCAACCCTTGCTTGTTAACCCACCATGCCACTAAACCCCTAACCATTTAACCACCTAAACCCTAAATCCTTAACCCCTTAAACCTAATTCGCAACCCCTAACCCATTTAACCCCTTAAACCCATAAAAACTAGCAATTTAACCCCCTAAACCATAAAACTCTAAACCCCTTAAAACCCTAAACCACTAACACCTAAACCCCTAAACCCTAAAGCATTAGCAACTTAACCCATAACATTAACCCCTAAAATCCTTAACTGCTAAATCCCTAACCTAAGCTCCTAATCCCTAGTCCTTTAACAACTAAACATTATTCACCTAACCCCTAACTAAATCCTAACCCTAAGCCCCTAATCCATAATCCCTTAACCACTAACTCATTATTCCCTGTACAAATGCTTTAGTCCCAACCACTAACCCCAATCCATAACCCACTTAACCACTAACTCATTGGCCCCATTCTTCCTAATCCCTAGTATAACCACTAACTCATTATTCCCCCTAACCTAAATGCGCTTCCTAAATCCCTAAGCCTGCCAATCCTAACCCATTAACCACTAACTCATTATTCCCCTACTAAGAAGCCCTAAACCTCTAACTCCTAAGCCCCTATTTCCCATAATCCCCTAGCTTAGAATACTTAATCCACCTTTTAACTTATTATTCCCCCTAGCCCTTATAACAATTCTTAAAACCCATTGAGTTAGCCATTCCAAGCGAAGCAGTCCTAGTTTGGACCTACGATCACGTTAATTCCCCCCTTGTTGGAAAGGTGGAATACCATGAGCAAAACCATGGGTTGTAAAAAATTCTCTAAATTTACTATTTTATCTCAATTTTATTTTAATAATTAATTAGTTAATTTCTTCAAAAATATTATAAGTAAAATCACATAAATATTTTTAAGATCGAACGCCTTTCAGCTATATTCGCCCATGGTTCATCATCGATATTTGTAAAATAAATTTATTAAGTGAAATTGAATTGATTTTGAAACATTTTTAAATCAATTGCGACATTACAAAGAATCACTAGTGCACTCAACATCCATCAAACAATAATGGGTATGATATTAAAAATGATATTTGGAAAGAATAATATTAAAAATGAGGTTTAAAAATGATGTTGGAATGATATTTGGAGAGGGCATAATATTAAAAATGATATTTGGAAATATGAAGGAGGGAGTATTCATTTTCGTTTAAATTAGACATGAGTTAAAATAACATTTGTCTATTGAAACATCACTTTGTTTTTGTCATCTCCCACAACGAAGTGATTAGGGATTTTGTTATGGTTTTTTTCTTGCAAATGTGTTACTACAATTAAGATTCGAAGTGCGTTTAAATCTCACCTTCACGTACATGCATTGCTTATCGTGGAAGCTCTGCCCTTTGTACACTCATTTGATGAATCGAAACAAAGGCGAGTGATGGGGAGTAAGAGCTAGTAGTTAATGGCAAGGATTAGCATGGTCATCCATAGACGAAGATAGCGAAAAGGGACTAGCCATGGCGTCATTTCTTTGGTAAAATCTATGAACCCAATCTATGAATTTTATTGTAATACATAGCATTTCCAATCTCAGTATCTCAATATCGCCTTTGAATACAAACATAAACAACAGGTATTTCAATTTTAATCTTGTAACAATATACTCGAAAATACAAATTGGCATCGTCCATATTCATTTCTACTAAACATAAAGGATATGTCTATTGATGAAGTTAATAGTATATATATGTTGCCTAAAAAGGTTATAATACTGGTAAAAGTCAAAGTACGTATGCAGTTTTAACATTGGCTGCAGCAACCCTTTTCAACATCCTTTAGGACAATAACATAGTGGTTTTTCCGCATTGCATACTGTCTGGCTTCTTGACAAATTGCAGTTATCTCTCTGACACTAATTTTATAGAAATTTGAGATACGATCTTAAGTGCTGTATCCATAGAGTTCATTTTGATCTTACCAAACTGAAATAGGCGTTTACTTTCCTTTAGGTAGAGGAAACTCAATTTCCTATCAATTCTTCGGGCGGAAGTGCGGATCAATGTATCTAATCTGATAGTAAAAATCCTTTGGAAATAACATATTGATCTTTCCTTATGCGTACGCTGCAACTTCTTCACAAATTGAGATTATCTCATAGCACTAATTTTTTTGGTGAGATACATAATTGAGATACATGGTCTTCAAATTCCTGCGTCACTAAGGTTCATTTCCTTTGTACAAACCTGGAAAAAAGGTCATTACGCCTCCTGCTCGGAGTAGAGGAAACTCAATTTCCTACCAATTCTTCCGGAGACTGAGAAGTGCGAGATCGATTAATATCTGCTCTGTTAATTGAGAATTCCTTTGGGAGAATAACATGGCGGTTTTCGGCCTTGCATGCATACCTGACTTGACTTCCAGGCGAGAGACTGCAATACCCAGGATCTCCATAAACCTATGTGATAATCCTCATTTATAATCATTCTTATTCAAATCATCCCAAAATTTCAATGTGCATTTACAATTCAGTTTACATGCTTTCATATTAAACAAACACATCATTCAATCCAAAGTCCAACCTTGTACATGTACCTTTTAAGATCCAAAGTTTATTTCAAAATCAAATTTTAACCAAACAAACACCTATACATCAAGGCAAAGATGCAGCAATGCATTATAACTGTCACAACTCCATCATATCTTACCCATTTGAATCAATCTTTAATTTGTGCCTTAAGCTCATTATTTCTGCATCAAATATTCAAAATGTGCCTTTTCCAAATGTTTGCTTATCAAGCTCATAAATGAATTTCCCATACTTATTATACTATTCATCCATATGAAGGTTCAAATTTTATTTCTAAACTCAGCCACAAGCGGAAATGATTCAAAATCTAGAAAACCTGAGATCAGTAATTTTGCATTGGCAATGATGCAATTCAAAACATTTAAACTTCACTTACCAGTATTTGCTACCGAGACTGTATTAATCCATCAATTTTGCATATTGTCGAGCAAATTCCTCCAATCGATTACCCTTGGAAAATTCGATCAACATATCCACAAGTTAAATTGACTTCTTGCATTCTTAGGTGCTGATGGTCCATTAAAACCAGATCAAATGTGACTTTAATGATAAAGGAAAATGTTATCGCTTTTAGCATTCATGATTATGTTTTAGAATGGTGTTAATAGCAATTGGAATTTAGAGCATTAAAATTTCATTTACCGTCGATACATTCTTGGTAATTTGTCAATCGATCTTCCTTTCCTTGATAATTGATCAATGTGGATTTCACACATTGCAAAATAGTTTCTGCTATGGCAATTACAAAGTTAACATACCTCTAGGAATTTCAGCAGTAGCTCTCACTTCTAATTTCCAAAAGCGTTTCTCGCATTTGATCTTTAAACAAATGTCCCTTTGATCTCTCGCCCTTTAGTTTCATCACTCAGCAATTTTCATCGATTCATAAAGTCGATTTCCTCATTCTTGATTTAATTCCACACAATTTCACTTCGATTTCCGTCAATCTAATACTATGGAGTAATTTCAAAACCTGCTTGCTTTCAATATATATATCAAATCACCTTGAATTTATTATCGATTCCATTGATCTTACAACCAAAGCTCCTAGGTTTTATATTCACACCAATGTCAACATACAAATGATGACACATTGTGATCAACAACCATGTATTTAATACAAAAGCGATACCATTTCCAACGACTTCAATAGTGGTCATATATCATGTCAAAAACCAACGCATTAATAATAGTGATTTTAATTTTCAATTCGGCCTAATTGACATCGACAAGTGAAATCTAATGACAATGCTACGGAGTCTTCAACTGTTATAACTCAATGCCGGTGTTAACAAAAAGAACAAGGTTCGAATTCATATGTAGCTTCGGCCTTTACACATGGTAACAACTACGGAATTTAAAACTACTTGCTAGAGCTATGGAAATCGACCCCAAACGAAACTTCAAGACGGATTCGATTTCAACGTAGGCTGTACCCCGCACTTCTAATGTATTGTCAATTCTTGCTTAATCGACAATATTGATCTCAATTAAATTCAATTTTAAGTTTTATGCATCACGCATTGAACATTTTCTGAAACCAGTGGCCTATGTCTTAGCAAATGCCAATTTAATACTACATCAAATACTCAATCGATCTCAACATACATCGAACTTGATCACGCATTCGGGGTATTATAAGTGCCCTTCACGAGTTTGATTGATAATGAACCCAATTTCAGAAATTAACATCCAATTTCTAAAAAACCACACTTATCATATTAATAAACAAATACTTACAAACTTTCTTCGTGGCCGGATATTCAACGGTCATGGCCCTTACAATTTGATGAAGGCTTACAGCCTTCTTGTTCAAGCTTCCTCTCAATCACACACTCTCTCACAATATCTAATGTATTTTTCTCTAAAACCCCCTCCTATTTATACAATTTTAAAAATGATCTAATTTAATGCTTTATCCTTCAATTCCTGCAATCAACCTAAATCTCTCAACACATCCCTAAAAGATATATTCATATCCCTAAGACTTAGAAAACTAATTCCAACTTAGGCCTATCATTAATTCTATATAATCTAGAAACTAATTTCTCTCATTTACAATTTCTCACAAATAATTAATTAATCACTCAAAATAATATTAAACGTTACATGAAATTTAATATTTCTTCAAAACATGCAAACCCCCCTAGCTTAGGTAAAATACAAGGTGTTTTTCGGAACATTAAATATACATCCCAGACTCTCCCCATGTAAAAAATTCATGACCACCTAGTCATAAGTACGGATAATTATTTCTCCTGGATCCCAGAATTTTATTTTCCTTGCTTGTCAATTGCTTTCTTTCTTTGTTGCTATCGTTGTTGTCTTAAAGGGTTCCATATTTTGTGTTGTAGTGCTCCACTTGCTGCTGCTCTTGCAATCTTTCGTTGTCTTTCTCTTGTTGTCGCTCCTTTTCTTTCTTGCTATTTGTCTTTCTCTGAGATGTTTTTATCATTAACCTCCTTATCAACTCAATTTCTTTATCCCGATATGTCCTCTATCTGTTGATTGTTTCAGCATCTTCAATAAAAATATGTTGCTCTATTTTATCCTTATGAATATTTGCGGCCTCCAAACTTCTTGTCCCTCTATGACATTCCTTTGCTCATCATGCGCAATTTCATCTGCAATTTATTTCTACGTTTCGAGGAAAAGCATTTCTAGGTGTTTCATCAACATCTTTCCAGTGCTCGACATAATCTCCATCTTCCCCTTCGACAATCTTCGAAGTGTCCATCATCATCAAGTTTTGCAAACACGCAGCTACCCTCATCCTTCAGCAACGGCTCCAAAATTCATGCAGTCTTCTCTTGGCTACCTGAATAAGCCAACTCTTTATTGTCACCTATGGTAACAAATTTCTGCATATGAGACATGGCTGTCTCCATCCTCTGTCTACTGTGATTCTTCTTCCAAGACAATCTCAAATGATGGAGTGTCTTCTACTATCTGTAAACACAATCAAATTGTAAATAATCAAAATCACAACATTCACTTTTCGATTCGGTCACTAAGTTTTTTTTCTCTGCGGCTCAGAGTCTTCTTCGGACTCAACAAATCTTCACTAGTTTTCTCCTCGGCTTCCTCGGCAAAACTCTGGTATCTTTCCAGGTTACTTCCCGACTCCTCTCTCGACACATCGGTCTGGCGATTGGAATTCATCATGAGGCCATCGACTAGTACCTTCTGTCTCACTCCTTGGTGTCATTCATGGAAACTTTCTGCCTTGCCTCGAAGTGTACACTTTTATAAATCTCTTTGTCTCCAATTCTCTTCTGCGAAGATCTAGTTTCTATTACAATTCAATAACTTCATTAGGAGTAGAACTTGGAAACTTCCACCTTTCCATACCTTCACGTGCTTGACCAATCATCAATTTGGTCCTTCTCTTCCTGCATGACTACGATTAGACTCCTTGGTCTTCATCTCTTCTAGGATCTTTCCATCTCATCATTGATCTAGACGACCTTGATTCACCTCTTCTTGAGCAAACTCTAAAGCTTGTTCATGTCTCACATCTTGTCTGCAAACACACAACATCGGTTTTAAAACCACAGACTTTTCGGTCTTGTTGCTTCCCTCAACACATCCTTGAACAAATCTGCGTGTGGAATCTTTAAATTCAATATCGCTCCAAGAACTCTAAGTTCCTTTTCAATAAGGCAATCTGGTGCCTCAATCTCTCTACGGTATTTGGCAAATCACTCTCTTTTCCTTTAGTGGAAAGTTCAACCTCTATTCGATTTTCCTGCTCTTGCGACCATTTCCTCTAGTACACTGCAATTGTACCTTTATTCACACTGCAATCTCTCTTCCTCGGCTTCATCGATCTATCTTACCTACTGTGGCATTCCTATGAACCTCTTCTACGATCCTCCATGATCATTTCCTTCTGGAGGTTCTCTCATCACGAGTTGCACTAGCCTCTACGACAATCTCTTCTTGCCACTTACCTCACCAAGCTCTCCTCACTCGATCTTTTGGTAGATGTGGTTCAACGCCTCTGGAACCTCTTAGCATTCTCCTCGCTCTCTCTAGGCTACCTCTCAACTCATCTTCACTTCGGGACCTTTCGCAATTGTCCTCCTTATCTGACCTTTAAATTTGAATGCTAGGGTTCTTGCCATCATCTTGTACGCAACCATAGAAAGCTTCAATTCATAAATTTCAAATCAGAAAAATCATCTCACCTTGGATATTGTGGATCTTGTCCTCCTTTCCCCTTACGCCATCACATTTCTTGCAATTGTGTATGCCATATGCTCCAGTTTCAAATCGATCTTCATCATTCATCACACATTCAAAAATACATTTCGGTCTTCAACAAAACTTTATGTCTTCATTCGAAACAAACATTTTCATTTCATGAGCCAAGCCTACGATACCAAAATATTGTGGCCAGGCACCTGTCTGAGATCTCCATAAACTTCTGCGGTAATCCTCATTTGCGATCAATTCACTATTCACATCATCCCAAAATTTCAATGTGCATTTACAATTCAGTTTTACATGCTTTCATATTAAACAAACATCATTGATCAAAGTCCGACCTTGTACATGTGCCTTTTAAGATCGAGAGTTTATTTCAAAATCAAATTTTAACCAAACAAACACCCTATACATCGAGAGCGTACGGAAATGCATTATAGCTTTATACAACTCCATCATATCTTACCCATTGAATCAATCTCTGAATCGCCTTCGGCTCATTATTTACGCATCAAATATTCAAAATGTGCCTTTTCAATCGCTATCAAGCTCATAAAATGAATTTCCCATACTTATTATACTATTCATCCATATGAAAATTCAAATTTATTTCCCAAACCGGCCTGGTAGACGGATTCAAAATCCTAGAAAACACGAGATCGATGGTACATTGTGTGATGAAATTCAAAACATTTTAAACTTCACTTGCACGGCGCTGCTACGAGACTTGTATTAATCCATCAAATCATATTTAATCGAACAAATTCCTCAATCGATGCCACTAGAGAAATGATCTTGTATCCACAGGTCCAAAAATTGACTTACGCATTGTAGGAGCACTTGATGGTCGCGTAAACCAGTCAATATTGACTTCTTCAAATCGGAAAATGTTATCAACGCTTTTAGCATTCCATGATTACGTTTTTAGAATGGTGTTAATAAGTAGATTTAGACATTAAAATTTCATTTACCAAATCGATACATTCTTCGTATTGTCAATCGATCTTCCTTTCCTTCAATGGTGTTCAATCTTTGTTCACATTTCTTTGCTGGAAAATAGTTTCTGCTATGGCAATTACAAAATTCTAACATACCCTCTCGGAATTTCAACGAGCGCTCTCACTTCTACCACACATTTCCAAAGCTTTTCTCCACATTTTATCTTTAAACGTGTCCTTTGGTCTCTGCGCCCTTTACGCATTCCATCACTCCATGATGTATCTGATTCATAAAAGTCGATTTCCTCATTCTTCAATTTAATTCCACACAATTTCACTTCGATTTAGTCGATTTAATACTATAGATAATTTCAAAACCTAGCTTTCAATATATATATCAAATCACCATTGAATTGATTATCGGTTCAGTGATCTTACAATAGAAACCCTTGAGTTTATATTCCTGTTTTTAATGTCAACTTATACAAACGATGACATGTCAGCGCGATCGAATAACCATGTATTTAATACAAAGCTGATACCATTTCAAAACGGCTTCAATAACGTGGTCATATATCATGTCAACAACCAAGCATTAATAATAGTGATTCACAATTTGTTCAATTGACCTAATTGACATCGACCATTAAGTCTGGCCAAGCAATCTCTGGTCTTCAACTCATTATAACTCAATACCCGGTGTTAACAAAACGAGTTCGAATTCGTATGTAACTTCGGTAACTTTACACATGGTAACAACTATAGATTTAAAACTACTAACTAGAGCTATGAAATCGACCCCAACCGAAACTTCAAGACCCAGTCGATTTCAACGTAGGCTATGCCGCACTTCTAATGTATTATCAATTCTTACAACCCCGATCAAACGGCGTGTGATCTCAATTTAAATTCAATTTAAGTTTTATGCATCATGCATTGTTTTATTGATCATATATCATTAAATGCCAATTTAATACTACATCAAATACTCAATGATCTCAACATACATCGAACTTGATCACGCATTCGGGGTATTATAAGCGCCCTTCACGAGTTTGATTGATATTGAACCCAATTTCGAGAAATTAACATCAATTTCTAAAAAACCACACTTATCATATTAATAAACAAATACTTACAAACTTTCTTCGTGGCGAGATATTCAGCAATTAAGTGGCCCTTACAATTTGGCGGGGAAACACGGCCTTGCTGTTCAAGCCTCCTCTCAATCACACACACTCTCACAATCTCTAATGTATTTTCTCTAAAACCCCTCCTATTTATGCAATTTTTAAAAAATGATCTAATTTAATGCTTTATCAGCAATTCCTCAACAAACCTAAATCTCTCAACATCCCTAAAAGATAGATTCTTATCCCTAAGACTTAGAAACTAATTCCAACTTAGGCTATATCATTAATTATATATAATCTAGAAACTAATTTCTCTCACATTTACAATTTCTCACAAATAATTAATTAATCACTCAAAATAATATTAATATTTACATGAAATTTAATATTTCTTAAAACCTTGACTAAGCCCAGGTAAAATACAAGGTGTTTTTCGGGCTAATGCTCTGCATCTGACTATTACTGAAATTGCGATTATCTCTCTTGACACTAATTTTATCAAGTCAATATGCATAGTATTCAAGGCCTACCTTGTCAACGAGGTTCTCTTTATTTTGTGAAAACACGGAAAACAAAGTTTCGCCTCTGTCGAGCAAAGAAACGATTTTCCTATCAGTATTCCGGAACACGAAGGTGCGAATCAGGTGTATACCTGCTCTATTGAGATTGCCATAATCACTTTCACATTCACGGTCGTCGATACCATCTATACGATTTAAGAGCTCATCGAATCCTCTGAAATTCCCTATCGACTCCGATTTGAGCATCAAGCCGTGCTATTACAATCAAGCCTTAGTGAGTGTAGTAGCTATATAAGATCTTACGGCTTTAACGACGATAAACGATAGAATTAGTGGAAAGATAGAGCGAGTTTCTGGTGAAGAAGCGATTGAGACTTCATCACACTCAGGTGGATGGTGGTTTCAATAAGCCGGATCTTGCAAAATTAGTGACGGTTCTTACCCTAAAGACATAACCAAGGGATACGGTGATGTTGTGAACAATAATAGTAGTGAAGATACTTACTCTTGTGGTAGCTCTATTTTTTCATATGTGTTTTTAACCAACTCCGTGGACATCGCTACTAATATTAAGCGGCATAGTGATACGTGCCTAAATGAGAGAATACAATATGTGAATTCTGGCGTGGCCCTCTCTAAGATACTTCTGAACAAGAAACTTAGAGCCAACGACCAGATAAACAGCCGTTCATGACGGCCTTAGCAACTTGGTCTTCCCCATACTTGGAGCCGCAAAGAAGAACACCCCGGGGAGGGTCTGTCCGTCTGTCGCCACGGTGTGTGGTGGAAGCTCACGGCTTCCCGGGCTCTCTGTTTCTTTATGTCACAACCCTCAATATCATTGTAGGTTACGTGTGGTTTACGGAGACTCGCGGAAGGTGGGGGCTAGGGGCCACCTCGGGTGGGAGGATGTCCACCGGGGGCATTCGAATGTCGATGAGACTACGAGAGTGGAGAATACTGGCCTCACATTGTGTGCTCAAAATCCTCACATAGTAGTTCAATCATGTCGTTGAACCCACTATTACGTTGTTACGGTCAACCATCTCCATGAACTTCCCAATCACCGGAGAACCTTTATTTGGATCCCCTTCACCTCCTCTTGGGCTCTCGGCGGTTATCTCTGGAATTTTGCTCATCCTTCATGTATTCTTCTTGAATGTCGATGAACTCCATCATCTCTGTAGCAATTTCAATCTGCTTTGTATATATTTTATTCGTCCATGTCGGAATGGGGATGGGGAGGAGGAATACTCATCTATATTTCTAGTGGGACCCTCGGCTTAGATTTAGCACCATAATGAAATCTTGACCATTTCTGCCACCTTGCCTTTCACTCGCAAAAACGACGAACCGAAGCTTTCTTCACCGAAAGGAAATTGTGTCGGAGTAAATCTAATACATTAATGTATCATATGCTTGAGAAATAAGTTTTAATTTTTATTTATTGTGATGTAGATTCGAAGCACGGAAGAGAAAAGTTGTGGTCCCGAGCAATAGGCTATGGACTGCATTTGCCGCAGTCTGGTTTTCCCAAATGTAAATTTACGTATCTCTCTTCGCAATATTGTCTCGTTTTCCCTTTTATGTGTGTTGTTATTCATTATTCTCTATCGAATCTATTTATTGTTTCTTTATTTCTCATTATTTGTTGTCTTCACATAATCTTTGCCAACAATCTTCATCCAAAAGAGAAAATGTTTCTTACCCAAGACTTATGTGATAAGTCATATAAAAAGCACAAAATTTTGAAACAATAAATTGTTAAGGACAATGGTGGAATTAAAATTTGTTTGGCTTTCTTTCGATATGATTTAACTAAGTCGTGAGTCCAACTCTCTCTTGAAGCATGCCATACTTGTTGAAGCAAGTGGAAGGTTATAAAGTACTTGTAGGTTAAACTACATTTTGAATAACTTGTGGGAAATTTACGTGCTGAGAGTCCAACTCACGGATGGATGGAAAGGAAATATTAGAGTGTCAAATATATTATATAAAGTCTGCCAAATTTTACCTCCCCAAAGAGTCCAAGCGTAATTGGATGGAGAAATATTAAGTGTTAAATATATTATATAAATGCCAAAAATTTTACACCGCCGAGTTCAACTCACGGGTGGATGGAGAAATGTTAGGTGTCAAATATAAATTCCAAGTGGGAAATAAAAGTCCTCATTTTGGAAAATATATGCTTCCAATTTATTGGCAATTCTATGGAACTCTTACACTTCGGATTTGCGAGTTTCTCTTGGAAAATTTTTTTTTAATCTTTGGCAAGAGAACGGATAGAGGAGGAGGATGTGCGATACGTTTTTGGAACAAATGCATTAGTGAGGCCATACTCTTAAATACCTTTTGGCTCAAAGATAGGAACAAATGTAAGATAATGCCCAAGTGTGCCTATAGATGCATATAGTTTATATTGTTGACAAAGAAAAAAAAGAAGAAAATCAAAAGTACATAGGGATGGGAAATTGGTGGTGCTTTTGTGTTTTTTTACGCATTTGTTTCTTAAATCGAAATTTAAATCTAATTTACGATTCTCCTAAGATCCTTTATGTTCCCTACAGAATAATCTCTTATTCAACTCTAATCCTGGTAGTGGTTGGTATTTTTAGATGTTTTATTCACTAACTCATGGGTTTATAAAACAAATTGCATTGTCTAGCTTAACACCCTTTTTTCTAATCATTTTGATAAAAAATTTAGGGTTTTGAGATTTTTCTCACAAATGACCTCTGATTTTGTAAAAATCATAAATAAAAGTGATGAGATCTAGGAGTTTAAACTTTAGCGTTTTAACCTTAGGAGAATATGACATGAATCATATGAAATGTTTATTTCCATTAAGCGTGAGGTAGGGTATTAGCTTAAATGGTCTTTAACACAATCCCTCTAGATTTGTCTCTTCAAATATGAGGCACCCACTCTCATAAAGGACATGTACAGGAGTTTAAAAAACTTTAGTGTTTTCAAACCTTGGGCACATATGACATGGATCATATGAAATGTTTATTTCCATTAAGCATGAGGGTAGAATGATTAACTTAAATGGTCTTTAACACAGTCTCTAGATTTTGTCTATTCAAATGTGAGGGCGCCTCTCATGTTCGCATTGTAATATTAGCCTTTAGGAAAAGATAAAGAAAATATAAATTGGACTAATGTACATCAATCCATGTCAACATAGTACATTTTCCCTCTCACACACTCAGTAATGCAAACTTTGTCTCTAAAGACATGATTTGGTATATAGATTTGCCTCAAAAACTTAGGTTCGAGTCAATTCTTCATGAAACATGATACTAAGTTGCTAAGTTGTCTCCTACTATTATGCTAAATTGGTCAGCATCACGTCTTCAATTCTAGATGACTCTCATGGTGTTGCAATGTTATTTAATCTTAAAAGTTGACACTTAGTCCCAGATGTGAAAAACTTTCCTCAACTATTAATCCTAAAGAAGCAATAATAGGAGTGAACATGGATAAGACTGGCAGAATATTCTCACACTAATGTATCTTACTTAGACATAGCAGAACTCTTATACATTTACTATGTTAGTTTGCTAAGGCCTAAGATGGGAAAAATAAATGTGAAGTGTGTTCGGCAGCAACACACTTGACTAAGGTTAAACTAAATATAGTCTTATGATGGATGTACATTTAAGGGCTTCTTTCCTAATTCAAAATCATTGAAAATTTCTCTAAAATAACTATTTATTTTTTCCTACAATTCCAATAAATTACTGCATAGCTTATTTGCAAATATTTTGTTGCATATGGTAGGCCTGCGAATAGACTAGCTTGTCTTAGCATAATGAAAGCATGATACAAGTCACCACTATGTTTGGTTTACGAAGAGCTCTTGCATTGTGACTGACTAAATAAGTATCAACAATGAATAAATTTCAAGCTTTGGAGAAGTAACAATATATATTATAATTTTCTATAGGATTGGCCTCTTATTGATTTTTCTAAGATACTCACCTCTTATGAAAAAATAAGTTCTTTCCTAACGGAGTTATGACCCTCTTGAAAATACCAAGTTCACTTTTCTAAGTGTATTCATTTAAATATATAATGCACGCATCACGCTGCCACTATAAGCCATTACATAAAAAACAAACTAAGGTGAAAAAGATCACAACTACATTTTAGACGTGTTACGGTGACATTATTTTCTTAGTATCTATTCTCCAACATCCATAGCATTACCACAAATAATCATATTTTGTATTTAACTCCAACTAATATACATTCCAATAAGAAGTTGTCAATCATAGTTTTACCTTGTGGGAATGATTTTCATATGCCTGCTCTCCTTTTTGAGTCAAAAGCTAGATTTCCTATATTGATGACGTTCCCTCTTTGTAATATGACCAGCTAGGATAACTATCTCACTGTAATTCTAGATAAAGTGACGTTATGCCAAAAATAATAAAGAAAACTAAAAAAGATAGTAGATATTTAGAGGTAAGCAACTATATAGGTAGTACACATGATATGCTATTCCATAATTCCTACCTTTACATTTTACGAAATAGTTTTCACAACAATTTCACTGCATATTAGTTCTTTATGTTTCATTTATTGAGATTTTGGCTCACACGAGGATTACAATCGGCCTTTTCATAGGAGATACATATGGCTTATGTAATTGGCATACCATAGTTGCTACTATAACTAACATTTTGTGATAGAAAAATTCTAGTTGAAACATTTCCTTTACTTTTGTTTTGGCTTCCTAATTGTTATGTGTGGCATATATAATACCAACTTTCCATTGGGATTCATATGTGACCAAATGAAAAAAGTTTACTTACTATTGCTAAATGAAAAAAAATAGCAATAGAGCTAGGATTGGAGGATTTTATTCAAATTATAACGAAAAATAAAAAAAGTGAAGGCTGTGCCTCCGGTGCGGTGATAGTAGGAGTTTTCCTATTTATAATATTCTAGAGTTATTATTATTATTATTTGTTCGTTTCTTTCTAGTTGTTTTTACTGTTCAGGTGTTTCTCTCAAGTTTTTCCATTTTGAATGCCTACATCTTTCTTGGTCTCTGCGGTGAAACACCTCACATCTTATCATAGGTCAAGATCTAGATTGCGGTACAATAGCGCCAGTGTGGAAAGATTTGGTAAGGTACACTCTTTGAAAACACACACTTTGTGACCCAAATACTATTTCCACAACTAGAAGGGATTAGTGCATTGGGCAAAGAAATGTTGTGTGCGTTGATGTTGCACCTGGGGGAATCTTTGTGGCCCTTTTCCCATCATGTGCAAGAGAAATTACTGCTCCTGCAGATACTATAGCATTCTCTTTGCCCAATAAAATAAACTTCTAGTGTTGCATGAGCTTCTTCCTCTTTAGACTAAGCATCGAGAACTTTTTATCTCTTGGTTCGTTAGTTATCCTGTGAAGTTTAGTCTGATTGCAAGACTTTTCTGCTTCATTCCTTCTGTGCTACTGCCACCTTTCAGGCTTCTCCAAGTTTGGGGTTTTCCCTAAATATCTCTTGGGGTACGGACCCAACCTGTGATTTGTTGGTAGCATTTCTATACCTCCACGACAAGTATGTCACTTATCATAGGCATTTTTGTTTCTCCCAGTGGTGTTACTCTGTAAAGAATTGCATTCTAATTTAATATTATTTTCTCCCACAACTCCTTATGTTGTGTGCAATGTAGTGCATTGGGTGATTTAATAAGCTTCTACAACTAGTTATTATACAATGTTTCCTAACCTCTTAGGAAGAAGCTACTTAGTAGTGGTTGCCTCTCTGAAAATTGATGGCAGTTTGTTCATTAGTATATTGAAAAAATCATCATCGAGGGATTAATGTTCAATTTTATCAAGTGTCTCTTGTTTCATATTCAACACTATGAGAAAGCGTATCTAGAAAATGCAAAAAATGCCTATTTTACACATTGATATTTTTTCAAGACATTCTTGTGTAATACTTGAATTTCATAAATCTAGATTTATATTTCGTTATCTATATCAATATATAAGAATAGGCCCATGGATTGTTCATATTTCTCAAACTATGGAGTTGTTCCTTTAGGTATTTGCATGTTCTTTTTATGTTATTTCTATGTTGTGATTCAAATTTCTAGTTGTGCTTTTCAGTTATTCTCCTACGTATTTTGTACTTTGTTAGATTATATCCGAGATTGTTACTTATGTCTTTTTATTATGTATATTGAACATATTATTTCTAGCAACTTTTGATTTTCCTAGATTTTCTATTCCTTTGATGTATCTTTACCTTGTGGGAAATTGCTAGTTTAAATGCTAATTTTTAAAGGTTCTAGCTCAATGAAGAGCACTTCTAGTAGGAGGTTGGTGGTTTGTTTTCCATCATGTCCTAATATTCATAGGGAATAGTATTGATCAATTTTTGGTAATGATGCTCTTTTGACCATCACGATGAGCTTGTAATTGAATTTTTGACCCTGGCAAAATATGAAATAGTGGCGGTCAAGCATACATATATATGCATCAATAGTGATGACCATTAAAGGTCCATCACCATATGAATGTTGATATGGAATGGTGAGGTCATTGTTTGTCATTATAGTCATTATTTGTGATGGACCTTTATGTCCCTTGATATGTTTATGGTGACGGTCAATGAAACGTCGCCATATATATACACTAGTAGTAGCGGCCGCAAAGAGCCCATCACAAAAAATCGTGTTGTTCGCAAATGGTGATGGTCACTATCTATCATTATAATCAATATTTTTTATGGACCAGCAGATATCACCACAACCCTTACTTTTGGTGATGCCACCTTTGGTGACATTCGATTTTTGGTAATGAAGCTATTTTTTGTCACCATTGCTCTATGAAATGGTGACGGTTACTATATGTCACTGTAAATCATTATTGTGGCCAGGCGTTGAATGTCACCACAACACCTATACTTTAAATTTAGCGCCACGCTGAGTAGCGTTCAATTTTTGGTGGCGAAAGCTCTTTTGACCCTCTTGACCAGGCTTATGGTGACCATCATTATTTTCTTAATTTCCTTTTTTCTTGTAGTGCACGATGAATTATTTTCGGCTAAATGTTTCATATGTACTAGGATCTTTACAAATTTTGATGAGTGTCCACCTCTTCATCATTCTTCCATTCATCCCTTGCTTGGTTATCACTCAGGTTGCAAAATAGAAATGGCACAAAGGTACTTCCACATCCTCATCCTTTCTTGAAGTCTTGTCACCAACAATATTTTCTTCCCTTTTTGTATATGATTTCAAGTCATAACCCAACATCTGTGACCAATTTGCTACTCTTTTGAAGAATAATGTTGTTTCCAAAAAGTATTCCAGACTATCATGATATGTTTTTACCTCTAAGTGTCTTCCCGATGGTAAGTGCTTGTTAGCACAGTGCCTTAGTATTGCCAACATTTCCTTCTCATAAATAGGTTTTAGTAAATACTTTCTTTGATTCGGTCGACTTTCAAAAAACTTAGTCTTCACTATACCATTAAACTTCACCAATTCCATTTCTTAGTCCATCATTCCACAATAAAGGTTTTTTGTGAAGTATAGCATAAGTAAGGCGATGATTAATATGGTGCCTCTTTAATATGTTCAAAGCCATTAGTTTCTTATGGAGTCTCAAATTTCTTGGAATGATTGTCCAGGCTTTGGAATGCGGAGAAAATAGATGGTTTTGATGTTTGAGCTTTAGTGAATAATTGTGAAATGCCTTCGTTATTATTTCTTTTAAGTTGTCATGAAATTGATTATCTTTCTGGCTACTGTGACACCACATGTTCAACTCCCTTTCCTTTTGAAAAAAAAATTCAAGAAAATTTCTTGAAAATTAAAATCTCTTGTCCCCAAAGATTGTAACCATTGTACTCCTAGTACAACATCGGCTGTACATTGGGATGAAGCATTGGAATATTCAATACATATTTTATCTCATGGTTATTTTGATATTATGGCACTTTCTAGAGAATTTATAGTTCCTCCATTTGCAACCATCATACCGAGCACTTTGTATTTGGGTATAGAAATAGATTCAATTCCATAGCTACCTTACAATGAATACAATTATGGGTACTACCCGAATCAATCAACATTATTACATTTTCTTATTGATATGTCCTTCTATCTTGAAAATTTGGCTTGATTAGTAATTCCTACCAATGCATTACAAGGTATAATTAAGTTCATTTCTTCTTCCTATAGGGTTGGTTCCTAGTGTATATCCTCAAGTCTTTTGAAGTTTCTTGTTCCTTTTCTTCCTCCTCTTTATAATCTATGTAAAATAATTTCTTCTCAACACACTTATGACCTTTAGTGTATTTTCTATCACAAATGTGTGGCTTAACCACTATTATTTCTTCCATTTTTTGTTGGTGTCAACCTTGTAGGTTGTGGAAGACTAGGGTAGAACACTTCCTTGTTATAGTTGTGAGTAGTAGGCTTCCTTGTATTCGTAATTTTGTTTTAATTTTCTTTCAACCGAATTCCTTCTCTAATGAATTAGGTTCCAAAGTATAAACCTCATGTTGGATGTTGTCAACTGAAGTCCTATGAAGACAGCATCAATATTTTGTTCCTCTTTGGAATACTCAGTTACATATATTTTAATTTTGAAGTCTCAAGTATACACCATCGAAACTCTTTTTACTCAGAGATTTCTCAATTGGCGAAAAGAAAGATGTTTCATTGTATCCTCATAATGTGCTATCATTACTCAATTTCCCCAGCGACACTTTTTTACGAGAAAAAACATATATAAACATACAAATGTATTTGTTTCAGAAATATAAGTTTCAATGCATGTCTTTGTGTGTTATTTTGTGGGAGATCAAAATATTGCTCCATCTGTAGTATCCATGTTCTGGGATCCTTCTAGCTATGTAATGATCTTTGGAATATGATGGGTCTTAAATCCAACATTATATTCTATATTCAATTATGATTAAAATTATTTTTTTCTCATCATGAGTTTCATACCTTGTTTATCCATTAGGAATCATTTCTGTGTGACTTTTTCAAACCTTCCTTCAAAATTTCTATGTCATTATTCATCTCTTCTATGTTTCCTTTCAATTTTTCTTATACATAGATATTAGCTTCCATGCTGCTATTCTTCACTGCTTCCATGCCTTTTCAATCCATCCATGTATTTACTTAAAACCATCTATCGTAACTTCAATTCATTTTTTGTTACTTTCTTTGTAAGAGTGAAAATTATTACATGATCCTGCGTATTTTGATATATCATGTTACGCTTCTTCATCTTCATGAATCATAATAAAGCCTTATCATGTCTTAATGGGTGTGGAATTATTTTGAGACAATTTGGGGCCAATGCGATATCTATCTTCAATATGCTTCAATACCTATGCTTCTTGCTTTTGAAGACTCGATATGGCTTGATGTATCTCTAATTTTGGATCCCCATGACAGTTGATCTTCAGTCTTGTAGTATCCTCTTCATCTTATTTCATTTTCCATAGGTTAGACCTAATTTGTATTCTACGAAACCGAGATTTTCGATCTCTCACAGTGACCTAATTATGGACTAGTTTCATAGATCAAAATTGTACGGCATGCCACATGTCATTGTTGGCAAGCCAGAGGCTCTAAAATTGATACCACACAAAAAGAAACTACGATCTGCTAAATTCATAACCGCACCTACGAATTCCAATCAGATGTCTAAAATGAATGTTATGATGATTTTCCTTGGCCACCTGTTTGAGATGAGGAAATTATGGAGCTGTACAAACCCTAAGATCTGAGATCATATCTCCAAAATAGTGAAACAAGATGCGAAATGTTTACACGAAGTTCCTCGAGGATTTGATTCAAAATGGATCTTTAGAAATTAAGTCATAATATTTTTATATGTTGACAACAAAATGGCACTTAATTGCTGGAAAAATTTTTCTTGACTTGTTCAGATTTTTATTATCACCGATTGTTTCTTAAACTAGTGCATAGGTCTAAGGGATCGCGTAACGTTAGGTGGTATCTCTAGATTAGCATTTTAAGGACTCAGAACGAGGGAAGAGAAAATGGTGATTGATTACTACCGCAATCAAGGTACTAGTTATTTCGTCATGTGACAAGCTCAACTCGACATGTCATCTTCGGTGTGAACCTCGGTGGGTGCATCCGGTCTTAATGAAAACCTACAATGCAAAAACATCCAAAATGGTGCACACATGGGTTGAATAACATGACAAGGTAAGGTGATAGTTGATTACAGTGCATTAATATTTTGTTGAAAAATAATACTAAACCTATGTTTTGTATCCAAAATACTTGTAGAAATATTCATGGGTGCATGATATATATAGGTTGAGGCATATGTTAAAACTCTATGTTGAAAGCGATTTTAAATTCACATTAAAACCTACTTTATATGAGCGGAGAAATGATTTATGGTTTTAAAACTAAGCATGTGGAATGTGTTTATTAGATATAACCTATGGTTAATATTGGAGTGCGACTTTTTCAATATCCTAGTAATAACTATGGTGCATAAAATGATGAAGGGTTATAAGACTAGGACAAATGTTGTAATACAACATGGTGTATGGGGAGATTACTTCATTAAAGTTTCAAAACCTTGCTATGATGGTTGGTAGTATGGACACATTTGAAATAGGCGAAGTATCACATCACCATGAGGGATGGTGTTCGGCATGTAATGCCATAGTAGTTGGGTTGTTCCCGTGAATCTTCAGCGCCATAGATGTGGATTTGAGTACGGTCCGGCTCGGAAGTCGTCGGCGTTATGGTAAGGCACGATTGCGGGAATTAAGGTTGGCAAGGGTCCAATCAATGTGGGTTAATAAGCCATTGGAGGTGCTTGAGTTCGATTACTTTGATGATTCATTAGGCTTGATAATGCAAGTCACCATAGGAGCGTATCCATGGCATGTGGCGGAGAAGTGGATAGTTTGATACGAGTTCATTTATTTACCCATTATGTGGAATCACGAATTCCCATGATAGTTCTTGTTGGCAAGTCTAATTCTTGAATTATCAAAATGAATTCAATGCAAAGGTGATACGAAGCTTGATGTAGGTTAGAGTGAACTTGCCTGGGTCACACTCCAAATGCATCTCCCAATTTTGAAGAGCCACGAGAGTGGGATTTGCCGATTAATTAAACAAATGGTTTATGATAGATCAATACATATCCAAAGTAAGCAAATTGAAAATAAGATACATATAGAATTTTACATTAAAAACATAAGCTTGTTGTAAGTATTCAGTGCTAAATGTTTTGGATATTGGATAATATGGTTCAAACTATATTAAAATCAACATACCAACGAAATTAAGTCGAAAGGTTCGGTTGTGAACCATGGAGGTAAGTTGCGGGGGTTGTACGCCATGATGACCATGAGGGCTATATTTTGACTAGCCTAAACCATCGAAGTCATAAATACGCATGGAAAACGGGTTCAAACTTCAAAGGTAAGGCATAGGATCAAACTTCAAGGTAATTTGTAACCATCGAACAATGGTTCGAGACTTGGTTAATTGAAATGCAAAGTTTAAAACTATATACAACCATTATTAGCGAATAATTCAAGCTCTAGGGATAAAATTTATGTTATGTTTGTTTAATTTCGAGACCTCATTTGATATTAGCGCCTAATGGCCCGAAAATAAAACTATGGAGTTAGTTTTTAATCAAAACCATCATGCATTATTAAAGAGTTATGATATAGTTTTAAAACTATATATATTATATATCATCAGAACATTTGTGGCCATCATTTAATTTGTTAAGAAAATCATGCTAAACTTAGTATTTAGTTCACCTTATAAATGCTCAAATGAAGAAACATAAGGGCGATTGGAAAGTGTTAGCTTAATGGTACATGAGTGTTATCTTGGTGATTGAAGAGTAGCAGAAGAATCCCGAGGATGGAGGTTGCGCTTCAAGTGATTCGGTAAATGAAAGCTTCGGGATCAAGTTTTTGTCAATTGTCTACATCGCCATTTTTGGTGTTTCTTGGCCATCATTGACCTATTCAAGAATGGAGATAGGCATTGGAAATATACAAACGAAATATTTCTTTCTAAAATAACTAGCAGTTCCTATGAGCGCAATTCGGTACATGGAAACATTGTAAAGAAACTCTTGAAGAACTTCTAATAAAAATGGTCGCACATTGGCTTGAACAAGGAAACTGAAAGTCTAGGAAGGGCAGACTTCCGTCAATGAAATGTTTACGAGTTTGTGTGTTTTTTTATTCTTGTTTAATTTGTCTTTTAATTGGATGTTTAAAAAGGCATAGAAAAAAGTAAATTTATCTCTTGCATGCAAATATTTGGTTAATTGCTTAGTTAACATAAGTTAATTATTTATCGATTCCCATTTTAGTTTTGCACTCTCAAAGAAGGAGACGATCTTATTACGCAAATTTCAAATTAGGATTCAGCTCAAAATTGTTTTTTGCTTTTTGAACCTTCATAAAAAAAAATTATTGTGAAAATTCCAAGATGACATGTTTTGAAAAAGCAAAACTCTAGAATCCAAAGCTCATTAAAATGTTGTAAAACAGCTCACAAATTGAAGAAAGATAAGATCCATGACTTAGAAATCAACCTCTTTGGGTAGGGAAACCACCTTTACATTACATAAATAGATAATTCTTGGATGATACAAATGAAAAAAACCTCCCTTTTTGTATATAGGATTCTAAGGGTCAAAATATAATCTAGATGGCGTAACAATAACAATGTAGAGACACAACAATAACAATAAGGGGATACACTAGTATTATAGGGACATAGAAAGAGGACCAGAATAACTAATATTAAGCTAGTGTGAGGTCTAACATCATGTAGTAAGGTGGGATGAATTTGAGGTCATGCATTGGTCGGCGGAAGAGCTAGTTTACGAAAACGGGGTATTGTTGCCATGGGCTAGTGGTGAGAAGGACCCATTTAGATGGATTGTATAGTGGAAGTCAAACGGGGAGATATATTTGTCTTAGAGTTCATCTATCATAGGTAGCAATGCACTTGTGATCGAAATTTTAGGCTAACTTAGCATTGGGATATCGTAAGCGTAGGTAACTTCATTGAATTGGTTAAAAAACGAAAATTTATGAGCGATGACCCACCATGATTATTAATAGGAAATGGATATTACGGGACATAACCTTGGAATCGATTTCCCACAAGTATAAAGTGGAGGCTGCTTGAAAGAGTAGAATGAGCCTAGTTTTCATCCATTGTCCAAAGGGGTGGACCCACCTTATAGGTCAATCGGAAATGTCATCCTCGAAGAAAATTTTGATTATGAAGAGAAAATGAAAATGGTTGAGACGAAGCTTGAGTAATGGGAATATTTCTAACAATGATGGCCCATAAATTGAAAATATAATTATATATATTTATATGTGGCAAATATTAATAGATTTGGGCTTTTGAATGAAGGAATGTGTGCAAGGTATGTGATAAATTGAACCATGAAAAATTCCCAGCTAATAAAACCATGCCCAGTAGTGGTAAGAGGCCAATTAGTTCCCATGTAGTGGCCACATGGAAGAAGAATGAGGAAAATAGTGTCAAAATTTTGAAGAAGATATAAATCTTGATCTAGAGGTCGTGTTGGAAAAAATTATATCCTTTGAATTTATCTCACCAAGATGAACACAATGGTGACATTTATTTCAATTTTTTATGATAAAGAAAAATATTATCACATCTCTCTAAGCGTCGATGGAATTGGATTAGTGAACACTTTTCACTAAGGTCAAGGTGGGGTGATTATAGGTGCAAGGTATGTGAGAACCCAAACAACTGAATAATTAGGTAGCTAATATGACCATACTCTAGTGGTCTTTGAGAGCTAACTAGTACATACATGGTTACCACATGGTAAGAAGGATTATGAGGCAATGTAAAACTTTTGAAGAGTTATATCTCTTTGATCAAGAGATCGAATCTGAAAAATTTTGATATCACTAGAATTGTCTCACCAAGACAAACACAATGGTAATTTATTTTTAGTTTTGATGAAAAAACTATCTCGATCCCTCTAGTGCTCTAGAGGATATTGGATTAACAAGTGAACACTTTTCACCGAGGTTAAGGTGGGGTGTTTACAATATATTGGTGTCAGACCAACAAAAAATGAAATATTAGGATGGGTATGAATCCAATATAAGAGGATACTAACTAAATAATAGTACAAAGTGGCATTAAATTAGGGTTTTAGTGCAGAGTGAGAATAAGTTTAATTCCAAACTAGAAGGGAGAATGGGTTAGTTTACAATATTCCATGTAGACTGAAAGAAAGGTCACATGCATACTTATATTGAGAAATAAAAGAGAATTCCTTATTGGTTTTATTTTATGAATGTAAGCAAATCATGAAAATATCCCAATTCTATCATTAAAAACCCTATTCTTAAGGCTTTATTTTACATGGGTTAAATTTTTTGGGTTACTACTAGTGAAAATAAAGTCATCGACATAAAAAACAAGGATTATGAGATGTATTTATAATTTCTTGGTGTATATATTGGTGTTAGAGTGATCTTTAGAGAAAACGAATGTTAAGAAAATATGCACATTTTTTCATACAAATCTCAAATATCTTGTTTAAGACCATAAAATTTCTTATGCTAATAAATAAGGCTTGAGTCACTCTAAACATATCTATACGGTTGTTCCATGTAGATTTATTTTTGTAGATCCCCATGAAATAAGGAATATTAAACATCCATTTTATGGACCTATCATCCATGTGGGTATCAAGGGATAAAGAAGATGGATCTTTTGGAGATAGGGGAAAAGGTTTCATTGTATTCAATTCCTTCAACTTGAAAAACCTTTAACAACTAACCAATCATTATTTCTTTCAACACTTCCATTTGTTGCATTCCTAGTATAATACACACATTTACATATGATAAGTTTTATTCCTTTTGCAAAGAGGTAGGTTCCCAATTTTAGTTTTCCATAAAGGAATGATATTCTTCATTCATTATCGTTTCCAAATCCATATGGCCTAAATATTTTTAAAATGTTTCTAGATCACGAGTCTCTAAATTTGACTAGCTATGATCATGTGGGAATAAATAATTTTATGTCATCTCCACAATTTTAATTACGTGGTTGCATAATCTTGTTTACGAGGATTGCTTCTAATTACAGTATGATTTTTCTTTTCATTTTTATATTTAATTTACATATCAACTTCAAATTAATAACATGTTTTCAACCTCAATTATATGGAATACCCTTAGTCATTAAATCCAAATACCTTGGCATGATTGTTTCAAGCTTTAGCAAGTCGACATAGATGAGATTGATGTTACACTTTAATTGAAAATAATTGTGACATTACAACGGTGCCCCTTTTTGAGTAATTTTTTCATTCCCATTAGAGCTTTTCACTTCATAGGGTTTCTTTTGGGATACCTACCAATCATTACTTTCTTTGTGAGATTAAATCTTGAAGAGATCTTGAAAATTAAAGGTCATTGTTACCTATAGTTGTAACTATTGGACCCCTAATACAATATCAACACCACCCATTAGTATTGAAATCATGGGATTGTCCAAAAACTACTCCCTATATTAATATTAATACTATGTCGCTTCCACTGAACAATTTATAGTTTTCATACATTCATTACTTGAAACATTGAATGCGAGATATATGAAACAGTGAAAATTTTTGCTAATTTATGGTGGTGAAGTTATGAAGTGCCCAAATCAATCAAAATTGTTACCATTTTTTTATGTATACCATTGTATCTTGAGGTTTGTGGAGTATTGATGTCAACCAATGCATTATAGGATATTGTTGAAGTAGTCTCTTCTAGCTTTAGATCTTGTGGTTGTTCCAATTTGTGATCTTCTTCCTCTTGATTCTATGGATATTAATTTCTTATTGTTTCTTTTATGCCCCTTAATATACTTATTTCATTGTTGAAACATATTCCCTTTGCTATTCTTTCATCCATTTACTAAGGAATCAACCTTGTTAGTTTAGGAGAGGAAGCATGATCTTTTCTATAGTTGTTAGTGACTAATTTTTCCTAGTGGTCATATTTTGCTAAAATTATTTTCTAATATAGAATGTCTACAGTTGGGTTATTGAGCCTATGGTGAATATAAACACTGTGTCTTTTTTGGATGATTGCAGAAGAAGAAGGGCTTTTCTTTATAATTATAAATTGGTTTAATGGATTATCCTCTAAATTATTATTTACTCTGAGACAGAATTTGGAATTGTTGAATGTGCTTTTATGTCCAGAGACATTTTTGTCAAATATTTACCCATTACTAAAGAATATATTTCTCTTAATATTCCCATAAAATTATATTACTTCCTCTATAAAAATGTACCAAGAATAACAAAATCATTTCCTTTCACAAATCATCGATACCATACATGTTGGTCTTATTCTAAAAACGGTCACAATATTTATCTTTTATGGGGGGATGCCACTCATGTAGACCAAATTATTAATCGATTTCAAATATCCATGTTATAGATCAATACCATCAAAATTCCTCATATCAATATTTGGAACGTTGTATTCCTTGTTTCTAACTTAAATCCCTATTGATGTAGATCTTGGATTGAAAATTCATGATTAACGATGGAGTGATTCATTATTTCCTTGTCAATTGTAGTTACTATCATATGAGTATGATTCTCAAAACCATGTTTCTCCTTATCTTATTGATTTCCTTGAATCTCCCATCTCTTTTAGGGATATATTTTAATAGAATGTTTTGTAATTCTTTTATTTCTCCCTAATGCATTTGTGTATATATTCCTTCACACATTTTGCATCTGCCTTATTTTCATTATTTTTATTTTTTATTCTTCCTTATTTTCATTCATTTTTCTTTTTTATTTCATCATGGCCTACACTCATCTTTTTTTTTGTTCCTTCCTTATTTTCATCTTCTTTTTCATTTATATTTTAAGTTTTCTTCAAACCCAATTTCGACATACTACCATATTTCATTAACTTTCTTCTCTAATTGAGGTAACCTAAATTCTAAGACTTCACTTTCTTCATAGATCAGGATGGCCCTTTGGTATATTTAATTGGTGTAGTAGGGATTTCTTGATTCATGTTGGAAAATAATTATAGTACTTCTCTTTATCAAAACTTTCAATCACCAAAAAAACGAATCTTCTAATGAAACAATTAGGTCACTAATAAGTTGTGTGCCTTTATTTGGAGGATATAATAATGGTTGGTTTTTATTGATATATCCATATATTTAAACCCCTTTGAATTTTAAAATTTCTATTTTTAATACTATGATATGTCTTTCTACAATTCCATAAGTGTGGGGGCGAGTGTGATGTGTCAACTTAAAATTATGGTAAATTTCCCAAAACCTATTGATTTTTGCCTCTTCCCATGAGAAAACTTGTATCTTGTCTTTCTACTTATGATCTGTAAAAATATCTTGGGTATTCCATTGGATGCTTTTTCACCATAGATATGACATATTTATACTTAAAAATCCCAAAATATACATAATGAAAGTTTATTTCTCATTAGACTTATGGATATGTAGAATTAATATTTATTATGTATGCATGAAAATTATAATTATGCAAAAAAATAGAGAAAATTAAAACAAAAACTCACAAACAATTATTTGACAAAAAATATAACTTGGGAAACCCTTTTAGGAAGAGAAAACCTAGCTATAGATGAGGTTTCTCTGCTCTCATTCTCTTAATAGAAATTTTTGTGCGTACAAAAGAAGAAAGGCCTATAGATAGTGGGATGCTACAGTGCTAAAATAATTTCTATGTGATGTCTCCCTATCCCTTCTTAGCTACTTTGTTCATTTATGGAATAAATTCACTTGAAATAATGGAACCCCTTTTCCTCCTAGTGGCTCGATTATAACACATCTCAATAGTTTGCTAGTGGTTAGGTTTGACTCCTTCAAATATTAACTAGATTTATAATATATACTCTTCTATAGGTTCTTCTTCATCATGATCATGTGGCTAGTCCATTTTCCCTATGTAATGAGGCTATGTGACATCCTCTCAAATTATGGTGGTAAAAACATGAGGTCAACTTAAGTGGCATAACTTTCATTCGGAGTCCAATGCAGAAATTCTTGCATTGTTGGAAAGGTATATATGTGTAGAATAGTAAATAAAGGTGTTACCAAAGAAAATTTAGAAAAAATTACCCACAAAATATCATTTAATGCCTCAAAATTCTCCTATGTTTTAGACCCCACTTTTCCAAACCAACTCTCGCTAGTAAAAAAGTCACCGGTGGGAATATACCTCCATTATTTCCACTATGTATCCATATGGATGATAAATAATATAATGATCCAATATAGATCACCTCATTTCCAATTCTTCAAATATAATTGTGAAACTAAAGTATTTATGTATGTGTCCTGAAATCCTTAAGATTTCATGAGTAAAAACTCCCGGATAAGAAGATATAGAAACAATACCAAGTGTTGACTTATGATTGTTTTCATGAGCCACCCCCACAAATATTTGCCAACCCCTTCCACTTGATTTTGATTCCTCCTCTAAAAAATATTATAAAAATATATTACAACAACAAAATATAGCTTTTTGTAGGTGGGGTCCCCCATATAAATAAAGGTTGGACATAATTTTGGTGATTTATCTATGATTTTATCTCTTTACACACTAATTTGAAAAAGAGGAATTTTCGATTAATGCAAGGAGTAATTGGGTGATAGCGATTTTCATGTATTATTAGGATGAGAGCTCAAATTTTTGAAACCTACTAGTACATTCAACATCTTTGATATGAATTTCATACACAATTACCATGTAAGTAGTTATTTTAAACATGACAAGTGAGTGAGGAAAGTGTACTTCTCCTACTACTCACAAGGTCGATAATATTTTTCTTGCAAATATTTTAGAAAAATTGCATGATTAGTCACATTTGTTTTGGTAATGAACAAAAAAGACCTAACACCAACTACCTTATAAATCTACAATGATATGCAACAAACTTGGAGAAAAAGTAACGATTAATAATAAGTTTGGAAAGCATGGAAGGTAATGGATGATATAAGATTGAAGGAACAAATGTTTTGGTTCAATGGTATGTTAATTTTGATGTTTTGGCAATGGGAAACATCCATAGAATATTTTGTATATATTGATGCTAATGGTATAAGATATTCACATAATATGACACCCTTGTCAGATAAACATAACATAGTTCTAATGTATACGATGTAATACATAAAGTTAAATGTTTGTTTGGATATGGCATTAAATAAGGTATATTGCATATTATTACATTATATGATTTGTCTCGCATACTTTGCAAATAACATGGAGGGTGGTGGGTATGGCGATTATTAGTTTGATATTATGCATGTTTAATGCACCAATCAAGGAATGCATTGGGGCCTCGAGAGAAAACATAATGGTAGTTGTAAAGCAAGCTTTCAACTTACCATTATTTTGCTTGTCTGGAAGCTCCTTCTATGGATTTGAGCATGGATATTTGGCTTAAACCCTAGCTCAACATTGTGAATAGTTGGGAGAAATAGTTGATGATTAATTATGGGATCCCTTGGCAAGATAAAACATTTATTCACATGTATATAGAAATTTATGCTCACCTTGGTGGGTTTTTTCTTGCTCATATATTAGATAAGTATTGATTTTGTATGGTTATGTTCAAGCATTATTTTTTATAGGTTAATAACTTTTTGAACTCTCATTTCCTTTTCATTTATCCCTTCATCAATGATTTTTCAGTTGATTCTATCATATTTGGGTCCTTCATTTTTCTATGGTCAATTTTGGTTGGGTCGATTTATTAGGCTTGGTGGCACAAAGAGCTAGAAAAAGGGTTTCTATTATATGGTGCGGTAACAATAAGAAAGTGGGAAACAAAGGACCCATCATTTATATTGGAATCCATCCAACCTACAAATTGAGATCAATTGTATGTGGATCAAGTGGGTATGGATCTTGTTAAGGTGGTAGAATTGACTCCATCAAGTGAGCATGGACGAGTTCAATGGGCCAAATATATATATATATATATATATATATATATATATATATATATATATATATATATAGATGGTGAGTTATGAAGATAAGAAGATAAGTAGAAAGAAGGTTGTAATGTTGTTGAAATTAGGACTCACGCTGCGGTACTATAATCATGTTGTATTCATGCATAAATATATGGTTGTAATGGGTTTTGGGGTGATACTTGAAAACTCTAGGTAGAGCTAATCCCTCTATAGGTGTAATATTTATGAAGATGATAATGATAATAAGAGGTTATTTCGGGGAAATTTGTTGTGTTTTATGGATGGATGTGTCTCTTTTTATGTTCCCTCTTTAGAATTTTAAGGTTCTATATTTAAATTTTTGTGATGTATCTTTTATCTCTTCTGTAATTTATTTCATTTATATGTGAATGTTAATTTTGTAATGTATATTTTAATCAATTTAATCCATCTTATCACATATAACCATAAATATCATATACACGTATCGTTGTCACCTCGAGTGAGACTTTCTTCCCTTGTAGAAGATTGAATATGTCGAAATTATAATAGACTACAATGAGCTATTTTTCAGCACCATATGGTATAACCACCAGATTCTCTATAGTAAATATTTTCTCCAAAAAATTATTCTATTTGCAGGACCTAAATATTAATTCGGGTCTTAGATAATGGTGATTAGTATCATCAAGAGTATTGTTCAAGAATAGTGGGAATAGAAGTTTTATTCCTTTTTATCCAACGAACTGTATGGTAGAAAAACCTAGATTGATTATGTGAAATATCTTTTTTTTAGCCTACCTGTGATCAATATGAGATATTTACAGGTGCAAATTCCCTGATATTTGTATCATTAGTTAAGTAGAGTTACAACATTATTTGAATGTTGGGAGTGTTGGGAATATATTTAGAACTTGGAATAAAGTTGATCTAGCTACTTTACATAAGTTGGATCACAAACTTACCTAGGTCATTGACTTTTAGGTACTGTAGACACATTGAAGGATATATCATTAATTTTTTCTATAAATATTAAGTCAATTAAAGTAGAAGCAATGTTCAAATACATGTTCAGAGGATAAACTGAAAGAGATCCCTTTGTGGATTATATTTTCATGGTAGAATAAAGTTTGTTGTTGTTTCCTCAATCCAATGTGGCGGTGTAAAACTCTTGTAATAGGGTAGGGTCTTTTGAGATATACTGCTTGGTTGTGGAAGTTGAAGGAGATTTGCAATGGACTCGGAGGAGTTTTGGAAAGCATGAGACTTTCGAGCCATTAGCAAAACTTTATATATCTTATGAACAAAGGGAACAAAATTTACATCTGATTAGGAGAAGGTGAAGGATGTTAAACGTATGGAGTCAAAATTTAAGTAGTTTGGAGTTATGGATATGAGATATGAGCATCTCAAAGTTTCAAAATGAAGTAGTGGGAGAAGTTAGTCTCTAGCACAATGAGGAGCTGGAGGAGATGATTCATAAAATAATACTACGAAAATTGAAGCCCATCGGGAATCAGATGGAACCTAAATGTCGAGCTAGAATAAAGCATCATGATGTACGATCAAAATAATCCTATAACTAAGAAGATACACTTTTTATGAGAATGTTTCCATGAAGATGATTCTTCCCTATCAGAGAAACCTGCGAGGTAGAAGCATGATTGGCTCTCTCCCTACCCTTCCTTGTACCTAATAAAATCATGATTTATTTTCAGAAGTTAGCTAAGACTCTGAGATTCCATGGTGTTCATAAAATTTTGTGTTCATCTGAAATTGATTTCTAGTATAGTAGCTAATCACATTTTACAAACTATTCACAACCAATTTTGAGAGGGATTTATACTAGTTATGCCTAGACATACTCTAATGGCTAGGAACATAGTTGGATCATTTACTTGGTATCCTAAGTTTCAGTCCCTGGGGATGAGGATGTAGAACAACATTTGTATGTGTTTGGAGTTATGTGGAGATCTATATAGACTCCATAATACTCTAAATTGATTAATTCCAAACCAAATTGAGACATAGAGCTCTTTGGTGGTTTTTAAATGGTTAACAACAACTCCAAAATCTTACTTTGGATGTTGTGAGACAAAAATTCATCGAGGAGTTTAAAATTTTCTTATTCTTAATAGTAGGACCTAACTTCGTTAATAGGGCATTAAGAAACAATAAGGTGAAAGAACATGAAAGGGAATGTATGAAATGATTCAAATATTATGATGAAAACTAACTTATCAATTCATCTAGACCACAAAAATTTCATTAAATCATTGTTGCCATTGATAAGAATCCATCCTAACACAACGGAAAATTCATACTAATAACGAGATGCCCTATAGCAAGCCATGAAGACTAAAGTGATGAGAGGGTATCCTAATGAATTTATAGAAATTTTCTTACGAGTGATCTACATATAATTGGTTTACCAACCTCAGAATTGTCGATTTAACTAAATGTCTCAATGACATGAATGCTACCAAACCAGTCGGCTATGAGAATTTTGGTGCTTATTTTCTTCCATACTAAGGGATGTCATACTATATAATGACCAAGGTTACGGGAGCATGACCTTCTAATGTGCTAATAGGACCACCTTCTCCTCATGCACTACCTTCTAGAGGTTTTGAAGTTTAAAAAGTGTTCCTTTTAGGTGTTATCCTCGGGTTTTTCCCCTGGGGTTATTACCCAAGAGGAAAATGTCTGAGGTAACCACAAACCAACCTTTTAGATGCGAGAATCTGTGAAATACGCATCTGACTCTCTCTTTATGGTTATCTTTGTTCTTGGAAAGTTTTAGGCTGGTTATAGATTCAAAATTTTGTTTGGAAAATGGTGGAATCCCTGAGCTAAGGGCAAGGTTGAGAGCTTTTCGGTCCATTGGGCTATGGAGTCAAAGGATGGATTTACTTTAGTTTCTATTCTAGGCACAAGATGGTATTACGGGCAAGATAGCTAGACGAGAGAACAATCCTTAAAATTTAAAAGTGGACGGGATTTTGAAGGGATGAAGGCGGCTAAGAATCTTTCACACCATGTCCAAAAGAAATGAGATGACTACAAACAAAGAGCAATGCGAAATTCTTTATTATAGTAATCAACGGTGTTTAAATTAGTAAAGCAAGAGCATTTAAGAATTCATGCTTATAACTAATTTAGAGAAAAATATTAAGAATAATAACATTTGAAAAGCAGTACAATTAAACGTGCAATTTCAATCCTTTATGTAAATTGATGATGGATATGATAGTATTATAGACTAATACAAAATTTCGGACAAAGGGTAGAAAAACTTATTGAGCGTAGTCAACACATGAATCTGCAACAAGTCCAATGCTTTAAATAGTCATCCATTAGCCACGAAAAATTTCTCCAAAATGCTTTTATTTAAATCTCTCAATGTTATGACAAAGTAATAGAATCCACCCTCAACACTCTCTTTGAGGAGTTTATTTATACAAATTCTAAACTAAAATATCTTGAAACAAATATCAAAATTGGTTCACAAATCTCTCCAACTATTTACATAAATAGAACTTAATTGAGACCTCAAACTAATGCATCTATTTGGCACTATTTTGTATGGATAGGTGATTACAAAGAGGAAGATTCGAATTTGATCCAACTCTTAGTTGATGATGAGGCATCCAAGTCACCTATTTGCTTCCTTTCTTTGTGCAATCTGCTCCAACAATTCTGCAAACTTGGGGTCCAATGATATCTTTTTATTTCTCAATCCGTAATAGATATGTAAAAAGCGTGAAAGAGGTTATTGTAGATAAATATTCTTTTGAGATAAACCTCTTTCACTTTTCCTAAAATCCTCTCCAGCTATGTAAATAGGCTCTGCAAAAAGATGTGTAAAGCAGAGTTTCACCCAGTCAAAAAATAGCCTCTAAAGATGTGCATGTATCTCTCTCATTCTGGAAATCAATGTCAAAAAATGAATGGAGTTTTTGTAGATGGGTCTCTTAGGAACAAAAATCTCCTTCAGTTTTGCAGATGTATTTACGTAATGTACAATATTCTGCAAAATGATGACTTAGCTTGGTATTTTCTGCAAAAAGTGCTTTCCATCCACATTGTTTCATTTCTAATATAATAGGCATTAGAAAAGTGATAGAGCTTTTTGTATATAATCCTCTTAATAACATAAACCTCCTTCATTTTTTCAAAATTCATCTTGGATTGATCACAATAGTTTCTACAAAACTATGACTAAAATATGCAATTTCTGCAAAAATGTTCCTTCTTGTTGTATTTTCATTATTTTCACTTTTTTGTTCTTTGACTATTTTACTTTCCTTTAAGATAAACTTCAATGTTGGTGAAATATTTTCATCTCTTTTTACCATTCTTGCTTATACGTAATTACTTTTCTTGTTTACATTTAGCGCTCTGTCTTCATTTTAACTTTCCTCAGGACTTTTACGATACACTTTAACCAACGATACTCTTTATTTGTTATGCTTTTCTATCCTAATAATTTCTCATTTCAATTTTACCATTCTTGCCATTGCACATTTCATCATTCAATCTCTCTGCGACTTTGTATGTTGTTTGTTGAATGAAGATGTTGAATTAAAATCCCCGAGAATTTGGAGTAACAATCTTGTCAACTAGTATATTGTTGGTCCAAATCCATATTCGATGATAACTTGCTAAAATCAAACAATTGTTAATGAAATCAGTCTCTATGAGGGCATTCAATGGGGTTGTCAGAATAGGAGCTTCCATTTTGGTTCTTTGTGTATTCAAAATGGAAGTTTTAGGATTTCTTCCGCAATGAAAGCGATTTGATTTAATGAGGAAATTAACAATTGCGAATTCAGAGAAGCAGTGCAGTTTAAAAATCAGAATGATCTTGTAATGAATTTTAACAACGATCCGGTAGCGGAAAAACAAGGAACACGAGTTTCTTTTCAAGTTCGGAGCACAATAGAAGAAATACATTCTTAGAAGTAAGCAGGTTTTAACGGGGGGATCAGTGGTAGCAAGATGATGCTCGAACAGATCCGTGAGTGCAGGAAAATGAAATTCGAATGGAAGCCGATGGATTTCAATGAAAATTTGAAAACTTAGTAGCGGAGAACGCAGTCGCTTTCAATAGCGAAAATAGCGGAAAAACCTGAAAAATGGCTTTATTTACAAGTTAAAAAGTTTTTAGTTTTTCGGACGTCATCAATGTCTGGTAGCGTGTCGCGAGGGTAGTGATAAGTGGTTGATGCTGCAACTTATGGACTAGGTGGTTTTGAGCAGAGGAAAGCGATTCCATTAGTGATGGGCCGATAGCGGTGAGCAGTTCAATACCACAAACCCCATTTGATTAAAATGTTGACAAGGGATAGGTAGCGGGGTGAACGCTAGTCGTAGATGTTGTGAAGGAGCGATCCGATGGTAAAGTGGATAGATGATGAGTTTAATGTTTGGCAGACTGACGGGGTTTTAAGCACTTGATTTACATTATTTAATCTAGGGCGTTTCTAATTGGTGAATGAGTTGGTTATTAACTAACTCGGATAATTAGTTAATCCACGCTATACAATGGAAATAGGGGTTACGGTGGGTTTTAATCATTGGGGAAATGCCGGGTGGATGAGCCATGGCTTGTAAAACTTCAGTTATCATTTTTTGGTATTAAACATATAAACCATATGTTTAAAGCTTTCTATATGTTTTTATTTATTATATGGTAAATTAACAAATGTAATTAACACACTGCATAGGGGCGGGTTTATGGTATAAAGATATAATTTAACCAAAGGGCTTATATAGTGGGTTTTTATTTGAATGCACGGGGAAATAATTACTTTGGTTAAACTTTATAATAAGAGGGGTTTTTGGGATATTATTTCAAAGGTTATATACTTAGGACAAGACATTTCACTAGGGATTTAGTAAATAGAGTTAAACATTAATATGACAAAGGGACAAGGGAACTCAAAAACTTTGCATATCTAAGAAAGTGATAACTTCGAAGTATTTAACAATATCTCATCTTCACTTAAACTTAGAATAGTAAGTTATTTTGAGGGATTTTTATGGAATTTTGCATAGTTTTCTAAGTAAAATGAGTTTACTTAGGACAAGGTTAAAGGTGAATGATTATAATGATGAATTATCTCAACAGTACTTAGATGCTTTTTGATCATTGGGCCGAGGTCCGGTCCTCAGAAGTCAAGGAAATGCCTTGAGCCCTTTTGATCTCCAGATACAGCAGGCCTTTTGTAAAGAGTGAAGTAAAACCTTTGAGGAAAGTGATGAGGGAAGTTAATGAGTTTGACTTTTTAGCTAGCTGTGATTTTCCAATGTATTTCTGGCACAGTATTTGTGATGAAAGCAAAGGATCAAAAACATGTATGACATCATTCTCGAGATAGCACTTTTGCGACACCATCTACTACCACCTATCTACTTAACACTACCATTTTCTCTTCTTTATTAGGGTGCATTTAGACTTGCAAACCCTTTTCAATCTTTTCTTTTACAAGGCAAATCTATCTATTTCTACCCTTATTACATCCAAGGGCTCGAATTAAAGCATTGAGCACCTTTTATTAACTCTACCTATCTACTTATACACCAAGATGCAACGGTTTGATCGAGATATTTATTCTCTATTCTAAAACATGAAATTGAAACATGAATGAGTCAAGTTTTAAACGGTTTGACACTTCATAAATCGTGGCAAGTTTGACAAAGTACCACACAATTGCTTATTTACAAAAATGAAATAGTAGTGGCATTTGGATTTGCACACTTTCCTTGGTCTAATTTTTGTTTGGGGTTCATTTCTTTCTTTTTGACCATTTTATTTTTCTTGCCCTTTGATTTTCTTTTGGGGTATGCACCCTCTTTTCACATTTTTTAAAATTTTGATTTTGGTTTTTCAAGAATATGGAACACCTTTGCTCAAAAAAAGTTTGAACATATTCATAGTTTAATCAAGCCAATCATGAAAAATGACACCTATTGGTATAGGAGTCTAACTTCTTGGCTCCACTTGGGGATAAGCTTTTCCTTGTGAAAAATCAAAACGGCCAATTAGGTTGCCTCAAATTGTCTTCAAACTAAACCATGTAATCTCCTTCTTCTGGTAGCTTTGTGTACCTTGATGAGTGAAACTTTTTGACTTAGGGCCTTCACGCCGGACTTCGACTTCAAAGTCACCATCAATTAAAGCTGATGCATTAATTTGTGGCTGAAAATCTTGAATTGAATATAGTCCTTTTACGCAACTTTGAAATCTAATCTTGAAACTTAAAACAACACACAAAAATTTTCAAACCAACTTAATGAAAAACTAGTTGTAAATTGAAAACTAAAAAAATTGCTCAAAATTACGAGCTTGTAGCACTCATCTACCTACTCGATCTCTTTATTTCTAGCATTGCTAGTTAGGTAAATGAAATAGCGATGCAGCCATTCCAGCATTATGTACTTTGATAGATTTTGTTGCATTTTCTTGTTGATTATCGAAATTGTATACGCAACCTATTAGAAACTTGTCAACAAATGAGAGGTAAGGAAACACTTGATTTCGCTAGGCCTCTGAAAGCGTACAAAAGGATCTTCCAAAATATATACCTTTGATGTTTAAGCCGGTCTGCTGGCCCCATTTATGTTACCAGGATGGCCTCTATACCATGAATATGAAGTGCTATTTTCATCTTTGTCTCCTGGCAAACTTTCGAGATAAGATTTCGGTAATGTTCACGATTGTAATGTTTGAGTGTTGAATCCTTTATCATCTTGATTCACCAAATCATAGTTAGTTAATAGAGGAATGCTTTTAATGCCTTGATATTCAACATATACTTTATTGGATCTGAAAATCTTGGGAAAATTGGAACTGCGACATATAAAATTCCATGGGACTTCATAAACTTCAACAAGGTTCATTCTTTTCTTTAAATATGTTATACCACATTTCCTTTAAAGAATGAAATGGTTCAAAAAATAGTGGTATGGAACTTTCTTGTGTCATTTGATCATTTATTTCAATAGGAAGCGTACGCTTGCAATTGTGTAATGAAAAATCTTGATCAATAGTTTCATTATCTTCTTTGTTATCAAATCAAGTTACAAAAGATTGGCGGTTATTGATGGCATGATTTCTCTAATGAAGCTAGAGCCAGAGAAAAAGCAAAGAGGTAAATAATCTTCACTTATTTCACATTTTACTCTTCCTTCCTCACTCTCATGGTTGATCTGTATTGGTGATCTTTTAATGTCTGTCTACTTTAGCGCATTTCTTCATCCTCCAAACCCAACCACGATATCTATAACCAAGTTAGCTTGACTTTGGAGAACATGACTATCATCATAATGATCATACTTGAAGCAAATCATCAAAATGAGAATGTCATCAAACATACACATTAAATTATGATTCCTCTTCCTCATATTGATTTGTAAATTCATTTTACGATTTATGATAATTTGAATTAAAGGAATTTGTTCTTAGCTATCAGCCTCTTCTATTTTCTTCATGGTGATTTTGAATAAAAAATTCTTCTTCTTTCATAGTGATCTCTGTGTTATTTCATCTAGTTTACTTACCAAAAATTTGAGTTTACCTCTGCCAATGTTTTTCCTTTCCTCTTCTTCTACTTTCAACTTTCACATTTGATTTGGAGATTAACACATCAAGCGCAATATTTACATCTTTTATTACAAGTGTTTTTGGATCTCTTTCTCTTAACTTGAAATTCTATTTAAGATCAAAACGCCCGGATAATGTAAGAAGAGGCTGAATCATGAAAGTCCTAATATTTTCTAGCATTGAATAATAAACTTGATTAAATCGTGAGGAAAAGAAAATTGTTGTATCGTTTCATTTTGAATGTCTTTTTAATTGATTATATTCTTCCATGATCACAAAATGATTAACTTTGATTATCCATCTATCAAGGAAAAGTTTGATAAAGGCGGCCAAAATTTGAGATGCTAGCATTAGGCAGATTTTTGAACCAATTCTTTATTCTATTTTGCAAAGAAAGAGAAAAAAAATTGATTTTAACATCATCTTCATCAATCTCAAATAAATCCAAATAATTCTCAAAACCTTGAATATGTTTTTGGGCAGTGATACCATTCTCTCCATCAAATCCAGGAAGATACTTGTAGTATTTTTTAGGAAAATCATGGAGTAAAGGAGGTAGAATAAGGGGCTTATATCTATCTGAAACTTTATATGGCATAGGGATATGTACAGGGATTGTAATATCAGTCTTGATTATTTGAGGCTTCTTAATTGGAAAATGATCAGCATTAGATTCATAAGAAAGCTGCTCAAAGAGATTAGGAGAATTATTACTTACAATCTTCAAAGGAAAATAATTAAAAATTAATCTAATATCTTCTATAAAATACAATATATATTGAAAAATTTTCTTAATGAGAAAGAACATAATGTCTTGAATTAAGATCCAAGTTGAAAGCCTGATCTTTCCATATTGTCCTTTGAGAAACCATTCTCCAAAGGGGAGTCTTGATTCTCAAATTGATTTTGGAGTCGCCAGGTGGATGATTTTAACCTTTGTGTGTCTGATCCCTGTCCACCATCATAGATCAGATCTAAACCTGTAAAACAATTCTGAAGAAAAAATTAGTTATTCAGGAAACCAAATTTTTTGTGAATTTTCAAAACAACTTCTACAAACTCTTCAAGAAATTTAATATTTTTAATTAAAATTTTCTCAAAGATTTATTAAACTAGAGAGTCTGATTGAATGTTTTGAATCCAAAGTTCAATTTATAAGTTAAACCAGAGATAGACTGAAGCAACATTTGTTTACTATGCAGTTGCAGAGAAAAAGCATTTCAAAGGCTACCTGGCTGATCTTCAGACTCTGTCTATAGCTTATAAATCAAACAATAGTATCAATAAAATGATTCAGGTCCTCAAGATGGTCGCTAATTATGTTATCAATCAAAGTTTTCCTAGAAGTTGTGCAAGAGGAAAGTATACCCGAGGTAACCACAAACCAACCTTTTAGATGTAGAATCTAGCCAAGCTGCATCCAGAGAGGGCTCTCTCTTTATAATTTATCTTTGTTCTTAGAAAGTTTTAGGCTAGTAATAAATCCAAGAGTTTGTTTGAAAATGGTGGAATTCGCAAACTAAGGGCAAGGTTGAGAGCTTTCACCGCTGATAAAGAGCCATGACGGCTTTACCAGATTTCTATTCTAGGTAATAAGATGGTACATAAAAGCAAGATAGTTTATTTATAGAAAAATCCTTAAAATTTAGCAGAGGAGTATTTTGTTGACAAAGGCAGCTAAGAATCTTTCACCATGTTCAAAAAGAAAGAAATGAGATGACTACAAACAAAGAGCAATGAAGAATTCTTTATTATAGTAATCAACAGTGTTTAAATTAGTAAAGCACGAGCATTTAAGAATTCATGCTTATAACTAATTTAGAAGAAAACATCAAGAATAATAACATTTGAAAACAGAGTACAATTAAGAAAATTCTGTTTTAATCTTTTATGTAAATTATTCAGAAATGGATATGATGGTATTATAGACTAATATAAAATTTCAGACAAAGGGTAGAAAAACTTATTGAACTGTAGTCCAACACATGAATCCTGCAACAAGTCCAGTTCTTTAAATCGTCATCCAAATAGTTTTCATTTAAAAAATTTCAAATGCTTTTATTCAAACTTAACAACATGTTATAGAATCCACTCCTCTCTTCGAGGGTTTATTTATACAAATTCTAAACTAAAATATCTTGAAACAAATATCAAAATTGGTTCACAAATCTCTCCAACTATTTACATAAATAGAACTTAATTAAAGGACACTCAAACTAATGCATCTATTTCGCACTATTTTGTATGGATAGGTGATGACAAAGAGGATAATTCGAATTTGATCCAACTCTTAGTTGATGATGAGGCATCCAAGTCACTAACTGTTTTCTTTCTTTGTGCATTCTGCTTCAACAATTCTGCAACATTGGAGTCCAATGATATCTTTTTATTTCTCAATCCGTAATAGATATGTAAAAAGTGAAAGAGGTTATTGTATATAAATATGTTTTTGAGATAAACCTCTTTCACTTTCCTAAAATTCCTCTCCATCTATGCGAAATAGGCTCTGCAAAAAGATGTGTAAAACAGAGTTTTACAGAGTCTGAAAAATAGCCTCTAAATATGTGCATGTATCTCTCAGTCTGAAATCAATGTCCAAAAAATGAGATAGGTTTTTTTAGATGGGTCTCTTATAAACAAAAACCTCCTTCAGTTTTGTAAGATGTATTTCTGATTGGCCACCATATTCTCTGTAAAATGATGACTTAACTAGTATTTTCTGCAAAAAGTGCTTTCCATCATTGTTTAATATTTACAAAACCATAATAGCTGTTAGAAAAGTGAGAGAGGGTTTTGTAGATAATCCTCTTAAGAACATAAACCTCCTTCAGCTTTGAAAAATTCATCTTTGATTGATCACAATAGTTTCTGCAAAACAATGACTAAAACATTAAATTTCTGCAAAAATGTTCCTTTTTGTTGTGTTTTTCATCTTTTCACTTTTTTGTTCTTTTAACTCTTTTACTTTCACTTTAGATAAACTTCAATGTTGGTGAAAGTATTTTCATCTCTTTTTACCATTTTACTGCCTCTGTAATTACTTTTACTGTATTACCTTTGACTGCTCTGTAACTTCATTTTAACTTTCACTCTGACTTTTACCTGATACACTTTAACCACTGATACTCTTTAACTGTTATACTTTTACTATCCCTGTAAATTCTCATTTCACTTTTACCATTCACTGTGCACATTTCATCATTCTAATATCTCTCTGACTTTGTATTCAAACTTTTTGTTTAATGAAGAAATTGAGTTAAAATATGAGAATTTGGAGCAAACAACTTTTCCAACTAGTATTGAAACTGTTGGTCCAAATCCATATTCTGATAGTAACCTGCAAAAATCAAACAACTTGTTAATGAAATCTAGGTTTCTATGAGGGGCGTTCATCAAGGCTATATTCAGAAAGCTTTCCCATTTTCCATTTTGCTCCAGTTTCAAATGCTTCGGGTTTTCTTCACAGACCGAGCGCGATTTCAATTTTAATGAGGGAAATCGGCACAATTGCAGGTTCGGGGGGAACAATTCACAGTTTAAAAATCAGGGAATGATCTTAGCAATAAGATTTTAACACTGATCCAGCGGAAAAACAAGGAACACAGAGTTTCTTTTCAAGTTCCGAGCACAATAGAAGATATACATGTTCTTGGAAGCAAACTGGGTTTTAACAGGTATCAGGTGGTGGCAAGATGATGCTCGAACACAGGTCCGACGAATTCTCGAGCGAACAATGGAGCAAAGGATTTCAATAAAAATTAAACCGTAGCAACATTGGATAGTTGTCAATAACGTAAAATAACAATAACGGAAAAACACGAAAATGGCTTTATTTACAAGTTAAAAGGGTTTTTAGTTTTTTCGAGAGCTATCGCTGCTATCAATGTATCAGTTTATCGCAGAGGTTTAAGTGGTATGTGGTTAAGTCTCAAGACCGCTTATGGACTAGAGTGTTTTGTCTTGTTTATTCATCGAATACGATCATAAGGTGAACAAGCTCTAATTACCACCAAGAAAATACCAGCAAATAAGTTGACAAGGGACAAAGGGTACCCAGTCAGAGATCTGTGAAGGAGCGATCCGATGGTGGAAAGGATGGATAGATGACGGAGGTTTAATGCGCGGGCCCGACAGGGTTTTAAACGCGATTTACATTATTTAAACATCCCAGGGCGTTTCTAATTGGTGAATGAGGTTGGTTATTAACTAACTCAGATAATTAGTTAATCCCGCTATATAATGGAAATAGGGCTTGCGGTGGGTTTTAATCATTGGGGAAATGCTTGTAAT
Source organism: Pinus albicaulis (assembly GCA_034641835.2). Classification (NCBI taxonomy): domain Eukaryota; kingdom Viridiplantae; phylum Streptophyta; class Pinopsida; order Pinales; family Pinaceae; genus Pinus; species Pinus albicaulis. The sequence continues at coordinate 78,089,936 of CM076581.1, read as the reverse complement.
GAGCCATTGGCATAAAACTTCGCATTTATCATTTTTTGCATTAAACATATAAAACCATATGTTTATTTATATGTTTATTTTATTATATGGTAAATTAACAAATGTAATTAAAAAAAAATTACCAAAAGGCTTATATAGTGGGTTTTTATTTGAATGCATGGGGAAATAATTACTTTGGTTAAACTTTATAATAGAGGGGTTTTTGGGGTATTTATAAAAAAGGAGTTATATACTTAGGATAGGGCATTTCACTAGGGATTTAGTAAATAGAGTTAAACATTAATATGACAAAAGGGACAAGGGAACTCAAAACACTTTGCACATCTAAGAAAGTGATAATTTTTGAAGTAAATTGCAATATCTCATCTTCAACACTTAAACTTAGAATAGTAAGTTATTTTGAGGGATTTTTATGGAATTTTGCATGATTTTCCTAAGCAAAATCGGATTTTACTTAGGAAAAGGTTAAAGGTGAATGATTATAATGATGAATTATCTTAAGTACTTAGGTCTTTTGATCATTGGGCCGAGGGTCCGGTCCCTCCAAAAGTCAAGGAAATGCCTTGAGCCCCTTTGATCTCCAAGTACCTTAGTACTTTGGGGGAAATTAGTAAAACTTTTGAGGGGAAAGTGATGAAGGAGGTTAAAGATTTTGACTTTGCTTGCTGTGATTTTCCAGTGTATTTCCTGCTTTAGTATTTGTGATGAAAGCAAAGGATCAAAAACATGTAGCAGCATCATTCATCAGATAACACTTTGCAGCACCATCTACCTACCCTATCTACTTAACACTACCATTTTCTCTTCTTTATTAGGGTGCATTTAGACTTGCAAACCCTTTTCAATCTTTTCTTTTTACAAGGAAAATCTATCTATTTCTACCCTTATTACATCCAAGGGCTCAGATTAAACTGTTGAGCACCTTTTATTAACTCTACCTATCTACTTATCTGCCAAGATTAAACAGTTTGGTCAGATATTTATTCTCTATTCTAAAACATGAAATTGAAACATGAATGAGTCAAGTTTAAACAGTTTGACCCTTCATAAATTGTGGCAAAGTTTTACAAGCTGCACACAATTGCTTATTTACAAAAATGAAATAGTAGTGGCATTTGGATTTGCACACTTTCCTTGGTCTAATTTTTGTTTGGGGTTCATTTCTTTCACTTTTTTGACCATTTTATTTTTCTTACCCTTTGATTTTCTTTTGGGGTATACCCTCTTTACATTTTTTAAAATTTTTGATTTTTTGGTTTTTCAAGAATATGGAACACCTTTGCTCAAAAAAAGGTTTGAACATATTCCATAGTTTAATCAAGCCAATCATGAAAAATGACACCTATTGGTATAGGAGTCTAACATTAGGGACATACCTAGTGCCATGCATTTCTTAATCAACAAGGTATGTCTTCTAATGAGTGTTGTGAAATTTTCAGTACCTAGGGCCATTCTCCTTGACTATATCCTATACTACAAAAATACTCAAATGCACCTAATTATATTTTTTGTGAGTTATGTGGTTCTCCCACACACTATGCATACTAGTGCAAAGCCTGGGATGATCTAGCGGATTGACTAGATTATACTACTTTTCGAGTAAACAATTCCCCTTAAAGAAGAGGAGGAGGAGGATATATATGAGGAAGGACTAGAATAATATGAAATATTCATTGTTATAAATGTGACCAAGAGGTCCATCTAACTTGAGACTATCCATTTCCAAAAAGACCCAAGTGTTCACCTTGTCGAGTGAATGCCCATCCCACTAAATACTTCCCTGAATTGTTTGCTTGATGGGAGGAGCGCAACAATTAATGGGGAGCTAACTTGATAAATTAATAGCCAAGAGTGACATAACTAATTCCACATCCTAAAATTAATATAATTACCAAAGGAGTTAAGCAGACTAGAGCTAATAAAGATGTGCCTAAACAACCTGCTATAACAAAATCCACATTCCAACTAAAGTTATATGATCCCCACCAACATAAGGAATATTATAAGGTTGATGGTAGGATTTTTAAATTTTTAATATCTTCTTACATTCATAAGTTTATGGATTAGGAGAAAAGACTTGCAAATGGTTCTAAGTTATTACAAGGAACAATGCAACCTGTCAGGGAGTGGTTCAAATAATTGCATATTTTGGGTGATGAGTTGTCGAGCCACTTGAAAAGAGATTAAAAAGAATTAAAAAATATGAGGAGATTCTAGAGCATCCTATTTCCATGAATTTACCAGAACTTCATAGCATATCAATTCATCGCAACAAGTGCAGAACTAAGAGGAAATTTACGTTAATGCTTAGATTGTGAGATACCAAGTTAAAGATACTCTGTTGGATATTGGATCCGGTGTGAATATTTTACTAAGGAAGACCTGGGAGGTGTTGGGAAGACCCAAACTGGTGATCTCTAATCCAATTGCACATGGATAATAGGTATTTCATTCTCCATATTTTTCGTCTGGAAGATGTAGAAGTATACAATGTTGGAGTTAAGAAATATGTTGATTTTAATGTCATTGATGATCGGGGAAAAAGACCCATATCCAACACTACTAGGAGTGAATTGGAATTTTTATAATTATTCCATTATTGATCTAAAGCGAGAGACTATTTATTTTTAGGTTAATGGAGTTTTTGTTATTCAACATCTTGATTCTTATCAAGGTCCTAGATTCACAAAGCTTGTTGATGATATAGAGGAAAATAATTTCCTAGATTAGCTATATTAGTTAACTGCAAGAAAGAGGGATGATTATATTAATCCTACATTAGATGGTTATCTTAGTTGGAGAAGTGTTTGGAATATTGAATATTTCTCAGATTTTGTTCTAGAAGAGTGGAAATAGGATGATCATGGGTTATATTTTAGGTGATGCGCAACCATCTTATGTACTCGATAGATTAGTACCGATGTAAGGTACTACCCCACTTTTAATGGTACAGGTCTTGTATTTTATTTTATCAAAGAGAATGAATTTAATATTTTAAGAAAGTAAAATGCTTCCTCTAATGGACGTTTCCTTACAAGCTACTCTTGTAGGTTTTAACCCTGTACAGAAATTATCTGCAAACGAATCTTAAAAACAGAAAATAAGCAATAGTGAGAGAATAAAACATAAAACAGATATACATAGAGATTTTCCCCTAGATCCAAAATCAGGAATATCAGCTTGATTTTTTTTTTAATTCCTTTTAGTGTTACAACACATATATACATGTTGAAGCATTCATAAACCCCAATCCATTAACCCTGGATTATAACATAATCGTAGTTCCCTTGACTGGATATAAAAAATACCAGGGGCCTAAAACCATCATGCCCCAAAACCATGTGCAAACCCATGCACAAAACCATAGGCGGGTTCGTCCACCGAAAAATAGGGTCCCAAAAAAAATTCCTAGGGCGCTAATCCAGACCCCGAACAAGGGGGCTATCGCCCCGCCCCCCCCCCCCCCCCCCCCATGCATGTGACTAATCATGGAAAGAATATAACACATACCCAACAGTATCCCACTTGTTGTTTTATTTCCGCAGGGGGCCACAGGAGAGCTTAGTCATTAGTCCAACTCTGCAACACCCATTGTTTCTCTACACTGAAGAGAACTTCTAAGTCCTAACAGACTTCGTCAATGCATCTGAAACATTCTTCATAGTGTCCACCTTTACCAGCAACACCCTTTTATCCTCAACCATATCTCTCACAAAGTGATATTGAACATCAATGTGCTTTGTCTTTGAATGATAATTAGGGTTTTCAACCAAGAAAATTTTACTTTTTCTATCACAGTCTATCCTTATAGCTCGCTGCACCAAACCCATACTTGAACACAATATCTGCAACCAAACTGATTTCTTGCATGAGCAGCCACCATGTATTCTGCCTCTGTAGTTGAAAGAACCACTACAGACTATATTTTACTCATCCAACTGACTGCACCTCCAAATAGGCTAAACACATACCCACTTGTAGATATTCTTTGGTTCATATCTCCAGCCCAGTCTACCTCTACAAAACCATGAATGTCCAAAACTCTATCCAATCCTGGTCTTCCCTAGTAGCACAAACCATAATCACTACTTCCACGCAAATATCTGAAAACCCGCTTCATTGTTGTCCAATGTTCCTTCCCTAGTTTTGACATAAACCTACTCAATACTCCCACTGCATGTGCAATGTTTGGTCTAGTACATACCATTGCATACATCAGGCTACCCACTACACTTGCATATGGAACATGAGACATATCCTCCTCTTCTTCTTGTGCCTTGGGACACTATTCAGAAGATAGATTTACACCTATATGAATAGGAACCTTCACCAGTTTACTATCCTACATATTGAACCTCTGCAATATTGTCTTGACATTCTTCCTATGGTTTAACCAGAGCTTCCTCTTTGCCCGATCTCTCTTAATTTCCATTCCCAAAATATAGTTTGCAACACCAAGATCCTTCATGTCGACTTTGGAGAACAATTGGGTCTTCAAATCCTGGATAATTTCTTTGTCATTTCCAATCAGCAACATATTATCCAAATACAAGAACAAGTAAATAACACGGTCACCAATTAATTAAAAATATACACAGTGATCCTATTTTCTTCTAGTGAAGCTAAGTCCTCGTATATAGGTATCAAATTTCTGATAACACATCCTTGGTGACTGTTTTAACCCATACAAAGACTTTTTAACCTGAATACCAATTCTTTCTTACCCTTCACCATAAAGCCTTCAGGTTGCTTCATGTAGATCTCCTCTTCCAAATGCCCATGAAAAAATGTTGTCTTCACATCCATCTATTCTACGTCAAAATAAAAGGCAGCAACAACAAATAAAAATAATCTAATAGAAGTAACCTTGGCAACGGGAGAAAAAATATCACCAAAATCAATTCATGGCACCTGGGAATAACCTTTTGCTACCAATCGAGCTTTTTATTTATCCACCTTTCCTTCTACATTCATCTTCTTCTTAAACACCCATTTTCCCCTTATGGGATTCCTTCCAGCCGGCACCTCCACCAAATCCCATGCCTCATTTTTGTGCAAGGATGCCATTTCATCAACCATGGCCTCCTTCCAAAGTTTTCCATCCTTTAACTCTACTGCCTCCCTGAAATTTCTAGGATCATCATCAGTTATAGTTAAAAAAAAGTTGAACAGAAAGAAGATGGAATATACCTTTTTGTTTGCCTTCTTTCCCAATCTGATCTTCTCATAGCTGGAGTTTGTGGCTCTTCCTCTTCTGAATCTTCTTCCATTGTAGAGTTTGATTCATCCTCCTTTAGCTCAAACTATATCTTCTTAGGTTTCTTTGGTAGGACTTCATGTTTAACAACATGTTTCACCTCTGTAAACACCACATCTCAGATGTACACAACCTTCCCTATTTCTGGGTTCCAAATCTTGTAACCTTTTAAACCATTCTTATACCTGATAAAGATGCACCTTTCAGATCTATTATCCAACTTTGTCCTTTTCTCCTTTGGAACATGTACATATGCATCACATCCAAATACCCTCAGATGTGAAAGAGAGGGTTTCTTACCATTCCATACCTCAGGTGGAATCTTATCCTCCAACACTGATGAAGGTGATTTGTTAACCAGGTAACATGCAGTCTCCACTGCTTCTGCCCAGAATTCATGTCCTAACCCGGTACCACTGAGCATGCTTCTTTCCTTTTCCATTAGCGTTCTATTCATTCTTTTTGAAACTCCATTTTTCTTAGGTGTGTATGGATTAGTCTTCTATCATTCTATACCACACTTCTTATAGAATTATTCAAATTCCTTCTTCCAAAACTCTCCACCATTATCTGTCCTTAGCACCTTTATCTTCTTCTCTATCTGGTTTTCCATGAGAGCCTTAAATTCTTTAAATATGTCAAAGACTTCAGATTTATTCCTCAAGAAATATATCCATGTATTCCTTGAGAAGTTATCTATGAATGAGACATAGTACACATATTTTCCCAGTGTTGGAACCGACATAGGTTCAAACACATCACTATGCACAACCTATAATATCTTGTTCGCCCTCTTAGCACCAGAAGGAAAACTCACCCGATTATACTTCCCATATACACAATGTTCACAGAAATCGAAATCCAGAGAGAAATTAGACATACCTTCTACCATACCATTTCCATGCAGTATCTAAAAGCCCTTCTCTCCAATATGTCCAAGCCTTTGATGCCATAGCATGGTTTTTTCTCCAGATATCGCTAGGCTTTCCACTCCACTTTCAAGAAACACAAAACTGTTGCACCCATCAATAACAGTGCTACCCTGAAGCTTGTACAAAGTTCCAATCTGAACTCCCTGCATTAATACTAGTACTCCCTGAACCATCATGCAAGTATCTTTCTCGAACACTGTTTTTACACCTTCATCATCCATCTTGCTTATAGAAATCAGATTTATGGCCAATGCAGAAATATGCAGAACACCAGGAAGTGTTCTAATCCTTCCACCTTGCAACTTCAGCTTGAATTTTCCACGTTCGAATATTTTGACCTTCCTATCATCCCCTAAGAATACATCACCACCATCATACTTTTGATACTCACAGAACCACTCCCTATGGGGAGTGAAGTGAAAGGATGTACCTGAGTCAATTTACCATGCCTCATGATCTACATGTGTATTTGAAGAAGAAGCCAAATACACATCCCCACCTTCATCTGAGCTGGTTTTTTCCTCTGCAGAAAGATCATCATCAGATCCCTTTTCTTTCTCAGGAGCTTTAGATCTACAGCCCTTCTTTTAGTTCCCTTCCTTTCCGCATTTCCAGCACACCTTTACAAACTTTCATGGAGATTTAGATCTCCCTCTAGATTTAGATCTCCCACTTGAAAACTTATTCTTGTTTCTGTTCTGGGACCTTCCTTGTACAAATAAGGCATCTCCATTCTGGCCCTCCATATTTCTCTGTCTCATTTCCTCTGACAGCAAGGCTGAGACAATGTCATCAAAATTCAAGTTAGTTATATTGCTACCTATTGCAATAACTAGACTATCCCAGGAATCTAGTAGAGAACACAACAAACTGATGCACTTATCTTCATCTGATATTTTAATATCAAAAAATAACAGCTAACTTTTCACAATATTTAAGGCATTCAGATGCTCTGTAACCAAGTCTCCATCCTTCGTCCTTAGGTTAGATAGCATTTTCTGCAGGAATAATTTATTCACCAGAGACTTAGATTGGTACAAAGTCCCTAACTTGTCGCACAAAATCTTCATCGTAGCTTCCCTAGATACATATTGAATCTGAGACACGAAAATGTATTGTGCTATTTTCCTTCTGATCCAACTTTTTCTAGTATTCATCTGACATTTTCGTTGGTTTAGTACCCGGATCTACCACGATCCATTGATCTTTGTCCACCAACAGATCCTCCATCTTGAGCTTCCAAAACTCAAAATTGTGACCATTAAATTTCTCGATCTCTATCTTTCCACTACTCTCCATCTTATTTCACCACAAGAATCATTCCCGCATATCTCCCACTGAATAGATTCTACGATAGGCCCGAGAAAAAAACACCTTAGCAGCAAAGGCATCCCCTTGAAGTCAAAACAGCTCTAATACTAAATGTAGGTTTTAACCCTATACAGAAATTATCTATAGAAAAATCTTAAAAATGGAAAATAAACAATAGCGAGAGAATAAAACATAAAACATATATACATAGAGATTTTCCCCTATATCCCAAATCGGGACTACCAGCTTGATTTTTTTCATTATATTCCTTTTAGTGTTACAAAAAACCCCAATCCATTGACCCTGGATTAGAACATGAATGTAGTTCCCTTAACCAGATCTACAAAATACCAGGGGCTGAAAACCATCATGCCCCAAAACCTTGTGCAAACCCATGTGCATAACCATAGGCAGGTCCTCTCACCAAAAAATAGTGTCAAAAAAAAAATTCCCAGGGCGTTGTCTCCTCACCCTCTGACCCCCCTACTGCGCCTGACGCAATGTACCTTGATAACTCTCGCTCCCCTGCACTTGCAGCTACTCGTGGAAAGAATATAACACATTCCCAACAACTCTTTCCTAGTATTTCGGACCTCACTACAACCAGCTCCAAAATTGGGATTTTTTCAAATGTACCATGACATGTCGATTCATTGCATCTAATCAAGGAATGAGTGAAATTCATATTTTTCAAGGTCATACTAGTCTGCAGAAGCATGTTCAAACCTATAGGTTTTTCTGAAGGAGGTTGGATTTCCTGCTAAGTTATGGGTATGTCAATTCATTCACACTTTGGGCACACTTCCTTAAGCATGGTTCCTAAAGGAAGAAATGAAGAGGTTGATAGTTGGCTGGGATGTCTAAGTGTCTCAATTATATAGTGATTTCAAATTTTTGAATGAGGATTCATGGGTTGTTGAATCTCTAAAGGAAATCAAGAGGGTATTATTCCCTATTGGGAAGTCACTTGTTGAATCCTTTAGCACTTTAATTCATGAGTTATACTTGAATCAAGATTGCAACAGGAAACTTCCTGTAAAAGTATGAACAAATAATATGAGGATGAAGAGAGGAGCTAGTGCACTTATCCTTTAGATAATTAGAAGGGGAAAGAAGCATTAAGGACGATATTATGAAGGACTCTCCTCATTTGAAGCATTTGAAGTTGCGTAAGAATAACATTGGTTTTGAGGATAAACCCAAAGTAGCATTTATTGGGGACTATTGGGATGAACATACCACCAAATAGATTTTTTATTTGCTTAAGGATTATAAGGGTATGTTCCTTGAATCAGTTTCAAAGCTAAAGGGTATTAAAGAATATTTGGGAGAGATGAAGATTTTTCTAAAATATGATGCTAGACCGGTAATGAATCGTCCCTATTGGTTGAACCCAAGAGGCAATGAGAAGTTCAAGAAGTAAATTGATAAGATATTAGAAACATGACTTATTTTTCCTATTATTTAAGTTGAATGGATTAGCCCCATATTTATTCAAGATAAGAAAGATTCATATGATATGTGGACTACCATCACCTCAGCAATGCTTGTGTTCATGATCCATTCCCTGTGCCCTTTGGTAATGAATTGCTAGAAAATTTTGTGGGATAAGAAGCATACTCCTTCACAGATGGGTTCTTAGTATATCATCAAGTCAGGATTATGAAAGAGGATAAGAAGAAAACTACCTTCACCAATGAATGGGGATTATATGCTTATCATGAGATGTTATTTGGTTTTAAAAATGCACCTAGAGTTTTTCCTATAATTTTCATTACAACCTTCCACGAGTATATGCATAAGTTTCTTGAATTCTATATGGATGACTATACAGTTTACAACATTTTGATAAAACACTCTTGTTTGTTGAGAATAGTGTTTGACCGATGCATACAATTGTAGATCTCTGTAAATTTGAAGAAATATAGTTTTGATGTTCCTTTTGGAACCTTGTTGGGACATATCATAAGTAAGGATGGTGTATTATTTGATCCTTCCAAAGTTCTGATAATTATCAATATGTTGCTTCGTACAAGTATAAAGTAGTTTCGATCTACATTGGATCATACAGGTTGTTATCACAGATTCATCCGCAACTATGCTCTCATAACTAATCCACTAGAGAATTTTTTGAAGTAGTCTAAATCTTTTATATCGACCTTTGAGTGTTATTTTGATTTCGATACTCTGAATAGAAAGATAGCAAGTGCTCTAATTCTAGTCTATCCTTATTGGAACAATAAATTCCATGTACACATTAACACATATGGTGTTTCTCTTGGTGCCATTCTTGCACATCTTGGAGAAGGAAATCTAGACCATCATATATAGTTTTACAGTTGAAAAATGTCTATTGTAGATCATAACTACACCAAAAATAAACATGAGGATTTAGCCATGCTTTATTCACTTTGGAAGTTCCACCATTATATGTTTGGAGGTCATTTTAAATTCTTGACAAACCATTTGACCCTCGAGTACTTGGTCAATAAGCATGTACTAGAAGGGAGTATTTTTTTATGGTTTTATTTATTCTAGGAGTTTTCCTTTGAAATTATTTTCAAGCTATGCCAAACCAGTGTAGGCCTATATCATCTTGCTCTCTTGGATTCATGATAATTTCAATGCTTAATAGATGCACAACTTCTTGATGCAGATTTAATCATGATTGAAGTTGTATGAGACTACATTGACAATATTTTATTGTTCCTCACTACTGGTAAGTGCCAAAAATATTATTTTTCCACTCATAAAAAGCATCAAATCGTCAGAGAAAATGTTTATTATCTATTTGTAGGACAATTGTACAATTTGGGACTTGATAGTATCTTGCACAAGTGTATTTTGTGTCATGAAAGGGGTGAAATTTTATGGGAATGGCATAGTGGTGTTGCAGGAGGTCATGTAGGAGGAAAAGACACTACAATAAATGTGCTTCGAGAAGGACTATGGTGGCCAACCTTGTTTAAGGACGTGAATGAGTTTGCTAAAAATTGTGATGTATGCCAAAGAGTTTGGAGGCTTTCTCAACGAGATGAGATTCTGTGTTTTCTAGTCTGAGCACTACAAGCCTTCAAGAAATTAGTTGTTTGTTTTGTTGGACCCATCACTCCTCCTGCATAACACTCACATGCTTGATATATTATTACCATGACTAATTACCTCATGAGATGTTAGAAATTGTAGCAAGAAATGCTCAATTTGTCTTTTTCCTTAGTCAAATTGAGTAATTTGATTTTCCACATCAACAAGATGACTTGGATGGTATTGAACTTGTGTGACATGGATTTTTCTCCTAGTTAGATTAGAAAATTTGAGTTTGTAGGCTTGGAGTTCAGTTTTGCATGTGGTGATTTCTAAATTTTAGCAATCTAGATCAATTATTTTTAGTTGAACTTAGTTAATTGAGCTCAAGTAATTAATTGAGTCAATTGAAGGCAAGTTGAGTAGTTATGAATGTTTTCAACTTAGTGATCTCTCAATTAATTGATAAATCATCCCAAAATAGCCCAAACATGGATGGAATTCGAAATTCCTATATAGAGTGGAGGAAAGGAAATAATGTAAAATTAATTGTATACTAGTTGGGTATATAGATTTTGCATTGGAGGAAGGTGATCAATCCTTGGGAATTGCGAAAGGAAATGGGGAATTTCCCTATTCTTTAGGAGCTCAATTTATCCAAAATTGCACAAGGAAATAGGAGGTTGGTTTGGGCTTCAACAGGCTAAGTTTTGGCATGAACTATTAATTCAACAGGAGAATAAGTTTATAGTGAAGGTTGTGCTTCAGAGATGAAGCAATTCATTGTAATAGCTTCTTATTTCATCTGAATTAATGCAAAGAAGAAGAGGGGTTTTTCCTAGTTGGGTTTGCCTCTAAATGATTGTGTCCTTGTGGTTTTGATGGTTGCATGTCATTGCATGTCTCTCTAAATTGTGATTTCCATTATGTAGAATTGTAGAGAAGAATTTGTGTCTCTTGTTTTCAATTTGAATTCTTGAGAAATTGCAATTTATAGTAATGTATACATGGTATCAGAGCCCTAAAATCACCTTAGAAACTAGTTACTGGGGCCTATCCTTTATAAATTTTGAATTGCGGGTTTTGTGAAGTAGTTGTTTTATTCTATGTCGGGAATATGTCTTTCAACGGATTAAGATTGCAATATGCCCTAGAGGGAAGCTCGAAATTCATAACTTGGAAGGATAGGATGGAATTTTTCCTCAATAATAATGGATATTTGTAATACATTAAAACCGATATTGCAATAGTTAACCCAATGGAAGAAGGAAGTTGAAAAAGCTAGTAGGATCATCTTAGAGGGTGTGAGAGACCACATAGTCTCAAATTTACATGGAAAGTAAACCCCATTTTCTATGTGGAATACACTAACTATATTATTCAAAAATAGCAATTACCACAGGAAATTGGCACTAAAGGACAAGCTCATAAAAATCAGGATGTATAAAAATGAATCTGTAGTCCAATACCTCACAATATTCACTCAGGTTCGAGATGAGCTTGGATCTATAGAAAATGTTCCATCAAGTGATCTAGTGAGACTAACGCTCTTAGGCCTTCCAAAATCTTGGCATAGCTACCAATACTATAAATGGAAGGTAAAATTTACTAAATTGGGAGAGATTGTGGTTTAATTTGGTAGAGGAATAGATCAGAAAGAACACCCAAGATGGAGTAACCAAAGCTGAAGAGGAGGAGAATTTTTCCTTGGCTGGGAAGTGCAAGAAGGCCTAGAGAAAACCAAAATATAGCCAAAATAATGGCAAAAAGGACTTGAGAAAGATAAATTGTTTTCACTACCACAAATACGAGCATTATTCTACAAAGTTTCCGTATAATCATTCTAACAAGAAGCCTTCAGAAAGAGAATAAGGTGAATCATTAGCCTCACAATTCGAATTAGAATTCACCCAATTGAATGCAAGAAAACACTGTAATGGGGAGTGTGTGGTACCTAGATTAAGACGCCTCGTTCCTTATGACATGATGAAAATAATACTTTAGCAGCTTAGAGGATAAATATCTCAAAATTCACATAAAAATTGGTGATGATGGGAGGTATGGTACCAAAGGAATTGGAATTGTATCCTTTAAGAGGGTGTCGGGATCCCACATTCATCTGAAAGATTGTATATATGTACTTTCGCTCAAGAAGAAATTTGTCTTTGTAGCTATATTGGAGGGTAGAGGCTATGATGTTGTTTTTATTAAATGGAAATTCTTTCTGAAACATGTAGCTACCGAGAAAGTGAAGCATATTGGAGTTTGAGTGAAGAAAATTTATAAAATTGAGGTGGAAGCTTGTGATGCACTGAGTAGCAAGGCAGAAAATGTGCAGAGTTGAGATGTTGGAGAAATTTAGCAAAAGAGATAGGGTCACTTACACCATGGGGCCTTAAAAATCATGCAATAGATTACCACCTGTCTCCCTAAATTCTCCCTTGACCAACATGATGTCTGCAAGGTGTTATCACCCAAAAATTTTCAAAACATTATTGGGTTAACTCTGTTTTTTATCATGATTTCAAAATAGGTTTAAAAGTCATTTACGATTTGGTTAATGGAAGGTTAGATTTTCACAAGTCCAAAGGTCATCATTAAGTACAAATAAAGTCTTTAAAGGGTACAATCATGGTCAAATATTCATAGTTTCCATTTGAGTCATTCCATAAGGTTTGAGGTTAAAATTGTGCAATTAGCCAAGAATCCACGTTTTTGTAGCATCGTTAGTTCAAAAAAGTGGATTTGTGCTATGAAAGCGCTAATAGTTTCGTAGTGTAAACTAGGAAAAATACACTGTGGGTGCTACGAAAGTGCGGTTTCTTAACCGTCTTGTCAATCAAGCTGAAATCTATCAGAATCCATTGGGAAATGATAGGTTAGTGGTATGATGAGTCAGTTAGTGATGAGATTCAATTTACTTACCTATCCTATAGTCATAATTTTCATGATAGGGTATGAATGAGGCATCATTCAGTTATGAGATGACATTTCAAATTCAAAATCTTGCCTAATTTGGTCATTCTCGTTTCATTTTCCTCCATACAAGTGTCTAAGATCTGAAGTGGTCAAGATAAACCTATGGTTGTTTTATACAAAGGTTATCTTCATCCTAATCAATCGAGGTTGTTCCATATACTCAAGCGAGGTTGTTCATATCCTAACCAAGCGAGGCTGTTTCATAGATTCAAGTGAAGCTGACAGGTTTTTCTAAGAAGCATGGCAGAAGAAAAGAAAGTCCACAGAGGGGGACATTGCTTAAGATATGAGCCTGAAAATATGAAAGCCATCATTGAAGACCAAACATTGATGGAGGCTTTTGGCAAAGTAGGTTGTCTCCAGTTTTGTGAAAAACTGTAGGGTTGCCACACACAGGTGTCTAAAGAATTTGCCTTGCACTTCAATGGAACAAATACCATAGTTGGGATGTTAAATGTGCCAATTACACTTGAGATAATTGCTTCTGTGACAGAAATACCAAGGGGGAAAGAAACTTGGTTTAAAGGTTTTAAATTTGATATGGAACCATGCAAGGAATTCATGAAACCTGAGTATGCAGACATTGACCTCAATAATGCCATACCTAGAAGCTCCATTAAAGACACCTATGAAAAGTTGTTGTTCAACATTCAGAGATACTTTACATGTGAAGGTAGATACCATAAAGTTTACACATATCATTTCAAACTGCTTCTACATTTCACAGGTATGATTTCAATCGATTTGACCTTTTATTCACATAGGAGCCTTGCCAAAATGGTTGATAAAGTACAAGCCAAATCTGATGGTTGTGAAACATCTTTGTTTCACCATGGTTTGATGAAGTTATTGGTTTTGAATGAGCTTCAGAAAATAAGCAAGGATTGGTCTTCCTTTTTGTTTATGAATGGTTTTGAGCTAGAAACCCTAAAACTAAAGGAACTCCTTCACCACCAGTAGCAGAGTCTAGTCAGCTTGTGGTTGCAAAATCAAAGAGGTTTGTAAAATTGAAACCAAGGAAACAAGTTGAGAAGAGTACAGAGTAGACATAGTTTCTTGTTGCACCAACTCCATTACCTGTAAAACAAAGGACAAAGAGTGCCAAAGAGGAAAAACAGAAACAAGTTTCCAGCAAACAGGAAATCAAAAGAGTGACAAGAAGCCAAGCAATGGCATTAAAGGGAAAGACAATTGTTTCAGTTTCAGAAGATATCCCAGTAATTAAGGGAAATTTATATGACATCCTCCATGCAATTGATATAGAAGAGACACCCATCGTGCAAGGTAATTTCATTAGATTAGATGAAAACAAACAGAAAAAGGCTAAGTCAGAAAATAAACTTGAATTTGAGGGTGAAAATGAAACCTTTAACTTTTAAGCAAGGGAACCTTTAACTAGGCATGCTAGGAAGCTCAAGGAAGGCAGCAAGGAGATCCAAGAAAATATTGAAACAACTAAAGTTCCTGAAGAAGTGGTTGGTCTCTCATCACCAACAGTGGAGCATGTAGCCATCAGAACAATTAAAGGAAAAGAAGAAATGATAGAGTGTCAACATCTTGAGGAGAAATTGAAGTTAGAAAACCAAGAGATAGATATGATGAGAAAGAGGGCCAAAAAGCACAGTATTGAGAAAACCGAGTTCAAAATAATGAAGGCACTATGGGAAGGTAAAACTAGTTCTTGATCTGAAATTCCAAGTAGTGCAGAACAGTTTTTCACATGGATAGTTCCAGCCATCAAGGAAGCCAAATTTTTCAGAGTAATCAATACTCACTTGAGTTCTAGTAATATAAGACTTAGAGATCAAGTGGAGGACTTGAAGCAGTAGCTAAAATTGACTCAAGATGAGTTAAAAAACAAAGGTGCAGAATGACAATCATTAAAAAGTCAAAAGCTAAATCAAGTAAAAATTAAGAAGGAACCTCATGAAAACTATGTTTTTTAGTTCATATGACTTTTTGATTTCATGAAACCAGTGGTATTTTGAGTTTTGGCACATTTTTTATTTTCATTTTGAAAAAATCTGGATAAAACTGCTCACTCGGCAGTTTCATAGTGCAAACAGTGTAAAAAGAGTGAAAAGCGCTACGAAACTGCTGTAGTAGCTTTTTCACTCTTTCTCATAAATTTTTTAAGGGAAAAAGTGTGGATTATGACTTGAAATTGCTAGGGGAGTTTTTTTAAATGATAATGAAGATAATCCTGGAGGAAAGAAACCAAAATTTTGAAGGTAAAAAGGTAAAAATGCCGCACTACAAAAAGCGCTATGAAACTGTGTTGTTTTCGTAGTGCACGTCTGTTTCAGCTAATTTGAACAACTTGATGTTGGTTTTTGATAGATGGTGTTAGCCACCTATAACATTTGTCATACCAAATGGTGGCTAAATAATTTTTGAGCCTTCAAGGAACAGATTTTATTGCAAAAAAGTGTTGTCTCTTGAAGACTCTTAAAGGCCTCATGCTTCTGTCCAAAATCTTCATTTGCTGTTTCCATTTTATACTCTGAGAATTCTGCTAAATTCCAAAGAGAAAAAAACTGCTGCAAAAACCATCATTTTTCCCCTTCTCCCACTCACAACTAACCTTCATTTTCTCTCCCTTTTCCCCATAAATTTCCTCTATTTTTCATGTTTTCCTTTCAAGAAAATCACCCTTCCATAGTTGAAAACTCATTTTTTAACTATTTCGAACCCCCCGATTCCTTTGAAAACCATGAAAAATTCATAAAAAACACAAGTCTTTATTATGGACTTTAGCCCCTTTGGCTAAGCCCCCTAACCACTTCCCCCACATGCCTACACCCGGAAGCTAGGTGCTAAGCTCCTCCTGGCGCTTATCGCATCGCACAATTTCAAACAGCGCAAGTCTTTTGCCATAAACCAAAAGTTCTGATGCGATTAGCTTTGCATCATATAAATCCCGATGCGATCATCTCCCTTTGATATAACTCCAGATCTCATGTTTCTTTTGAAAAAACCAAGAGTTATTACCCCAATCACTAATCGCATCGGAAATATCCAAATGCGCGAAACTTGTGCTCTATTCAAAAGTTCCGATTGCGATCAT
Source organism: Pinus albicaulis (assembly GCA_034641835.2). Lineage (NCBI taxonomy): Eukaryota > Viridiplantae > Streptophyta > Pinopsida > Pinales > Pinaceae > Pinus > Pinus albicaulis. Next base: position 78,073,366 of record CM076581.1, on the reverse strand, counting down.
GCTTTGGATTTAAAAACCCCGATGTGATTAATCATTTGTATTGTAAAAACTCCCGATCGCATAATTTTATATATATATATATCCTGTGGGCCCGCCTCCGGCGCTTAATACCTTCTAAAATTTCTTCCCCGATCCGCTTTTCCCTTTGTAAAAAGAAAAATCCACTTTTCCAAAGTTTTAACTTAAAAAACCCAAAGCACGTGTTTTAATATAAAAATGGGTAGATTAAAAATACCGATCGCACAATCGCAATCGGAGTTTCCACAATGGTTAGATTGAAAGACCCGCATCAAAGTTTTGATGCGATTAGGTCTTACGTGTTAAAACTTCCCCCGCCCCCATTTCATATGACTTATGCCCAGGACCGAGTGTCGAACTCCCAAGCGCTGGATCGCATCGCATTTTTCCAATGAGTAGATTAAAAATACCGGGCCTGATGGCCGGATTGCGATTGGCCCCTTTTGTTTTAAAATGCCCCGGGCATATAACGTTGCATAAAGTCCAAAGGCCCCACAGTCGGGCGCCTATCATATATGTATATCCTGATCCATTAAAAACCTTTGTTTTGGTTAAAAAAATTGGTTTCATAAGTTATAAAGTTTTTCCCGCTGGTCCACTCTAGAACTAATCCACGCCGTTGAATCGAACGCCGATCAAATGGCCATCGCTCCGTCACATCGGCGATTTCAATCGCATCGCAATGTTTAATCGCATTGCCTTATTCCTGACCTCTGATTGCGACTCCCCTAATTCATTCTCCACCATTGATCTTGTTCTTAGATCAACGGCCACCACTTGATCGCCTCAGCCCTTCGATCAAGCAATCGCATCGGATTTTTTCCATCGCACCCCTTTTCTCCTCCCGCCGATTGTGATCTCCCGATTAGATCTGAACCGTCCACGTGTCCGGATCCAACAGCTACGCTCCTCTCCTGCCTTCTGAAGAAATTTGACCCATTTTGCAGGATTTTTTAATTATTTATGTGTTTTTTAGGTGTTTTTAAGGGTTTTTCATTGTATAATGAAGAAAGGCCGAAGGCCGGGAAACACGTTTCCCGTGCCTGTTTTACATTAAAGGGGCCCATCCGCCAAGCTCTATTCACTGTTTGTCGATGCTCTATGAGCATTGATACCTTTAAGGCCCATCACGGCTCTACACATTGACAAGACACTGTGGTTCAAAATCACATTTAAAAAGAGTATCAATGTTGAAGAACAGAACGCAGCAGAGATGAAGATTGAAGACAGATTTAGGGAATTACGGCTTAAAATAATTATCAAAAGTTTTATTTCCTGGATTCAAACACAGTCAAAAGAAATCATAAGTGTTTAAACTGACAGAAAGGTTTCCTCCACCTGCATTTAAGGTGAATTTATTCCTCAACTACTACAAGAGCCACATGTTGCCTCAAACCATTCAAAATAGAGGCCGAAGTTATTGATTGAAGAAATATCTGCCTCCAGCGCTGCCAAGAAGTTAATTCAACCACAAGAAGCTTATGCAACAAAATATCTTCAGGATTACTCCACGTTATGCAGAACCTGGAAGTCAAAAAAGCTCCTACTGAGTTTAAATATTAATTGTAAAACAGTTAATACAGTTTCACCAGTAAACTTCTTCATCGAGCCCCTCAAAAGGCCAAGAAGTCTTAAATATGTATTAATTGCCTTGAGAGATATTTTATCAAATCTCACCTCCTCATCCTTGTATAAATACTTCTGTGGAAGATGAGTAATTTTTGGTTATTTTTTGATCACAAGTTGTAATACTGAAACTCTTTGAAGTAAATACATAGTCTGTTGAAGTTGAAGAACAAATTGAAGTCTTGGAGATCTTGATGATGTTGTTGCATGCTTGTTCCTGAGAAGGCTCTATCATTGGATCCATGAGCTTGGCTGTTGGCGAAGTATTCTAAACTATCTTATGTTTTCCCCTGTTTTCATTATGTTCCATAATTTCTTACTACAGTAGGATAGAAAGTATTAGGCTCAGAAATGACTCCTGGAAGCACCTTAGACCTGTTCATCCTTCACTGTTTCATGTTTTCTTCTGCTGAAGTATTTTAGAGTCTTAAATATCTCTCTTTAATCTCCATGCTTGTTTATTTCCTTAATAGTTCGAACAGTTGATTTCAACATGATTTATGGTTCTCCCTGCTTGTCTGTTGCCACTTAAAAACTGTTATTGAAGTCTCCCTTTGAAGTTCTTCGCTTACAGTGAATCAAAGAGGTCAGTTTTGATCTCTCCCTTTGTCTTCGCTTAAACAGTTGGCTTAAAGGTCGTTATAATTATGATCATAGATGTATTAGGCGTTCCCTCTTCTATGACTGCAATTATCAGTGAATCTTTTATGTTTTCTAATTCATTTGAAATAAAATCTTTGAGGAAATAGGGTGTTCCCCGAATCTTAGATTTTCATTTTAAAATTTGTTTTGAAATCATTATTCGCTTAAAGGTGTGATTTGCAGAATTTTTGGTTAGCCCTGTCTATCAAAGAGCTCTTTATTTGTTCAAATTATGCTTTTGAATTCCCTTTGTTAGGAATTAAACCTCTCTTTCCAAATCATTAATGTTCATCTCATTCCAAAAAACAAAAGGATCCCGTGGCCAAGTTAGATTTTCCCTTTGATATCCCATATCCATTGATGAGTTTGTTATGACCTCTTCTTGACTCCATTTCCCAATGAACCAGATGTTTCTCCATTCTGTGTATCTTTCCTAGACCTTTCATGTTCTGTTGTATCAGTTCAACCCAACCAAACAAATGAAAACCTACACTTAATAACTAGTCTAAAACCAATACTCGAAGCACACAAGATAAACCTTTGCAAACAAACTTTTGAGAGATCCCTCTCTGAGAATAGGAGGAATAGATCCTGTAACTCTAAAGATTGGTTTTGTTGTTGCCTTGTCTTTTGATTTTCCAAACTATCAAAACACGAGACACCAACATAATGGCGATCACGGTGGGACACTGAGTAAAATTTTCAAAAATTAAACACTCACTGTCTAGCATAACATAAGTAACCTTCTTCAAGCACTACCAAGTATAATGGTAATCATGACAAGATCTTTTGAATCAGTGAAAAACTAAGTAACCCTTAGGATTCTCATAAAGCCTTGTCAAACCTTGAATATTTTAGTTACCAAGCCATAAGAGTAAAAACTATGTACGTTTTGACACCCTAGCTAAGTGTTAAATCAGACTTAGAACACTCTCTTAACCTATAAGACCAAAATAACTCAGAAAAACCCAAAAACAAATTCAGTTTGGCTTCATAATAAACTTGGTGGTGGACCATTAAACCTTTTTACCTCCAAAAAGAGATAAAAATTCCCACCTGGCGACTCCACAATCCTAAAATCAGACCTCAAGACTCCAGTGGGAAGACCCCAAGTATTAATAGCATCTTACAAACTCAGCTAGAAGGCTTTGAGATTAAATTTTTCCTTCTTCTGAAAAGATCAGTTAGCCTATTAAAGATTGTCATATTTGGCTAAAATTTTCTTTTTAACTGGGTCTAAAAAACATAGCATAGTGGCTCCTAGAAAGATTCATACTAGAGCCTACCCCGACCCAAACCTACCGGAAATAGTTGACAACCCTGAAAGTATCTTTAGAAAGTCTCCTAAGATAAAATTATCAACTGTTTTCATATCACCCTTGAGAGCTAATTCAGTTCCTAAAAATCTTTCAGCTCTACAACAATCTCAAGTTGACTTAGTAAATTCTTTTATAACTAGGTCTCTTGGTGATTTAGATTAGTTAGATTATGATTCTTCACTATCATCTCTTGAAACAAGTGAACCTCTGGGTAGCAGAGAAACAACGCCTCCTGATTTACATTTCCTTCACAACTTAGGTGTCTCTCATCCTAGATCAGCTCAGCAGTCTATTCCTGGTCCATCCACTTCTGTTCACCCTTCATCCACTGTTCAAACCACTACACCTCAACCCACTATTCCTGTTATTAATCCGCTCCTTGTAAATCCACCCCCACCACCTATCATGGCAGCATGGTACGCTCCCCTAGCCCTTCCTGTACCATTAGTCAATCTTCCATAGGACTATCAGTCCAAAATTCCATTATATGATGCTAGCAATGCTACAACTGCATCACAACATGTAGATAAAATGAATGAGTACTTTGATAGAAATGAAATTGATTGTGATTCTTTCAATTTTAGGTTATTTTCTCAGATCCTAGGGGGAGAAGTAAGAAAATGGTTTAAAGGTTTAGCCCCCCATAGTATTAATGATCTCCAAGGCTTCCATCAAACGTTATTAAACAAATGGGAAGTAAATAAAAACCCTCTCCAAGTCCTTTCTGACTACAAGAACCTTCATAGAAACACTGGGGAAAGTGTGCAAGCTTACTGCACTAGATTCAATAGTGTGTATAATGCACTTTCCCCAAAACTAAAACCTCCACAGGGCTCAGCTTTAAACAAATTTCCTGAAGGGTTTGACTCTGACATGACATATCAGCTGAGAGAAAGAGATTTTGCAACTCTTGAAGATATGCAAAAGGGTGCTCTTTCTATGGAAGTCAAATTAATGGAGAAGAGAGCAAGAATGAAAACTGAGAAGAGAGTATCTTTTAGAGAAGAGTCCACTCCTTCTACTTCAAGCTCAAAAATGGAAAGGATGTTAGAAGAAATGATGAAAGAGATGAACATAATTAAGAAAGCACAAGAAAATCAAAACCAAGCTGCTCCTCAAAATAGAAACCAAAATTTTAGAAGAAACCAACCTCCAAACAGACCCAGGGAAGATGATCAATAAATCACTCCTCCTTTTCATCAGAACTATGTAGATCAATATGAGGAAGATAGGGAGTTGGAAATATTGGAAGAATCTCATGTAAACTTGATTGGATCAGACAGTGGGGATGATGTTTTCCTCACTGAGGAAGAACCAGGTTTTTTCTCCTATGATCAAAATACAAACACCTATGAAGACTCTGATGACTATAGATTGGGTTTTGAAAATGCAATCATGGAGGTACACAAACAGTATGATCTTAGGAGCAAGGGAAGCATAGATAACTTAAAAGACAAGAACACTAATACTGTTGTCAAGAAAAATGCAGAAACTCAGTCCAAAAAGACAGCAGAGAAAGCCAACACTTTGGCTAAGAAACCCAACTTAAACAAAGACAAAGGTTTCTAGCCAGATAATGAACACAGTACCCCTAGCACTTTAGCCAGTGGTCCTAATAAAACTATCCCAATTACCAATCCAAACAAGGTTCAGCAAATCAAAGTTGCTGAAAAGAATTCAATCGAGAAAACATATGTAAATACAAGCAAGTCAATTATTCCTTTCAGCCTTGAGGGAGAGATTGCTAAAATAAAAATTACCATCCCCCTAGTTGAACTAGTAACCCAAGAGGTGTACAAAAACCAAGTTTTGAAATCTTTGAACTTAGGAAGAGATACAGACACTTTAAACTTGACAGATGACAAACCTGAGTTGTTGTTTGGTCCAGCAGTTGAAGGAAAATATCAAGGGGTTGTCCCTCCCTTCTATGTTAGCTTGAACACACATGAGAAAATTTTACACAATGCCATGTTAGATTCGGGAGCTTCACACAATCTGATGCCCAAGGTGGTAATGGAGAGCTTAGGCTTAGAGATTACTAAACCATACAAATATTTGTATTCTTTTGACTCAAGCCGAGTCAAATTTTTGGGTTTAATCAAATATTTATGGGTTACTCTAGCTCAGATCCCTGCTAAGAGTCTAGTTATGGATATAGTTGTAGCTGACATTCCTCCTAAGTATGGCATGCTCTTATCAAGATCTTGGGGAGCCAAACTTCAGGGAAGCCTTCAAATGGACATGTCTTATGCCACTATCCCTGTTTTTAACCAAAACAGAAGACTATACAAGGAATCTCACATGAAGTACATGGTGAGCAACCTAGACAAACCAAACAACACTCCAATCTATTCTACTCAATCAAGTTTAGATTCCTTTATCTTATGTAACGAAGACAAAATTACTCAACAAGATAAAGAAAACATAGACCCCATTGATTCACCAGAAAAATCGAATTTTCTCTCAAATCAACTTCAAAACATTGACAATCAATAGCAACAAGAAAACGAAAATGAGTCAAACGTAATTTGGACAATAAACTTTGATGGATCCTGTAATAAAGCAAGCGCAGGTGCAGGCGTATGGATCTAGAATACGAATCAAATTTTTTCATATAAATTGGATTTCCCGTGCACTAACAATATTGATGAGTACGAAGCACTTCTCCTAGGTTTACAATTGCTCAAACAATTACAAGCCCAAAAGGTAACAATCTTAGGAGATTCTGAACTTATCATAAAAAAAATCAAAGGAGAATACTCAGCCATAAATCCGAGGCTTAGGGAATATCAGAACGCTGCTCTCGATTTATTGAAAACCTTTGAAAAATACGAACTTGTTTTCATTCCTAGAGCGTTTAATCATTTAGCAAATGAACTCGCTTTTAATGCCAGTAACTTTCAAATACCTAAGATAAACGAAAAACTTATCGTAAAGGTAAAACATAGGCCTGCAGTGCCTGATAACGTAGATCACTGGCAAGTGTTTGATTCTGACCAACACATAGATGATTTCTTGAAGTCAGAAAACGATTTCACCATACCAACATCAGAATCTAGCCATAATCAAAACTGTCCATATATTGAAGAAATCCCAGAAGCTGAAATAACACACTTTGCTGATATAAGTCATTATGAGAATACATTTGAAGCAGAGTCAATTGACAACGTGGACCAAAAAGACCTGGAAGTTTTAGAATGTAAAAACGGTTCAATTCCAAGAGGTCTCTCACCTTTGGAACACCTTTTCGACTTTAATGATGTAGCCAAAGAACCAAAAATGGAGCCTGTAGAAACAAACGTAGAAGAACACAACATAGGCTCCCTAACGGAACCCAAGATGATTAAATTGTCCAGCACTCTTCCAACTCACATAAAATCTCGATACATTGATCTGTTTAAGGAGTTTAAAGATGTTTTTGCCTGGGCATACACAAATCTGAAGTCTTACGATACCAGCATCATTCAGCACAAGATTCCCTTGAAGGAAAATCAAAAGCCCTTCAAACAAAAACTGAGGAGAATAAACCCACTTTTATTGCCTTTAGTTAGAGCCGAAATTGAAAAGATGCATGATGTTGGCATTATAGTACCTGTTAGATTTTCAGAATGGGTATCAAACTTAGTTTCTGTTAGGAAAAAGACAGGGGAAATCAGACTCTGTATCGATTTCAGAAACCTAAACAGAGCATCCCTAAAAGACAACTACCCATTGCCCAAGATGGATCATATACTTCAGAGGGTAGTTGGGTCAAAAAGGATATCACTCTTAGATGGGTTCTTGGGTTACAACCAGGTGTTAGTGCTCCCAAGTGATCAAATCAAAATTGCTTTTACCACACCTTGGGGCACCTTTATGTATGTCAAAATTCCTTTCGGGTTAATGAATGCAGGGGCCACCTTCCAAAGGGCCATGGACATAGCCTTTTCTGAAGATATTGGCTATTTCATAATTATTTACCTTGATGACATAACTGTCTTTTCAAAAACTGATGAAGAACATTTGACTCACTTAAGAAACGTTTTTGAGAAGTGTAGGAAATTTGGCTTGTCATTGAATCCCAAGAAGACACTCTTTGGTCTCCAAGAAGGTAAATCTGTCATCCAAGAAGCCTCAAAGAGTTGCAATCTTTCATCGGAAAGATTAATTTTTTGAGGTGGTTTACCCCTAACCTTGCAGAGCTATTAAAAAACATTACAAACATGCTTAAGAAAGATGTGGGTGTAAAATGGACTTTACCAGCTAAAAAATCATTCGAACTGGTCAAACAAGCTCTTACCCAAACACCGGTCCTGATTAGTCCAGATTTTACCAAAGACTTTTACATCTTTTCCTTTGCATCCGAACATACCATAGCCACAGTTTTACTTCAAAAGAATGATTTGGGGCAAGAAAAACCAATATCTTTCTTTAGTAGGGCCTTAAGAGATGCTCCTCTCAAATATAATATCATGGAGAAGCAAGCCTTAGCATTGGTGAAATCATTGAAAGACTTTAGGGTCTATATTTTACACTCTCACATAATTGCTTTTGTTCCGCATACTAATGTCAAGGACATTCTAAGTCAAGACCATGATGGTAAAAGGGGAAAATGGATTGCAAATATTCTTGAATATGACTTAGAAATTAGGCCCACCAAACTAGTTAAAGGGCAAGGGTTAGCAAAAATTATGGCTGAGTCTAACTTCCAAGCACTAGACATCAATATGGTAGATGTGTTGGAAGAAATAGAAGAATCTGATGCTCCTGTTATTAAAGAAACATTCCTAAATTCTCCTTGGTATGCTGACATTATTTATGTGCTTTTATATTTAAATACCCTTCCTTCTTTGTCTAAAACTAAAGCTAGATTCTTGAAACAAAAGGTTTTGAGTTTTTGTATCTTGGATGGAGTATTGTATTGGAAAAATGCTATTGGAATTTTGCTTAAATGTTTACTTGAAGATGATGCAGGGAAAATCATGCATGAATTGCATGATGGAGAATGTGGAGGTCACCTCTACTAGAAGTCCACAGCCAACAAAATTCTTAGATCTGGGTACTATTGTCCTACCCTTTTCCCAAACACTCAAAAGTTGGTCATGTCTTGCCATAAGTGTCAAATCTTTGATGGCAAAAGAAAACTCCTTCCCTTACCTTTACATCCTATCAGAGTTGAGGCACCTTTTCAACAATGGGGGCTGTACTTCATTAGGAAAATTCATCCATCCTCCTCGGCTCAACATAAGTGGATCCTCACAGCCACTGACTTCTTTACCAAGTGGATAGAAGCTGTTACACAGTAATTTGTCACCGTCCCTACCATTCCCCATCCCGCACAATGGAGGACCCATTTTGTGACCTATGAACAATGTCATGCCTTGAAACCATTATCAATGCATTCCTCTAAACATGAGCTTCAATTGCTCTGAAGACATCTCCTTGCAAAAAACCATGAAAACATCTCCTTTTGCATTGGTGTGGGCATACAGTTCATCACTCGTGCCAATGGGGAAAATCCTACAAAGAGGCCGTGACAACTGGCGCTCTGTCCCAGAGTCGCAGTCACGCCAGCCAATTTAAGGAGTGTTTTTTAAATAAATATGGCGGAAGTTGTGTTTCAACAAACTCAGAAACCATTGCCTATCTTGAGTTGGGAGGTTTGGCTACGGGAGTTCCATGGAAGGGAAGTGGTTTGCCACCTCTCATGGAACCTTCCTTGATGATAGGGCCAATCCCACAATAATATGGATCCCAACTCCCTCCTTCCTCATCTATAAAAGCTTGCCTATTGCCATTGCAAGCTAGTCTTGAAGTGCCTAAGCTTTGAATCTCCAAATTCCCAAGAGCCTTTGTGCTGTAAGAGCCCTCTTTCTTCCCTTAAGGCCGACTCAAGTAAGGAGACTATCGTCAAGAGACTCTAGAGAAGCTTGCCCTTTCCCTGGTGAGCTTTGCGAGACGTGAATGACTGGGGACCCTTCCGAAGGAGACCGCGGCGTCAGAACATTGGTTGTGCTCTCTTTCGATTGTTTATTAATGAATGACTATCGGTTATGGTTCCACTCTGTTTTTCACTTATGTTAATAATGAGTTATATCCTTTTTGACTGATATATAGTTGCGTATTCTAGATTTTATGCTTGTATTCGTGTTGTTTCTTGCATGTGTAGGTGTCCATTCACGGAGATCGTGGGGATCATGATCTGCCGAGGCTGAGGAACGGGAATGCTGTCTCTTCCACGGATCATAGCATTGGACTCCAGGTAGGCCTCCATCGTTGGTATTTTTATTCGCAATTAGGAACTTGCGCTGTAGCATTTGATGATTGTTGCTAGACCCCTGCTGGGCTAGTAGGGATCGCCTCTGTCTGCAGAGGGGATTTACCTCCTCAAGACTTTGGTGACTCGACTGGGGATCATCTAGTTTTCACTTTCTCATTTGGATTGTCTCGTTTTGATTGTTTTATGATTTTCCTTGCTTGGTTAGCCTTCTGGGCTGGGTTCTTTTGCTGTTTTTTGTTTCTTGGTTTGCTTAGTTTACATTGATCTGCTTCTGGAGTAGTTCTTTTTTATTTTTGGCTAAGAAACTCGACTGGCACGCTTTTTAGCCCGACAGTCGCGCCAATTGGCGCATGTTGCTTTTGTATTGCCCGCGCCAATTTCTTTCTGGCGCTAGTTACAGCCTTACAGTCGCGCCACTCCTGTAGGGTATTTGAGTTTGCTCAGTTTTGAGCTCTCTAGGTCTGGTCAGTGTTTTTCTTCTTGATTTTTCTACTACCTGAGTGTGTTGGAGTCCTGTTTGACTGGGAATTTGCCTTTGCCCTTTGGTTGTTTTCTTTTCTCCACGATTTCACGTCTTAAGCCCTAGGGCATCTATTGGCTTTGTGTATCGAGCCCTCCTTGGGAGTTTTGGTGTTTCGTTTATCCAATCAACTCTCTGATTGCTCCTCCGCATTCTCTTAGTAGTTGTTCACTGTTTTGTTGCGATTTTTGGGTGATTTCTCGTTTCTTCATTCAAATTTCATTTGGTCTTGCTTTGGGCCTAGATCACACGGTCCATTGGAGCCTTTGAGTCTTTTTCTTGGTTTTGAGAGACTTTGGTCGATTTGAGATCTGATTTTTTGTGTCATTGAGTGAAATTTGTTCGTTTTTCTCTCTCAATATCGTTTCTCAAGTTGCTTCTCTTTTATTTTCAGTTTGTTTAGTGCATCTAGCTATCAAACGTTGAAAATTACAAAAAAAAAAATCTTTTTTGCTTTTGGTTGATTAGTGCAAATTGAAATTTTTCGATTTTACTAGTAATTAGTGATTTGAATGAAAATTTTCAATTTCATTAGTTGCATTAGAGATATCATTGTTTGTATTCCGATCATTTTGTTTGTGTAAAAAACTCTCAACTCTTCTGTAGCTAGTTTTCATCGAACGAAATGGTGTACTGTGGCATGTAGCTTTACATTTAGGAGTTTTTGAGACAACACATTCGTTATGGCCTGAAAACTGAAACGTAATTGAAGATCAACTTTAAAATCTACTCAATTTACACTAAGGCAGCATTCAAATCTAACGAAACACATTTAGAGGTCTAGGCTAGAGATGTGTTCCAGCGTCTTTAAACCTAACAGCTGTCGTTCACCTTTTGGCTTTAGACAGCGCTAGTACGGACTTGTGCTCCCCGTACCGTCGCGTATATAAAGGGATACCCCTCTAGGTTTTCAATCCCTTATCCATAGGAAGCTGAGGCTGTCGCCCTATACCCGTGATACACCGAACACAGCATTCGGGGAGATTGCCTGCACGTACGGAAAGTCCTTGGTTGATTTCTTTTTCATTATTAAAACCAAGGTGTATATTGCAGTTCACGGTTATTTGGTACACCCTTTTTGCCTAGTAGTCCTGAGCAGTCATTTGGTCTTTTCTGACTCCCTAAATTTGAAAAGACCGTCAAGCGCTTGTCCTTTCACGCTTGTGTCAAATATGAAAGAGATAGAGTCATCTTTTATCGTTTCTCGACTCTTAAAACATGAAATGGTGAAGTTTCTTATTTTTCAATGTGGTAAAAATTAATCACCCACGATTACACGCCCTCTTAGATTTTGCTTGTTGACCATTTGATCGTGTGTCTTGACTCTTTTTCAGCCCGTGTGTGTGTTCGCTTCTTTTTCTTTTGTCGTTTGCCACAGTGGCGGAACCTTCGGTTTTGTCTACTGGAAGTCCTTACACGGACGATTCATCAGAGGTTTCCCAATCCTCTGCTGAACCGCAGCAGCCTATTGTTTCCGAGTTTCCTGACGGGGGACCGGTTCTTTCTGAGCAACCCTTTGGGGGACCAGTTGAGTTCGATTGGCCCTTTTCAGAACCTGTGTCTGAATTGAGATTAGGAGCTGATTTCCTTTCTCTTACATCGGGTTCGCCTTTTGTTGCTGCTGTTTTTCCTCCTAGTCCTCGCCATCTCTTGCGAGATCTAACGGCAAGATCAACCATGAGTGATTCTGGTGAGGAAATCCCAACGTCTAGTGAAGACTATCAGCTCTTCCCACGAAGATTGTTTCAGGGAGACAACTCTGAGCTGGCTAACATGTCAATAGCCAGTTCCTCTTTACCACAGGCATACAGATCTTTGGGTCAGATCATTTCCGCCGCAGCCTCTATGGGAGTGTCAGCTCCTTCTCCAAGGCCAGTTGCTACTACGCCCAGGGTGTATCCTCAGAAGCCCGTTACTTTTGTTCCCGTCCGGCCCACTGTTTGTGTGGCCACCTCTTCTCCTGTTGTCGCAGCATCCACTGCAAGGGCTGTGCCAACTCCTGAAGATGTTTATCTAGCGACTGCTATACCGGAGAACATCTCTCCGGAGGAGTATCGGTTGTCTTTGCAATAGCCAAACACCGAGGTTGGACCATCCTCCCAAGATCCCAACCGCTCTTACTTTTCGCACTATGCACAGGACGGTACACCCGTGTATGCTTTCCCAGGTCAGTATGATGAGCACGGGGAGATTTTACGTCTACCCGCTCCTGAGGCTTACCTCTATGCTCAAGGTTTACCTTATAACCAGGCTTATAACCCGCAAGGACAGCCTTTCCAAGGCCAACCTTCGGGCCAACCTGGCTATCTTTATGATCCACAGGGGCAGCCCATGCAAGGCTATCCTGTCGACCAACAAGGGCCATCGTATGGTCCGCAAGGACAGTATTATAGCCCTTCCGGTCAACCTGTTCAGCCTCAGCAGGGGTATCAACCGGGACCGATCTATGGTCCTGGGGGGCAAATCCAACCTTCTTTACCTATGCAACCTCAGTATCCTGTTGTTTCCAATGTTGCATATCAGCCAGGACCACCCTATGGTTCCGCCTCAGGTCAAACCAGTTTCCAGCAACCACCTGGTCCTGTTCCTCCACCAGGCCAACCGGCCCATCCGGCACAACCTGGTGTTCCGCCTCTAGGCCAACCGGTCCATCCGGTACAACCTGGGGCTCATTCACAACCAAGCCAGCCTGCTCAACCGGTGCCACCTATTTATCCGGGCCAACCTGTTCATTCAGGGCAGCCCTCTCAGTCGGGTCAACCTGTTCACTTAGGGCAGCCCGCTCATTCTATTAACCCTGCTGAGCAGCCGACTCATTCAATGCCGCAGCCAAATCAACAACTGCGCCCTACTTATCAGGCTCTGCAGGGTTCCACTTTTCAGCAGCCTACTCATCCTCAGGGTGGTTATTATCCTCATAGTCAATCTCAACCGAATTATAACCACCCCAGAGGCTCTCAGTATTATCCTCCTCAACCCGGTTTTACCTATACTCAGCAGCCAAATCCAAACGCTGCTTACACCAGGCCGACATATAATCAGGGTCCGTACCCTGGTTATCAGGCCCCACACTCTGGTTACCAGCATCCAAATCAGTCTGGTTATACGACCTACACCCCCTACGGTCAGAATCCTATGGGACAGAACCCATGGGGGCAAGGATATTCACAACCATTATGGAGTACAGGTAACGGTCCTCATCCTAGGTCTGGCATGCCGGTCAATCCGCCATTGCCGTTCCTGGCCACCTTGGAGTTGCCGGATGTTTCAAAATTGACCAATGATCCAATTTTACATAATCCGTATTGGCCTCCGGTTCCCACCAATATACCAGGTGATTGCCCCAAGTTTGAGGGAAAGGCTGGAGAGGACCCCCAGGTGCATGTGATGACGTATCATCTTTGGTGTTCATCTAACTCTTGGGTCAAAAATTCGATTCGCCTGCGCCTCTTCCAGCGTACTTTAACTGGAGCTACTGCTAAGTGGTACATAGAGTTATCCCGCGGCATTTTCCAAGATTTCAATTCTTTAGCCATGGCTTTCCTCACACACTTTCAGTTACCAGTTCGTTATGAAGTCGGGATGCACCTCCTGACTTCTCTGAAGCAGGATAAAGCCACTCACATCTCTGATCACATTCATGACTGGCGGCGCCGTCGTAGACTGATCAAGTTTCACATACCTGATCAGATACTAACTCACTGGTTTACCACCTCCTTTGTGAATAAAATCGCTCAGGATATTGCGATGGGAGCGTGTGTGATGGAGGAACAAGCCATTGCGCGCGCCCAATATCTGGATCTTATATATTCTCAGTCCGGCACGCTTTATGATATCTTGCCTGATGCCCCGCGGTCCGGAACCTCTAAGGCTCCGCCTACCCCCGCGGTGGATGGTGTCATTGGTTCTGTCTCTCAGAATTCGAAGAAATCTTCGAATGGGAAGCAGAAGTCTAATTCTTCCAACAATGCTCTTTCTAATCCCGCCCCGTCCGATTCTAATAAAACCGCGGAAGTGAATGCCGTTCAGGCCAATCCTACGGAGAAAACTTCCAAGGGGAAGAAGAAGGGCAAAGGCAAATCTAAATCTAATGCCCCAAAGCCATAATCTAAATCTCGCACTAAGGATGGCTCTCAGCGTAAACCGAAGTACCCTTGCCTCATTTGTGTAGGGGACCATTATACTAAGGATTGTCCATGACGATCCGAGGTTAGTCAACTTCTCAAGGGCCCTAAAGGGACTCCAATTGTTCTAAAAGAGCCATTCCCATCTCAGTAGACCCAGATGGTTGAACAGACGTCACCATCTGCACCATTTGGGTCCCAAGTTTTCATGATGAAGAGTGTTGCACCTATCTCTGTCGCCACGCGTTCGAAGGATTACAACGAATCACGGCAGGCACCCGGGAAGGCAGTTGCGGATGGACCTCCTCCCCTACCTGCCTCCGGCTCGTTGGAAATCGAGAAGCCTACTCCTGAACCCGTTGTGAATCCACCTTCTAAAGGTGTCCTTCGAAGATCTTCTTATAATCTGAATGCTCGTGCCACTCAACATTACAGCATTGTTGAGGATTTGGCACAGGCGTCGTCCGCTATGTCTGCACTAGAAGTTCTTCAAAGTTTTCCTTCGCAACGGAAGGCTTTACTGTCTGCGATCAGGGGCATTGATCTCGCCGACTCGAGTCTTCTCACCTTCGATTTAGAGAATTTCACTCCCCGGCTTCCACATCAAATCGCTCTTGTTATTCAAGTCGAGATTAACGGTCTTAACATTCATAGGGCCATTGTGGATGAAGGTGCCTCTACCTGCGTTATGTCCTCTGCTTGCTGGAAGGCCATCGGCTCTCCGGCCCTTTCGTCATCTCCCAATGCCCTAGAGGCATTTGATGGTTGGGAATCCAAACCCCTGGGTGTTCTCGAGAGTCTAGCGATCACTTTACAGGGGAAAACTGTCAACGTGTAAGTGGAAGTGGTTGACGCCAAACTCAACTACAATATACTTCTTGGCCGCAGCTGGACCCATGCCATGCTCTGCGTGCCATCCACCGTCTTTCGACTTTTTAAGTTTCCCCACGAGGGCAAAATTGTCACGGTGGATCAGTTGTCATTTTTCACCTCTACCTCTGAGAACAACGTGCCATACATGGATCAGATTCCAAATCCCCCGGACAATGTGGGACCTGGTCTCTTCAAAGACCCGGTCCTCATGGGTATTTTTCCCGCACCGCCACCACACACCGCTCAAGTCAACATGATGTCCAGGTCTGATGACCCCTGGCTTATTCCTACGCCTGAGTAGGTGTTTGATTTTGGAGAATCAATGCCCTTAACTCCAGTAGAGATCAGCTACTATGAAATTGTTGCCGCATCTGATCCTCCACCTCCTCAGCATGCTCTGTTAAGCATGGCTCTCGACGTCTACTCTCAATCCCCCTGGCTTGGTCAGGCCGATTCACCTGATCCTCTCAAAGAGACTTTTCCTTTCGATGAGGCCATCATTGAAACTATGTCTCTCGAGAAGCTGCCTTGGGGTGATGGACATCATCGCTCCTCTTTTATGCCTAGCTTGGGGGCAATGACTGGCTGTCTAGAGCGTTATGCTACTCAGGTTCCTACCCCTCCTCTTCAAACGCCCATTTTGACGCACGAGGTTTTTTCAGAGGGTAACCTGAGTAACATCACTCAAACCATCCCGATCAACATCTCCGTTAAACCGGGGATCGTTGAGAATATTCATGTGGGTGTGACTTGTTCTCCCGATGAGATTCAAGTCTATGCTGAGCTTTTTAAGGAATTCAGAGATGTTTTCACATGGTCCTACGAGGAAATTCCGGGGATTGATCCTAGTATTGTAGTGCATGAGATTCCAGCCTATCCAGGTGCAAAGCCCGTGCGCCAACGCTTACGCCCCACGCATCCTCGGAAAGCCGCAGCCATTAAGGAAAAAGTTGAAAAACTTCTGAACGCAGGCTTTATTTATCCCATCCCCCTCACAGAATGGGTTTCTAACATTGTCTCTGTCAATAAAAAGCAGGGTACGATTAGAGTCTGTGTTGATTATCGCGACATCAATCGCGCCTATTCAAAAGATAATTATCCCACTCCGTTCATAGACCAGATCATTGACGAATGTGCCGGGAGTGAGATTTACTACTTGATGGATGGTTTCTCGGGGTATAATCAGATCAATATTGCACCTGAAGATCAATACAAGACGACATTCATCTGTTCGTGGGGTACATTCGCTTACAAAAAGCTCCTGTTCGGCTTGAAGAACGCTGGAGCCACTTTTCAGTGTGCGATGTCCTACGCTTTTCATGACATTCGCCATATCATTCAGCCTTATCTGGATGACTTGCCAGCTCATTAAGCTAAGTGAGAGGGCCATCCTGAACATCTCTGCCAGATCTTTCTTCATTGCAGGTGCTACAACATTAGGCTCAATCCTCATAAGTGCGTCTTCGGCGTGGATTCTAGCCGTCTTCTGGGATTCATAGTCTCGAAAGACGGAATTCGCCTTGACCCTTTAAAGGTCGAGGCCATCATAAATCTCCCATCACCCTCCTCCCTATATCAATTACAGAGTCTGCAAGGGAAAGCGAACTTTCTTCGGCGCTTTATCCCGAATTATGCTGAGGTGGCCAAAGGATTCACTCGTTTATTAAAGCAGAATGTTCCCTTCCATTGGGATGAAATCGCTCAGCAATCCTTTGAGAAGCTGAAGACGTTGCTTTTCAATGCTTCGTTGCTTCGTCCTCTGGACTACCACTGCGACTTCACTTTATATCTCGCCGCCGCATTTAGCACCATAGCCATGGTCTTGGTGCAGGATGACGATGACGATAATGAACATGTTGTTTATTATCTATCACGGAACCTTCTCGATCCAGAAACGGGTTATGCTCATGTCGATAAGTTGGCATTAGCAGCAGTACATGATGTACAGCGCTTTCGCCATTACATCCTTTTGCATACGATAACAGTGGTTTCAGACTGCAACCCTATGACGTATATTCTCTCCCGACAATTACTAGGGGGAAAGTACTCCAAATGGATTGCTATCCTGTAGGAGTTTGACTTAGAGTTCACTACCGCTAAGTCAACTAAATCACTGGTTTTCGCGGATCTTATATGCTCTCTCCCTACAGACTCTGCTCCCTCACACTGTGGTGTATGCAAGACGAGAAGCGCCGCTGTCAGCATACCAAACAGAACCCCTTGGTACGGTGGCATAATAGTGTGTCTTCGAGGTGTCGACATTTCGGTCTAAGTTGGATAAAGCTGCCCGCCGTCGGACTCGGCACCAGTCCCAGCCCTACCGTATAGTAGGAGATACCTTATACCGCATTGGAGTAGATTCGGTGCTCCGGCGATGCCTAACCTTGGAAGAGGCTGAAAAGGTCCTAAATGACTGCCACAGTGGCGCCTGTGGTGGACATATGTCTGGGTATGCTACTGCCCAGAAGATTCTGCAAGCAATTTATTTCTGGCCTTCTATATTCAAAGACTATATCATGGCAGTCCGTAAATGTCATGCGTGCTAGATATTCCAGCGCAAGATGCACGCACCGCCTCTCCCCTTGCATCCTGTTATTACCATCGGCCCTTTTGCGAAATGGGGCGTGGATTTTATGACGTGTAACCCTCGCTCGACCGGGGGGCATGCGTATATAATTGTCACCGTCGACTACTTCACCAAGTGGGCCGAGGCGATGCCTACACTAGCTGCTGACGGGAAAATGGCCGCTCAATTTATATTCAACCACGTTATTGCACGGTTCGGGGTTCCTCAAGCCATCATGACTGATCACGGTACTCATTTCTGAGATTATATGATGGCGGAGCTGACTTCAAAGTTGGGCTTGCGTCACGACAGCTCAACACCATATTACCCTCAGGCGAATGGTCAGGTCGAAGCAGTGAACAAGGTTCTGGTCACTATGCTTCAGCGAACAGTTGGTATTCACAAATCCAATTGGCATCTCCAACTGTTCTCAGCTCTCTGGGCATACCAAACATCTACAAAGAGTGCAACTGGGTTCACACCATTTCAATTGGTGTATGGTATGGAAGCAACTCTTCCAGTTGAATGCGAGATTCCTTCTTTGAAATTAGCTCTGGAACTTCTACCTAATACTTTTGCTGAGGAAGAATGTCTTCTGTATCTGGAACGGTTAGATGAAACCCATCGTCTGGTTGCTTTGGTTATTGAAGCACAAAAGAAGAGGGTCAAAACTCATTTTGATCAATCTGTTTCTCCTCGTTCCTTTATCGAAGGAGACCTCGTCCTCCTGTACAATCAAGCACATGACAAGCTTGGAGCTGGTAAGTTCCAGCCTATGTGGCATGGGCCCTATATAGTAAAATGCGTTTTGAAAAACGGGGCTTATGAGCTTATAGATTATGAAGGAGTTCTGCTGGCACAACCTAGAAATGGGTTGTACCTCAAAAAGCACTATGCCTGAAGTGATTTCTTGGTGTGGTGTGTGTATATAGGTGTGTTTTTCATTTGTGTGCATGTATGGTGTGGTGTGCCTTGTAAACATCTTTCTGCTGATCGGGTCTTCCTGGTTGTGCAGATGTCTATTCATCCATTTGTTGGTTTCGTGGATGGTGCCTCCCGCAGTACCAGGAATCTGTCTTCAGCAGCCTGGGTAATCTATGATCCTGCTGGTGAGTTGGTCAACCTGCAAGGAGTGTGTCTAGGACGTACTACGAACAACATCGCGGAATATAGTGCTGTGTTAGAATTATTAACCGAGGCAGTAAACCTTGGTATCCGTGAATTTCTTGTGTATCTAGATTCGCAACTTGTAGTGTTACAACTGAATGGACACTATTCGGTAAGAAACCCGTCCATTTTACGTCTGTATCTGCATATTCGATTACTGGAAAGGAATTTTGACTATATTACATATCAAAATATACCCAGGAATTTGAATACATTAACAGATGCAGTGGTAAATTTGGTATTAGACAAACATTTGCGCAATTTGTAAATCATCATCACATGTAAAGAAAGATCCAGCCAGAAATAGATATGCATATATATATATAGATATCGAAATGTTTACATAGAGTGTGTCACATAAAGTCAAAATATACATAATCGTCTTAAGTACATCCGGAGACGATACGTCTCTCAAAAAATATGTGTGGTATAATCCCTAAGAGCTAATCCGCATGGTGCTCATGATAACATGTAACTGCACGCACTAAGCGTCTCAGGATTCGGTGGATCCGACTTGGAACTCCCACCGTATGACGCTGGTACGCCATCGGTACATCCGCCAGCCGAGCGTAGTCCGAGATCCCTCGGGCAATGCCCTCGAGATTCTGGATCAAATCCTCCCCTCCTGTGCCCTCTCCCTGAGGATCAAGGGCGAGATGAGTCCTCCGCGAGATTGGAGACATCCCGACTGGTCTCTCGGGGCCCACATCTGCATACATATATAAAATGTGTTAGGACGAATGTGTATTAACAAAAAAAAACATAAAACATAAAAATCAAAAAACATGAGGTCTTACCCAACTCCTCGTCCCAGTCATCTCCTTCTGGCAGTGGGAGATCTGGGTCTCCAGTGAAGTCAGTTCCTACATATGGCCAGTCCTCCACTACAATCAACTAGCGCCGTAACCACCTAAAAACCTTCGGCCTCCAGGACATCTGTTGGCCGCCTCCAGCTCTGGGCATTAGTGCTGCCCAGCGAGCCATTCTTGGCTCTCGTGGAATCGGCTCTGCTACTATGGCCCCTTGGCCCTGGAAGATTGGTAAGCATTCCAGAATGAACAATACCAGGATGGAACCATAGCCAAACTGTTTCAGTTTATCTTTCTTGCATTTTGTGAGTTGTCTCTTCATGTTTATTGTTACTGCTGTAGCCCAGTCAAACAATAAGGGACTCATGCATTCTGAGGCCAGCAGGAGTTGGGCCTTTGTGGCCTCGTGCGGTGCCTGCAATCCTACAGCCCGCGTGATGGTATGTAGGACAACTCTCAATTCCAGGTCAGGGATGGTGTGGATATCCACCTTTTTGCTCCCTGATCCCATTTGTGCTCTTGGGCACACTCATGCCATCACTTCTTCCATCTTCTCGCCAGATGGTCTGCTCCCAGTCAAGATGGGTACCGGACCTCTGCGAGACAATCTGGTTATGAAGTACACATCGGAGAGCTCCAGTTCTAATACCTGGTCTCGCAACTTGAACACTTGTTCCTGTTCGTCCCAAATACTGATCAGATATTGGAGGAGCTCGGGCTGAGCTCGTAAACAGGGTGTAAGGAAGAACTTCTTTAGCCCACAGTTTCTGAGGGAATTCATGCAAGCCTCACTTTCTATGGCCTGTTCATCCTCTTCTCCATGCTCTCTTTCTTTCCATTCAATCACCATTTTTCTTAATTTCCTGCATCCACATGGTCATAAACCCTTAATTAGATCTCTGGTAGGCTTCAAATTTCATTTAAAATGATTAAAATTTCAAATTTCTAGGCGGAAATTTGGGTTCGGCTGCTGGCACGGCTGTTTTGTGAATAGTCGCGCCATGTGTCGTGATCCCTTTGCATGGAAATCCCATTCGCGCGGTTCCGTGCCCGATACCCGCGCCAATGAGCGCAACCCTAAAAATTCAAAAAGTTGCCACAGAGCCTGATACATGAGGGAAAACTATTAAAAAATGGATTGAAATGAAGTACAGGGAAGCGCCTATTACCTATCACAGACGAGAATCTGAATAGTAAACCGGCTCTGTCGCAATCACTGTCAGAAGTTTGCACACCAAATGGACCACTGCTGCTTTTCACCAAGGTAAATAGTAAATGTAATTTTGTTTTTACCATTTTGGCATATTTATAACTTTTTCGACATAGGATGGGTTTTAAAAGTTATTTTTATCAAATATTTTAATATGTTATGTCGAAAATGGGTTTTACGCTTGCTTGGTATGTGCAGCAGTAGGTTTTTGCGACTTTAACGGTGGAAACGAGTTGTATTTTATACTTTTTCGGACTCGGTAAATACACGAAAAAGTCACTATGGAGTCATCTTTCAGCTCTTTTCTGACTCTCTAAACATGAAAAGATTGCCGAGGCCCTTGTCGTTTCGATCTCGTTAAAATGGACGCGAATCGACATTCACCCAGTATAAGTTTAACCCTTTTTCGGGCTGGGATGGATTGATTACGAAAAAGGAATACCCTAGCCTATCGCGACTAGGAGGTTTTCCCGGATATTGTTTTCTACCTTTTCAGATCTGGGGAACTATTTACGAAAAGGGACCTGTGGAGTTTTCTTTTCCGCTGTCTTTTCAAACTTTCTAAACATGAAAAGACGCCGAGTTCTTCCTTTGTCAGACTCGTTAAACCCTGATGACATTGGATTTCGTCGAAATGACGTTCTCCGAGTTTCTCCTTCCTAAGACTCGTTAAATGCACTAGGATGGATTCGCCCGAAGGGCGGACTTATATCACAAGCATATGCTATCCCCTTCAAGCTTGTTATCAAAAATAATTGGGGTACTCGCCAGAAATGGTGGGGGAAAAAATGGAACCATCATCGTTGTCGTCGGCAGTATGTCGCTCTTGAACATGGCACTTGTCTGCATTCGTGTCGGGTTGGGGACATCTCATCTCATTTTTTCACTTGCTTCCGTGGGTTTGGGTAATCCTTTTTGACCTCTCCTCTGCTCATTGCCTTGTCACCATGACCTCTGATCCGTTGATGTCAAATATGCTGCAAAAACCACTATTTTGTGTCGTTATGTGTTCAAGAGAAGTTGACCTCTGCAAATATCAACCTTCCTCTGATTCTCGTACGATCCTGATTCACAACAAAAACATCATGTTCCTCTATCTCGTGTCGATGATGTGGGAAACATTATGGCCCACCTTCGATCAAGGTCACTTCCTGTCGACTTCAGCTCATTATCCAGGAAGTTGATCTAGAGACTCCTTTATGGTACCTTGGAGCCTGCATGCCTCAATGGTAGGTTCGTCGCATTCGACGTGGGGTTTTCATCATTGGCCTCTGATCGAGTGATTCTACGGGTGTTCGACGCCAGCTCATTGATTCACACACCGTAGATTGTACCTGTAGTACCTTGAGGGCCATTGTCATTATTGGTGGTCCCTCTCGCGTCTGTTAATAGATCTCATCATTGGCTGGTAATCAGACGATGTTCTTGCATGTTCGACTTCAGCTCACATATTCGCATGCTTGAACTTGTACTTTATTTGGGTCGAGATGGAGCGCAAGACCCTGGATTGTGTCTGTTTTAATCCAGGCTGCGATTGTGGATTATTATCATTATGTACATGACTCACTGATTGGATGGCTACGACCATACCTGAGTCTATTTATTTGATCCTCGCCGGATGGCTGCGCCCATACCCTGGATCCGAATTATAGTGTACTATGTTTCGGATGGCTGCGCCCATAACGCATATACATCATGTACTTGAGATATTAGTTGTATTTTTCTACGCTGGTTTTCCGACGGCGGAGCTTCAGTTGGACACGTTCTCATAAAGCATTTCACCCCTCTCTCTCTCAGGCCTCATACTTTAGGGGGCATCTGTTACATAGTAATTTGTCACTGTCCCTACCATTCCCCGTCCAGCACAATGGAGGACCCATTTTGTGACCTGTGAACAATGTCATGCCTTGAAACCATTATCAATTCATTCCTCTACACATGAGCTTCAATTGCCCTAAATACATCTCCTTGCAAAAAACCATGAAAACATCTCCTTTTGCATTGGCGCGGGCAGACAGTTCATCACTCGCGCCAATGGGGAAAATCCTACAAAGAGGCCGCGGCAACTGGCACTCTGTCCCAGAGTCGCACTCGCACCAGCCAATTTAAGGAGTTTTTTTTAAATAAAGATGGCGGAATTTGTGTTTCAACAAACTCAGAAACCATTGCCTATCTTGAGTTGGGAGGTTTGGCTACGGGAGTTCCATGGAAGGGAAGTGGTTTTCCACCTCTCATGGAACCTTCCTTGATGATAGGGCCAATCCCACAATAATAGGGATCCCAACTCCCTCCTTCCTCATCTATAAATGCTTGCCTATTGCCATTGCAAGTTAGTCTTGAAGTGCCTAAGCTTTGAATCTCCAAATTCCTAAGAGGCTTTGTGCTGTAAGAGCCCTCTTTCTTCCCTTAAGGCCGACTCAAGTAAGGAGACTATCGTCGAGAGACTCTAGAGAGGCTTGCCCTTTCCCTGGCAAGCTTTGTGAGACGTGAACGACTGGGGACCCTTCCGAAGGAGACCGCGGCGTCAGAACATTGGTTGTACTCTCTTTAGATTGTTTATTAATGAATGACTACCGATTATGGTTCCACTCTGTTTTTCACTTATGTTAATAATGAGTTATATCCTTTCTGACTGATATATAGTTGTGTATTCTGGATTTTATGCTTGTATTCGTGTTGTTTCTTGCATGTGCAGGTGTCCATTCACGGAGATCGTGGGGATCGTGATCTGTCGAGGCTGAGGAATGGGAATGTTGTCTCTTCCACAGATCATAGCATTGGACTCCAGGTAGGCCTCCATCGTTGGTCTATTTATTCGCAATTAGGAACTTGCGCTGTAGCATTTGATGATTGTTGCTAGACCCCTGCTGGGCTAGTAGGGATCGCCTCTATCCGCAGAGGGGATTTACCTCCTGAACAGAAGCTATACCCTCTAGAAATGCTAATGACTCTGTCATTATCAAGTTCCTTGAAACAAATATCCTATCCAAATTTGGTTGTCCCAGCAAAATCATAACATACAATGCTGTTGCTTTTAAATCTAAGAAAATGGTTGATTTCTGTTACAAATACCACATAACCTTGGGCCATTCCACTGCTTACTATCCCCAAGGAAATGGATTAGATGATTCCTCCAACAATATTCTCCTCAATATAATCAAAAAACTGTTGGAGCAAAATCAAAAATCATGGCACAGTAAGTTGGTTCATGCCTTATGGGCTGATAGATTAACTATAAAGAAGTCAATAAATATGTCCCCCTATCAGTTGGTTTATGGTATGGATGCAGTTTTTCCTACCTCATTGGGAGTTCCAGTCATGAAACTCCTTCAAGAAGTGCAGAGTGAAGAGAATGATATGCAAAGAAGGATCAACCAAACAATCCATTTACAGCAAACCAGAGAAGAAGTTTATGAGAGAACACAGTTAGTCCAAGAAAATATGAAGAAACTATTTGATAAGAGGTCTAAGGCAAAAAATTTCCAAATTGGAAATGTTATTCTTAAATGGGATTCAAGAAGAGAAGAGAAGGGAAAACATGGCAAGTTTGAGAACTTATGGAAAGGGCCCTATATTATTCATGCTGAGAGGGGTCACAATGCATTTTTCTTGAAAGAATTGAATGGAGAAGATCTATATGGAGGTCCAATCAATGGCGGGATGCTCAAAATTTACTTCTGCCAAGAATATTAAGTTTCAAAGCATTTTTTCATTGTAAATATCATAAGTCTAACCATTGCATTTCAAAGTTAAAAAAATCAAAAATACAAAAACAAAGAAAGAAAAGAGGGCAGATGGTAAAAACAATAAAGGTACAACCCCATACCAAAAAAGAGAAACAAATTCTGAAAGTGTGCAAGCTTAAATGCCACTCCTAACTAACACACTTCTAGTTAGTCAAACAACATAATCTTGACTAATTAGCTTGAAATTTTCTGCTGATAGAATAGTGAATTCGATTTGCCAAACTCTTAAATCTTGGCTTATCAGTAGATAGTTTAGGATAGAAATGAAAGGTTCAAACATGTTCAAAATCTGAACCTAAGTTTCCAAAAGAGAGATGACTCAAATCTATTTTATTTTTCTGAGTCAAAAAGAAGAAAATCTAGTTCTAATTATCTCAAAATCTGAACCAGATAACAAGGAAGAAACAGCTCACATAAGAGTCAAAACAGAGCTGTAAAAAGAGTGAAGGAAGTGCTTGAATTTTTAGATCTTAAGCCTTCCAAATTTTGATTTAATTTTCTGCAAATAATAATCTATGTGCAGATTTTTTTTATGCCATAGATCAGCATCAAGTTAGACTGATCAATCCTAACTTGAATGCTTTTTAAATTTATGTTTTAGCAAAATTAGAGAATTAAAATCTGTTAGAATGTTTAATCCTAACAGATTAGTAGATTAGGTAGAGAAGCATGTGGGCTCAACTGTTTAAGCTTAGCCCATGGAGAAATAAGAAGTAGAACTAGATTAGACTTTTTTCTTTCAAAAAGAATAAAATTTTGTAAGAGAGTTTGCCAATCCAAGTGCACTCTAATGAAGAAAAAATGATAGACCTGTAGGACTAGGTAGGTAGAAAGCTTGTTGATAAAGATCCAATGTTTTTCCATGGCTGCTAACTTATTTCCAGAACAAAAGAAGATCATTCAAGTAAATAAATCAGCCCAATGGATGAGGCAACTGATCAGCATCTTAGAGAATGCAGGTCTGAAATTCTTGATGCCTTCAAGAAGGCACCATCCCAAAGTGGAGCCACTATTAGCCACCTATAAAATTTGTCATACCAAATGGTGGCTAAATTATTTTGGAGCCTTCAAGGAATATATTTTATTGCAAAAAAGTGTTGGCTCTTGAAGACTCCTAAAGGCCTCATGCTTCTGTCCAAAATCGTCATTTGTTGTTTCCATTTTATACTCTGAGAATTCTGCTAAATTTCAAAGAGAAAAAATTGCTGCAAAAACCATCATTTTTCCCCTTCTCCCACTCACAACTAACCTTCATTTTCTCTCCCTTTTCCCCATAAATTTCCTCTATTTTTCATGTTTTCCTTTCATGAAAATCACCCTTCCATAGTTGAAAACTCATTTTTTAACTATTTCGAACCCCCCGATTCCTTTGAAAACCATGAAAAATTCATGAAAAAACACAAGTCTTTATTATGGACTTTAGCCCCTTTGGCTAAGCCCCCTAACCGCTTCCCCCACATGCCTACACCTGGAAAACAGGTGCTAAGCCCCTCCCGGCGCTTATCACATCACAAAATTTCAAACAGCGCAAGTCGTTTTCCATAAACCAAAAGTTCTGATGCGATTAGCTTTGTATCATATAAATCCTGATGCGATCAGCTCCCTTTGATATAACTCCAAATCTCATGTTTCTTTTGAAAAAACCAAGATTTATTACCCCGAGCACTAATCGCATCAGAAATATCCAAATGCGCGAAACTTGTGCTCTATTCAAAAGTCCCGATTGCGATCATTCTTTGGATTGAAAAACCCTGATGTGATTAATCCTTTGTATTATAAAAACTCCCGATCGCATAATTTTATATATATATATCCTGTGGGCCTGCCTCCGGCACTTAATACCTTCTAAAATTTCTTCCCCGATCCGCTTTTCCCTTTGTAAAATGAAAAACCCACTTTTCCAAAGTTTTAACTTAAAAAACCCAAAGCACGTGTTTTAATATAAAAATGGGCAGATTAAAAAGACCGATCGCACAATCGCAATCGGAGTTTCCACAATGGTTAGATTGAAAGACCCGCATCAAAGTTCCGATGAGATTAAGTCTTTCGTGTTAAACTTCCCCCGCCCCTGTTTCATATGACTTATGCCTAGGACCGAGTGTCGAAGTCCCAAGCGCTAGATCGCATCGCAGTTTTCCAATGGGTAGATTAAAAATACCGAGCCCAATGGCCCGATTGCGATTGGCCCATTTTGTTTTAAAATGCCCCGGGCATATAACGTTGCATAAATTCCAAAGGCCCTGCAGTCGGGCGCCTATCATATATGTATATCTTGATCCATTAAAAACCTTTGTTTTGGTTAAAAACTTTGGTTTCATAAGTTATAAATTTTTTTCCGCCGGTCCACTCTAGAACTAATCTCTGCCGTTGAATCGAACATCGATCAAACAACCATCGCTCCGTCACATCGGCGATTTCAATTGCATCGCCTTATTCCTGACCTCCGATTGCGACTCCCCCGATTCATTCTCCACCATCGATCTCTTTCTTAGATCAACGGCCACCGCTTGATCGCCTCAGCCCTCCGATCGCGCAATCGCATCGGAGTTTTTCCATCACACCCCTTTTCGCCTCCCGCCGATTGCGATCTCCCAATTAGATCTAGACTATCCACGTGTCCCGATCCAACGGCTACGCTCCTCTCCCGCATTCTGAAGAAGTTTGACCCATTTCACAAGATTTTTTAATTATTTCTTTGTTTTGCATGTGTTTTTAATGGTTTTTCATTGTATAATGAAGAAAGGCCGAAGGCCGGGAAACACATTTCCCGTGCCTGTTTTACATTAAAGGAGCCCGTCCGCCAAGCTATATTCACTGTTTGTCGATGCTCTATGAGAATTGATACCTTTAAGGCCCATCACGGCTCTACACATTGACAAGACACTATGGTTCAAAATCGCATTTAAAAAGAGTATTAGTGTTGAAGAACAGAACGCAGCAGAGATGAATATTGAAGACAGATTTAGGGAATTAAGACTTAAAATAATTATCAAAAGTTTTATTTCCTAGATTCAAACACAGTCAAAAGAAATCATAAGTGTTTAAACTGGCAGAAAGGTTTCCTCCACCTGCATTTAAGGTGAATTGATTCCTTAGCTACTACAAGAGCCACCTGTTGCCTCAAACCATTCAAAACAGAGGCCGAAGTTATTGATTGAAGAAATATCTGCCTCCAGCACTGCCAAGAAGTTAATTCTACCACAGGAATCTTATGCAACAAAATATCTTCAGGATTACTCCACGTTATGCAGAGCCTGGAAGTCAACAAAGCTCCTACCGAGTTTAAATATTAATTGTAAAACAGTTAATACAGAACCACCTGTAAACTTCTTCATCGAGCCCCTCAAAAGGCCAAGAAGTCTTAAATCTGTATTAATTTCCTTGAGAGATCTTTTATCAGATCTCACCTCCTCATCCTTGTATAAATGCTTCTGTGGAAGATGAGAAATTGTTGGTTATTTTTTGATCACAAGTTGTAATACTGAAACTCTTTGAAGTAAATACATAGTCTGTTGAAGTTGAAGAACAAATTGAAGTCTTGGAGATCTTGATGATGTTGTTGCATGTTTGTTCCTGAGAAGGCTCTATCATTGGATCCATGAGCTTGGATGTTGGTGAAGTATTCTGAACTGTCTTATGTTTTCCCCTGTTTTCATTATGTTCCATAATTTCTTACTACAGTAGGATAGAAAGTATTAGGCTAAGAAATGACTCCTGGAAGCACCTTAGACCTGTTCATCCTTCACTGTTTCATGTTTTCTTCTGTTGAAGTATTTTAGAGTCTTAAATCTCTCTCTTTAATCTCCATGCTTATTTATTTCCTTAATAGTTCAAACAGTTGGTTTCAACATGATTTATGGTTCTCCCTGCTTGTTCTCTGCCACTTAAAAACTGTTATTGAAGTCTCCCTTTGAAGTTATTTGCTTACAGTGAATAAAGAGGTCGGTTTTGATTTGGCCCTTTGTCTTCACTTAAAAAGTTGGCTTAAAGGTCATTATAATTATTATCATAGATGTATTAGGTGTTCCCTCTTCTATGACTGCAATTATCAGTGAATCTTTTATGTTTTCTAATTCATTTGAAATAAAATCTTTGAGGAAATAGGGCATTCCCTGAATCTTAGATTTTCATTTTAAAAGTTGTTTTGAAATCATTATTTGCTTAAAGGTGTGATTTGTAGAATTTATGTTTAGCCCTGTCTATCAAAGAGCTCTTTATTTGTTCAAATTATGCTTTTGAATTCCCTTTGTTGAGAATTAAACCTCTCTTTCCAAATAAATAATGTTCATCTCATTCCAAAAAAAAAAAGGATCCCATGGCCAAGTTAGATTTGCCCTTTGATATCCCATATCCATTTATGAGTTTGTTATGACCTCTTCTTGACTCCATTGCCCAATGAACCAGATGTTTCTCCATTCTGTGTATCTTTCCTATACCTTTCATGTTCTGCTGTATCAATTCAACCCAACCAAACAAATGAAAACATGCACTTAATAACTAGTCTAAAACCAATACTCGAAGCACACAAGATAAACCTTTGCAAAAAAACTTTTGAGAGATCCCTCTCTGAGAACAGGAGGAATAGATCCTGTAACTCTAAATATTGGTTCTGATGTTGCCTTGTCTTTTGATTTTCCGAACTATCAAAACACGGGACACCAACATAATGGCAATCATAGTGGGATGCTGAGTAAAATATTCAAAAATTAAACACTCACTGTCTAGCATAACATAAGTAACCTTCTTCAAGCACTACCAAGTATAATGGTAATCATGACAGGATCTTTTGAATCAGTGACAAACTAAGTAACCCTTAGGAGTCTCATAAAGCCTTGTCAAACCTTGAAGATTTCAGTTACCAAGCCATAAGAGTAAAAACTCTATACGTTTTGACACCCTAGCTAAGTGTTAAATCAGACTTAGAACACTCTCTTAACCTATAAGACCAAAATAACTCAGAAAAACCCAAAAAAAAATTCAGTTTGGCTTCATAATAAACTCGGTTGTGGACCATAAAACCTTTTTACCTCCAAAAAGAGATAAAAATTCCCACCTGGCGACTCCACAATCCTAAAATCACACCTTAAGACTCCACTGGGAAGACCCCAAGTCTTAATAACATCTTACAAACTCAGCTAGAAGGCTTTGAGATTAAATTTTTCCTTCTTCTGAAAATATCAGTTAGCCTATTAAAGATTGTCATATTTGGCTAAACTTTTCTTTTTAACTGGGTCTAAAAAACATAGCATAGTGGCTCCTAGAAAGATTCATACTAGAGCCTACCCCAACCCAAACGTACCGGAAATAGTTGAAAACCCTGAAAGTATCCTTAGAATGTCTCCTAAGATAAAATTATCAACTATTTTCAGATCACCCTTGAGAGCTAATTCAGTTCCTGAAAATCTTTCAGCTCCACAACAATCTCAAGTTGACTTAGTAAATCCTTTTAGAACTAGGTCTCTTGGTGATTTAGATTAGTTATATTCTGAGTCTTCACTATCATCTCCTGAAACAAGTGAACCTCTATTTAGCAGAGAAACAACGCCTCCTGGTTTACATTTCCTTCACAACTTAGGTGTCTCTCATCCTAGATCATCTCAGCAGTCTATTCCTGGTCCATCCACTTCTGCTCACCCTTCATCCACTGTTCAAACCACTACACCTCAAACCACTATTCCTGTTATTAATCCGCTCCTTGTAAATCCACCCCCACCACCTATCATGGCAGCATGGTACGCTCCCCTAGTCCTTCCTGTACCATTAGTCAATCTTCCATAGGACTATCAGTCCAAAATTCCATTATATGATACTAGCAATGCTACAACTGCATCACAACATGTAGATAAAATGAATGACTACTTTGACAGAAATGAAATTGATGATGATTCTGTCAAGCTTAGGTTATTTTCTCAGATCCTATGGGGAGAAGTAAGAAAATGGTTTAAAGGTTTAGCCCCCCATAGTATTAATGATCTCCAAGGCTTCCATCAAACGTTCTTAAACAAATGGGAAGTAAAGAAAAACCCTCTCCAAGTCCTTTCTGACTACAAGAACCTCCATAGAAACACTGGGGAAAGTGTGAAAGCTTACTGCACTAGGTTCAATAGTGTATATAATGCACTTTCCCCAGAACTAAAACCTCCACAGGGCTCAGCTTTAAACAAATTCCCGGGAGGGTTTGACTCTGACATGACCTATCAACTGAGAGAGAGAGATTTTGCAACTCCGTAAGATATGCAAAAGGGTGCTCTTTCTGTGGAAGTCAACTTAATGGAGAAAAGAGAAAGAATGAAAACTGAGAAGAGAGTATATTTTAGAGAGGAATCTACTCCTTCTACTTCAAGTTCAAAGGAGAGGATGTTGGAAGAAATTATGAAAGAGATGAGCATAATTAAGAGAGCACAAGCAAATCAAAATCAAACTGCTCCTCGAAATAGAAATTAGAATTATAGAAGAGAAAAGAATCAAGACAAACAGAACGAGAATGACCAACAGATTAGACCTCCCTTCCAACAAAACTATGTAGATCAATATGAGGAAGATAGGGAGTTGGAAAGGTTGGAAGAAGCTCATGTAAACTTGATTGGATCAGACAGTGGAGATGATGTTTTCCTCACTGACGAAGAACAATGATTCTTCTATGATGACCAAAATACAAACACCTATGAAGACTCTGATGACTATAGATTGGGTTTTGAAAATGCAATTATGGAAGTGCATAAACAATACGATCTTAGGAGCAAAGGGAATGCAGATGACTTAAAGGACAAGAAAGCTAATACCAATGTCAAGAAAAACACAGAAACTCAGCCCAAAAATACAGCGGAGAAAACCAACATTTTCACCAAAAAACCAGACTTAAACAAAGACAAAAATATTCAGCCAAATGTTGAAAAAAGTACCCCTAGCACTTCAGCTAGTGGTCCTAAAAAAACTGTCCCAATTACCAGTCCAAATAAGGTTCAGCAAATCAAAGTTGCTGAAAAGAATTCAATTGAAAAATCAGATGTAAATATCAACAAGTCAATTATCCCTTTCAGCCTTGAGGGAGAGATTGCTAAGATAAAAATTACCATCCCCCTAGCTGAACTAGTAACCCAAGAGGTGTACAAAAACCAAGTTTTGAAAGATTTTAACTTAGGAAGTGATACAGACACTTTAAACTTGACAGATGACAAACCTGAGTTGTTGTTTGGTCCAGAAGTTGAAGGAAAATATCAAGAAGGGGTTGTCCCTCCCTTCTATGTTAGCTTGAACATACACGAGAAAATTTTACACAACGCCATGTTAGATTCGGGAGCTTCACACAATTTGATGCCCAAAGTGGTAATGGAGAGCTTAGGCTTAGAGATTGCTAAACCATACAAAGATTTGTATTCTTTTGACTCAAGCCAAGTCAAATGTTTGGGTTTAATCAAAGATTTATGTGTTACTCTAGCTCAGATCCCTGCTAAGAGTCTAGTTATGGATATAGTTGTAGCTGACATTCCCCCTAAGTATGGCATGCTCTTATCAAGATATTGGGGAGCCAAACTTCAGGGAAGCCTTCAAATGGACATGTATTATACCACCATCCCTGTTTTTAACCAAAATCGAAGACTATATAGGGAATCTCACATGAATTACATGGTGAGCAACCTAGAAAAACCAAACAACACTCCAATCTATTCTACTCAATCAAGTTTAGATTCCTTTATCTTATGTAACGAAGATGAAATTACTCAACAAGATAAAGAGAACATAGACCCCATTGATTCACCAGAAAAATCAAATTTCCTCTCAAATCAACTTCAAAACATTGACAATCAACAGCAACAAGAAAACGAAAATAAGTAAAACATAATTTGGACAATAAAATTTGATGGATCCTATAATAAAGCAAGTGCAGGTGCAGGCGTATGGATCCAGAATACGAATCATATTTTCTCATATAAATTGGATTTCCCATGCACTAACAATATTGCTGAGTAAGAAGCACTTCTCCTAGGTTTACAATTGCTCAAACAATTACAGGCCCAAAAGGTAACAATCTTAGGAGATTCTGAACTTATCATAAAACAAATCAAAGGAGAATACTCAGCCAAAAATCCGAGGCTTAGGGAATATTGGAACGTTGCTCTCGATTTATTGAAAACCTTTGAAAAATACGAACTTGTTTTCATTCCTAGAGTGTTTAATCATTTACAAAATCATCTCGCTTTTAATGCCAGTAACTGTCAAATACCTAAGATAAACGAACAGCTTAGCGTAAAGGTAAAACATAGGCCTGCAATGCCTGATAACGTAGATCACTGGCAAGTTTTTTATTTTGACCAACACATAGACGATTTCTTAAAGTCAGAAAACGATTTCACCATAGGCTCCCTAACGGAACCCAAGATGATTAAATTGTCCAGAACTCTTTCGACTCACATAAAATCTCGATACATTGATCTGTTTAAGGAGTTTAAAGATGTTTTTTCCTGGGCATACACAGATCTGAAGTCTTACGATACCAGCATCATTCAGCACAAGATTCCCTTGAAGGAAAATAAAAAACCCTTCAAACAAAAACTGAGGAGAATAAACCCACTTTTATTACCTTTAGTTAGAGTCGAAATTGAAAAGATGCATGATGCTGGCATTATAGTACATGTTAGATTTTCAGAATGGGTATCAAACTTGGTTTCTGTTAGGAAAACGATAGGGGAGATCAGACTCTGTATCGATTTCAGAAACCTAAACAGAGCATCCCTAAAATACAACTACCCATTGCCCAAGATGGATCATATACTTCAGAGGGTAGTTGGGTCAAAAAGGATATCACTCTTAGATGGGTTCTCGGGTTACAACCAGGCATTGGTGTTCCCAAGTGATCAGATCAAAACTGCTTTTACCACACCTTGGGGCACCTTTATGTATGTCAAAATGCCTTTTGGGTTAATGAATGCAGGGGCCACCTTCCAAAGGGCTATGGACATATAATTTTCTGAAGATATTGGCTATTTCATAATTATTTACCTTGATGACATAATTGTCTTTTCAAAAACTGCTGAAGAACATTTGACTCACTTAATAAAAAATTTTGAGAAGTGTAGGAAATTTGGCTTGTCATTGAATCCCAAGAAGACACTCTTTTGTCTCCAAGAAGGTCTCCAAGAAGGTAAACTTCTTGGACATATAATTTCAGAAGAGAGGATCAAAATAGACCCTACAAGGATAGATGGCATATTACAAATCAGTCATCCAAGAAGCCTCAAAGAGTTGCAATCTTTCATCGAAAAGATTATTTTTTTGAGGAGGTTTATCCCTAACCTTGCGGAGCTATTAAAAAACATTACAAACATTCTTAAGAAATATGTGGGTGTAAAATGGACTTTACCAGCTAAACAATCATTCGAACTGGTCAAACAAGCTCTTACCCAAACACCGGTCCTGATTAGTCCAAATTTTACCAAATACTTTTACATCTTTTCCTTTGCATCTGAACATACCATAGCCACATTTTTACTTGAAAAGAATGATTTGGGGCAAGAACAACCAATATATTTCTTTAGTAGGGCATTAAAATATTCTCCTCTCAAATATAATATCATGGAGAAGTAAGCCTTAGCATTGGTGAAATCATTGAAAGACTTTAGGGTCTATATTTTACACTCTCACATAATTGCTTTTGTTTCGCATACTGTTTTCAAGGAAATTCTAAGTCAAGACCCTGATGGTAAAAGGGGAAAATGAATTGCAACTATTCTTGAATATGACTTAGAAATTAGGCCCACCAAACTAGTTAAAGGGCAAGGGTTAGCAAAAATTATGGCTGAGTCTAACTTCCAAGCACTAGACATCAATATGGTAGATGTGTTGGAAGAAATAGAAGAATCTGATGCTCCTGTTATTAAAGAAACATTCCTAAATTCTCCTTGGTATGATGACATTATTTATGTGATTTTATATTTAAATACCCCTCCTTCTTTGTCTAAAACTAAAGCTAGATTCTTGAAACAAAAGGCTTTGAGTTTTTGTATCTTGGATGGAGTATTGTATTGGAAAAATGTTGTTGGAATTTTGCTTAAATGTTTACTTGAAGATGATGCAGGGAAAATCATGCATGAATTGCATGATGGAGAATGTGGAGGTCACCTCTACTAGAAGTCCACAGCCAACAAAATTCTTAGACTTGGGTACTATTGGCCTACCCTTTTCCCAGACACTCAAAAGTTGGTCATGTCTTGCCATAAGTGTCAAATATTTGATGGCAAAAGAAAACTCCTTCCCTTACCTTTACATCCTATCAGAGTTGAGGCACCTTTTCAACAATGGGGGTTGGACTTC
The DNA here is from genome assembly GCA_034641835.2 of Pinus albicaulis. Taxonomy (NCBI): domain Eukaryota; kingdom Viridiplantae; phylum Streptophyta; class Pinopsida; order Pinales; family Pinaceae; genus Pinus; species Pinus albicaulis. The sequence continues at coordinate 78,038,176 of CM076581.1, read as the reverse complement.
ATTGGGGAAATTCATCCATCCTCCTCAGCTCAACATAAGTGGATCCTCACAGCCACTGACTTCTTTACCAAGTGGATAGAAGCTATACCCTCCAGAAATGCTAATGACTCTGTCATTATCAAGTTCCTTGAAACAAATATCCTATCCAGATTTGGTTCTCCCAGAAAAATCATAACAGACAATGCTAGTGCTTTTAAATCTAAGAAAATGGTTGATTTCTGTTACAAATACCACATAACCTTGGGCCATTCCACTACTTACTACCCCCAAGGAAATGGATTAGTTGAATCCTCCAACAAGAGTCTCCTCAATATAATCAAAAAACTGTTGTAGAAAAATTAGAAATCATGGCACAGTAAGCTGGTTCATGCCTTATGGGCTAATAGATTAACTATAAAGAAGTCAATAAATATGTCCCCCTATCAGTTGGTTTATGGCATGGATGCAGTTTTTCCTACCTCATTGGGAGTTCCAGTCAGAAACTCCTTCAAGAAGTGTAGAGTGAAGAGAATGATATGCAAAGAAGGATCAACCAAACAATCCATTTACAGTAGACCAGAGAAGAAGTTTATGAGAGAACACAGTTAGTCCAAGAAAATATGAAGAAACTATTTGATAAGAGGACTAAGGAAAACAATTTCCAAATTGGAAATTTTGTTCTTAAATGGGATTCAAGAAGAGAAGAGAAGGGAAAACATGGAAAGTTTGAGAACTTGTGGAAAGGGCCCTATATTATTCATGTTGAGAGGGGTCACAATACATTTTTCTTGAAATAATTGAATGGAGAAGATCTATATGGAGGTCCGGTCAATGGCAGGATGTTCAAACTTTACTTCTACCAAGAATCTTAAGTTTCAAAGAATTTTTTCATTGTAAATATCATAAGTCTAACCATTGCATTTCAAATTTAGAAAAATCAAAAATAAAAAAACAAAGAAAGAAAAGAGGGGAGATGGTAAAAACAATAAAGGTACAACCCCATACCAAAAAAGAGAAACAAATTCTGAAAGTGTGCAAGCTTAAATTCCACTCCTAGATAACACACTTCTAGTTAGTCAAACAGCCTAATCTTGACTAATTAGCTTGAAATTTTCTGCTGATAGAATAGTGAATTCGATTTGCCAAAGTGTTAAATCTTGGCTTATCAGTAGATAGTTTAGGATAGAAATGAAAGGTTCAAACATGTTCAAAATCTGAACCTAAGTTTCCAAAAGAGATATGACTCAAATCTGTTTTATTTTTCTGAGTCAAAAAGAAGAAAATCTGGTTCTAATTATCTCAAAATCTGAACCAGAGAACAAGGAAGAAACAGCTCACATAAGAGTCAAAACAGAGCTGTAAAAAGAGTGAAGGAAGTGCTTGAATTTTCAGATCTTAAGCCTTCCAAATTTTGATTTAATTTTCTGCAAATAATAATCTATGTGTAGCTTGTTTTTATGCCAAAGATCAGCATCAAATTAGACTGATCAATCCTAACTTGAATGCTTTTTAAATTTCTGTTTTAGTAAAATTAGAGAATAAAAATCTATTAGACTGTTTAATCCTAACAGATTAGTAGATTAGGTAGAGAAGCATGTGGGTTCAACTGTTTAATCTGAGCCCATGGAGAAATAAGAAGTAGAACTAGAATAGACTTTTGCTTTCAAAAAGAATAAAATGTTGTAAGAGAGTTTTCCAATCCAAGTGCACTCTAATGAAGAAAAAATGTTAGACCTGTAGGATTGGGTAGGTAGAAAGCTTGTTGATAAAAGATCCAATTTTTTTCCATGGCTGCTAACTTATTTCCAGAACAAAATAAGATCATTCAAGTAAATAAATCATCCCAATGGATGAGGCAACTGATCAGCATCTTAGAGAATGAAGGTCTGAAATTCTTGATGCCTTCAAGAAGGCACCATCCCCAAGTGGAGCCACTGTTAGCCACCTATAAAAATTTTCATACCAAATGGTGGCTAAATGATTTTGGAGCCTTCAAGGAACAGATTTTATTGCAAAAAAGTGTTGGCTCTTGAAGACTCTTAAAGGCCTCATGCTTTTGTCCAAAATCTTCATTTGTTGTTTCCATTTTATACTCTGAGAATTCTGCTAAATTCCAAAGAGAAAAAAACTGCTGCAGAAACCATCATTTTTCCCCTTCTCCCACTCACAACTAACCTTCATTTTCTCTCCATTTTCCCCATAAATTTCCTATATTTTTCATGTTTTCCTTTCATGAAAATCACCCTTCCATAGTTGAAAACTCATTTTTTAACTATTTCGAACCCCCCGATTCCTTTGAAAACCATGAAAAATTCATAAAAAACACAAGTCTTTATTATGGACTTTAGCCCCTTTGGCTAAGCCCCCTAACCACTTCCCCCACATGCCTACACCCGGAAACTAGGTGCTAAGCCCCTCCCGGCACTTATCGCATCACACAATTTCAAATAGCGCAAGTCTTTTGCCATAAACCAAAAGTTCTGATGCGATTAGCTTTGCATCATATAAATCCCGATGCGATCAGCTCTCTTTGATATAACTCCAGATCTCATGTTTCTTTTGAAAAAACCAAGATTTATTACCCCGAGCGCTAATCGCATCGGAAATATCCAAATGCGCGAAAATTATGCTCTATTCAAAAGTTCTGATTGTGATCATGCTTTGGATTGAAAAACCCCGATGCGATTAATCCTTTGTATTATAAAAACTCCTGATCGCATCATTTTTTATATATATATCCTGTGGGCCCGCCTCTGGCGCTTAATACCTTCTAAAATTTCTTCCCCGATCTGCTTTTCCCTTTATAAAATGAAAAACCCACTTTTCCAAAGTTTTAACTTAAAAAACCCAAAGCGCGTGTTTTAATATAAAAATGAGTAGATTAAAAAGACCGATCGCGCAATCGCAATCGAAGTTTCCACAATGGTTAGATTGAAAGACCTGCATCAAAGTTCCGATGCGGTTAGGTCTTACGTGTTAAAACTTTCCCCGACCCCGTTTCATATGATTTATGCCCAGGACCGAGTGTCGAAGTCCCAAGCGCTGGATCGCATCACAGTTTTCCAATGGGTAGATTAAAAAGGACCGATGGCCCGATTGCGATTGGCCCCTTTTGTTTTAAAATGCCTCGGGCATATAACTTTGCATAAAGTCCAAAGGCCCCGCAGTCGGGCGCCTATCATATATGTATATCCCGATCCATTAAAAACCTTTGTTTTGGTTAAAAACTCTGGTTTCATAAGTTATAAATTTTTTTCCGCCGGTCCACTCTAGAACTAATCCCCGCCGTTGAATCGAACGCCGATCAAACGGCCATCGCTCCATCGCATCGGTGATTTCAATCGCATCGCAATGTTTAATCGCATCGCCTTATTCCTGACCTCTGATTAAGACTCCCCTAATTCATTCTCCACCATTGATCTCATTCTTAGATCAATGGCCACTGCTTGATCGCCTTGGCCCTCCGATCGCGCAATCGCATCGGAGTTTTTCCATCGCACCCCTTTTCTCCTCCCGCCGATTGCGATCTCTCGATTAGATCTGGACCGTCCACATGTCCCGATCCAACGGCTACGCTCCTCTCCCACCTTCTGAAGCAGTTTGACCCATTTCGCAGGATTTTTTAATTATTTCTGTGTTTTGCAGGTGTTTTTAGTGGTTTTTCATTGTATAATGAAGAAAGGTCGAAGGACGGGAAACACGTTTCCCGTGCTTGTTTTACATTAAAGGAACCCGTCCGCCAAGCTCTATTCACTTTTTCTCGATGCTCTATGAGCATTGATACCTTTAAGGCCCATCGCGGCTCTACACATTGACAAGACACTGTGGTTCAAAATCGCATTTAAAAAGAGTATCAATGTTGAAGAACAGAACGCAGCAGAGATGAAGATTGAAGACAGATTTAGGGAATTACGGCTTAAAATAATTATCAAAAGTTTTATTTCCTGGATTCAAACACAGTAAAAATAAATCATAAGTGTTTAAACTGATAGAAAGGTGTCCTCCACCTACATTTAAGGCGAATTGATTCCTCAGCTACTACAAGAGCCACCTGTTGCCTCAAACCATTCAAAACAGAGGCCGAAGTTATTGATTGAAGAAATGTCTACCTCTAGCGCTGCCAAGAAGTTAATTCTACCCCAAGAAGCTTATGCAACAAAATATCTTCAGGATTACTCCACGTTATGCAGAGCCTGGAATTAAAAAAATCTCTTACCGAGTTTAAATATTAATTGTAAAACAGTTAATACAGAACCACCTGTAAACTTCTTCATCGAGCCCCTCAAAAGGCCAAGAAGTCTTAAATCTGTATTAATTTCCTTGAGAGATCTTTTATCAGATCTCACCTCCTCATCCTTGTATAAATACTTTTGTGGAAGATGAGAAATTGTTGGTTATTGTTTGATCACAAGTTTTAATACTGAAACTCTTTGAAGTAAATACATAGTATGTTGAAGTTGAAGAACAAATTGAAGTCTTGGAGATCTTGATGATGTTGGTGCATACTTGTTCCTGAGAAGGCTCTATCGTTGGATCCATGAGCTTGGCTTTTGGTGAAGTATTTTGAACTGTCTTATGTTTTCCCCTGTTTTCATTATGTTCCATAATTTCTTACTACAGTAGGATAGAAAGTATTAGGCTAAGAAATTACTCTTGGAAGCACCTTAGACCTCTTCATCCTTCACTGTTTCATGTTTTCTTCTGCTGAAGTATTTTAGAGTCTTAAATCTCTCTCTTTAATCTCCATGCTTGTTTATTTCCTTAATAGTTCGAACAGTTGGTTTCAGCATGATTTATGGTTCTCCCTGCTTGTCTGCTGTCACTTAAAAATTGTTATTGAAGTCTCCGTTTGAAGTTCTTTGCTTACAGTGAATCAAAGAGGTCGGTTTTGATCTTTCCCTTTGTCTTTGCTTAAACAGTTGGCTGAAAGGTAGTTATAATTATGATCATAGATGTATTAGGCGTTCCCTCTTCTATCACTACAATTATCAGTGAATCTTTTATGTTTTCTAATTAATTTGAAATAAAATATTTGAGGAAATAGGAAATTCCCTGAATCTTATATTTTCATTTTAAAAGTTGCTTTGAAATCATTATTTGCTTAAAGGTGTGATTTGTAGAATTTATGGTTAGCCCTGTCTATCAAAGAGCTCTTTATTTGTTCAAATTATGCTTTTGAATTCCCTTTGTTGAGAATTAAACCTCTCTTTCCAAATCATTAATGTTCATCTCATTCCAAAAAAAAAAAGGATCCCGTGGCCAAGTTAGATTTTCCCTTTGATATCCCATATCCATTGATGAGTTTGTTATGACCTCTTCTTGACTCCATTGCCCAATGAACTAGATGTTTCTCCATTCTGTGTATCTTTCCTACACCTTTCATGTTCTATTGTATCAATTAAACCCAACCAAACAAATGAAAACATGCACTTAATAACCAGTCTAAAACCAATACTCGAAGCACACAAGATAAACCTTTGCAAACAAACTTTTGAGAGATCCATCTCTGAGAACAGGAGCACTAGATCCTGTAACTCTAAAGATTGGTTCTGATGTTGCCTTGTCTTTTGATTTGTCAAACTATCAAAACACAGGACACCAACAGATGGGACTTAGGGAGGCTTTTGGGCAGGCGTTACTTCAGTTTATAACAGCAAATAACCTCAAAGTGATGGCTTCATGATGGTTATAGTATCTCAATCATACAAAGGATCCTATGCCTAGAAAACAGGGGACAATTTCCTGCTTTGATGGAGATCAGTGTTATGGTCATAAAGTGTTGAAGCTTATCATCTGGGTTCGACCATATGTAAATACACTTGGAAATTGATGTAATTTAATTTAGATAAGGTTGTTATGAGTAGAGATAAGGAGTTTGAATCCTATTTGTAATAGGACTGTTTGTTAAATTTGCAGTTGTCTTTTTGTAATAAATACCTTTTCATATGGTTAGGCAAGTTTTCAAAGGTGAGGAGTTTGATGTATCTAGCTGTAGATAAGGTTATCTTAGGTTTTAAATGATCTATAAAATATTAAGAAGTTGAATATGCATGGGCTTGACATTTTTAGCAAAAGACTGTGTTTATTTTAAGTGACTGGTTTTCATCTTAATACAGAGATGTCTACTTAGCCAACTTGAGATTCATAAATAGTTCTAGCGTGTTCTTGATCTAATTGCATGTTTTTACCATCCTATTGCAGTGGTGTTTACTTATGTTACTCATAATTCATCTTAGATGCTTTGACTTCCTACATAAACAAATAGACTGTGTGTTTTATAGTTTCACATTTATATCTCTTGACTAGAACTCTGATATGCCTTGACTTCCATGCTAAGTAGATTGTTTGGTTTTACTGAAGCTATTTTGACTCCATAAGCCCAATGTGCAGTTGCTAATGTGATTTATAACCAATATCTATCATTTATCTACTTATTACCCCGCATAGAGTTAGCCATCTATATTTCTATCAAAAATCATTAACCCTTGAGGGAGCCCTCTCAGGTTGAGGAGGCTAAGCCTCAATCAAAATATTGGTTTGAAATAGTTACATGAAATTGTTTGATTGGCAACCTATCAGGTCTAATTTTGTGATAACATTTTGGTGTGTCTGCCGGGGGCCTGAAGATTATACTTTCTTGAGATTTTGAAGTTGAACTTCTAAAGGTAGCAGGAACTCAGGAAGTTTTTCAAGGCTGCATCTACCTTGGTGAATCCATTCAAAATTTATATGATTAAAGGTGGCTTCAAAAAGGAGATACACAAGGAGTAATCCTGACCCAGATCCACCCATCCACCATTTCCAGAGGCAGTAAAGGCATTTCTAAAATATCAGGTACTCCATCACATTCGAAATCCTTGTCCTCTGAAATTTTAAGAAGTCTTGAAGATAAAAAAGTTGATGATAAAATTCAGGAGGTTTTGTTTAGATCATCAGAAAGTGAAAAAGAACTAATTGAAATTATCTTAGACTTGCATAAGAGAGGTATTGATATTGTTGGTATTATTTTATGGCTATCTTTTTCTCGTAAAATCCCATCATTTATCCACCATTTTCTTCCATAAATCCCTTATAGTTTATTGAAATTGATCAATATATCCTTATAACTGCTATTTTTACATTAAAATTAATTTATGGATTTTTTGTGTTAAAAATTGGAATTTTTCAAGAAAATTACAGCATGTGATAACTTCCTGTAAATGGTTTATGTTCTGACACGTGGCATAGCAGGTAGATCAAAACAAAGGATGAGGACGTGATCTGGAACGTACATAGATGATGAAAAATCTATCCAGCATCAAATTTGAAGTTCCTAAATATCTGATCAACGCTGGTCAAACCCAACCAATCTAGCAGAAAAATCTAAGTCATAATGAATGAGCTTGATATTTTGCCAATGAATAGGAATTCCAAACTAATTCGATCTATTTTGGAGATCAGTTAGGATTAGAAGGAACGAAAATAGCCTCTCTTGATTGTAATTTTTGATAAATAAGTGAATGGAAGCATGTAATATGCTAATGATGCTAGTGATATTATTTAATGTAAGAGAAGACTTGAGACTGTGTACATGCTTCAAAACTTTGTTTTAATGTAACTCATTCCCAGATTTTAATCAGAGATAGAATTATATCATTTGTGGTGTTTTGAGTTAGTATTTTCATCATTTTAATTTTCCCCAAGTGTGCCTTCAAAGCGTGGAAGGGCCCCCATGTGAAGTCGATACACTTCTCTTTACATTTTCATTAGATTTAATATTCAGATATGATTTAGTATTTTAATTTATATGCTCTGAGTTCATTGATTTTGATTAAGAGTGCTTGAGATTTCATTCATCATTTTTATTTCATGATTCATAGTTATAATTGAAGGATTCAATTACTAAATTAATGAACAATCCTTGTAAGAGGGTTTAGTTGAGTATTGAATTTGAAATCATTCCTGTGGTCTTTGTTTTAATGAATTCGATTTTTAATAGGCTTTAGTGTGTTACTTTGAAAAAGTTTTTTTGAACTATAACCTTGTAAAAGGATTGAAAACTCAGACAATTAATAGCACTCTGTTTTTAGAACAACAGATCAGATTTAATTTCATGAATGTTTAAAGCGTGTGAGGAACCACATACCAATCTCTTGTAAAAAGAGTGTTGGAGCCTACCACAATAAACATTTACTTAGGCAGAAAGATCCTTTTAGGTCTATAAACATTAGACACGTGCCTCTAAGATTACCTACCTTGGTTGACAATAAATTCAGCCTAATCTAGAATACTATATTGGTCTTTACATTTTGGCGTTGTTGCCGGGGAGACGCAACTAGAGGATTTTAAAAAAAAAAAACAAACAAAAACAATAATAATAGAAAAAAAACAAAAACACAGATTTAGTTTTAATTCTATATTTTAGAAGTCATGATTACTTATGTCTAGACCTAGAGATGATAAAGGTAGATTCATAAAAACCCCCCATACAAAAACTAATCCACCACTAGGAGCAGACCCTTTAGAGAGGATTGAACACACAACTCCAGCTGAGAAAGTCATTGTACAAGAATTAAAGGACAAACAAAAATCAGGGCAGAGACTCACACTCATTGAAAGATAAATTTTTTTGGCATACAAAGCAAAGAAGAAACATCTCCATGAATCCTCTATAACAAGAGAAAGTAGAAAAAAAACCCAACAACCTCTCCTTGAACCTACTGATTTTGAAAAATCTCAAGAAGGATAAAAATCACCAGAACAATCTTTCTTTGAAACAAGTGACATTGAACAAGACATTAAATCAACAGAATAACCTATCAAAATGACTGAGGAAGGAAAAGGATCAGCAAGAGGACCCACTCCTGAAAAACTTAGAGAATATGAGAGACAGCAAGAGGAAAGAAGAATACAAAGAGAAGCTGAACAGAAACAAAGGCAAGATCAAGATCGAAATCCACCAAGAGAAGAGGAAGATTCAACCTTTAAATTTCCTATTCAAGAACCAGGAGAAAACAATGATGAGGAAATAAAAATGAAAAACATACCTCCATCTGTGCTACCAAACATTTATGGCATGGCTTCAGAAGACCCAGATTCATTCTTGTTTGAATTTGACATAGTATGCCGAACATATGGTTACACAGATGATGCCCATAGGCTTATACTCTTTCCAGAAACACTAAAAGCATCAGCACTTAGGTGGTTCATGGGACTTGGTGAACATGCAATAACTGATTGGGATGGCACGAGAAAAATATTCTTAAAGAAATACCAACCTTATTGTAGATCAAGAGAATCTAAAGATGATATCATTAGAATGAATTAACAAGAGGATGAGAGCTTAGAGGAATATTTGGAACAATTTGTTTACAATCTACAAAAATCAAAACACAGAACCATGTCTCTTGATCTGATCTGAACAATATTTTTGAAGGGCATCTAAGAAGAATACTTAGATGATCTTAATTTGATGGGTAAAGGTGATATTTCTACCTTAACTTTTGATGAGATTGTCGATTTGTGTGAAAAGTATTCTAAGAGCAAAGCTAGGAACGGAAAAAGAACCATATCATCCAAAGCCACTAAATCTGCTTCAGCTAGTGTCACAAGGGCTGAAATAGGAAACTTATTGGAAGAATTCAAAACAGACCTATTAAGTACCTTAGGGAACCAAATTGACACTTTAAAAGCAAAGAAAAGACAGGAAGAAGAAGATCAATTAATGGATGTCTTTTGTCCAAAGTGCCGGAAGAAACATGCTTTGAAAGACTACCCTTTAGAAAATGTTCAAAATGTTCAAGTTTGTGCCTTTTGCACTAAAAATCATGATATCTTTCATTGCTCTAAAATCAAGATTTTACAAAATTGTAATTTGGAAGCCAACGCAGATATGGAGAATTTGTATTTCATGGGTGCTAAGAGACCATGGCAACCACAACCTCCACCTCCAGGTATGTTTCCAAATCAAAATTTGCAATTTCCTGCACAAGATCAGATGTATGTTCAGAATTCTTGGAATGTTCCCATGCCGTGGCAACACCAGACTTACCCACAGTAACAATGGAGACCATTTCAGCAATACCCTCAACCATACCAACCATATCCTCAATCATACAAACAATATCCTCATCCATATCAGCAGTATCCTCAAACATATCAGCAATATCCTCAGCATCAAGTTGTCCATCAACCTCAAAACACTCAACAAACATTGCCTGCTCCTCCACCAATAAATCCATCTCAATTACAACTTCCATCTAACCAGCCTACTAGACCTACTTAGATACCTGCTCAACCTATACCTAATCCAAATAATAGAGCAGATAGACCAGCTTATAGTGTAGATGAGGGAACATATTACCCCACTCTACCTTTACAAAATGTCGAGATTAGGTCTAGTAGAATACTTCAAAAAGAACTTCCAGTAGCTGACAAACAAAAATAAAACAAAGAGAATGAAGATGAAACTCCAACTCAGAAGAAACAAAATGATGACATCCAAAATAAAAAAATGCAACCAATGCATCCACCACCTTTTCCGGATAGACTGATCCAAGAAAAACTCCCTATGTCTTTACCTCAGTTTGATGTTTTAAATGAGCTAAAGAATGTCTATATAAAAATTCCACTACTTCAAGCCATATAAGACATTCCGATATATACTAAAGCAATCAAAGAGCTATGCCTCAAGAAGCCTACAAAGAAAATACTTGACCCACAAACTATTCATGTTATTGGACATCTAGTCGGCCTTATGAGAAACACCATTTCAATGGAAAAGTATGTTGATCCTAGTATTCCCAGAGTCACTACAATCATTAACAACATACCTATTCCAAACACTTTGATTGACCTCGAGGATGCAAAAAATTTGATGACCCTTGAAACAATGAAAACACTACAGCTCACAAACTTACAATACACACCAATTGTCCTAGAACTAGCTGATAGGTCTAAAGTTATTCCTGAAAGGATTTTGGAGGACATAATTGTTTCATTGGACTCTTGGGAGTATCTAGTTGACTTTTTAGTCCTTCAGCCAAAATATAATTTAGGAGGACACCCTATCATCCTTGGAATATCATGGTTAGCAACTACTGGTGCATTCATAGGGTGTAGATCAGGTAATATGATTATTTCATGAGGAACTGAAAGAAAACAACTCACTCTGTACTGATCAGCATAATCACCAGCAGTAGCAAACAACTTATGGCTTGATGACAAATACAATGATAAAGAAGAAGTTCAATCTGTTTTTAGCATCAATCAAATCTATGATTTTCAAGAACAGAATAATGATGATTTGGTAGAATTGTTCCTTTCTCAACCTGATATTTCTGAAGAATTAAGAAATGAACAATACAATGTTGCAGATCAACTTTTAGCACAAAGTTTTCAAGAAAAATGTACCATTCATTCTTTGCAAACATTATTTGAAAACATTTTTCCCATTCAATCTATCACAAACACACAGAGTAAGATCATAGAGATTAGTCCAGGAAAAACATTGAATATTGGCACACACCTAGACTTATCTCAAGAAGAAAAATTGATTCAATTATTGAGAAAATATCAAAAGGAATTTTCTTGGGACTACACCGATATGCAGGGAATCCACCCAGAAACATGCACTCACCATATTTACACAGACAGTATTGTAAGACCAGTGAGGCAACCACAGAGAAGAATGAATCCCATCCTTCAGGATATTGTTAGAGATGAATTACAAAAACTACTGAAAGTCAATTTTATTTATCCCATCTCTGACAGTCAGTGGGTATCTCCATTGGTAGTAGTGCCCAAGAAAAATGATAAGTGGAGGATTTGTGTTGATTACAGACAATTGAACAAAGCAACCCTCAAAGATTATTTTCCACTACCATTTATTGACCAAGTTTTTGATACATTAGTTGGGAAATCATCATTTTCTTTTCTTGATGGTTTCAGTGGCTATAACCAGATTAGGATAGCCTTAGAGGACCATGAAAAAACCACTTTTACTTGTCCCTGGGGAATTTATTCTTACAATGTTTTACCATTTGGACTCTGTAATGCTCCAGCTACATTTTAGAGAGATGTATTAGCTATTTTTGCTGATTTAGTTCATGACTGTGTTGAAGTTTATATGGATGATTTTTCAGTGTATGGTAATTCATTTGAGAATTCATTAGAAAATCTTGAGAAAGTTTTGAAGAGATGTATTGAAGCCAATTTATTCTTGAGTAATGAAAAGTGTTTTATGATGCTAAATGAAGGGGTAGTATTGAGTCATTATATTTCTTCAGAAGGCATTAAAGTAGATCCATCAAAAATCCAAATAATTGTCAATTTGCCAATTTCGAAGACTCAAAAAGAGGTAAGAAGCTTTCTTGGGTATGCAAGCTATTATAGAAGGTTTATTGAGCATTTTAGTAAGATAGCTTTACCTCTATTTAAGCTTCTTGCAAAAGATGCACCTTTCAACTAGAATGAAAATTTTCAAAAATCTTTTGAAACACTCAAAGAAAAATTATCAACCACACCTATTTTAAAAGGACCTAATTGGACCCTACCCTTTCACATCTTTACATATGCATCTGATACTGCAGTAGGTGCCTCATTAAGCAAAAAATAAGAGTATTTGAATTATGCCATCTATTTTATAAGTAAAAATCTGAAACTTGTAGAACTTAATTACACAATTACTAAAAAATAAATGCTTGCAATCATACATGCTGTGAATAAATTCCGAAATTATATAACTGGTTATGAGGTTTTTGTCCATACTGACCACTCTGCCATTAAGTATTTAATGAACAAACCAATAACTAATGGCAAAGTTACCAGATGGTTGTTATTGCTACAGGAATTTAATATTACAGTGTTGGATAGACTAGGTAAAGAGAACCAGGTGGAAGATTTTCTTTCTAGACTCCAGAATCCAGGTGAGGTTGTTCCAGTTGAAGATTCTTTTCCCAATGAAAACTTATTCACAATATCAATAGTGGATCCATGGTATGTTGATTTAGCTAATTATCTGTCCACGGGAAAAACACCTCCATATTTTACCACAAAGGAAAAGAAAAGACTCATCAAGAAAAGTGCCAGATATTCATGGGTTAATGGAGATTTATTTTACACTGGTTATAATATGATTATTAGAATATGTGTAAGAAATGATGAAATAATTGACATTTTAAAATCTTGCCATGATGAACCTTGTGGTGGGCATTTTGCAACTAAAAGGACAACATTCAAGATCCTCAGTCTTGGCTATTATTGGCCATCAATTTTTAAGGATTCCAAGAAGTATGTGAGAAGTTGTGACAGTTGCCAAAGAATGGGTAGACCAACTGCTTCAGATGATATGCCACTTCAGCCTCAAGTACATTTAGAGCCATTTGAAAAATGGGCTCTAGATTTTGTAGGACCTATCAATCCACCTTCAAAGGAAAAAAAGTACATCTTAGTATGTACTAACTACGTGACTAAATGGGCTGAAGAAAAAGCACTTGTCCGGGCAACTGAACAAACAGTGGTAAACTTCCTTTTTGAAGAAATTTTTGTAAGGTATGGAGTGCCTAGAGAGATAGTAACAGACCAAGGTACTCAGTTTACATCAAGGCTGGTTCAAGACATCACAGAAAAATATAAAATCAAGCACAGGAAAAGTACACCTTACCATCCACATGCCAATGGCCAAGTGGAATCTATAAATAAAACTTTGGAAGGAATTATCACTAAAACGGTGGAAATGAACAGAAAGAATTAGGAGGAAAATCTCAAGGATGCTCTCTGGGCTTACAGAATCACATGGAAAGACACTACAGTATTTACACCATACCAGCTGGTGTATGGAAAAGAGGTAATGCTTCCTATTGAATTTCAGATACATACTTATAAAATGGTTGCAGATTTAGGCATTGATCTCAATGAAGCACAAAAAGAGAGAATTATGCAATTGAACCAGTTAGATGAAATGAGGCAACAAGCAGAGGAGAGAACAATCTTAATGCAGAAACAAAGAAAACAGTGACATGATTCACACCTAAAGAAGAAATATTTTAAAGAAGGTGACTGGGCTTTACTCTTTGACTCCAAATTCAGAGATCATGAAGCCAAGTTCACAACACATTGGATGGGCCCATATGAAATAGTTCAAGTATTTGACAATGGATCAGTCAAACTTACTACAATTGATGGAGAAGGAAAAACCTTTATTTTCAATGGACATAGATTGAAACTCTATCATAAGCCCATCATCAAAGAAGATTTTATTCAAACTGTATCTCAGCAAAAGGAGGTTGAGATATCACAGCCTTCAGCTGTGATATCTCTACCTTAGTCATTTCAATTTTTTTTTAAATAAAAAATAAAAAATAATAAATAATAAAACATTAAAAAAAAATAAAATTAAAAAATAATGGTTTAGATGTGAAAACCAGACTCTGGCACACTCTAAACCCGAATTCTTACTGGAAAACCAATCATTTGGCTGGTAAGAATTCATTGTTCTAGTTATTTCCTGTTTTTCAAAAATTCAATAATGACTTGAGGACAAGTCAAAGAATTAGTGGGGGAGAAGAAACAGTGGTTTTTCCCTATCTCATCTCCTCATTCTCAATTTTTCAAGGCATTTGTTTCAGTAATTCAATGTTTCAATAAGATATTTTTTGTTCTAATCAGTAAAGGGACCTGTTCAAGCCACAAAATATGCAGTGGGACCTATTTCAACATGATTATACAGAGGGACCTGTTCAAAGGCTATGTCAATACAAACAGCAGAGGGACCTGTTCAAAGACTGCATCAAAAGGTACACAAGGCTAATTCAAGAATTTTCAAAGGTTGCCTATCAAAATTCTAAACAAGGCTGCATCAACACCAAAGATAAATAGCAGCTTCACAAACATGACTCTTCAGATTTTAAGGGACCTGTTATACTCAATTTCAAAGGGACCTGTTTTCGAAGACAATGATCAGTTACAAAGACAATCAGATCAGTCACACTTGTACAAGCAAATCAGTTACACCTGCAAAGAGAAAAAATGGGATTTTATCAGCCAACAAGTGTAATGTATTGAAAGATTTTTTTTTTTTAGCATTTAAATTCCTAGATTATTTTAGTGTTGAATAAGTAATTATGATTGCTTATTATCAATTTCATAAGCCTTTTTATAACCCTCATACCCATATTCCTCTTCCTATTTCTATACGAACATTTCTATTTTCATAACACCCATTCCTATTCCTACCATTCCTACCCATATCATCCATTTTAACCTATTTCGAGCCATATTCCTTAAAACCTTTTTCACAGACTCGTCATTTAACTTCTGCCAACAAAGTACCAACAAGCCTTATAATGAGAAGATCCGTCAAAGGGAAGACATCTATAAAACCACCTGTCCTCAATTGATCCTTCAGAATGGATAACATATTTTTTGAAAGGAGAAGCGAAATCAAAATCAGAATGGTACAGAAGTGGAATGGTGCAGGACCATGAGAATAAAGAGCATAATCTTGTGTGATAAAGTAAAAGTGGGTTTGAGATAGAAAACCGGTACTATCACGTGGTTGAAAAGTTGTATTTAAGTTTTATCAAAAGAACATGATATATGTTTGTTGTTGACACGTAAGGAGGTAGTGGTATTCTAATACCACTAATTTCACGTAGATTTGGAGCGTTAACACTCGAAGGCTTTAACAACGCGATATTCATTGGTGATCGTCCGATCAGGGTTTGCAACACGACAAGCTATGGGTCGTCGATTGAAGAAGTACATGAATTGGTGGGACCCATTCATAATATAATGCCAAGGTTTATGACTGGAGAATGTTTGACGCATGGTTTAACCTTAGGCGGGGGCATATATATGTATCTAATTGAAAAGTCAAAGCGCATATATAATTTATGAAATATCAAATGTTTCTTTGATAAGTTATAAAAGAGGTCTATATCTGCTTATGAGTGTATCCGCCAATGATTTCATTTCTCTGTCAGCACGTCTTGTATACTCTGTTACTATGATTGTGTTTTCTGCAAACCACTATCATTCCCCTGTATTTATGATTTGAACTCTCTGTGACACGTCTTCAGGCTCTGTAAATAAGACTACGGTCTTTCATGATAACACCCTAATCTCAACGCAATCATTATAAAAATTTCATCTCATGATAACAGGAAAAATCAAGGTCGAGCGCTGAGTTTTCATTTTATGAAACTCTGATTTCATAAAATTCGGCTAACATTTGGGCTCTGAGTTTTAAAATAGAAAAGCCGAGATAATAGGTGTTTAAAAAAAGGGAGAAAATATAGCAGTTGGAGTTATCTAGAATCTTGACTTCTGCCCAGAAATTTGAGACCAGCTCAGATATTTGAAGAAGTAAGCTCAGAAATTTACGACCGGCTCAAACATTTGAAGAAGTCAGTTCAGAAACTTAAGGTCAACTCAGTGGAACGCAACAAGAAAGGTAACAAGTTGAAAAACCCTGGTTAAATTTTTGTTTCATAGAGTATAATAAAAAAGGGTTAGAACAGATATTTTTCTAGAAATGAAAAATAGAGTAGAGCTTGAGAAATTTGATAGCTCAAAATACCATGAAGACTGTGTTAAAATTTTGAGGGAAAAACAATGGTTATCTTTTCTAGATAAATTCAATGGAAACAATGAAGAAGTTATAAAACAATTTGCATTTTCATTTAATGGAGAAAAAGCTTTGATAGGAAATTTCTCTTTCATAATCTCAGAGGATATAATAGCTCAGTCATTAAACATTAGTCCAGAAGGGGAAAAATATTTCAAAACCAAGCAGTTTAGAGAAAAATCATGGACTCAGTTTATGTCTAGGTCAAGATTTTCTTCTGTCAATTGGAAAAAGGGTGTTCCTAGAAGTTGGTTAATCCACCCATGGGACGAAATGGTATACATTCTTCAAAAATTTGTCACATGTGAAGGGCGTTACAGCATAGTATACCTGTATCACATAAAAATATTTTTGCACTTAAAGGGTCAATGCACTATCAGTTTGCCTTACTTTCTTTTATATATTTTGACTAAAATGTCAAAGACCATCCAATAACAAAAGGGTAATGAAGATAGAAGCTTGTATCATTTTGGTTTGATCAAAATTTTAATTGAATTTGAATTGCAAAAGAGAGGAATAACATGGGAAGGGTTTTTAGTTGCCAATCAAATCAAAACCAAAGAAGATGAACAGGAGAAACAAGGAAGCATAGGGTTTATGGTTGATGTTTATGAGGAAACCCCTGAATTTAAGTCAAGCATTGTTGCTCAGCCCAGTAGTAGTGTGAAAACAAGGAGAATGAGGCAAGAAGATGCCAAGAAAATTGCAAAAGACAAAATTTTCACTACTTACACAAGAAGATCAAGGAGGATAAAAAGAAACAAAATACAAGATGATCAACCAGAGCTAGATATAAATTCACCAATGGAAATTGAAATTAGTGCTAATTCACAGCCAGAACAAAATGTAGAAATGGAAACTGAATTTAACAAGGGAGAAAGAAAAGAGCCAGTACCTACAAACAAGAAACAGAGAAAGCTAAAGAAACAAATCGAAGAGTTAAAAGAGGAACTTATGGAAGCAGATATGTTAGAAAGATTCATAAAGAAATAAAATGAAGTGTTAAGAGCCCATAACAAGAAGATGCAATAGAAAAATGAGAAATTAAAAAGGAAATTCAAAGAACTCAAAAATGATCAAGTTGAAATATGTAAATGGGCAACAAAATGGTACATACAGAAAAAGGCTCTCAAAGAAAAATACAAGAACATGAGGCATGAGTTTCAAGCCCAGAATAATGTAGATGTATTGCTACAAGCAGCAGCAGAAGCAGAACATAAAGGGAGCACATCAAGTTAGCATGATGACATGCTAAATCATTGAGTTTGGGGGAAATGTTGGTATTATTTTATGGCTATCTTTTTCTCCTAAAATCCCATCATTTATCCACAATTTTCTTCCATAAATCCCTTATAATTTATCGAAATTGATTAATATAGCATTATAATTTTTATTTTTACATTAAAATTAATTTATGGAATTTTTGTGTTAAAAATTGAAATTTTTCAAGAAAATTACAGGATGTGATAACTTCCTGTAAATGGTTTATGTTATGACACGTGGCATAGCAGGTAGATCAAAACGAAGGACAAGGACGTGATCTGGAACATACACAGATGATGAAAAATCTATCCAGCGTCAGATTTGAAGTTCCTAAATAGCCGGTCAACGCTGGTCAAACCCAGCTAATCTAGCAAAAAAATCTGAGTCATAATGAATGAGCTTGATATTTTTCTTATGAATAGGAATTACAAACTAATTCGATCTGTTTTTGAGATCAGTTAGGATTAGAAGGAACGAAAATAACCTCTCTTGATTGTAATTTTTGATAAATAAGTGAATGGAAGCATGTAATAGGCTAATGATGCTAGTGATATTATTGAATGTAGGAGAAGACTTGAGACTGTGTACGTGCTTCGGAACTTTTTTTTAATGTAACTCATTCCCAGATTTTAATCAGAGACAGAATTATATCATTTATGGTGTTTTGAGTTAGTATTTTCATCATTTGAATTTTCCCCAAGTGTGCCTTCAAAGCGTGGAAGGGCCCCCATGTGAGGTCGATACACTTCTCTTTACATTTTCATTAGATTTAATATTCAAATCTGATTTAGTATTTTAATTTATATGCTTTGAGTTCATTGATTTTGATTAAGAGAGCTTGAGATTTCCTTCATCATTTTTATTTCATGATTCATAGTTATAATTGAAGGATTCAATTACTAAATTAATGAACAGTCATTGTAAGAGGGTTTAGTTGAGTATTGAATTTGAAATCATTCCTGTGATCTCTGTTTTAATGAATTCAATTTTTAATAGGCTTTAGTGTGTTACTTTCAAAGAGTTTTCTTGAACTATAACCTTGTAAAAGGATTGAAAACTCAAACAATTAGTAGCACTCTGTTTTTAGAACAACAGATCAGATTTAATTTCATGAATGTTTAAAGTGTGTGAGGAACCACATATCAATCTCTTGTAAAAAGAGTGCTGGAGCCTACCACAATAAACATTTACTTAGGCAAATAGATCCTTTTATGTCTATAAACATTAGACACTTGCCTCTAAGATTACCTACCTTGGTTGACAATAAATTGAGCCTAATCTAGAATACTAGATTGGTCTTTATAGATACCTCAGCTCTAGTAACACAAGAAGACAAAGAAGAGTTTTGGGAAGCTGTTAGTTCTGAGTTTTTGTTGGAAAAATAGTCTTTAGATAAATTCAAAGAGATTGACCCTTTTGAATTATTGTTGAAAAGTAAAGTTGGTTTTCCCCTTCCAAATTGGAGTTCAATTATTAGTGACCCACAAATACCAAATAGTCCTCCTCATAGCAGTTTTTCATCTTCTATTTCTTCCATCCCTAAAGCTACTACAATCCCTTTAACCATGGCTAGAAATGTATCTCCTCCACCTGTTTCACCTGCTATATATGCCCCTCTTGTTCTTCCAAATGTCGTACATGATCTCCCTCGTAAATATGTTGCTAGAATCAAAACTTGGGGAAGTGATGAAAACATTACTGTAGAGGAACATGTGGATCAATTTAATGATTTTATAGACAAGGAGGAGGTTGATGATGAAGATGTTAAGTTGAGTTTTTTTGCTCAGATTTTTACTAGTGAGGTTAGAAAGTGGTATAAATACCTTACTCCTAGAAGTATTCATAATTGGAATGAGTTTGAAGATGCTTTTCTGAGAAAATAGGGAAATAGAAATAATCGAGTACAAGCCCTCACCAAGTATAGTACTTTGAAGAGAGCTGCTGATGAATCTATTCAAAACTTTTCAAAAAGGTTTAATAAGGTGTTAGACTCTATTCCTACAGAAACCAGTGAAGGCCAAGGGAAAATAGAAATCAGCAGCCTGATCCTCCAGTGAGACCTCCTTTCCAATAGAACTTGGTTGATGAATAAGATGATCTTGAAATTCCTGAAGAGTCTACTCACTGTTTTGATGAGGAAATATTTGGAATTTTCTTGACAAAATAATAACATGATCAACTAGACTAAAGTAATCATGAAGAGGAAACATTAGACTGTCTAAAGGGATATCAACATGCTATTTTCAAGATTAAAAAACAATACAATCTCTGAAATATAAATGTGCCTACCATTGCAAAAAAAACACAGCTTAAGAAAGATATACCTAAGGTTGCTGATGGCAAGAAGGATGCTCCTAAGTTCGCTGAAGATAAGATAGATACTCCAGTTGTTCTTCCTATCAAAGAAGCTGAAAAATATGTTTATGTTTTCAACCTTGAGAATGAAATTTCTAAGATTAAAATATCAATCCCTTTTGGTGAGATTCTAAAGGTAGATGAATATAAAAGCAAGATTGTTAAAATTTTAAATTCACAACTAGGAGCTGCTAATATCTTGAATTTATTAGAAGATCATCCAATCATATATTTGGGTCCAAGGCTAGAAGTTGAACAGAATGAGGAGGTCCCTCCTTTTTATGTGAGCCTTAGCATTCATGACATGACATTGCATAATGCTATGTTGGATTCAGGGGCCTCTCACAATATTATTCCCAAATTAATCATGCAAATAATGGGGTTAGAAATAACTAGGCCATATAAAGACTTGTTTTCTTTCGATTCAAAAAGAGTTCAATGCATTGGTTTAATCAAGGATGTTGTTGTTGGTCTAACACAAGTTCCTAATAAGACTATAGTCATGGAAATCTTGTTTGCATAAATTCCACCAAAGTTTCGTATGATGTTTTCAAGGTCATGGGAAGCAAAAATTAAAGGTACAATGCAAATGGATCTTACTTATGCTACCTATAATGTTCCAAATCTGGAACTCAGCAATGCATAATTTGTATATCAGTCCTGTTATGATTAATAAGCTTAAAATATACATAATAAACACATATACATAATTTCTAGCTATACTAGAAACTAATACTTCATTTCATGATCCGGAAAGTGGGGAAAAAGGGGATTTTATGCCCTAAAATGGTTGTTTTCAGAAATGAGCGTGAAAATAAGCAGGGGAAATGGATGGATATGATATATTAGGTCATGAGGGACCTATGCTCCTAATTTCAGCTCAAACTAATGCTTCTAGCTATGTTAAACAACTCCTCCTCTCTCGACTAGGCTAGAAAACATTGATTTCCCATGACTTTCCTAAACAGAAATTTCTGAGTACTGTGACAGCGTAATTTTCATGAGGGTTTCTACATAAAATGATGCAATAATTCTTATATAGATTTTACATGAATCATAAAGCAAATAAATGGAGGTTTAATCACTTATACAGTAGAGACAAGACACCCGGCAAAGGTTTCCGACAAAATGCATGAATAACAAATAGTACTGCAGAAAATAATGCAGTTACTGCATATATGTATTATAAATGGCTGAATATGACATGAGATAAAATAATAATACAAATCAATGGCCCTAGGCCTTCTTATTGTAACTCCCGGAGGGAAATTAACACCTCCTCCTCAAAGACTAGCACACAAAGGAAATGTTAAACCCAGCAACAATACTTCTGCAGAAGAGGACGTAGTTTCTGAAGTAAAATACAATGTGGCTGAATGTGAAGGAATGGCCCCCATCCAAATACTGAAATGAAGCTCAAATCACTCCCCTTTGATCCCTTAATCAAGTTGATCTAAAGAGAGGATAGAATTCCTGCATAGGAATTCCTTGCACTAAGCAGTGCAGCAACTCCGGCTAAACAGCTAAAGCATGCAAGTGGTCTCAAGACCAAAATAGCTTAATACATGAATGAATATCCTTTGATTCTATGCCTTCCTTTTTTCTTTGGTGAGCCTCCTCACCCTGGACCCCACACAATGTAGAGGTGACTTCTTCATGAAGCTTCCTCTTTCAAAACTCCACTACCCTAGCTTGCTTCCCTCCTCTTGTGGCTGCATTGTTGACTTGGTCAACTAATCCACCTCCAATGCCTCTTTCACACTAAGGATCTTCAATCTGGTTTACCTATGTGTGTCTTAGGCTGATCCTTTTTCACATTGAACTACTTTACTTAGGTGATCTCTTCCTCCTCAAGAATGCATGTTGACTTAGTCAAACTTGACTATGTCCTCATCTATTTTGCCTCTGTTCACACTTGCAAGTGTAAAGTTCAGATCCTGAAGTGATCCCCTTCCTTATTAAGGTGGAAATTATTCATATTTTATTTTTCATGGGCTCCCTTACCCATTTATTCCTCTCTTATTTGAAAGTAGTAAAATCTAATGTTCCAAATTGCTATGTGAAAATTTGGGAACATTACAGTCCTCCCCTCCCAAATGTTTCTTGTCCTCAAGAAAATACAAGGATAAGACTGAAGAGTATACTCTCCATCCATGTAGAAACCTCATATGATGAAATCATCCAAGGATCAAGGTGTTGTATCATCAATATATCTCCAAGTTTCTCCTCCCAAGTGTGAAAGCCATCTATTAGAGAACATCCCAAATAGTTAACATGATGTGACAATGAAACATCCATGGGGGAAAAAATGGGCTATTTTAAGACCCTCTTGAAGCATGAGGGCTGATATATATTGGGATTCATCATCCCCATTTGAATCTCTCCTCCCCAAGCTATCAACCAAAAAAAATGATCCACCCTCCAAAATGGTAACTCATGCAAATCATCCTCCACCTGAAGCTCCGGTAAAGTAGGTGGGCTGAAATTATGATCATCGTAGACATGGTAGCCTACCCCACACTACTTTCCTTTCCACTTACGACAAGTTTAAAGGATTTTCTGATCTTGGGCTACCATCATGTTGCCCTCAAATGGCAAGAAGGAAGCTAGACCCCCAAATGTTCCTCTCCCAATGCTATGAATCAAGCTGGCCCAAACCATCTCATACATGATGGACAAGAAATTACCAACATATGGCATCCCATCCATCTGATGGCCCTCCTCATTAAGAAACAAAGATATAGCTATAGAGGCCATGTTTCCTCCCATGCTCCCCTTAGAGCATGTAATGCAGAAATTTTGGGGATGCTCCTCCCCCAAGAGCACATCCACTCTATGTGTTCCTCCTCTAGTCATGCTCCTCATATAGGTAGGAATAATATGATCAAGTAGGATCATGATCAACATCATAATGAGAGAAAGAATGAGGGTTTTATGTGATGCTAGAAGGTACCAACAGTATCCCAAATTTTCACAGCGCAGTCTTCCCCACTGCAGCTTTAGAAAATAGCATGGAAAGTTGTCTCCTGAAAAATGGCTTGTTGTATAAGTCATCACACCCACTAGTAAATAGTAGATGGCTGAGCATGTCAAATAAGCACACAAGAAGCAACCATATACTTGCCCTAGATCATACATTAGATGGTTGTCTCCATCATGATAGCTGGCCAAAAATAGACCATGGAGCCTAAAGAGAAATTTGCCCCTTTGAAGAGCAATGTACTGCAAAGAAATGGTAAGAGAAAAATATTGTGTGGTATAATCAATAAATGCAATAACAGAATTCTTACCATGTAATGAAGACAAGATGGTGACAAGATCTATAGATGAATCCTCCATAGTAGCATGATATACCCATATGAAGAGGAGTGAACCACATGCTGCATGAAAATCCCCCTTCTCATGCTTGGAAATCCAAGTCAAGGAGGTCATACCACAATAATCAATGAGTCCATCCATGATTCTGCTAATCTCACCTCCTCTATGCCCACCAAGTGCATCAAATATGAAGTGATCCTGGGGACACTCCATCAATAAGATCATGCTCCAAAGTGACAGTGTTGTTGGCCTATGCAAATAGGCTCCTGCCAACTCATGAATCCATCCTCTGACATATTCAATGTCAAAGACTTCTCTCATAATGTTACCATCTCCTATTGCAACATCATGCAAAATGTGAGAGCAACTCTGCCCTTGCTCTCTCTCAATCCTCCAAAGCAACAAATGCCCTTGCTGCCCCGACATTCCTCCATCATATAACCCATGTGGCGAAAAGGTCATAACATCATAATTCTTCCACACTCCTTTCCACATGATGCAAGTACCCTGCCAAGTACTCTCCTCCCACATACCCTTGGAAAAAGGATATGTCTCATGATGGCCAAACTCTCTCAAGAGTAGCCAACGCATTTTTGCCTCCTGTTGCCCAATATCATAGTTTAAAGTAACTCTCCAACTTCTTTCTCTCTATCCACATCCATTTTTCCACCGATGAATGCCTTATATCCTCCTCCATCTTGGTATCCCTCCAAAAGAGACTACCATTCTCCCATATCATATTTTTCTCCTTGCTTTCCATGGGATGTTGAAATGCAACTCCTTAGAGACCTCCTAGGGAAGATCTCTCACCGATGATCATCTTGAACCCATAAGGATCACAAGGGGCTGAAATCAAAGCCTCCTTGCTACTACCTCTTGATAGTGATGTAACCCTCCTCCAAGGTGTTTTGACTATCTCATGTCTCAACTCCTGGATGAACGTTCTGCATGAATTTTTTTGGAGCAAGGTTCACTCCATCCTCTAGGTTCATGATTCTCTCCAAAAGATCACACCTCAACCTTAAGGGTTGTGTGCAACTCAACAAGGGTCTATGAGAGTGATGGTTCATTTGCTCCTTGAACCATTCAAGCTTGCATAGTGTAGTGCAATCTTGTTGCTCTTCCTTGACAACAATATTTGATCCTAGGCCATATAAGGACATATTTCCACCATTCTTACAAATATTTTCTGCAATAAGGAAAAATGGAAATCTTCCCATACCTTGGTGAGATGTGGGAACTTCTTGTAGAGCTGCAAAGGCTCTCCCCTCCAATGTAATGGTTGCTCCAACTGCTAGTGTAGAAGGCTGCTCTCTCAATGCTACAATAGTGTTGGTACTTGTCTCTTCCCATGGTGGTGTGGGCTTCCTCTCTTCTGCTCTTTCTCCATCAAATTTTCTAAGCAGCCCTTGAGTAAAATCAAGAAAATAAATCACTCTTGTATGGCTTGAGTGACTGAACCACCAAGCATTGGCTTCACCCTCCAGGTGCAGCGCTGCAACTTCTATTTCCTCCTTCTCTACCATTAGGTGAAGTAGGAAGAATGCGTCAAGCTTTCTTGCCCAAGCTCTAGCTGTATTTGACCCATCAAATGTAGAAAATAGGAACCTATTGCCTCTAATCATTCTTTTACTGCATGGTCTTCTTTCTTCTCTTAGTTGAATAAACTGAGGGAAATCTATGGTTTCTTTGAAAGCCCTGGGTTGGAAATTGTATTCTGCCAAATACCCACTTAGGATTTCATGCTCTAAGTGGTCTCCTTTCTCTTCACCTCCTCTATGAGAACAGGAAGTGCATGCATATTTTTCTTCCTCTTGAAACCTAGAGGTTTCATTGCAGCTTTCTCCTCCTTGAAACCCTTTTGGAGTTTCAATGCATTTATCTTCTTCTTTCTTATTGGATCTGAAAATGGATGAGATTAAGCTCATATTCTCCATCATTTTGATCTCTAGTTTTCCTCTTTGCTTCTCTGATAGCTTGATCTCATAGGCTGTGCCAGAGATCATGCTTTGATACCACTATAATGTTCCAAATCTGGAACTCAGCATTGCATAAGCTATATAACGGTATTTTTATGATGAATAAGCTTAAAATATACATAATAAACACATAAAAATCATTTCTAGCTACATCAGCAACTTATACTTCATTTCATGATCCGGAAAGTGGGGAAAAAGGGGATTTTATGCCCTAAAATGGTTGTTTTCAGAAATGAGTGTGAAAATAAGTAGGGGAAATGGATGGATATGATATATTAGGTCATGCGTGACCTATTCTCTGAATTTAAGCTCAAAATAATTGTTCTAGCAATGTTAAACAACTCCTCCTCTCCCGACTAGTCTAGAAAACATTGATTTCCCATGACTTTACTAAACAGAAATTTCTGAATACTGTGAGAGAATAATTTTCATGAGGCTTTCTATATAAAATTATGAAATAATTATGATATAGAGTTTACATGAATCATACAGCAAAGAAATGGAGGTTTAATCACTTATACAGTAGAGACAAGACACCCGACAAAGGTTTTCAGTAGAATGCATGAATAACAAATAGTACTGCAAAAAATAATGTAGTTACTCCATCTCTGTATTATACATGGCTGAATATGACATGAGATAACAGAATAATACAAAAACATGGCCCTAGGCCTTCTTATTGTAACTCCCAGAGGGAAATGAACACCTCCTCCTCAAAGACTAGCACACAAAGGCAATGTTAAACCCAACAACAATGCTTCTGCAGAAAAGAACACAGTTTCTGAAGTAAAATGTGTTGTGTCTGAATGTGAAGGAAAGTCCCCAAGCTAAATATTGAAATGAAGCTCAAATCACTCCTTTTTGATCCCTTAAGCAAGCTGATCTAAAGAGAGGATGGAATTCCCGCATAGGAATTCCTTGCACTAAGCAGTGCAGCAACTCCGGCTAAACAACTGAAGCATGCAAGTGGTCTCAAGACCAAAATAGCTTAATACATGAATGAATCTCCTTTGATGCTATACCTTACTTTTATCTTTGGTGAGCCTCCTCACCCCGGACCCCACACAATGTTAAGGTGACTTCTTCATGAAGCTTCCTCTTTCAAAATTGTGCTGCCCTAGCTTGCTTCCATCCTCTTGTGGCTACACCATTGACTTGGTCAACTAATCCACCTCCAAAACCTCTTTCACACTAAGGATCTTCAATCTAGTTCACATATGTGTGTCTTAGGCTGATCCTTGTTCACATTGAACTGGTTTACTTAGGTGATCTCTTCCTCCTCAAGAATGCATGTTGACTTAGTCAAACTTGACTATGTCCTCATCTATTTTGCCTATGTTCACACTTGCAAGTGTAAATTTCAGCTCCTGAAGTTGTCCCCTTCCTTATTAAGGTGGAAATTATTCATATTTTATTTTTCATGGGCTCCCTTACCCATTTATTCCTCTCCTACATGAAAGTAGCAAAATCTAATGTTCCAAATTGCTATGTGCAAATTTGAGAACATTACACTACCATTCCTGTTTTTGATGAGAAAAGAATATTATATCGAGAGACAAGAATGGCCTACATGGTGAGTAGTAAATCCAAACCCCAAAATTTTCCAATTTATGCTCTTGATACTAAACTTGGTTCTACTATTCTTTCCAATGAGTCGACTAGTGAAGCAGAAGAGGAGAGGAAAGTAGAAAATCAAAGTTTTGAAATTCAACAGTCTAAAAATCAGCAAACAAAAGATCAGCAAGTCAGCGATAAGCAGGTGGAAGGTTGGTGGTCATTGCATTTTGATGGATCAACAAGCAGAGAAGCAGCAGGAGAAGGGATTTGGATTAAAAATCCAAGTGATGAGAGTAAGTTCCTTTCTTATAAACTAAACTTTGATTGCATGAACAACATGGCTGAGTATGAATCCTTGATTTTGGGTCTAGAATTTTTTAAAAGAATGAATGCTCAAAACATTTCTATTTTTGGAGACTGAGAATTAGTGATTAAAAAATTTGAAGTTGTTTATCAAACAAAAGATACAAGGATGAGAGGATATAGGAACTTGGTTTTGGACATGTTAGAAAACTTTCAAGCCTATTCATTCATGGTCAAAACTAGAGAAAAAAACTCCATTGTTGATTCTCTTGCTATCTCTGCAAGTATTTTCATTATTCCTATGCATTCCATAGAAAAATATGAGGTTGAGATTCGCCATAGACCAGCTATCCCTGATAATATTACTCATTGGCAAGTTTTTGAGGATGATCAACAAGTGAAGAACTTTATTGAGCTGAAAGAAGAGTTTGAAAATATACAAGTAGATCAACAAAACATGTTGGTTGAATCTAAAGGGAATTCTCAAGTTTTGCAACTAAAGAACAATTCCATACCAAAGGGACTCATACCTCTAGAAAAAAAAAAATTGATCGGAATGATGTTTTTAAATCCCCTAAGATACAAGCTGATGATGAAGAAGTTGAGAGTTGTAATCTTGGTACAATAGTTATACCCAAAATGATTAAACTTTCAAAGTTTCTTTCAGCTGATATGAAGTTTAAGTATGTTGAAATGATGAAGAGATTCATAGATGTCTTTGCTTGGAACTATGTTGATTTGAAAGAATATGATCCCACCATTATTCAGCATACTATTCCCATAAAAGAAAATGAAAAGCCTTTCAAGAAGAAGTTGAGGAGGATCAATCCACTTCTCATGCCATTGATTGAGAAGGAGGACCAAAAACTCTTTGATGCCAAAATCATTGTTCCAATCAGATTTTCAAATTGGCTTGCGAACTTGGTTCCAGTTAGGAAAAAGAGTGGAGAAATCAGAATATGCATTGACTTTAGAAATTTGAATTAATCTTCCCTGAGGACAATTATCCCCTCCCAAAGATGGACCGAATTTTGCAAACTATTGTTGGTTCTTAGAGAATGTCTATGCTTGATGGTCTTTCAGGTTATAATCAGATCCTTGTACATCCTGATGATTAGGAAAAAAACATCCTTTACTACACCATGGGGCACTTTCATGTATGCCAAGATGCCATTTGGTCTCATGAATGCAAGAGCTACCTTTCAGATGGAAATGGACATTGTTTTTTCTGAAGAGAAGGACAAGATGGTGGTTGTTTATCTTGATGACATAACAGTCTTCTCAAGGAGGGAAGAAGATCACTTGAAACACCTAAAAATAATTCTGCTGAAGTGTAGAAGGTTTTCCATCTCTCTAAATCCCACCAAAATTATTTTTTCTTTAACTTCAGGTAAATTACTTGGACATATAATTTGTAAATATGGGATTAATATTGATCCAAACAGGGTCAATGCAATTCAGAAGGTGGATTTTCCAAGAAGTAGGAAGGAGATTCAATATTTCCTTGGAAAGGTAAATTTTGTCGAGATTGTGAAGGACATAACAAGGATGTTGAAGAAGGGAGTTGATATTAAGTGGACAGCAGAAGCAAGACACTCATTTGAGAAAATAAAAGGGACACTCACACAAGCACCGGTATTGATCAGTCTAGATTTCTCAAAGGAATTTCTGGTCTTTACTTTTGCATCAGAGAATACTATCATTGGAGTTCTGCTACAAAAGGGATAGCAAGGTATTAAGGAGCCAATTTATTTCTTTATTAGGACATTAGACAACTCTGAGCTGAAGTATAATATCTTAGAGAAGCAGGCCTATGCCTTGGTGAAGGCTATCAGAGATTTCAGAATTTATATTCTACATTCTCATATTGTGGCATTTGTTCCTAATATTGTTGTGAAAGACATCCTCACTCAAGCCGACCCTGATGGTAAGAGGGGGAAATGGATTTCCAAATTGCTAGAGTATGATATAGAAATTAAGCCAACAAAACTGGTCAAGGGGCAAGGCTTAGAAAAGTTGATGGCGCAGTCAAACTTTGACTGTCTTGACATAAACTTGATTGTAGAAATATCAGAAATTTCAGATGATGAAAAAGAACTAGTTCCTATTGAAGAAAAATACATCACTTGAGATTGGTACAAGGAGGTTGTTTTTGTCCTACAGTACCATAAATCACCTACCGATTTAACAAAGTCTAAAGCAAGTTTTTTAAAGCTAAAATACTTGAGATATTTTATTTTTGACAGAAATCTCTTTTGGAAGGATACTGGCGGAATTTAGCTGAATTGTTTGCTCGAAGAGGAGGCTGATAAAGTAATTGAGGAGTTCCACAAAGGATATTTTGGAGGCCGCCATTATTGGAAGGCGACAGTGAACAAGATTCTAAGAGCAGGGTATTATTGGCCTACAATGTTTAAGGATGTCTACAAGAAGGTTGTTGCCTGCCATGAATGCTAGATTTTCGAGGGTAAGAAGAAGCTTTACCTTTACCTTTGATTCCTATCTATGTAGAAGCGCCATTTCAGCAGTGGGGATTAGATTTTATTGGGAAGATTCATCCATCATCATCAAGTCAGCATCGCTGCATTGTTACAGCAACTGATTACTTCACGAAATGGATTGAAGCAATCCCAACTAGGCAAGAAAATGATTCTGTGATTATTTCTTTTTTAGAAAATAATATCTTGTCTAGATTTGGTTGCCCCATGAATATTATAACTGATAATTCACAATAATTTAAGTCTGAGAAGCTGATAATTTTTTTTCATCAATATCATATTACTCTTGGGAATTCTACTGCATACTATCCACAAGGGAATGATCTTATTGAATCTTCTAACAAGTGTCTTATGAGGATCATTAAAAAGGTATTGCGGGAGAATAAGAAGACTTGGCATTTGAAGCTGGAGTATGCCTTATGGGTTGATAGGATATGCACAAAAAGGTCAATTGGAACATCACCATAGAGTTGGTATATGGAGCTGAGGCTATTTTTCCTACATATCTAGGGGTACCTGTCATGAAGTTGATTCAAGGGCTAGAAGAGGAACCAAATGCAGTCCAGAGGAGAATCAATTAGCTGATAGCTCTGCAAGAGAAGAGGAATAAGGTTTATAACAACAATCAACAATTTCAAAATAGAATCAAGAGGAAATTTGATAAAAATATCAAGGAATAAATTTTTCAAATTTAGAATGAAGTGTTGAAATGGGAGGCCAAAATTGAAGAGAAAGGCAAACATGGTAATTTTGAGAACTTATGGAAATGTCCTTTCAAGATAGCTACTTTCCATGGAAACAATACTTACATACTGCAGGAGATGGATGGAAAACAGTATGCTGGAGGACCTATCAATGGCAGGTTTTTAAAGCATTATTCTTCCTAAAATCTGATTTATCATTCATGTCATTGTACATACTCCATTTTATGAGTTGTTCTGCTAATAATGAAAAGCTAAATCAACAAGATTGAGCCTGAGGTGAAAGGCCATTAGAGCTTGAGGAGGAAGCTTGGAAATTTCAAATTTTTTTCTATTTTGGTCAAGAAAATGGATAGTAGCATTGGAACTACTAGTTCTTAGTGTACCACAGGGGCACACTATCCCAAGTGGAGCCACTATTATCACACAAAAATTTTCAAAACATTATTGGGTTACCTCTGTTTTTATCATGATTTCAAAATAGGTTTAAAAGTCATTTTAGGATTTGGTTAAGGGTAGGTTAGATTTTCACAAGTCCAAAGGTCATCATTAAGTACAAATAAAGTCTTTAAAGGGTCCAGTCATGGTCAAATATTCATATTTTCCATTTAGGAGTCATTCCATAAGGTTTCGGGTTAAAATTGTGCAATTAGCCAAGAATCCATGTTTTCATAGCGTCATTAGTTCAAAAAAGTGGATTTGTGCTACAAAAGCACTAATAGTTTCGTAGTGCAAACTGGGAAAAATACACTGTTGGTGCTACGAAAGCGCGGTTTCTTAACCGTCTTGTCAATTAAGCTAAAATCTGTCAGAATCTGTTGGGAAATGATAGGTTAGTGATATCATGAGTCAGTTAGTGATGAGATTCAATGTACTTACCCATCCTACTTTCATCATTGTTATGATAGGGTATGAATGAGGCATCATTCAGTTATGAGATGACATTTCAAATTCAAAATCTTGACTAATTTGGTCATTCTCATTTCATTTGCCTCCATGTTGGGGTTCCCGTGTTTTGGCCAGATTGGCAAGACCAAAAGATGAGACAACATCAAAACCACTTTAAAACCCTAGTATCTAGCCCTCCTGGGTCTAGAGAGGGATCTCTCTATATAAGCAAAGGTTTTATGTCTTTGAAGCTCAAAATTTAATATGTTAGGCTAGTTATAAGGCTCGAGGTTTGTTTGTTAGATTGTTTGTTTGGTTGTTGGGAATCAGGAAAGAAGGGTTTCAATATAAGACAAGGATGAGCAAAGAGGATTTGAAGCAAAGGAGGGATGATTTCAGAGAACATCAATACCATTGGGCAATGGAGTCAGGAAAGGGTTTACTTGCTATTCAATGTCTAGGCTTTCAGTTGGGCTAGTCATCTAAAGCATTGGATCTTGAAGATGATAATGTGGCATGAAATGGTGAGAGAGAAGGTGAAAGCAAGGAAACCTCCAAGGTGACCTTCAGAAATCAGATTCAGGGACAGGACATGCCATTGGACAACCTGTGATCTAAAACCTAAAGGCTAACTCTTCAGACAAGGAAAAATTGAATATTTGGACACAAAGATGAAAACCTGAGATCAGAGAGAGACTTTGAAATCTCAATGCTTCGGCCTCCAACTTAAGGGATCTTATGGAGGTTAAATGAATTGAAAAGGGTCTTAGTGAGACATAAACAGAGTTCTAAACTCCCAGTATCCCAATTCATTCAATTAAAACCTGCCAAGAACGTCTAAGAACAGATTCATTAATTCATACATCATCTAGCAGCATATGGAACCACTACACTGGTTAAATTAGCTTGAAATCAATCCTCAGATAACACATACAGCAGAAAACATTGAAGGCAAGGAGAGCAGAAACATAGGGTATCTAACAAGGGTAAATCCTATGCCAGATTTCGGATGCATGCCAGAAGAAATGAAATGTAATGAACTAAAAAGGAGAAAACATAGACGAAGACAGAAAACATCACCGATGCTTTAAATCAAGATCCAAAGAAATGTGCTTGTCATATTAAAGAGAAACACTAGTAAAGTACAACATTACCAATAGCTTGATATTCAGTCTGAAAACATCTTCCTCAACCTATCTTACAACTTTACACAGAGAACATGTCTCAAGAGAAACAACTTGCAATTCACAGATAGTCGATCAACAACCTTTACAATGAGTCTCTTCATGAATTTTATAGCTAAAAAGAGGCTAAGGAGGTAGATGGAAAACTAAATGTGGCATTAAAACTCAGAAGAGGAAAAGGGCCGAGGCCTCATTTTGTTTTAAATTCTGGGCATTTATCTCTGGTACTCTTTGGGTGAAAGAGTGGTCTTCGTCAGGCTGCAATTAATTCCAGGTATGACTTAGATGTATTTTTTTGTAGCGCCACTGCAGTACTCTGGCGAACTGAAAAAAATGCAGATCGAGGTTTCAGGTCTGCCATATTGAGTAACAAATGCTTTTGATAGCCTAGGACTGTTTCCAGGGTAGAAATCTCTTCAGGAACACGGTATAGAATGGAAACAGTATGGACACTTCATCCTTTCACAAGTAGGAACATTCTGCTGATGTGACACCCTGATACATATTGTTTTCTGTGCCCTAAGCCATTCTCTGATCTTTCACTGATACTCTTTTCCACTCCATTATTGCCTCTGTCTGTGAAATCTTCTCTTTAATGGCTCTGGAAAGATTTTACATAGTTTAACCCCGTTCCTTTAATGAAAGTCGTGTCATAACACTTTCCTAGGCCTTTTTCATATTTTCGATCTCTGCACATGACATTCTATGTGTTCTTTGCCACTGTAATAGTGACCGTGAATCACGGCGGTTTTTCGTCGCCCGCAAGCCTGCAAAACACGCAAACATGTTAAGAAAACTATACATGGGAAGGGTGGATGCAACGAGGAAAATGAGGATGGCCGTGCAAACCGGTGAAATGGTGGAATAGTGTAGGGTGATGGTGGAAAATGCAGCTTAACAGTGGAAGATGGTCATGGTGAAAGTTGGTAGAATGCGAAAATTTGACACTTGGGCCTTTGAATGAAATATATAGGGGAGCCGATGAAAATGCGAGGAAAACACGTGGAATGGTGACGTGGCGGGACCCGGTCGATGGCGGGGCGCGGATTCAATTCTAGTCGTCTGATCTCAGGAGGAGATCGACAATGGAAAACACGTCGGAGGGTGACAGATGGTGGGCCATGGGTCTATTTGTCTTGGGCTAACCCCCGCGCATCTGCATATCACACCGAGTCAAACGCCAAACTTTAACGTGCGATAGGGGTGGTTTTCAAATAGTGCTCGATGCCACGTGTCCTGCGGTGAGTGGAATCGCTCCAACACTAAACATACTGCCTGCCCTCCGAAAGGCGGTGCGATGGAAACCGGCGGGTTTAAACAGTGTTTTTGCGTGGGGACCACCGGGCGGGTGAACTTCTGACCGTTGATTTGCGAGTTGAACGGACAGTGGATATGCGATCGGAGCGGTGAACAGGTTGGGCCATGAGCACGACGCTAATCTGTGAATATCATCCGATCTGTATAGATCGACGGTTAATACTGTGCCCGATATCCATCTGCAATAAGTGCCCTCCAGGCTAGTGCTTGGTTCTAGCGCCCAGGTCATGTGGAGAAAAGGTTGAGGGGGTTAGGGCCGAAAGGTGCTAAGCCCACATATATGGAGAATATGGTTTTGGTCCATTTTTAATGCAATTTAAGGATAGGAAAGGGTAACGATAGAGGAAAAAGGGGGAACTAAATCAAACGAGGGGTGTGTGTAGGATTTAAAGGGGATTTTGGGATAATTTAGAGGGACAAGGGGAGGGAGAAAAAGAGGGAAACAGGGGCTAAGTGAAGATGACATAAGGGGAAAAACCTTTGGACACTCTTTTCACAACAGAGAGGCTTGGAAACGGCAATGGAATTTTACCAAAGGGCAGAGGGTATGGAGAGGCTTTCAAGGATGATGTGTTTTCAGGAGAAATTCATTCCTTGAAGGCTCAAAAACAATTTAGCCCCTTTCTTGCTTGTCAAGGAATTTATAGGGGGCTAACACTCCATACAAGTGTCTGAGCTCTAAAGTGGTCAAGCTAAACATGTGGTTGTTTTATACAAAGGTTATCTTCATCCTAATCAAGTGAGGTTGTTCCATATACTCAAGAAACGATGTTCATATCCTAATCAAGCGAGGTTGTTTCATAGATTCAAGTGAAGTTGACAGGTTTTTCTAAGAAGCATGGCAAAAGAAAAGAAAGTCCACAGAGGGGGACATTGCTTAAGATATGAGCCTGAAAATATGAATTCCATAATTGAAGACTAAATAGTGATGGAGGCTTTTAGCAAAGTAGGTTGTCTCTGGTTTTGTGAAAAGCTGCAGGGTTGCCACACACAAGTGTCTAAATAATTTGCCTTGCACTTCAATGGAACAACTACCAAAGTTGGGATGTCAAATGTGCCAATTACACCTGAGATAATTTATTTTGTGATAGAAATACCAAGGGGGAAATAAACTTGGTTTGAAGGTTTTAAACTTGATATGGAACCATGCAAGGAATTCATGAAACCTGAGTATGCAGACATAGACCTCAATAATGCAATACCTAGAAGCTGCATTAAAGACACCTATGTAAAGTTATTTTTCAACATTCAGAGATACTTTACATGTGAAGGAATATACCATAAGGATTACACATATCATTTCAAACTACTTCTACATTTCACAAGTATGATTTCACTTGATTTTCCCTTTTATTTACATAGGAGCCTTGCCAAAATGGCTGATAAAGTACAAGCCAAATCTGATGGTTGTGAAACATCTTTGTTTCACCATGGTTTGATGAAGTTATTGGTTTTGAATGAGCTTCAGAAAATAAGCAGGCATTGGTCTTCCTTTTTGTTTATGAATGGTTTTGAGCTGGAAACCCTAACCGGGCCAGCTAGAAACCCTAAAACTAAAGGAACTCCTTCACCACCAGTAGCAGATTCTAGTCAGCCTGTGGTTGCAAAATAAAAGAGGTTTATAAAATTGAAACCAAGGAAACAAGTTGAGAAAAGGACAAAGCAGACACAAGTGCTTGTTGCACCAACTCCATTACCTATAAAACAAAGGACAAAGAGTGTCAAAGAGGCAAAACAGAAAAAAATTTCCAGCAAACAGGAAATCAAAAGAGTGACAAGAAGACAAGCAGTGGCATTAAAGTGAAAGACATTTGTTTCAGTTTTAGAAGATAGCCCAGTAATTAAGGGAAATTTAGATGACATCCTTCATGCAATTGATATAGAAGAGACACCCATCATGCAAGTTGATTTCATTGGAGTAGATGAACACAAACATAAAAAGGCTAAGTCAGCAAAGAAACTTGAATTTGAGGGTGAAAATGTAGCCTTTATCTTTAAAGCAAGGAAACCTTTAACTAGGCATGCTAAGAAGCTCAAGGAAGGCAGCAAGGAGATCCAAGAAACTATTGAAACAGCTAAATTCCTTGAAGAAGTGGTTGATCTCTCATCACCAACAGTGGAGCATGTAGCCAGCAGAACAATTGAAGGAAAAGAAGAAATGACAGTGTCAACATCTTGAGGAGAAATTGAAGTTAGCAAACCAAGAGATAAATATGATGAGAAAGAGGGCCAAAAAGCACAGTATTGAGAAAATAGAGTTAAAAATAATGAAGGCACTATGGGAAGGTCAAACTGGTTCTAGGTCTGAAATTCCAAGTAGTGCAGAACAGTTTTTCACATGGATAGTTCCAGCCATCAAGGAAGCTAAATTTGTTAGAGTAATAAATACTTACTTGAGAGCTAGTAATAGAAGACTTAGAGATGAAGTGGAGGACTTGGAGCAGTAGCTGAAATTGACTCAGGATGAGTTAAAAAACAAAGTTGCAGAATGACAATAATTAAAAAGTCAAAACCTAAATCAAGTAAAAATTAAGAAGGAACCTCTTGAAAATTGTGTTTTTCAGTTCATATGACTTTTTGATTTGATGAAACCAGTGGTATTTTGATTTTTTGCACATTTTTGGTTTTCATTTTGAAAAAATCTAGATAAAACTTCTCACTCAGTAGTTTCGTAGCACAAACAGTGTAAAAAGAGTGAAAAGCACTACGAAACTGCTGTAGCAGCTTTTTTCACTCTTTCTCATAAATGTTTGAAGGGAAATTGTGTGTACTATGACCTGAAATCGATAGGGTAGTTGTGTTAAATGATAATGAATATAATCCAGAGGAAAGAAACCAAAATTTTGAAGGTAAAAAGGTAAAAAGGCTGCGCTACGAAAAGCGCTACGAAACTGTGCTGTTTTCGTAGCACAGATTTGTTTCAGCTAATTTTAACAGCTTGATGATGGCTTTGGACAGCTGGGGCTCAGGGAGGCTTTTGGGCAGGTGTTATTTCAGTTTCTAATAGAAAATAACCTTGAAGGGATGGCTTCATGATGATCAGAGTATCTCAAGCATACAAAGGATCCTATGCCTAGAAAACAGGGGACAGTTTCCTACTTTGATGGAGATCAGTGTTATGGTCATAAAGTGTTGAAGCTTATCATCCGGATTCAACCATATGTAAATACACTTGGAAATTTATGTAATTTAGTTTAGATAAGGTTGTTATTAGTAGAGATAAGAAGTTTGAATCCTATTTGAAATAGGATTGTTTATTAGATTTGCAGCTGCCTTTTTGTAATAAATACCGTGTCATAGGGTTAGGCAAGGTGTCAAAGGTCAGGAGTTCAATGCATCTAGCTGTAGATAAGGTTATCTTAGGTTTTAAATGATCTATAAAAGGTCAAAAAGTCGAATATGCATGGGTTGGACATTTTTAGCAAAAGACTGTGTTTATTGTAAGTGACTGGTTTTCAACTTAATACAAAGATGTCTACTTAGCCAACTTGAGATTCATAAAGAGTTCTAGTGTGTTCTTGTTCTAATTGCATATTTTTACTATCCTATTGCAGTGGTGTTTACTTATGTTACTCATAATTCATCTTAGATGCTCTGAATTCCTACATAAACAAACTAACTGTGTATTTTACAGTTTCACATGTATATCTCTTGACTAGAACTCTGATATGCCTTAACTTCCATGCTAAGTAGATTGTTTGGTTTTAATAAAGCTATTTTGACTCCATAAGCCCAATGTGCACTTGCTAATGTAATTTAAAACCAATATCTATCATTTATCTTCTTATTGCCCCACATAGAGTTAACCATCTATATTTCTATCAAAAATCATTAACCCTTGAGAGAGCCCTCTCAGGTTGAGGAGGCTAAGCCTCAATCAAAATATTGGTTTGAAACAGTTACATGAGATTGATTTGATTGGAAGCCTATCAGGTCTAATTTTGTGATAACACAAGGGATGCAAATTGGGAAAATATGTCAAATCCAACTTCTAGGGTTGAGATAGCAAATTTGGTGCAATCTTGGAGCGAGTCAACTCTTATGTATGTGGACCCTTTTCTACAACATCGATAGAAAAAAATAGGTGTTATGTAATTTTTGTTGATGAATTTTCTAGAACGCGCTGGATTTTTTCATGAGGAAAAGGATGATTTTTTTTCTATTTTTTTGAATTCAAAGCATGGGTTTAAAAGGAGATTGGTCAAAAATTGAAATCCCTAAGAAGTAACAATGGAGGAGAATTTGTTTCTAACACATTCAAGTAATTTTGTGCCAAAGATGGGATTTGAAGAGAGCTAATAGCACCCCATAACCCACAATAAAATGGGGTAGTTGAAAGGAAAAACATGAGCATAGTTGGAGTTGTAAGATATATGTTACATGATCAAGGCATACCATTGCATCTATGGGAAGAATCATTTAACACTATATTTTATTTTCAAAACTAGAGTCCTCATAGAATACTTGCCATGATCACAACCGAAGAAGCATTCTCTGGGAGAAAGCCTGATGTATCCCATTTTTGAATTTTTGGAGATATTGTGTATTATCATGTCTCCAAGTATAGCAATAAGCAAATGGATCCTACAACTGAGATGGGGGTCTTTGTAGGATAAACAGATACTCCACATAACTATAGGGTGTATTTTCACTCACTCTGGATGGAAGTTGTGAGGAGAGATGTCAAAATTGATGAGGAGAAGGCTATGAGATTCTCTTTAGAGTGAGAGATGACTATTCCACAAGAGGAGGAGCTTATTGTTCCTAAGGATGAGCCTCAGAGAGAGCTTTAGGATTTTTTGGAGTAGCCACATATGGAGGAGCAGAAAGGATACCGAGTGGAGGCACCAACTCAACTAAAAACTTCCAAAGAGACGAGGAAGATAACCAAATAAGTTGAAAGATTGACACAGGGTGCAGGGGAGAATGTGGTAACCCCTACATCCATGCGTAGTCAGAGGAGGTCACTAGAAAGGTACACTAGGTATATGGATCTCACGACATAGCTCATTGAGTTAAGGTACACTAGGTATATGGTATTCATTTAAGGAAGTAGTTTCTCAACCAATATGGGTTGATGCCATGGTGGAGGAGTATGACTACATCATGAAGAACAGTGTATGGGAGGTGGTGTCGAAACTATAAGGAAATTTAGTGGTTGATTCTAGATGGATCTACAAAGTCAAGCATGCAGTTGATAGGAGCATCAAGAAGTACAATGCCATATTTGTGGCCAAAGTATTTTCTCAAGTAGAGACAGTGGAATATGAGGACAAATTTTCCCCTATGAAAATATATTCCTCAATCATATTTATTCTTGCATTAGTTGCACAGATGGGGTGGAATATCCATCAGACGGATGTGAAGATGATCAGAATCTGTATTAGGGGCAAAAATTTGCCCAAAATTCAAAGTGCTCAGAATTGCACCAAACTAGAATGACAGTGATCGGCACGTCGTTGGGAATCCAACACAGCTCATTTCATCAAAAACCAAGTTCGGATGAAGAATTTATAGTCTGCTGACCGTCGTTCAGAACAGGAATTTTTTTTTAAATTACAAAACAGTGACAAATTGGTGACATGGCAGCCCAATCAGCATGCAGGGAATAGCTTCAGTTTATGCCCAGTGGAACTATGACAAATGTCACAACCAGATTCGCCAATTTTCTTTGAAGGTGAATTTTTTTTAGGATTTCTCTACTAAGGTTGAATTCAAAAACAAATTATGTGGAAGGACAGCCCAACCATAGACCGCCACGTGTCCCCCCTCGTGAACCCCCTCTCCAAGGTCTGGTTCGAATTTTATTTGATATGTTAAAGTCTGAATATCTCAATTCAAAGGTTGGTTTATTAAACCTAAGTCCGAATTTAATTATATATGGTGGCACATATCATTTACCCTAAGGTTGAAACTATATGGTGGGAGCACATATATTATGTTAAATCCACAAATTTCAAACTTATATTATGGTGGAACATATTTAAACCATGGTGGAAGTCACATTGGATTTTAATCCAAAGTTCAAACCAAAGGTGGGGACATCTATATATATATATATATATATATATATATATATATATATATATATATATATATATATATATATATATGGCGCATATTAGTGCAAAATATTAATGTGGCAAAATATGTGAACAGGGGCGGAGGTCAGGGTCGAACCTGTGACCTCCCCCAAAACATTACCATGGCTTTACCAATGGGCCATGACATTGCTCCTTGAAAATCTAAAAACCCAAACTGTATTTTAATTGCAATGCAGACTCTGATGGCAGAAGGGAGGGGGCCAGCCCGCAGGCTAGTCCTCCTCCCATGAGACCGCATGATATTCCCCATTCCTTAGTTCCATAATAATTGCACTTAGTGCGCATTAAACCCAACTTTTCACACCTTTAAACCTATCTTAGCCTTAATTAATTCAGTGCTTAATATGGTGGCATATTTGGAGGCGCCCCCATTTTCGAAGGATTTTCTAATTTGGTGGAGTTATCTGGAGTTTTCTCCAGATTTTGGAGGAGGAATCTAGGGGAAAATTTAATGGACCATATCTTGAGAAATTTTTGACCAATTTTGGCTCAGGAAGAGTCATTCCTAGCATATTGGCATGCTTTGAATGCATTGGAATAGGTTGCAGAGGAGAAATTCTATAGGATTTTTTGTCACTTTGAATAGTTTTGAAGCCTAGGGCCACCAGGAAGGAAAGCCATGCCCAGATCAGCAGAAGGCCAATTGAGGCTCAAGAAGATCATTATTAGATTATTTTGATGCTATGAACATAATGGAATAGGTTGCAGAGGCATTGGAGAACTTCTAAAAGTGTTTTTTTCACTTTGTAGATTAAACAAGCACAAGGCCACCAGGATGGGAGGTCAAGCCTAGATCAACTGCAAACCAATTTCAGAGATTGAATAGTCATTTTAATGTTTTTCAGTCTTTTGAAGCCAATGGAGTAGGTTGAAAATCCATTAGAGCACTATAGGTGTATGAAATCATACATTTGACTCTTAATCCCAAGAGTGCCTAGCTATTTGAAGCAGGTCCATGGAGATGTAGCCCAAGAGGGGTGAACTTCGTTATTAGCCATTGTATTATGTGTATGTTGTGTGTTATTTCTTTGCATTTCATTTATTGTACATGAGTTTTTAAAATCTAATTAACTTATAATTTTATCATCAAAGACACATAAAACTTGACACATAAATTCCTTTAGAATTTTTTAACTTGAGACAATCCTAAACACATCATTTTAATGCTGATTAGGGAGCTAGCACAACAAAACTAGTTTTCCCATATACAGATCAAGTTGGTATCAGAGAAAAGTTTAGTTCATTTTACCTAATGTTAGCTAGAATAATTAGCTATTGGTTTTTTAATTTGTGCAAGGATAATTTAACTGTGTGCAAGTTTATGTGTGAAGGAGAAGGTCAAGAATGAGAGCTCAATTATCAAATCACAGCAAAGAAGCTTTCTGTGCATTGCAAGTGTGATGGCAGCTTCATTAAGCAATGTTTATAATCCATCTTCCTTATAAAAAAATCTTTGATAAAGAGATGTTACAGAAGCTCTACATCATGATTGATATGGTACAAGATATGTATGAAGATAAGAGGGAGAGAATTATACTTCAAGACCAGTTGATTCCCATGAAGGAGGAGAAGCAAGAGCTTCTTGAAAATATGAATGAAATAAAGACTCAACTCCATGATGCCAAGGAAGCCTTAGCCATATATGTGCATGAAAAAGAGGTATGTAATTCAAGTTTATCTTAAATTTCCTCTCAAAATGAATGTGTAGGTGCTTTTGAAAGACACACTAGAGGAATAGGATCCAAATGATTGATGAAGATGGGCTATGAAGGTAAAGGATTGGGAAAACATGCACAAGGCATAGTTGATCCAATTGTTGTTGAGGAAAGGCCTAAGTATTTGGGTCTTGGTTATGGAAAACATGATGGAGAAAGATCTAAATCCAAGGAGGCACATGAAGGTGTTCCAACAAGGGCTTTCATTTCATTTTCATTACCTCAAGCTTGTGAAGATTGTGTTCATGAGGAATGCAAAAGTTTTACACCCACTTTGCAAGAAGGTGCTCATAAGCATGCAGCTAATGAGAATGGAGAACAAGAGGATGTTGAAAGCTCTAAATTCATTGAATGCATTGTTGGTATTCTAAAGAGAGCCACTACCTCATCAAATTTGCCTCCTAAAGAAGGCGACAAAGGTGAAATTTCAAGGTATAAATCTACCTTTAATCAAGTTGCTTTTGATTATAATAAACATGGTAAATCTTCACATAAGATTTGGAGAAAGTTTGCATGTTCCTTTTGTGGTTTTGATAAACATATTTTTTCAAGATGTTGGAAGAAGATAGCAATGCATAGGAAACTTTCAAAACAAAGGAGGCAGGAAGCCAAAGGTCCATTGGACAAAGAAAACCATCTAAGAAAAGAAGATGTGATTGTTTTGCACTCATTGCCATAAGCAAGGTCATATTGTAGAAAAGTGTTGGAATTTGTATCCAACAAGTCATCCACGACATTTGAAGAAGGTGGAGAAAGATAATGGAAAGAATGGACAAGAATATTCCATAATTGATGTGGCTTGGGATGATTCACATGATGAAGTGCAACTGAAAGAAGCGCCACTGAAATAGTTTTTTATTTTGTCTCTACAATGCATGTTGCATGTTTACACCAAGAAGGTGTTTGAAAGTGGAGTATGTTGACTCACTTTATTGTAGAAAAATTGTTCATTTCAGATATTTAAGTACATGTACATATGAATGGGGTTCTTGTACTTATTCTTGTTCTTGTGAGAGAGTTGAAGAATTGTATACATGCATGAGAGTTTGTGTGTATGAACAGTGGAATTTTGATGGTTTGATTGTGATTGAACATGCATGAGTAATTGACCTATGTTGGTCGATTTCTTTGTTTAACATGTATGTTGTCAACTTGATAGTGTTGATCATTTTCACATGCATGAGTGTCAACTTGTGTTGGTCGATTGTGTGTTACATGCATGTCATATCGACTTGGAAGAGTTGATTTTGTCTCCAAAGATGAAAAGGAGATGTTCACAAAGTGTTTCATGAAATGTGAAATTAATTTTTTTTGGGAAAAGAATCGTCAAGTTATTACACATTCTTATGCTTGAATTGAGATTCAATCGTTTGAAGAGGCCTGTTTTGTCGACTTATGTTTGGTCGATGAGTTTTGACACCAAGATGTAAGAGTGCATGGTGATGTTCACATGATGTGAAATTTGTTGTTTTGAAGGAGCGAGAGTATATGTCTTCAAGTTATGTTTCTTTCATGATGTGTTTTTCATATTCATGGTTGTGTTTGTGACAAGATGTTAAAAAAAATTTTCAACCATTGTAGAACATTTTATGTTTTGACGCCAAGAAGAGAAGGTAGATGGCGAATGCATTCTTCCAGATGTGGAATTTGGAACCATGGAGGTAAAAGAATGGTCATTTATTTTCTTGTTATTATTGATGTTGGAACTCATTGTTGTAGTTCACTTAGATGGGCTTAATTTGGAAAAGTGGTTTCCAAGGATAAGCTTGCATCGAATGCATGTTTGTGCAGAGGAACATGGTTCTCAGTGGGAAGGAAATCATTTAGTTTTCCAAGCACCGAGGAATCGATTTGGTACAAAAAAATGTTATATCAGTCAGCAAGCAGCTAGCAAGTGTTGGATTGGGTCAGCAGCAAAAGGAGAACATTGGTTGAAGAGCCAAGCCATTTGCAAGGCAAGGCATGTCAGTGAACCAAAGTAGTTGTCATGGTGATTTTTCAAAGTAGAATAAAGATGATATTACTTGGGAAACAGAAGACTATTCATCTCTCATGAAATAACCATCTTTTGTGGGTCCAAAAGCATGTCAGTGGGAAGGAGTGATCAGAATCTGGATTAGGGGAAAATATTTGTCCAAAAATCAAAGTTCTCAGAATTACACCAAACTAGAACGACAGTGATCGGCCCATCACCAAGAATCCAATGAAATTTGTTTTGTCAAAATGCAAGTTCGAATGAAGAATTTATAGCATGTTGACCATCATTCGGAACTGGAAATTTGAAAAAAAATTGTAGAACAGTGACAGTTTGATGACATGGCATCCCAGTCAACATGCAGGAAATATTCTTCAATTTATGCCCAGTTGCACTGTGACAAGTGTCACAACCAAATTCACCAATTTGGTTTGAAGGTGAATTTTTTTAGGATTTCTCTCTGAAGGTTGAATTCGAATTTTTTTATGTGGGATGACAACCCAACCATTGACCACCACGTGTCCCCCCTGTTTGACCCCCTCTCCAAGTTCTGGCTCAAATTCCATTTGATATGCTAAGGTTCAAATATCTCAATTCAAAGGTTGGTTTATTAAACCTAAGTCTGAATTTAATTATATACGGTGGCACATATGATTTACCTTAAGGTTGAAACTATATGGTGGGAGAGCATATTCAATGGTGGAGCACATATATTATGTTAAATCCACAAATTTCAAAATTATATTATAGTGGAGCATATTTAAACCATGGTGGAAGTCACATTCAATTTTAATCCAAAGTTCAAACCAAAGGTGGGGACATATATATATATGGCACGTATTACAATGTCCACAAAGTCAAAGGTTTCGTAGCGCATAATATTAATGTGGCAAAATATGTGAACAGGCGCAGAGGTCAAGGTTGAACCCGTGACCTCCCCACAAAAATTACCATGGCTTTATCAATGGGCCATGACCTTGCTCCCTGAAAAGCTAAGCACCCAAAATTTATTTCAATTGCAATGTAGACTCTGATGGCAAAAGGGAGGGGGCTAGCCCTCCTCCCATTAGACCGCACCAAATGC
This sequence comes from Pinus albicaulis, assembly GCA_034641835.2. NCBI lineage: Eukaryota > Viridiplantae > Streptophyta > Pinopsida > Pinales > Pinaceae > Pinus > Pinus albicaulis. The sequence continues at coordinate 77,993,350 of CM076581.1, read as the reverse complement.
CCCATTCCTTAGCGCCATAATAATCGCACTTAGTGCGCATTAAATTCAGCTTATCACACTGTTAAACCCAGCTTAGCCTTAATTAACTTAGCGCTTAATACGGCGGCATATTTGGAGGTGTCCCCATTTTCGGTAGATTTGCTAATTTGGCGGAGTTATCTAGAGTCTTCTCCAGATTTGGAGGAGGAATCTTGGGGACAATTTAATGGGTCATACCTTGAGAAATTTTCTACAAAATTTGGCTCGAGAAGAGTCATTCCTAGCAAATTGGCATGCTCTAAATCCATTGGAACGGGTTGTAGAGGTAGAGGAGAAATTCTACAGTTTTTTTTTCACTTTGAAGAATTTTGAAGCCTAGGACCACCAGGAAGGAAGGTCATGCCCAGATCAGCTGTAAACCAATTGAGGCTAAATAAGAGTAACTATTGGATGATTTTGATGCTCTGAACATAATGGAACAGGTTTTATAGGCACTGGAGCACTTCTGAAAGTTCTTTTGTCACTTTTCATATTAAACAAACCTAGGGCCACCAGGATGGGAGGTCAAGCCTAGATCAGCTAGAAACCAATTTCAGATATTGAATAAACATTTTTGAGGTTTTTTGGTCTTCTAAAGCCAATGGAGTAGGTTTCAAATACATTCGAGCACTATAGGTGCATGTAATCAGAAATTTTACTCTTAATCCCAAGAGGGCCTAGCTGGTGAAGCAGGTCCATGGAGATATAGCCCAGGAGGGGTGAACTCTGTTATCAGCCACTGTAGTATGTGTATGTTATGTGTTATTTCTCTGCATTTCATTTTTTGTGAGTTTTTAAAATCTAATTAACTTATAATTTGATCATCAAAGACACATAATCCTTGACATATAAATCCCTTCACAATTGGTTAACTTGAGACAATCCTAAACACATCATTTTAATACTGATGAGGGAGCTAGCAAAGAAAAACTAGTTTTCCCATATTCAGATCAGAAGACCTCCTTCCTCAATGGTTTCATTGATGAGGAAATTTACATAAAGTGTTAAGAGGGATTTGAGACATATGAACTGGATTCATATGTGTGTCGACTCAAGAGAGCATTGTATGGCTTTAAACAGTCACCCCAAGCTTGGTACACTTGGATAGACACATAACTCAATTGATTAGGCTTCACCAAAAGCAAAGTAGATGCCAACCTCTATCATATTTTGCTAGATGGTGAGTTTCTTATCTTGGTTTTGTATGTTGATGACTTGAAACTTACAGGTGATGAGTAGTTTATCGACTCTTGCAAAGAGGATTTTGTGATAGAATTTGAGATGAAAGAAATGGGAATGATGCATTACTTCCTTGGGATGGAAGTATGGTAGGGAGATGGTGAATTTTTTGTGAGTCAGGGGAAGTATGCCTCTGAAATAATTCAGATATTTAACATATATAGCTGCAAGTGTATGGACACACCTCTAGCTACAAAATAGAGGAATGAGTATGCCCCTTCTGGTGAAATAGTATATGATACCATCTACAGATAACTTGTAGGGTCATTGATGATCTGGTGAACACAAGACCCGACATGTGTTATGAATTAAAATATCTTAGTCAATTTATGGTGAAGCCTACTAAGTTGTTTTGGAAGGCTTCAAAACATGTGTTAAGATATCTCACAGGCACAACAGATTATGTGTTATGGTACATGAGGATAGAGGGAGTGAAGATTCAAGGCTTCACTGATGTAGATTGGGAAGGGATTCCAACATATAGGAAGAGTAATTCAGGAGCTATCTTCAGTGTTGGGTCTACAACTATTTCCTGGTATAGCGGGAAACAGAGGTATGTAACACTCAGCTCGGTAGAGGCTAAAGGCATGGCTACAACTCAAGTAGCCTATGAGGCCATATGGATGAGGAAAAATCATGTGGGTATTTTTAGTAAGGAGATGGATCTAAAAGTGATTTATTATGAAAATCATAGTTGTATCCAACTCTTTGAAAATTCTATATTTCATGACAGGCCCAAGCACATTGATATTCGATATCATCACTTGAGGTATTGTGTGCAGAGAATATTTATGATGCTACAGTACATTCTAATTGAGGAGTAGGATGCATATATCCTAGCAAAGGCATTTTCAAGAGGTAAATTTGAATTCCTTAGGTGCAGGATAGGGGTGGAGAAAAATCCATTTCTTGCTAAGAGGGAGCATTAGAAATTGTAGCAAGAAAGCTTCAATTTGACTTTTTACTTAGTCAAATTAAGTAATTTGATTTTCCACATCAACAAGATGACTTGGATGGTAGTTAAATTGTGTGGCGTGGCTTTTTCTCCTTGTTAGATCAAATTTGATTTTGTAGGCTTGGAGTTCAATTATGCATGTGATTATTGTTGAAGTTTAGCAATCTAGTTCAATTATTTTCAGTTGAACTCAGTTAACTGAGCTCAAGTAATTAATTAATTCAGTCGAAGGTCAATTGAGTAGTTATGACTGTTTTCAACTCAGTGATCTCTTAGGTAACTAATCAATCGGCCCAAAATATCCTATACATGCATGGAATTCAAATTTCCTAGCTGCAGTAGAGGAAAGGAAATAATGTAGAATTAATTGTATACTAGTTGAGTGTACGTATTTTTCGTTGGAGGCAAGTGATCGATCCTTGGGAATTGCACTAGGAAATAGGGAATTTACCTATTATTTAGGAGCCCAAATTCTCCATATTTGTGCAAATAAAATAGGATTTTGGTTGGGGCTTCAATAGACTAAGTGTTTGCGTGAGTTAGCCATTCAGCAAGAGAACAGGTTTACAATGTGGGTTGTGCTTTAGAGCTGAAGCAAGTCATTGTAATAGCTTCTCATTTCATTTGAATTAATGAAAAGAGGCAGAAGGGATTTTCCCAGTCGGGTTCCCTTATAAATGATTGTGTTCTTTTAGTTTTTATGGTTGCACGTCATCGCATGTGTATCTAAATTGTGATTTCCATTCTGAGAATTGTAGAGAAGTTTGTGTCTCTTGTTTTAAGTTTGAATCCTTGAGAAATTGCAATTTCTATTAATTTCTACACAATATAGGCAGAAGCACCTCCTATAAAATATTTTACTATTAGTAATGCAACCATATTTAAATTTGATAATATTATCACTAGATTTGGATGCATGCGTAGCTTTACAAATGATAAGGGGTCCCATGTCATCAATGATACCATTGCAAATTTGACATGACATTTCCTAATCCGGCATCACAAAAGTAGTCCTTATCACCCACAATAAAATGGGATAGTAGAAGCATTCAATAAGATCTTGTAAAAAGGATTGACTAAAGTTTTCTCTACTAACATGGATGATTGGGATGAAAGGGTTCCTACTACTTTATGGGCTTATCATATTACCACTAAGAGGCTGCCTAAATATGCCCCTTCTCATATTATATATCGTGAAGAATTTATGGATCCTGCTGAGTTAATTATTCCCAATGTATCTATTGTGCAAGCCACTAAGATGTCTCATGATGATTCAGTTACGAAGCATCTTCAAGTGTGGTTGGATCTTGATGAGTAGCATTTCTTAGCATATTTCCACCAGAGCATCGAGAAGCAAAGGAAAAATTATTGGCATGATGGTCATATTAATAAAAAGTATTTTTTATTTGGAGATCAGGTTATTCTCTACAACAATAAGTATTTAAAGCATCTTGGGAAGCTTCAGATGCATTTGTTGGTACCTTTTATAGTTGCATAAATTATGGAATATGGAGCTTTTAAACTCGCACAACTAGATGGTAGAGTAACTCCAACCAAGGCAAACCCTCTAGTGAATCATCCAGCTGTCAAACTTGGATGCCTAAAAATAAATGTAATAGGTTGAGGTTGGTCATTTAAAATGTATCCTTCAATTTCTATTTTAGATAAAATATAGAATCCTGACAACTACCAATAATAATAAAATCATCTGCATAAAATACAACCCTATACTTTGTCCCTCCCCCTTCCAGATATATCTATTATAGACCATCTACTCCTTTGTTCCATATCGTTCATGCCATCCCTATAAGGTGATAGCACATGTACCAAAGAGGGAGGGGATGATGCCCGCCAGGACTGTTGATCAGGTGCCAGAGGTGAAGAAGGGAGTGGTTGTAGGAAATTAAGGTGGTCCTGTCCCATATGCTAATGAGGGCTAGGTGGTATGCTTCAATCTGGATAGGTGAATGGCACTCACCTGAATCCTTACTATGTTCATGAATTTATTTATTATTCACTTCTCTTTGTTCACGAGCTTAACACTACAATAAAAAAGGACATTTTTGAGGGGCGAAAATGGTCACCATAAGCTCATTAGTGAGGGTCAAAAGAGTTTTCGTCACCAAAAAGTGAACGTCACCAAAGGTGGCACTGCGAAAGTATAGGTGTTGTGGTGAAATTCAAGGTCCGTAATCAATAATGATTTATAATGACGGATAGTAACCGTCACCATTTCATATGAGCAATGGTGACGGACAATAGCCTCTGTCACCAAAAAACTGAACGTCACCAAAGGTGGCGTCGCCGAAAGTATGTTTTTTGGTGACATTCAAGGTCCGTCACAAATATTGAATATAATAACAGATAGTGACTATCACCATTTCATATGAACAACAATGATTTTTTGTGATGGACCTTTCATGGCTGTCACTACTAGTATATATATGGCGACGTTCATTGACCATCACCAGAAATGACCCTCACCATTCCATATCAACAACAAATATTTATGGTGACGGACCTTTAATGTCGTCACTATTGATGCGTATATATGGTGTCGTTCATTGACTGTCACCATATTTTGGTGAGGGTCGAAAAATGTCACCATAGGCTCATTGGTGATGGTCAAAAGAGCATCCGTCACCAAAAACTGATCGTCATCATTCCCTATGAATATCAAGACACGATGGAATTGAACCACCAACCTCTTGCTTGTAAAGCAGGTTCTCTTCCATTGAGCTAGAACCCTTTAAAAAATTAGCATTTAAACTAGAAATTTCCCCTAAAGGTGCAAAGATACACCAAAGGAATAGAAAATCTAGGAAAATCAAAAGTTGCTAGAAATAATATGTTCAATATACATAATAAAAATACAATAAGAATAACTTTTGATATAATCTAACAAAGCATGTACTACGTAGGATAATAACTGGAAATCACAACTAGAAATTTGAATCACAACATAACAATATAAAAGAACATGCAACACGAAAGGAACAACTCCACAGTTTGAGAAATATGAACAATCCATGGGCCTGTTCTTATATATTGATATAGATAATGAAATAGAAATCTAGATTTATGAAATTCAAGTATCACACAAGAATGTCTTGAAAAAATATCAATGTGTAAAATAGTATTTTTTGCATTTGCTAGATACGCTTTTCATAGTGTTGAATATGAAACAAGAAACACTTGATAAAATTGAAACATTAATCCTCGATGATGATTTTTTCAATATACTAATGAACAATCAATACCATCAATTGTCAGAGAGATGGCCACTGCTAAGTAACTTCTTCCTAAGAGGTTAGAAACATTGTATAATAACTAGTTTGTAGAAGCCATTGAAGTCAACCAACAGGCACCACATTGCACACAACATGTTGAGTTGTGGGAGAAAGAATCTTAAATTAGAATGCACCCTTTTGCGAGAGTAATGACATTTTGGAGAAACAAAAATGCCTATGATAAGTGATATACCTACTGGAGGTATAGAAATGCTGCCACCAGATCAAGAGGTTGGTCTAGACCCCAACATATATCTAGGGAACAACCCCAAACCCGAGTAGCTCTGAGGTTATCGCAGAAACATTGAGCAAGAAGGTTAAGGCAAAAGTCTTGCAATCAGACTAAACTCACAGGATAACTACGAACCAAGAGTGACAAAGTTCTAGACATTTCCTTAGTCTAAAGAGGCTAGAAGCTCATGCAACACTAGAAGGTTATTTTATTGGGCAAAGAGAATTTTATGTGCATCTTGCAGATGCAAACTTCTCTTGCACATGATGGGAAAAAGGGCTTGCAAAAATATGCCCTGTGTGTAGCATCAACACACACAACATTCTCTTTTGCCCAATGCACTAACCTTCTAGTTGTGTCCAAATAGCACTTGGGTCACAGTGGCAAGGCTTTCAGTAGCAGGCACTTACCAAATCTTCCACAATTTGTGCTATTGTACTAGAACTATATCTTGGACCTATGCTAAGATGTGAGGTTTTTCCACTGCAAGACATTAAGCACTGTGTTTAACATTCAGAGCTGACAAATTTGAGAAACACCTTGAATAGGGAAAAACAACCAGAAAGAAACGAACAAATAATAATAATAATAACTCTATAAGATTATAAATAGGAAACCCTACTATCACTGCACTGGAGGTACATGCCTTCACTTTTTTATTTTTCATTATAATTTGCACAAAATCCCTCCAATCCTAGCCTGTCACATTTTTGCATTTAGCAACAGTTAAATCCTTTTTCATTTGGTCACGTATGAATCCCAATGGACAGCTAGTAATTATATGCCATACATAACAATTAGGAAGCAAAACAAGTAAAGGAAATGTTTCAACTGTAACTTCTTATCATGAAATGTTAGTTACAGTAGCAACAATGGTATGCCAATTGCATAAGCCATATGTATCTCCTGTGGAAAGGCTGATTTTAATCCTCGTGTGAGCCAAATTCTCAATAAATAACAACATAAAGAACTAATATGCAGTAGAATTGTTGTAGAAAATATTTTATAAACGGGAAAGGTAGTGAATTATGGAATAGCATATCATGCGTACTACCTATATAGTTGATTACCCTTCAATATCTACTATCATTTTCAGTTTCTTTATTTTTTTGGTACACTGCTCATTTTATCTAGAATTACAGTGAGATAGTTGTCTGATAGGTCATATTACAGTAGGAACGTCATCAATATAGGAAATCTAGTTTTTGACTGAAAATGAGAGCAGGGCATAAGGAAAATCATTGCCACAAGGTAAAACTATGATTGACAACTTCTTATTGGAATGTATATTAGTTGGAGTTAAATAAAAACTATGATTATTTGTGTTAATGCTATGGATGTTGGAGAATAGACATTCAAGAAATTATTGTTTATGTATCACATCTACAATGTAGTTGTAGATCCTTTTTCACCTTGGTTTCTATTTTCTGCAATGGCTTGTAGTGGCAGCATGATGCATGCATTAGATATTTTCTTCCAATGTTCTATTGAACCTGGTATTTTCAAGAGGGTCATAACCTGTTAGGAAAGAACTGATTTTTTCATAAGAGGCATTCCTAGAAAAAATTGGCCAAGAGGCCAATCTGCAAGACAAAATTATAATATATATTGTGACTTCTCCAAAGCTTGAAATTTATTCATTGGTTGATACTTCACTAGTCAGTCAATAATGCAGTATCCTTCAGAAACCAAAACATAGTGGTGACTTGCAAGTCATGCTTGCATTATGCTAGTACAAGCTTAGTCTATTCAGAGGCCTACCATATGTAACAAAAGAGATTTGCAGAGAAGCTTTCCATGTGCACTATTGGAATTGTAGGACAAAAGAAATATTTATTTTATATATCTTCAACGATTTTGAATTAGGAAAGAAGCCCTTAAATGTACATCCATCATAAGACTAGGCCGAGTTCAATCTAGTCAAGTGTGTTGCTGCTTGCACACACTTGTTATTTATTTTGCCCGTCTTAGGCCTTAGCAAACTAACATAGTAAATGTATAAGAGTTCCCAAAATAAGTTTCTAAGTGAGATGGAAGACATGTGAGAATATTCAAGTTGGCCTATCCATGTTCACCCATTATTGGGCTTCTTTAGGATTAATAGTTGAGGAAATTTTTTCAGCACTGTGGGACTAAGAAAATATGCCAACTTGTAAGATTAAATAAAATTGCAACACCATGAGAGTCATCTAGAATTGCTGAACTGATGCTAACCAATTTAGCATAATAGTAGGAGACAACTTAGCAACTTCTTAGTATCATGTTGCATGAAGAATTGACTCGAACCTAAGTTTTTGAGGCAACTGATATACTGCTCAAATCATGTCCTTTAGGAGAAAAAGTTTGCACATTGAGTGTGTGAGAGGGGAAATGGGTATCATTTTCACATGGATTGATACATTAGTCCAATTTATATTTTCTTATCTTTTCCTAAAGGCTAATATTAGTAAATGTGAACATGAGAGTGGGCGCCCTCACATTTGAAGAGACAAATCTAGAGGGATTGTGTTAAAGACCATTTAAGTTAATCATTCTACCCTCATGCTTAATGGAAATAAACATTTCATATGATTCATGTCATATGTGCCCAAGGTTTGAAAACACTAAATTTTAAACTCCCAACATGTCCTTTATGAGAGTGGATGCCCTCATATTTGAAGAGACAAATATAGAGGGATTGTGTAAAATACCATTTAAGTTAATAATTCTACCCTCATGCTTAATGGAAATAAACATTTCATATGATTCATGTCATATGCTCCCAAGGTTTGAAAACACTAAAGTTTAAACTCCTAGGATCTCATCACTTTCTTTATTTATGATTTTTACAAAAATTGGAGGTCATTGGTGAGAAAAAATCTCAAAAACCCTAAAAAAATTATCAAAATGATTAGAAAAAGGGGTGTTGCTTGTACAATGAAATTTTTGTTATAAACCCATGAGTTAGTGAATAAAACATCTAAAAATAGCAACCACCACAGGATTAGGAGTTAGACTAAGAGAGTCTTCTGGTAGGGAACATAAAGGATCTTAGGAGAATCAGAAATGGCATTTTCACTTTCTGATTTAAGAAACAGATGCAGAAAAAAACACACAAGCACCACCAATTTCATTCCTTTGTAGTTTTTTCTTTTTTTCTTTTTTTTTCTTTTGTAGCTTCAATACCATATAAACTATATGCATCTATAGGCACACTTTGGAATTATCTTACATTTGTTCCTATCTTTGAGCCAAAAGTTATTTTGAAGAGAGTATGCCCCCAGTAACAAATTTGTTGCAAAAATTGCATTGTGCATCTCCCTCCTCTAGTGGTGCTCTTGCCAGCATTAAAAAAAAAAAACTTTCAGCAGAAAATCTGCAAATCCAAAGTGTAAGAGTTCCACAAACTTGCCAATAAATTGGAAGCATATATTGTCCAAAGTTAGGACTTTTATTTCCCACTTGGCATTTATATTTGACACCTAAGATTTCTCCATGCACCTGTGAGTTGGAATCTCAAGCACGTAAAATCTTGGCATTTATATAATATATTTAACACTTAATATTTCTCCATCCACCTGTCAGTTGGACTCTCAGGGAGGTAAAATTTTGGCATTTATATAATATATTTGACACCTAACATTTCTCCATCCACCTGTGAGTTGGACTCTCAAGCACATAAATTTCCCACAAGTTATTCAGGGGTCAGGGTTTGACCTACAAGTACTTGCATAACTCACTTGCTTCCAACAAGTATGGCACGCTTGAAGAGAGTTTGACTCACGACTTAGTTAAATCATCTCAACAGTAAGGCCAAACAAAGTTTAATTCCACCATTGTCCTTAGCAATTTGTGCTTTTTATATGACTTATCACATAAGTCTTAGGCAAGAAACATTTTATCTTTTGGATGAAGATTGTTGCAGCATTATGGAAGACAAGAAACAATGAGAAATAAAGAAACAATAAAGAGATTCGACAGAGAACAATGAATAATAACACACATAAGAATAAAACGAGACAATATTACACAAGAGAGATACGTAAATTTATATTTGGGAAAACCATATTCGGGCAACAGAAAAACCATAGCCTATTTCTCAGACCTGCAATTTCTTCCCTTCTGAGCTTCGGATCTACATCACAATAAATAAAAATTAAAAATTATTTCTCAAGCATATGATACATTAATGTATTAGATTTTATCTGACACAATTTCCTTTCAGTGAAGAAAGCCTCGACTCTGTTCTGGTTTTTGCGAGGGAAAGGCAAGGTAAGGCGACAATGGCTGCATCGGTCGTGGTGCTAAATCTTGGCCGAGGGTCCAAAGGGAAATATAGAGATGAGTATTCCTCCTCCCCATCCTCATTCTGACATGGACAAATAAAATCTATATAGCATATTGAAATTGCTACAAACACAGATGGATTTCGTCGACATTCAAGAAGAATACATGAAGGACGAGCAAAAAAATCTAAAGAGAGAACTGTTGAGAGCCCAGGAGGAGGTGAAGGGGATCGAGTCGGTGCCTCTGGAAATTGGGCATTTCATGGAGAAGGTTGACCAGAACAACGTAATAGTGGGTTCAATGACAGGATCGAACTACTATGCGATGATTTTGAGCACAATCAATAGGGTGCTCCTAAAGCCCTCCGCCTTGGTAGTCCTCCATCGACATTCGAACGCCCTGGTGGACGTCCTTGCACCTGAGGCAGACTCCTCTATCTCACTCCTCTCCAAGTCTCAGAAACTGCACGTAACCTACAATGATATTGGGGGTTGTGACATAAAGAAATAGGATATTCGGGAAGTCGTGGAGCTTCCACTCACACACCACAAGCTTTACAAGTAGATCGGGATAGACCCTCCCCGGGGTGTTCTTCTTTATGGCACTCCAGGTATGGGGAAGACCATGCTTTCCAAGGCCGTCGCAAGCGGCTGCTTTTATTCGGGTTGTTGGCTCTGAGTTTGTTCAGAAGTATCTTGGAGAGGGGCCACGCTCTAGAATCTCACCATATTTTATTCTCTCATTTAGGCATGTATCACTATGCTGCTTAATATTAGTAGCGATGTCCACGGAGCTGGTTAAAAACACATCTGAAAAAATCGAGCTATCACAGGAGTAAGTATCTTCACTGCTATTATTGTTCACAACATCACCGCATCCCTTGGTTATGTCTTTAGGGTAAGAACTGTTACTTGATTCCGCAAGATCTGGCTTATTGAAACCACCATCCAATTCAGAGCGCGATGACGTCTCCCTGGCTTCTTCGTAGGAAATTCTGCTCGATTCTTCACTGATTTCTCTATTGTTTAAAGCTGCAGAAGTTGTAAGATTCAGATAGCTACTGCACTCACTAAGGTTTGATCGCAACAACACGGTTTGATGCTCAAACTAAAGCTGATATGGAAGTTTAGAGGATCTTGATGGATCTCTTAAATCAGATGGATGGTATTTATCAGATTGTGAACGTGAAGGTGATTATGGCAACCAATAGAGCAGATACACTAGACCCCGCACCTCTGCGTCCTAGAAGACTTGATAGGAAAATTGAGTTTCCTCTGCCTAATAGGAGGTAGACACGTCTTGTTTTCCAGGTTTTTACAATGAAAATGAACCTTAGTGATGAGGTATACCTTGAAGACTATGTATCTCGGCCTGATAAAATTAGTGCTGCAGAGATAACTGCAATTTATGAAGAAGCTTGTATGGATGCAGTGCTGAAAAACTGCCATGTTATTCTCCCAAAGGATTTTGACCAATAGAGAAAATACACTAGATCCCACACTTCTGCGTCCTAGAAGAATTGATAGGAAAATTGAGTTTCCTCTACCTGATAAGAGGCAAAAACGTCTTGCTTTCCAGGTTTGTACAGTGAAAATGAACCTCGGTGATGAGGTAGACCTTGAAGACTGTATCTTGGCATGATAATATTAGTGCTGCCTAGATAACTGCAATTTTTCAAGAAGCCGGTATGCATACAGTGTGGAAAAACCGCTATGTTATTCTCCCAAAGGATTTTGAAAAGGGTTACAAAGCCAATGTTAAAAAACCAGACACAGACTTTGACTTTTACTAGTAATCTAACCTTTTCAGGCAACATATATATATTTGTCAACTTCATCAATAGATATATCCTTTATGTTTAGTAGAAATGAATATGGATGATGCCAATTTGTATTTTCTGAGTATATTGTTAGAGGATTAAAATTGAAATACCTTGTTGTTTATGTTTTATTCAAAGGCGATATCGAGAGATACGTGAGGATGAAAATGCTATGTATTATAATAAAATTCATAGATTAAATTCATAGATTTTACCTAAGAAATGACGCCATGGCCAGTCCTGCTATCTTCTTCTATGGGATGACCGTGCGAACCCTTTCCATTAACTGCCAACTCTTTACCCTCATCACTCAGTTTGTTTCAATTCATCAAATGAGAGTAATAGTGGCAAGAGCTTCCATGATAAGTACACACAGGGCCGTGAAGGAGGAGATTTAAATGCACCCTGAACGAATTGCAGTAACACAGTTGCAAGAAAAAAACCCATAACAAAAGCCCTAATCACTAAGTCAGCGGGAAATGATAAAAACAAAGTGATGTGTTTTGGGTGGGACAAATGTTATTTTAACTCATGTCTAAAATTTAAACGAAAAATGAATACTCCCTCCTTTCATCTTTCCAAATATCATTTTTAATATTATGCCCTCCAAATATCATTCCAAACCTCATTTTTAATATTATGCTTTCCAAATATCATTTTTAATATCATACCCATTATTGTTTGATGGATGTTGAGCGCACTAGTGATTCCTTGTAATGTCAAAAATTGATTTAAAAATAAGTTTCAAAAATCAATTCAATTTCAATATAATAAATTTATTTTACAAACATTGATGATGAACCTTACAATGAGTGGTTTGAAAGGCATTCGACCTTAAAAATATTATGTGATTTATCGAGAATTTTTTTTAAAGAAAATAAATAATTAATTATTAAAATAAAATTGAGATAAAATAGTAAATTTAGGAGAGGTTTTTCCAACCCATGGTTTTGCTCATGGTATTCCACCTTTCCAACAAGGGGGAATTAACGCGATCGTAGGTCCCAACTAGACCTGCTCTTGTTTGGAATGGATAATCCCAAGGGGTTTTAAGGATTGTTATAAGGGTTAGGGGAATAATAAGTTAGTGGTTAAGGGATCAAGTATTAGGGGCTTAGGGGTTAGGGGAATATGGGCTTAGGGGTTAGAGGTTTAGGGTTCAAGGGTTAGGGGAATAATGAGTTAGTGGTTAAGGGATTAGGGATTGGGGGTTTAGGGGGATTTAGGTGCATTTAGGGGTTAGGGGAATAATGAGTTAGTGGTTAAGGGATTATGGATTGGGGTTAGGGGGATAATGAGTTAGTGGTTAAGGGGTTAGGGATTGGGGGGTTATGGGTTAGGGTATTTAAGCGCATTTAGGGGTTAGGGGAATAATGAGTTAGTGGTTAAGGTATTAGGGATTAGGGGCTTATGGGTTAGGGGATTTAGGTGCAGTTAGGGGTTAGGTGAATAATGAGTTAGTTTTTAAGGGATTAGGGATTAGGAGCTTAGGGGTTAGGGGATTTGGCAGTTAAGGATTTTAGGGGTTAATGGGTTATGGGTTAAGAGTTAACAATTTAGGGGTTTAGGGGTTTAGGTGTTAGTGGTTTAGGGGTTTAAGGGTTTAGAGTTTTATGGTTTAGGGGGTTAAATGGGTTAGGGTTTTAGGGTTTTAGGGGGTTAAATGGGTTAGGGGTTGGGAATTAGGGTTTAAGGGTTTAAGGGTTAAGGGTTTATAGGTTTAGGGTTTAGGGGGTTAAATGGGTTAGGGGTTTAGTGGTATAGGGGGTTAAATGGGTTATGGGTTGGGAATTAGGGGTTAAGAGGTTAAGGGGTTAGACGTTTAGGGTTTAGGGGGTTAAATGGGTTAGGGGTTTAGAGGTTAGGGGGTTAGGGGATTTGGCAGTTAAGGATTTTAGGGGTTAGGGGTCGTTAAGGGTTAACAGGGTTAGGGTTTAGGGGGTTAAATGGGTTAGGGTTTTAGGGGTTTAGGGGGTTAAATGGGTTAGTGGTTGGGAATTAGGGTTTAAGAGGTTAGGGGCTAAGGGTTAGAGGTTTAGGGTTTAGGGGGTTAAATGGGTTAGGGGTTTAGAGGTTTAGGAGGTCGGGGGATTTAGCGGTTAAGGATTTTAGGGGTTACGGGTTATGGGTTACGGGGTTAGGGGGTTAGATTTTAAGGGGTTATAGGTTTAGGTTTTAGGGGGTTAAATGGGTTAGGGTTTTAGAGGTTTAGGGGGTTAGGGGATTTAGCAGTCAAGGATTTTAGGGGTTAGGGGTTAATGGGGTTAGGGTAGGGGGTTAAATGGGTTAGGGTTTTAGGGGGTTAAATGGGTTAGGGGCCAAGAATTAAGGTTTAAGGGTTAAGGGTTTAGAGTTTTAGGGTTTAGGGGGTTAAATGGGTTAGGGGTTTAGGGGTTTAAGGGGTTAAATGCGTTAGGGGTTAAGGGTTAAGGGTTTAGAGGTTTAGGCGTTAAATGGGTTAGAGGTTTTGAGGTTTACGGTTTAGGGGGTCAAATGGGTTAGGGGTTTAGGGGTATAGGGGGTTAAATGGGTTAGGGGTTTGGAATTAAGGTTTAAGGGGTTAGGTGTTAAGGGGTTAGAGGTTTAGGGTTTAGGGGGTTAAATGGGTTATGGGTTTAGAGGTTTAGGGGGTTAGGGGATTTAGCAGTTAAGGATTTTAGGGGTTAGGGGTTAGGGTTTAGGGGGTTAAATGGGTTAAGGTTTTAAGGTTTTAGGGGGTTAAATGGGTTAAGGTTTTAAGGGTTTAGGGGATTAAATGGGTTAGGGGTCAGGAATTAAGATTTAAGGGGTTAGGGGTTAAGGGTTTAGAGGTTTAGGGTTTAGGGGGTTAAATGGGTTAGGGGTTTAGGGGGTTAAATGGGTTAGTTGTTAAGGGTTTAGAGGTTTAGGTTTTAGGGGTTAAATGGATTAAGGGTTTAGAGGTTTAGGGGGTTAAATGGGTTATAGTTGGGAATTATTTTTTAATGGGTTAGGGGTTAAGATGATAGTTTCATTGGTCTCTATTTGTGCACACTAGTTGTTTATTCTTTGTGTCTCAATGTAACAATTTTGTAGGTATTGTTGCTTGTTTTCATGTCTTCTCTATTTATTATTTTCTAGTATTTGTTATCCATTGCTTTACATTTATTGATGAAAATGTCTACTTCAATTCAACCAAATGTATGTTCAATCTCCAGTTTCAAACTCAACCACAGTGTTGTCACACAATTTAAGTCTAGATAATGGCCATGTGATGAAGTCTCAATAACCACAATGCACCTCATGACTGCTACAAAAAAGCTTAAGTTTGAATGTCCCACGTTCATGAGAAAGTTGGCTCATAAACTCTTGCTCCACCTGACATTAGGGAAGAGAGAGGGAGGTAGGAGAGAAAGGGAGAGAGAAGAAGGAAAACAGATAGGACTTAAGAGAGAGGAACCAGTATCATAGAAGAAATAATATGTGACCAAATTACTCTATAAGGAGATGGGAGATAGGGGCACCCTACCTACCTAACTAAATGTCTAAACAAAATGTGGAGTAATCGTCTGTAATGGTGGTCGATTATACGAGGAGAGGATTTTAAGAGGCACTGAATTTTTAATGTGATATGCAAGAAACAAGTACCAAACCTAACCATTTCACATTCACCAATGTTCTCTCTACATGTGATAATTTGGTAAATTTGGAACATGGAAAAGGACTCTTGTTTTGTGATCACCTCCCATGAGGATTCACCAATTTTGAGAACACAACGCTTGTGGTTGCATATTATAAATCATCATCACTTCCACCAACACCTCATCCAATAACACTAGTATAAAAAGTCTCAGGCTCTCGGCAGTGAAAAGGAACATAATTTATCCACCCTCAATCTCTTCTACATACTTGTAGCTCTCCTCCCAAACCAAAGCCATTAGTATTATGTGTTCACTTTGCCCTGAATCTTGTGCAAACGTCCTAAGGTAAGGAATCCTTGCACCAAAGTATGGATCCACTATGTGTCATATCCACTAAAGGAGAACATGTTCCAAACAATAGGTAATTTCTCACAACTATCCCTTTGTGGGATGTTGAGAACTCCAAAATGCCACATGCCCATTAATGACACCTATAAATTGAGAAATTTCGTAGAAGACTTGAATTCAAACTGAACTTGGACAAAAAGGCTCGGGATCTGGGTAGCACAAAGGAACATTTGCAATATGATTTGTATTATTCTCATCTAGATCATTTTGCATGGATATCTCCTGGAGTTGAAATGCCTATTCCAGGTTCCATAGAACATCTCCCATGCAAGGCCAGTCAAAGCCCATCTCTTCCAAAAACTTTTCAGTAGTCTCCCTAAACATTTTCAGAGAACCAGAGTTGATGGTCCCAACAAGGTGAGGGTAAATGTTTTCTTCAAGCTTGCCCTTTTTCTGCCATTGCATTTCCCACTCTTCTATATTGAATTGTTCTCTAGGAAAAACAAGATTAAGTTTTTCCCTTGCACACAAGAACTCCAGTAACACTACTCCAAAGGAATATACATCAGATTTACCTGTCAGTTGTTGCCTTCTAAAGTATTCAAGATCAAAGTACCCAAGGGCCAAAACTACCTTTGGATCCAGTATTTCAATGTCCAAAGTCCGCCACCTTTTCCCGTGATCCTGTTATCGTGGAGATATTTGAAATTTAGATAAGCAATAGGATCCATGACAAGGGAATTAGATTGCATTGACCATATATTGGAGCTTCATTGGTATATTTCCAATCAAAAAGTTTTCCAACAAGCCGAGGGAGTCTAAATTGGTGCAGTTGAGAATGAAAGGCAAGATTGTTTTGTCGAGGCCAAATCCCACAAAGCTAAGCTTGAAAACCCTCTCATTATTGCAAGTCACGCCTTCGAGCTCCGAGATTGTGATGTTGCAGGGTTTTTGATCTTGTCTCCAATCCCCGGTCACGCCTTCGAGCTCTAAAATGGTGACAGTGTAGGGGTTTTTATCTTGTCTATGGTCCACTACGTGAGCTTGGGTACATAAACCTGGCACCATGTTGGGTTAAGGGACATTATGAGTATTCGACAAATAAATCTCGATAGAGAAATGGAATTATGGAGACATTGGCTAATACATATTTGGTTTCCTCTGTCAAGGTACCATAGTCTTTGGTCCTCCAAAAGTAGCCTTCTTCCCATTCTTTCCTCCAAAATCAAGGTTCATTAGTGCTGCCATATATGCTAATAAACCCCTTCACCATCTCCCCCATCAGGAAATTTGACCTATCAAACAAAAATGTGAAGGTCAAGCTCTCCATCATGAAGGGTTATATGGCATGTCTTGTAACTGTGCAAAGAATCTTCTTTTCAATACATTGCTAGATGGTGGTATGATGTAGATATCCAATTTAATGTTTCTCTCTCACCTTATTACAAATCTATGCAGGACTCTATTATAGCTACATGATAGGGCTTCAAAGTCCCTACTATGCATGACTTGAGGGGTGCTCTTTTGCAAAAAGAGATTTAATACTTTGATTATTAATCAAATATAAAGCCAATAATATTGTTTTATTTAAATATTAATTTGATATAATCATGTAAATTATGTATTAAATGAAATAAATATATTCATTAGTATAATTCTCATAGAAATTGATAAAACTAAACACATCTATCAATTATTACACAATAAACCATACTTAAATATTTTGAATTACATATTTATAACCATTAATAAAGGTTTATATATTATTAAAAAATTAAATAAATTTCATACCTAAAAAATTAACAAAATTTCAGAATACCATTAAAAATTAACCAAGTTTCATATCAAACAATTAATAAAAGTTCATACACCATTAAAAAACTAATTAAGGTTCATAACTAGATTAAAAAAGGTTCATACAATACTCCCCGATGGGGGTGAGGTTTGAGAAACACGTGGAAGGCGTCTCGCATGAGTAAATATAAGTGGAGTGAGGGTGAGGGACGGTACTCCTGGTCCCTTCACCATAACGCATACAGCGGGAGAGTTACTCGCTTCACGTTGGCAATTCGTGTGAAAAATAACTACACATTGGATTTCGGAGGTGGTGAAAGGATAAGGCAAGGGAAGATGAGGGAGCCCAACATTAGACTCATAAATATGGTTTGGTGTTGGTATTGATGGTGGTCTCTAAAGAGGAAGCGTAAACATCACAGGAAGGTTTACGAAGGGAGTGGCTTGTGTGTGCTTGTTGTGGGAATTTTCTAGTGAGGTGTGTTCAACCTGTCCCTTCTGCTCGGTTTCTTAGCCATTGACTGTGTCTGGGTTAAGGATAGGAAGTTGAAGGGAAGTGAGCTCACTAGTTTCCATTTCTCTTGGCTTTCGATGAGCCTGTTTTTTTCGTGATAAGAGAGGAAGCTAGAATTTGCAATCTAGGAAACCTTGAAGGTGGTGGCAGAAAACTAGCTTCTTTTCCAAATTTTGTGCCCTCCAGCATGGGTGTGACGGTGTTTCATGGATTTTTGTATGGTCTCTATGTAGAGAATTTGGAGGCTAGTCACTGCCCTGCGGGATGTTACGCTCAGGCGTTGGCTACTTTTTCATCATTTGTTGTTTAATTTCCTGTGTTGGTTTGGTGGGTGATGGTATTTGGTTTTGCTGGTGGTGGAAGTCTTTATCTGGTAATGGGAGTTGTCTTCGTGCTTCCATATGGTGGTGGGAGACGACATTTGGCTCCTTCTTGGGTGGTGTTTGTTTTCTATAGTGAGGGTTCTGGTCTCTGGACTCTCCACACACGGGGGTTTCCTTGACCTTGGTGAATTATGAAGCCCACGGTGTGGTGTGGGTTTTCTCCCTCCCCTGTCGTCTATGGCCCTGTAGGGGTGGCATAATGATAAATAATCATGGTAGCTCCACGATATGGTGTAAAGACTACGAGGTGTGCACGCCTCGCTAGTGTGGGTGCGCATGGGGGTTGTGGAGGAGGTAAGCGGGGGGATAGTAGAGGTGGGGGTTTGAGTGTTCAAAATCAAATTCGTTGGGGTAGAGGAGGTCGTGGTGGAAAGGGAAATCATGGGTTTGATTTATTTGAGGTAAATGAGGGGTAGGTTATCCAAAATTACTGCCTAGAGAACTTTTGTGCACTTATCAACAGCCTAATGGAAAGAGTGGACACAACTGAGAGATTATGCCATGAGAAGCATGCAGAGCAGATGGAAACATTGGACTAAATGCACTATTTATAGTGCCAAGTCCGGGAGAGACTGGTAGTGGTTTGGTGAGGCCAAAATCAACTCACTGAGAAAGTAGAAAAGCTGGAGACTTGGTTGGCACACTTTGAAGGGCTTAGTCAATGTGACTTATGTCCTCCACCGCATCTAGGAACAACCCTAGACAACCCCGCATCCATCACATTGGATAACTAGTATGCTATTTGGCGTTATTTAATTATGTTTTATATGTGTTTTGTTGCCTCTGGGCCAACTGTTTATGGACAATGTCGCTAACCCCTCTTTTGTATTTTTTTTCATCTGGTGCAAATTTTTGTCAACTAACCGAGTCGAGGTGAGACCACCTGTTTTGTAACTGGTTATATGTGCTCCTTTTTTCCTACATGAGTATAACATTGACTTAAAAAGAAATAAAGGTTCATACATCATTAAAATTTTAATTAAGTTTCATACTTAAATTAATAAATTTCCATACCTGCTTACTAAATAGGTCTATAAATATACATTTTAGGTTTATCTATTTAGTATTTATCAAATGTAAATATGATGATTTAATACTAGTTTTAAATAAACTCAAATGTTTAACATAAGAAATGTTATATTTATCTATTTATTAAATGTAAATATGAAGATTAAACCTTAGATTTAAAAAAACTCTCACTTTTAACATAAATCAATGAAGTTTAAAAATTAAACTTTATGGCCAAATATTAAATATAAATATTAATATTAATTTGGCTATCTAATTAATATAATTATAACCTTTACTAAAATTATAATGAAGTCATTAGTGTAAATTTTATAGATGATACATGCAATTATGTTAATTGTAGATGAATCCATCTACACTATTAAACTTTAGAGAAAAGAGGGTATTCATAATTTTAACACTGTAAATTCAGAGACCCCTTTGTCTCTAAATTTTAACACTGCAAATGGATTCAGAGACACCTATAGTGAAATGTAACACTTCGGTACCAAAATTGCAATTTTCCATATATGGAGTGACACAATTAAATATTACTGACGTAAATGACTAATTCATGTACTTGTTGTACTTGTTGGTGAAATGTAATACATCGGTACCAAAATTGCAATTTTCCATATATGGAGTGACACAATTAAATATTACTGACGTAAATGACTAATTCATGTACTTGTTGTACTTGTTATTTGGCCATGTTTTTATTCTTGGACTACAATATTCATTTACAATAATCATTATTAATTTTGTCACTTATTATCTAGTCATATATTTTAATCCTAGACTAAATTAGTCATTTTAGTTAGTCGCTTTTACTTTAGTCACTTATTTTCTAGTCATATATTTTATCCCTAGACTAAATTAGTCGTTTAAGTTAGTTGCTTTTAGTTTAGTCACTTATTATCTAGTCGTATATTTTATTCCAAGACTAAATTAGTCATTTCTGTTAGTCAATTTTAGTTCGGCCACATAAAATTGCTCAAATTTAGTAGTAATTCACTTGAAATAATTGCGGTGACTAACGTTTTTAGTCACCTAGTCATTAATTTCATCATTTTTTACTAGTGAAACAACCAGCATCATTATAACTAGCCTAATATCAGTACGTATAACCAACAAGTTAAATCGATTTAAATCATAAAACAGAGAGAGCCCTTTCTGAGTCTAGGAAGGCTAGGTCCTGGACTCCAAAGAGGTTTGATGTTGTGCTTTATAGTTTATTTTTTCTAATCTTCTAAATTATAGAGTGCAAACAGGCTTGACAAAGCAATTTAAAACAAAGGGAGACTTTATGTTGGGCACAACACTATTTTTCCTTTATCTATTATTTTTATATGACATGTGGCACACTTTGGTCGAATGCTCATGTTTTAAACTATTTTAGACAATTCAATATTGTACATTGTTATGTATAAGTTTTGGGGAACTCGACTTGTGCCAACCTATATCTTGTGCGTCTTGTGTATCCTGTGGTTCTTGTAAACTCTCAATTAATGCTCTATTGTTTATATGAACTAGACATATATTTGAAATATTGCCTATGTAAGCTATGTTTCTTAGTTGTTTTATGGCTATGGCTAGATGTGATCCTTGTCTTGGTAAGTTCTTAAGTGGGAAAATTTCAGCTTGGACATGACTGGCCTAATATGAGGTATAGGAATTTCTTAAGTGAACAAGGCACAATCTACTTGTAGTAGGTGCAATTGATCAAGTTCTTACGGCTGAAGGATATCAATGTCACATGAATTGGAGTAGATAAGGACTTGATTGGGTTCCCAAGTCATGAAAAAATGTAAGGATATTTGTGAGGGCATGAGTGCCAAGGCATGATAGGGAATGCTAACATGTTCCAGATAGTTCGAAGGCATGTAAAATATGCTAAGATGTGTCAAGTGCTAAGGCATGTCAATATCTGCAATGGTGTGACAACACAAGCCAGGGACTATCAAGGAAACAAAAAGGAGAAACAAGTTAAAATACAAAGAAATGAACACATCATACGGTTAATAAGTCATTAATTTACATTTTCCAAGAGGGGCATGCTATGCACACCAACACTAGGTGTAAATGAGTGTCAAGTGCCAAATTTTAGTGCATTCTAAGTGCCAAATCATCCTTTGTTACTTCTCTTCTACTTTCCAATAACTGATCTCAAATAACTTTATTATTAAACCATGCCAAAGAATATTGAGGCATCATAATGAATGCTATACATGTAATGATCATGGCCTCTTTAGGACTACATGTCTCTTCGCCCCCTTATCAAATGAGCTCCTTCTCACTTGATGTTATTTCCTTCATCCCTAGGACTCCTTAAATAGTTTTTCCTAAACCTCTTAGGAACCCTCTAGAACTTACGGGTTTTATCCACTTAGGCCTTAGGAAATATTAATTCTCTTTCTTAATTTTATTTTAGATTTTAAACCCCATATTGGGTCCAAAATCCCTTTGCTTTGCTTCTATTCCCACAAAGCCTTTTGTGACCAAACTCACACAAAGCCATCTTACTAGGCTTGTGGAGTACCTCCCAAGCTACACAATTCAACAATATAGTCTAGTTGTAGTAACTATAACTTGGTCAAGCTCTTGTAGTCAAGCAAGGGCTTATTTGGGTTCCCAAGTCGAAAATTAAGTAAGGGTAGTTGTGAGGGCATGATAGCTAGGGAGGGTCAGGGCATGAAAAGGAATGAAAAGGCATACTAACACATGTCAGACAATGTCAATGCATGTTGAACTAGAGTGTTAGGGAGTGATGGGGCATATCAAGGGATAACTAGGTCAAAATGGATGGAAAGGAACAAATAAGAGTGTGTGTAAGGGAGTGTTAGCGAATTCAAATGTGCTAAGGAAGAAGTGTGTTAGAGAAGTTTAGAATAGGATTTACAGGAGGGAAGCTTACGGTTGTTATAAGGGGCTCGACATAGCAGTTTTAGACAAAGGGAGATCACTTTGTGCTAGGCACAACATTTTTTTTCCTTTAGTTATTTGTTTTATATGAGATGTGACACACTTTGGCTACATGCTCATATTTTAAACTATTCTAGATAATTGCATATTTTACATTGTTGTGTATAAGTTTTGGGGCACACAGCTTTTGTTAGCTTATATCTTGTGTGCCTTTTGAATCTTGTGGTTCTTGCAAACTCTCAGTTAATGTTCTATTTTTTATATGAACTGAACATACATGTGAAATATTGCTTATGTAAGCTATGTTGCTTAGTTGATTTATGGCCATGTCTAGATCATGTGATCCTTGTCTTGTTAAATAGTTAAGTGGGACAAGTTGAGATTGGACATGAGTGGCATAAGATGAGTTGTAGGCAGTTCTTAGGTGAACAAGGCACAATCTACTTGTATTAGGTGCAATTGGTCAAGTTGTTAGGGTTGAAGCAGGCCAATGTTTTCACATGAACTACAGTAGCCAAGGACTTGATTGGGTTCCCAAGTCAAGAAAAATTGTAAAGTCTAGTTGTGAGTACATGAGTGCCAAGGCGTGCTAGGGAATGCTAATATGTGCCAGATAGTGTGAAGGCATGTCAAACATGATAATATGTGCCAAGTGATAAGGCATGCCAAGATGTGCAAGGGTGTGTCAAATATGCATGCCAGGGACTGTCAAGGCAACAAAAGGGAGAAACAAGTTAAACTACAAGGAAATGAACACATAAGAGGGTTAATTAGTCATCAATTTACCTTTTCTAAGAGGGGCATGCTAGGCACACCAACACTAGGTGCCAATAGGTGCCAAGTGCAAAGTCTTAGTGCATTCTACATGCCAAATATTCCTTTGTTTCTTCTCATCTAATTTCCAAAAATTGATCTAAAATAAATTTAATATTAAACCATGCAAAATCATACCAAGGCATCTCAACGTGTTCCATACATGCTAAGACTTTCCAAGCACCAACACATGCCAAGCGCCAATATGTGTCAGGGACTGTTATGCATGCTATAAAGTGGAATGGCGTGTTGAATACTGCTAAGGTGTGCTAGAGAGTGCTAATGCATGCTTAGGAGTGTTAAGGTGTAATAGGACAAAACATTAAGGGAGAACTAGGTAAAAGTTCATGGAAGTTAATGAATATGAGGAACATGTGTCAATGAGTGCTAGCTATCATGCAAAGGAGGGAGTGACAAGGTATGCTAAGCATTGGTAAGGCATGCTAGGGAATATCAAGGCATGTAAAGAAGTGCCAAAGTGTGCTAGGGAGTTACAGGGTGTGCTAATTATATGTTCCAAATAGTGCCAAGATATGCCAATACATTACAGGTTCTAGGGATGTGCAGGGTGCCAGGGTATGTCAATATGTGTCAAGAAGTGTCAAGGAAACAAAAGGAAGAACCAAGATAAAATGTAAGGAAATGAACACATAAGAGGTTAAATAAGTCAGGAAATTATCTTTTTCAAAAGGGGCATTCTAGTCACACTAATAATAGGTCTGAATACATCCCAACTGGCATTGTGTGCCAAGTGCTAATGTAGGTCAATGCATTCAACCAAGGTGTTCTAGGGCATGCTAGGGACTACATGCATGCTAACACATGCGAGGAGAGTTCCATGTTGTGCTAACGCATGCCACCATGTGCTTGGGCATCAGTGTCATGACAAGATGTTCTAGGTACAAATATGTTCCAAGACATGCGAGGTGCTAAGAAATGTTAGTGTGTGACAAAGAATTAATTTAAGGTGTGCCCGAATTGTTGAGGAGTGTTAGGTATTTCTCATTAATAGAACTTCCAGAGCTTGATTATGTATTAAATAATATATTTCCAATACACACTAGTGGAACTTTATCTAAAGGGAATTTGATAGATAATAAACTTAATAGATATGAATCATGTGTTGACTCATAGGAGAAATCTATTCAACTAGTGATTACTTGAGGGAAATGATACACACTAATTACTTCTTAAAAAATTGACTGATTATAACCATTGTGGCCTTGGAAACATCATAAAAAATACTCCACAATAATGGCCTTAAACGTTATCTTTTGAAAAAAATATATTAATAGGCATATAGGGTCATCAAAAACTCATTGGAATGATCAATGGTGACGAACATTTTTTGACCGTCACCAAAAGTAACAAAAAGAGCATTGGTGAGGGTCATTAAAAGTGCATCACTAGAAGTGTCACCAAAGAGAGAATTAGTGATGGGCCTTTAACGACCCTCACCAAAAGTGTCATTGAAAATGGCTTTGGTGACGAACCTTAAAGGACCATCACTATATAGACTTCCAGTGATTTTTTTTAAGGACTGTCACCATATGTTACATTGGTAACAGACCTTAAAGGTCCATCACAAGCATGACCCTCACTAATGTCCTTTTTTCTTGTAGTGAAAGTTAGGTTTTATATTATAGTGTGTTAGTCTTTTTAGTCCTTATCAGTTATTGTAATTGTGTAAATTAACTTTTGTTTCTTGTTGCATCATACTAAAACCAACTGTTTTTTGGGAGGTATAGTCTATGTGTCCTTAGTTTCAAGTAGTTTTTTTTTTATCTTGTAGCCTTATGTCGTGTCATCCCTTCTTTAACCAAAAAATTATTCCATGGCCCTCCTTATAAATGGATATGCCTCAAATTTTTTCAACCCTAAGAGGGGATTCAAACAAGGTTATCATTTATATTCCCATTATATTACTTCTTGTTGTGGAAATTCTAAACAAAGCTTTAATGGATGATAAAATGAGGAACCTTTTTATGGAATAAAGGAAAAAAACAAGTGTTATCTCACACACCTTTTTTTTGTGATTGGTATCTTTTTTTTCAAATGGGGCTAAAGAGGATTTTCGAACTTTAAGAGAAATCTTGGATCTAATTTATCCAAATCTTATATTTTTGAAAATTTCCTATTAGCAAAGGAAAAAATTAGAATTTTCCAAAATATCCACCTTCATATGGAAGTTATAGGAAACTCCTTCAAATATCTGGGATTTTTATAATCCAAAAAACTACTCTAAAGAAAATTGGAACTCCCTACTATTCAAGAATGAGAAAATAATTTTAACATGGTGCAATAAGTGGCTCTTTAGAGGCATGATACTTTTCCTCTTAAAGGTAGTTATATAAGCCATACATGAATATTTTTCCTCTCTATCCTAGATTCCCCTAGGCATACTTCACAAAAATAAACAAATTTTGTTGTTGTGTGGAAAAGGACCATTTTCTCTTACTGCTTGGTCTTGCATCACTTCTCCAATGCTCCTAGGAAATTGGGGACTAAAAAACTT
This sequence comes from Pinus albicaulis, assembly GCA_034641835.2. NCBI lineage: Eukaryota > Viridiplantae > Streptophyta > Pinopsida > Pinales > Pinaceae > Pinus > Pinus albicaulis. The sequence goes on along the minus strand of CM076581.1, from coordinate 77,967,635 downwards.
ATTATCTTTTCAAAATCCCTAGTAGCAAAAGGTGTCTGGCGAATTATACAAGGGGATGGACTCTAGGAAAAAAAATGATGGAAAATGAGTAAATGTATCCCTCCTCCATTATATACGGGTTCAAGAACCCGATTAATTCTCACAAAAATGGATCCATAAGATGGAAAGAAACCATCAGTGCATTCTCTATTATCAGTGAAGGAATACAATGGAAAATTGGCTCTGGTATTCAAGTTTTTATAGTTAAAATATCCATGGATTGGCTCTCAAAACAATAATGTCTTATTATATCATCTTATTCATCTACTAAATGACCAAGGAAATTCATTCTACATCAAGTAGCCTTTGATCACCAATTTCCTTTCTAACATGAATGGCTCTCCTCGACTCATTTAAACCTAGAAAGAGAACAAGTAAAGGAATGGGAAAGATATATATGCTCTGTATAGATATATGGTCGATATAACTCATGATGATGATCATTTAATATGGTCTCCAAGTCCTTTTTGAGAGTATTTTCCAAAATATGGTTACCTCAACTTGGCTCAGAAAAATGGACCTCAGTATCCTCCATGGTGGGCTAGGAAATTATGGAAAATGGGTTGCTCGCTAAAAACCAAATTTTTCATGTGGATTTTTTTAAAGAAAAAGGCCTCAACTTGGGACATGCTGTGAAAATTATAATTCATAGGCCCCAACCTTTGTGCATTGTGTCACAATAGTACTAAATCTATCTCACATATTTTCATCCACTTCCCTTTCATTCAAGTTATTTTGAAGGAAATTCATGATCTAGAGGAGCCATATTTACTTTGGAATGGGGAAAACAGAGAATATTGCATAAAGAGGTGGATTGAGGCAAAAAATAAACTATATTTAATATATATTCAATTAAATATTTCCTTAGGCATATGGCTTGAATGAAGAAATGCAAATTTTGAGGATCAAGGTCACTCATACCTTCCAGTAACTATTCAAAGTATGAGTATTCAAGGAGAAACTCCTTCCCCTATTATAAAATATCCATCACCAAGAACTCTAAAATTTTGATCATAATTGAGGCTATTTGGGCTTTCTTTGATGGTGCTACACAGTGGCACCCACCAAGATGAGGAATTTGTGGTATTATATTCATAAAAAATTCCCTATTTTTTCATTATATGGAAACATAGGCTCAACATAAAAACTTTGTCACAATATTTGCATTGAATATTATTCCAAGGGTTGCAAAAGAAAAAAAGTGCTTTAATTTCATATCTATGGATATTCCCATGTGGTTATAGATTGGATGAATATATCCACTTAGTTGAGAAATTATACTTTTCTTCCTAATTATCAAATAATTATCTTAAATATTATACACTTCTCATTTACAAGGGTGGGAACCAAAGTATTGATGGTCTCTCAAAGAGTTGATTCAAAATGGATGAATGCACCCCAACAAACATAATCACAACCTTTTGAAATAAATAGAAATGGATGATATCATGTTTTTGTTCTCTTCTGTGGAAAAATAGGTGGATAGTAATTATGTATACTTCCTCTATTAGGTTGGGACAAAGTTAAGTGAACATCTAAAAATATAGATCTATGGAATTCTACAATACTCTTATAAATTATATATTTTATTTTTTTCATAGAGATTTCAAAATGGAAATGTAAAAAGATGGAAGGAACTACAAATCCTAACAAAAGGCATGCACAACATTTTTGTAATGTTTCAAAGGAACAAACTTCACGATGATCAAGCTTGAGCCTTCCTTCCCCCAAATATCTTGCTCCCCCCTGCTCCATGTACCCTCTAGAGGCTACTCCGAGGGGATTCCTTCCCCTACCCTCTCCACCCAATCCTTCAATAGAGACCTTTATTTATTTGATCTCCCACCTTATCCCTCTAAGAGATCATCCAACAATCTCTAAATTTGTGAAATGATTGGATTCACTCCCTGCAAATGATCTATGCCCGAAAATTCCTCATAAAGTTACCCTCTCCCTTAATAAGTGAGTCTTGGTATGGAAATATATAGGTATGTGGCATTGTCCAAAGTTGGTTCAAAAGTGTATTGAGCACAACTATTTCATCAAAATCAAGGGACAAATCTCAACTTGTTTTTGTGGAAAGGGTAGTACACCTTCTACTGCAAAATAAAGGAAGACAAAGATTTAATCTTTATAAATGTTCCATATTTATGAACTCGAGAGGCATTTATTTAAATCATGGGATGCCAGACTTTTATCTAGAGCTCGATATTCCTAATGTTGTTTCAATATGGGTTTTCCTTCCTCATCTTCCACTCCATTGTTGGGGTGACAATTCAGTATGAGAAATAGGGAATGTAATTGGAAAATTCATATATTAAAGTGATACAAAGGAGAACATGCATGTGTTTGTATGGATCTGCTTAGAGGTCAACTTAGGAAAAGGCCTTCCTGAAGAAATCAAGATAAAGGTTGATAATCGGATGCATATACAATAGCTGGATTACGAGAAACTACACTCTCTGGCCCATCAAGAGATTTGATTCCCAATACTTATAATATCTTTGACGTTCTACCCAATACCTGAGTGGATATTCAGGACCAACAAATAGCATCTTCAAAACAGAAACCTGGGGAAGCTTTAGAGAACAATCCTTCCCCTTCTCACTTGATTCAAGATTGAAATTTTAATGTTCCTAATTTGATAAAATACACCTCCTATTCCTCGTGTATCCATGAAAAACATTTAGATCCTTACCCAATGCATGAATATCCAACCTACATTACTTTGAGCTGATCCCAACAACCTTGATCCTATATGTTCCATCCTTTTTTGGCATCCTTACAAGAACTACGGAAAAATATCATTTGGTACCTCTCTATAAGGATCAAAAACGAGAATTAGAAGGAAGTCATATAACTAATTTCGTGATGAGGAAGCACCAAAATATATGGCTTTGGGAATTCAGTTTCCCATGGATCAATTTCTAGGGAAAGGGAAAGTAGTGAAACAACATCTAACCCAAGCAGTGAGATTCAAGGGATCTTCCATCCCACCCCAAGGTAAATGATGATAATGGTATCCTAGAATTGTAGAGGAATAGGAACAACCCCTAAAATTAATTCTTTAAAAGGTATTTTTAGAATGGATAAAGATGTAGTCCTTCTTCTTTGGGAGACCAGATCAAGCAAGGAAAAAATGACCTCCATAATCAAGAAAATAGTTAAAGAGTTTAAAGGCAAAAAAAATAGTGTGTGGGGTGCATCAAGAGGCATATGAATAATATGGAACCACACAGTCTTATACTTAGAACATATTCATCGTGAGCATCATTGGGTGAATAAATTTATCAAGAACAAAGATGATGGAATTTTTTTCACAATTTAGAAAATTTATGGACCAGTGCAATAAAAAGAGAATGACATGTTGTCTCCTAAAGTGTACACCTGAGGCACAATGCTCAAAGTAGGGGCTATCACCCTGATCCCTACTCACTCCGTTTACACTCTCTCCTACCTAAGCCAAGGGGGGTATTCCCTAAAGGTGATGACGAAAGGGAAAAACGTTGTAACAACAAGTATTAGGATATTTATAGCAAGGCAATCATTATTAGTGTAGCTTGATTGTTGATTAGAGAAATTTAAAATGTTTATGAGTAATAGGTTTTTAGATAAATATAATTAAGCTCAACAAGGAATATTCAAGATATATAAAAGGTAGGGTCATGAGTGCCATTAATAATTCTCAATGTAAATGAAAGTACTTACTAAGGAATGGATACTTCAAGCTACAATAACAAAAGTGCCAAAAGAGAGAATGTTAGTATGGCACAATATAGATTACAAGAATGAAATAAACTTGTACTCTATTTCAAAGGAAGATGTTCAAGTAGATACAATGATATCAAAGACAATAAGAAAGACAATTAGATAAAAAGTGCAATAACAATAATGTAGCTTTGCAAGTAAGGAAAATGTTCACAAATCACCAACATGCCAAATAGGAAAATGTTAGAATAGATGCAAGACTAGACTATGAATGCAAAATGAGATGCAAAATGTCAATGAAATGATTCAATGATATGCAATTAAAATAATATGCTTCAAGGAGATAAATGATTATGATCAACACTTTTAAGTCCAAAATGACAATATTAATGAAGCATGTAAGGTTGCTCAATGAAACAAGGCCAATTATATATAAATAATTCAAGTGAAACTCCACTTAACATGTCTCTTTAAGAATGTTTGAAGAGAAAATGGATGAAATGAAAAAAAAAATCAAGTGATTATTTAAATACATAAGCAACTTCAATTAGCTTAAATATATTAGCCAAATAAATATTGTTCAATGTAAACCAAACCAAATTAGATAAAATAAATTATAATTAAATGAAGTGATTAGGAAAATGTAAATTAAATTAGAACTAAATGGTGCAAGCCAAGACTTGGCGGATTTAAAGGATTTTGGTGATGGATGGCGTTGGCAGAGCTCCAAACCCTAACCATGGCGACGGGAGGCAACTATTGGCGCACACGATCACGATGCAGCCGTCATCTCAAGGGTAGTAGGGACAAGATAGCCGTCCCAGGCCATCAGGGTATGGTAGACACCTGGGCTCACCGTAGCACTCCACGCCGTGCATCGGAAGAGGAGCCAAGGAATGGGTGGTAGAGGGTTTAGGATGAAAGCCTATGCCAGTAATAACCCTAATCATGATGCCACTGTTGGGTGCAGGAATTACACTTAAGCAAACTCCTCAACACTTAATTTGTCAACCCGAGGGATCTGTAAACTTAGAGATGAAGCACAGGAAATGCCAGAGATGGTATGAATCTTCCTAATATAAATCCCTACTTTATTGAAAGGAAATATTGCAGAATCAAATTAAAAAGATAAAAAGGCAACTTGAACCATCAAAATTATCTAAGACTGGAACAAGGAAGAATGAATTTGCAAGAGGGAATTAAAGATAAAAGGAAATCACTCTAGCTAATTATTGTTTAACTATTGACTGTGCGTTTTTCTTTAGCAGAGACACTTAGCAGTCTCATCAGATGGGCCCTTAAACCTGCTCCTTTAGAGATTTCCTTCTTGCAATAATATGTCCTACACTATGGCAGTCTGCTTGCACTAGTGCAGGAACATAGATTTATGCAGAAGGTATAAATGGTGTCTTTACTAAAGGCTTTTTACTTCATGCAAGAGCTTGAACATTTCCAGGTTTAAAGCACTCAGATCTTGTGGCAAGAAACTAGTTCTTGCACCGAATCGTAGCTTCCTGCACTTAGCATTTCATTCTTAAAATGAGTGCTTAATTATTGCAAGTGCTATTATACTGTTAAATCAAATTGCACACATAAAAAGTGAATGTTTCTGATCTTAACAAAATGCAGGAATAAAGAAACAATTAATAAACATTTATCTTATCATAAGCATTTAATGAAAGAAAGAGGATTGCAAGAAGTAGACTAAGAAGGCTTGTTGCATCACACCAACATGCACTGGTGCAGGTTCATTTCTCCTGCTTAGACCAGGCGGGGAAAACCAATCAAACAGGATTGTAGAAAAGGAGATATCACACCAACGTGCACTGGTGCAGGGTTACTTCTCCTACTTGGACCAGGAGGATGAAAAGAAATCTGAAATCAAGCGTAGGAAAGGAAATTGCAGGAAAAGTAAATTTATCTACTTCACAAAACGGATCCTCTTTCACTCAGACATGAATGCATGTGCTTAAAATTAAATCACACTTGACAATGTAAACACAAATTACATGAAAACGGGAAATAAGGTAAACGTACTGGGTTGGCTGGGCCCTAGCCAACCAGCACGTTTCCCTTTTAAATAATAACGTTGCTCAGTACCTTAATCAATTCATTAGCTCAAATACAGAAACGCAATTGGTGAAACATGAGGTGAAGCTCCCTTTTATTAATTCATTGAGGCAAGTACATACATTAATACATCGTCCAGCCCAGATTCGGGCGATAAAAAAATACAGCAACCTGTTACCGCCTCTCTGGTTGTGTCTCTGTTCTCTTCTGCTATCAAAAACTTCCTCCCCTAGTCCTATTTACATTCTACATTATATAGATCTTTGGCCAAAGGCCAAAATAGATCATTCAACCGATTACATAACCAAATGCAGAATTTAGCTTTTCGTCCTTCAAAATTAGACAGTTAGCAAAACTAGCCGTAGCCAATCTCCAGCTTTCGTCCTTCACAGATTTGGTCTCAGCTGCCTTTGGATCGATCTTGCTGTCATGGCTAAAGCTGCTCAAAACGAGGCGATGATCAAGGAGGTTCGGATTTGCTGCAAGGATTTGTTGTGCTGGCAACGGTGCAAGATCCGATCCTGCACTAGGATCAACGGTCACGGTAAGTACTCTAACTACCAAATAAACATTGGATATATTTACAAGTTACAAAGAGTGATTAAAAGTAAGAAATCATGTAATAAATGATTAATTAATACTAAGTTGAATTAAAAGTATGAAAAATAAAGTTTATACGAAATATGTCACCGTGCTCGGACTAGTGCAAGATGAGGGTGCATAAAATACATAAAAAAGAGGTAAATGGTTATGATTTAGGAAGGGGAAAATTGAAAAAAGAGAGAAAATTATGGGGCTAACATCCTCCCATCCCTAAGTTGTTGTGTGTCCTCACACAACTCTTTACCTTGGCAAAAAACCTTCAAAACTTTGAGCATTCAAGCTCAATCCTGCTCTGACATACTGACATCAGCCTGCAATGTTTCAAACTTCTTCTTTCTAATGTTCTTTAGTTTTTTTGTGACCTTTCTAAGTCACTTGAAACATTGCACAACTCGGTACTTCCAAACTCTAACTTTTCCTTTCTTTTTCTGGATCTCCGCAATTAATTCTTCTTTACTTTTTTCTTTATCCTCCTGTGCTTTAGCTATAAGCTATTCTAAGTTCTGCACTTGAAGCTCTAGTTCAACTATCTGAGTAGTAGGAGTTACCAAATATTCTTCTTCTTCTGTCTCGACAGGGACAGTATCTTCTTTAGGGGCCTCAGTATCCCTCGGGATTTCAGCAAACGCTTCTTCCTCTTCTTCTTCTTCTTCTTCTAGTTTTTCTTCTTCTTCTTCTTCTTGCATTGGTGCAGAAGGGGATTCAACGTCCTGTGGGGATTGTGGTTCTTTGATTGCACTATATTCTTCATTCTTTTTCCAGGCCCTTTTAATGAAATCGGCCAAAAGAGTGTCATCTTCGACCTCTACAAAATTTGTTGCGTCCGCAAGAACTGACATTTTTTCTTCTTCAGGGGTTTGTGATTGTACTGGTGTCGTAGAAGGAGTCCCTTCAATAGGTGCACTAGCTATCTTCTTATTTGGAGATGGGGGCCTTTCTTCTGTTGATTTTTCAGGTCGTTTCCTTTTTGCACTGGTGCAAGAAGGACTCCCCTTTACATTCTTACTTGGACCCTTGCTTGTGCTGGCAGGGTCCTCTGTCTCCTTTCCAGCAGTTGTATTTTTATGTAGTTGTTTTAACAGCGCCTCCCAGGTCATGCCTTTAACTTCTAATTGTTTCTAGACCAAAATATTTATCAGGCCATGGTGATATAACTTCTTTTCGGCCTGGTCTTCTCATCCGTCCCGCACACCCTTGGCCATTTTTTCCAAACTCGTAAGCAAAAAATAGGGGAAATTAATCCTCCACCGGGCGTGCCAGCCGGCTTCGAAATGCTACAACATCCTAAAATGGTACACAAAAGTGAGGGAGTACCTTCCCTCACAAGTTACGAATTTCTATAGGATGAAAAGGAGGTCATGCCACTGTCCCAGCAGGGCACTGCGTGGAATTCCTTTCTTCCAATCTACCTTCATCTTCTTGTCGATGACGAAATTCTGCCATCGCTTCCTTTCTAGTTTCTAATTTTTAAACCACTGCTCACCATTATTTTCCAAACCTATCGCTACTGCTATAAACTCTTCCGTAACCTCAAATTTTAGAGGCCCAATTTTTACTCGGCCATTTTTGAAACTTTTTGCAAACTGTAGGGCCACTTCACTGTTGTGCCCATCAAAATTTTGCAAGAATTGAAGAAATCCTCAGTCTCGCAATAGTGCAAGACTATTGTGATACTCAACAGTCTATTCCACCCTATTGAGAGACGAAGGTTCTCTTCGAATATGTGGCATCGCTGCTTAATGGTTATGAACAGTCAAGTATTTACATGCAACACCGGGAAAATTGGTTCTTGTAGATAGGGATCCAACCGTCCACCATCCCTTCCATCTTATCACCCATTCATTCCACTAAATTAGCCGTGGATGTGCGGCATCTTTGAGATCGTGCCGGACTGGTGCTTGTGGCAACGTTTTAACAGCTATGTGAGGTAATCATTACGAGTGAAGAAAATCTAGGATTATGGCGAAAAGGGGCAATTATATCCAAGCAACGGTTAAAGACTTCTACACTCCTTCATAATTCAAAAAATAACTTTAGCATTCATTAAAAAATGATCATGATTCTTAACTTAAAAACACCTTGTACTTTAAATATTTTTCTCCTAGTTAATATGATAGCACAAGTACTCATTGACTAAGTGAAAGGACTTCTTATAAACTTTCATGATGACCACTTTCCTGTGACATATGCTATGAAAATAACAAATTGTACTATGTTTCTGACAAGGTACATGCTTGCAGCGGTCTGCTTGCACCTCTTAAACTATGCTATTCTGCTGGTACCATTTTGCTTGCAGTTATTATATAGGACAATATGCTTGCACTAGTGCAAGCATAATATCTGAAAAAAGAATTTAAGTAAAATATAGGTTGGACTTCCAACATGTCTTCCTCAACTTATACTGGAAATTTTCTTCGCCCTTTCTTGATGCTTCAGAGCATATCCTTTTGCTCTTTGTGCACAAGATCCTGCAATGAATTCATGAGGGAACAAATAAGTGGGAAAATAAAAATTTTAGAATGGGAAGGAATTATGTTACAGGGATTCCAGGAATAGTACCACAAGAGGGGATAAACAGAAGTGGGATAGGGAAAAAATATTCAAGGGTAAAGTGGGGTTTTTACGAAACGAACAGGGTAAATTCAGAAGAATATGGGAAGGTTAATCATTCTGGGATTGATGAAGAAAACTGAGGGAATATTACAAAAGTGGAATATGAAGAAAGGCAGAAAATTTTCTGGAAGGTCTGCCTGCACTAGTGCAAGAAAAATAACTGTAGCGAGAATTAAACATTACTTGAATAAAAAATATCCATGCTAATTACCCCAATTGTATAAAGGTTGGTTCTGTTGAACCTGCTTTTACTTGGTGGTCGCTAGCATATCTAAAGATCAAGCAACATTCTCTTTTTATTAGAAATTTTTGATCTTCCTGCCAACAAACTGGTTTTTAGGTTGATTCTTCTGCAATCATGTCAGTGAACTGATTTTCATAATTACAGGAAAATATTTTTTATTTACTTTCTTATTTAAAAAAAAAATTGTATTTAAAAAAAATAAAAATAAATAAGAAGAAAAATAATTCATGTTTTCAAAAGGTTGGTATTACCATTCACCACTACCGTCCCGAATTGCTGTTGGACTTGCTGTGTAAAATATTTCCTGGCAGGTGGCTGAAAATACTTCTTTAATTTGTGTCCATTTACCAAGAATACTGAATTTTGTCCATAAATAGTTTTAACTTCTACTGTTCCATTCTTGAATACTCAGATCACTTCATAAGGTCCCATCCAATGTGTATCGAACTTCCCTTTAAATATTTTAAATCTAGAATCATAAAGGAGCACCCAATCACCTCGTTGGAATTTTTTTTTCTGAATAGACTTGTCATGCCACTTTTTGTGTTGCTGCTGAATTAGTATGTTATGTTGGACAACATCCCTACGAAATTCATCTAACTCATTTAATTGGAGAAGACGTTGTTGTTGTGCCTCAGAAAGATCTAGTCCTAACTGAACTGTTGTTCTGAAGTTTTGATTTGGAATTCAATTGGTAACAGCACCTGTTTGCGATATACCAGCTCATATGGTGTATGTCCCTTGCTATTTCTCCAAGTGGTTCTGTATGCCCACAAATCTTCTGGTAATATTTCAGCCCAATCTTTCCGACGCATATTTAATATCTTTATAAGAATGGACTCGATCACTTTGTTTGTGGATTCCACCTTGCCATTTCCTTGCAAGTGATACGGCATGGATTTCCTATGCCGGATCTTGTATTGCTCCATCACACCCTGTACCAGATTAGAAATAAACTGCAGGCCATTGTCAAAAACAATTTCTCTAGGCACACCAAATCTAGTAAATATTTCAATAAAAAGAAAAACAACAACAACTTTTTCTATAGCAAAGGAAACAGCTTTAGCTTCTACCCATTTTGTAATAAAATCTGTACAAACAAAAATATGCTTTTCACTTAATGACATTGGATTTATTGGCCCTATAAAATCAATAGCCCGTTTTTCAAACGGCTCAATCATAACTTGGGGGCATAAAGGCATTTCATTGGTGTGATTAGGCTGGCCCACTCGTTGACAGTTATCACATCACCTGACATACTGTTTGGCATCCTTAAACAAGGAAGGCCAAAAGTAACTAGCACGCAATACTTTATATGCAGTCCACTTATCAGCGAAGTGGCATCCACAAGGTTCATCATGAGCAGATTTCAATATGTCAAACACTTCCTCCTTTCTTACACATCTACGGATAATCAAAACTGGACCAGTGTAAAAGAGATCTCCTTGAATCCAGGAGTACGCAAAACTTTTCTGAATAATATTCCACATTTCACGAGCGGACAAGTGGGGTGGTGTTTTCCTAGTAACCAAGTAATTAGCAATGTCAGCAAACCACGGAGAATTTTTTGACATAGAAAAAAGATGTTCATCTGGAAAATCATCATTAACAAGAGTTGCTTCACCAGGATTATCTAATCTAGAAAGAAAATTTTCTACAACATTATATTTTCCTAGTCTATCAACAATAGTAACATTGAATTCCTACAAAAATAGCAACCACCTAATCACTCTACCACTATTCAATGGTTTTTTCATCAAATATTTAATCACAGAATGATCAGTATGTACAAATACTTCATATCCTGTAATATAGTGCCTGAATTTATTAATTGAAAAAATTACAGCTAAAAACTCTTTCTCTGTAACTGTATAATTTGATTCTGCGGAAGACAAATTCTTACTAATATAATAAATAGCATAGGATTGCTTATTTTCCTCTTGTCCTAAAGCTGCGCCAATAGCCAAATCTGAAGCATCAGAGGAAATGTGAAAAGGCAGGGACCAGTTAGGACCTCTCAAAACTGGTGCATGTTCCAACTTTTCCTTCAATGTTTCAAAAGCTTGTTGGCAAGCTGTGGACCAATAAAATTCACTATCCTTAGCTAGAAGTCGGGAAAGAGGGGCAGCTATCTTAGAAAAATTTTCAATGAACCTTCTATAGTAACTAGCATGTCCTAAAAAACCTCTTACTTCCCTTTGAGTTTTGGGTGCAGGAAGATGCAGAATGATTTCAATCTTTGATGGATCAACCTTTACTAGAAATCAAATGGCCAAGTACCACTCCCGCTTTGCACATTAATCTACATTTCTTATCACTCAAGGCGAGATGGGCTTCCTGACAATGAAGAAGTACTTTCTCCAGATTTTTGGGAGCTTCCTGAAAAGAATCACCAAACACAGAAAAGTCATCCATATAAATTTCTACATATTCTAGATCAGCAAAAATGGCCAGGACTGCACTTTGAAAGGTAGCCGAGGCATTACATAAACCAAAGGGAAGGACTTTATAAGCAAATGTACCCCATGGACATGTGAAAGTATTTTTATCCTGATCTTCGGGTGCAATCTATATTTGGTTATAGCCACTGAAGCCATCCAAAAAGGAAAAATATTTCTTTCCTACAAGGGTATCAAGCACCTGGTCAATGAAAGGGAGAAGGAAGTAATATTTGAGAGTGGCTTTGTTTAATTCTCGATAATCAATAAAAATATGCCATCTTCCATCTTTCTTAGGTACTAGCACTAATGGAGAGACCCACTGACTGTTAGAAATAGGATAGATAAAACCGGCATCCAAGAGTTTCTGTACTTCTTCCTTCACAATATATCTTAGAGCTAGATTCATTCGCCTTTGGGGTTGTCGAATAAGTCGGGTTCCTTCCTAAATATAGATATGATGTGTACAAGTTTCAGGAGGAATACCCTTCATATCTTCATAGCCCCAAGCAAAGGCACTAAGATGGTTTTGCAACAAATTCACAAGTTGCTCCTGCTGAGATGAGTCCAAATCTGAACTAATATGCAAGGATTTACCAGGGCTAATCTCAACAAGATTAGTATCAAGATCAGGAGACTCAAGGGAGTGGTCGAATGCAGTGGTACAGAAGAATGAGAATCATGATTATTTTGAAAATCTAAGTTGAAAATCTGGCTCAATGGCTCAAAATTAGGCATAGTGTCTAGATTATTTAGGAAATCTTGAATCTCATATTCTTGTGAAGACCTAGTATAATGATGGATAAGGGAAATGGGTTGAGTCTCCTCATCACTGCTTTGATCCAACCATAAAGTATCTCAAAGGTCCTAAATGGATCTGGCAGGGGGGTATAAGGTAACTTTCTTCCTAGAATCTCCATGCAAAATATACATATCACTGGAATGACATCCAATATATGCATCGGCCGTAGCAAGACATGGTCAACCCAAGATCAATAGATGTCCTCCTACTGGGTTCTTTGGCTGAAGCACATTGAAATCAACAGGATATTCCCAAGAATCTAATGAGATGATCGCATCGTCCAATACTCCTTCTGGCTTAATTTTAGATATGTCTACTAATTCAACTACAGTGGGAGTATGCCGAAGATGAGATAACCGAAGTTGATCCATGGTTTGCTTAGTCATGACATTAATGGATGCCCCCAGGTCTATAAGAACATTAGAGACAAGGACATTACCAATCTGAACTGAGACAACAGGGTTTCCAGCATCAGTATATTTTTCCATAGACACACATCCCGTCATCAAATCTACTTCCCTAACAAAAAATTGAATGGTTTGGGGTTCCACTCTCTTCCTCCCAGGTTTCTCGAGATAGATTTCCTTAATAATATTGGTACAAATGGGGATCTATTTAATGGCTTGAAGCAAAGGTATCTTAATGAAAAGATTCTAAAGCTCAGATGCCAAACTAGTCTCATAAATAGGCTCACTTCTTTCCATTACTAGCCTCTCTGGGAAGGGAGGCTAGTTGGAAGAAGATGGTAGGGATTCAGAGGGTAAGGGCTGCATAGTGACAGCTTTTGGGGAATGGTTAAGAGTTTCCTCTTCTTTCTCTTCAACAATCACTATAGGCTGCTTCCAATTTTCTAATGTTATAGTCCTTCCCGATCTTAACTATATATCATGAACCCCAACTCGAATAGACTGGTACTCAAATGGTAAAGGTGGTTTTATTACATAGATCATTTGCACTACTTTATTATTGTTAGGATTGGGCATAGGTTGAGCAGGGAACTAAGGAGGTTGAAAGGGTGGAGGTAAAGGCAATGGTGGAGTAGACTGACTCGGAAGTTGAGGCATTGAATAAGGTGTATCCGTAGATGGATATGATTTCATAGGTGGCTAGTAGGAATATGGAGAATGAGTTGGCCCTCTCCAACCTTGTTGCCATGGTTGAGAAGGTTTCCCATGCTGATATTGATTCCCATACTACCACTATTGATTAGTGTTAGGATAAGTATATTCATGTGAATTATAACCAAAATAGTGTGCAGAAAATTTAGGAGCCATAACTGCACCTACCTGAGGCCAATTCCTTCTTGCTCCCATAGCATAAAAGTATTCAGCTTCAGGCTGTCCCCCTATAAAATATACAACTTTAAGTCCTGGTATAGAGGGACATTTTTCTATGACATGGTCTTCTTCACAAATAGCACACTTATTATTTTATTTCAAATTAAGAGGACACTCTTTATTAGGATGCTTGTCTCTACATTTAGGACAGAAAATACATAATGACTCTTGTTCCTTCATGAGTTTTTGTTGAAATTTTAAAGAGTCTAACTGTTTTGTAACAGTATTCATTCTATCAATTTTCATGTTTTCCATTTTATTTTCTAGTCCAATAAACATAGCATCAGTAGATTCAGTTTTTCTATTTCTATTTCAAGTTCCTCTACCATATCTATACTGATTTCTTGAAAATTTCCTGCATAATTCACAAATTTGTTCAAAAGTTTGTTGAGAAATATCACCTTGTCCTAACAGATTTAAATTATTTCTAGCATTATCAGTAAGTCCTCTTAAGAACAAGGTTCTAATAGTACTAGGATCAAACTTAAGTTTCAACCTTTGTAAAATATACATAAATCTTTCTAGGTAATCTTCAAGAGTTTCATCATCATCCTAAATGATTCTAAAAATCTCATCCTGCATGTCCCGAGTTTTGCAATATTCTTGATATTTAGACAAAAACACTCTCTTCATCTGATCCCAAGAGGTTATAGTGTTTCCTCCTCACCCCATAAACCAATGTAGAGCTGAGTCCTTGACAGTAACAGGAAATAATCTTAACTTCTGAGCATCAGTTGAATAATCATAACTTCTACACAGAATATCAAACTCGAATAGAAAAGAGTCAGGATCTTCATGAACTTTACCATGGAAATGAGGGAGAGCTGATGGTGGAATATTCTTCATTTGCACCACAATATCAGGATCCACAATTGGAAACAAAAAAGTGGATTTTTCTCCACTTACTTGGTTTTAACCATTCCCTTCCAAATGATCTTCATGGTCCACCATTGTTTCCCTTTTACTTGTACCGCTCTCAACAGGCTGAACCACACCTGAGCTGTTGTCACCAGAATCCAGGTGGATTGTTCCTACATGATGGGTTTGAATTGGATTTTGCGTCCTTCTTACAGAAGGAAACCCAATATGAGAATTGTTTTCAGAATTATTTTCGCCCTTAGTGGGCTTCGAACCCTTACCTTTTCTAGGCATTCATTTCAAAAACTAGAGAAAAATAACAAACAACTTCTAGTAAAAAATGTTGTCTGAAATTAATTAACACCAGTAAAATTCCTTCAAAGAAGCTTTTCCAACAATACTACAAAAATAAAGGAAAAATTACCTCTACTGTATAATCAGAAAATTCTTACCAAATCAAATCACCTCCCCGGCAACAGCGCCAAAATGTTGGGTTTAGGGATTACACTTAAGCAAACTCCTCAACACTTAATTTGTCAACCCGCGGGATTTGTAAACTTAGAGACGAAGCACAAGCAATGCCAGAGATGGTATGAATCTTCCTAATATAAATCCCTACTTTCTTTAAAGGAAAGATTGCATAATCAAATTAAAAATAGAAAAATGTAACTTGAACCATCAAAATAATCTAAGACTGGAACAAGGAAGAATGCATTTGCAAGAGGGTATTAAAGATAAAAGGCAATCACTCTAGCTAATTATTGTTTAACTAATGATTGTGTGTTTTTCTTTAGTAGAGACACTTAGCAGTCTCATCAGATGGGCCCTTAAACCTGCTCCTTTAGAGATTTACTTCTTGCACTAATCTATCATGCACTATCGCAGTTTGCTTGCACTAGTGCAGGAACAGAGATTTATGCAGAAGGTATAAATGGTGTCTTTACTAAAGGATTTTTACTTCATGCAAGGGCTTGAAACTTTTCAGGTTCAAAGCACTCAAATCCCATGGCAAGAAACTAGTTCTTGCACCGGATCAGAGCATCCTGCACTTAGCATTTAATTCTTAAAATGAGTGCTTAATTATTGCAAGTGCTATTATACTATTAAATCAAATTTCACACATAAAAAGTGGATGTTTCTGATCTTAACAGAATGCAAGAATAAAGAAAAAATCAATATACATTTATCCTGTCATAAGCATTTAATGAAAGAAAGAGGATTGCGGGAAGTAGACTAAGAAGGCTTGCTGCATCACACCAACGTGCACTGGAGCAGGTTCATTTCTCCTGCTTGGACCAGGTGGGGAAAACCAATCAAACAGGATTGTAGAAAAGGAGATATCACACCAACATGCACTGGTGCAGGGTTACTTCTCCTGCTTGGACCAGGTAGAGGAAAACCAATCTAAAATCAAGTGCGGGAAAGGAAATTGCAGGAAAAGGAAATTTATCTACTTCACACAATGGATCCGCTTTCACTTAGACAAGAATGAATGTGATTAAAATTAAATCACACTTGATAATGTAAACACAAATTATAGGAAAATGGGAAATGGGATAAACGTGTTGGGTTGGTTGGGCCCTAGCCAACCACCGCATTTCCCTTTTAAATAAGAACACTGCTCAGTACCTTAATCAATTCATCGGCTCATATACAAAAACTCAATTGGTGAAACATGGGGCGGAGCTCCCTTTTATTAATTCACTGAGGCAAGTACATACATTAATACATCATCTAGCCTAGATTCGAGTGATAACAAAATACAGCAACCTATTACCGCCTCTATGGTTGTGCCTCTATTCTCTTCTGCTATCAAAAACTTCCTCCCCTAGTCCTATTTACATTCTACATTATATATTTCGCCAAAGGACAAAATAGATCATTCAACCGATTACATAACCAAATGCAGAATTTAGCTTTTCGGCCTCCAAAATTAGACAGTTAGCAAAACTGGTCGTAGCCAATCTCTAGCTTTCGTCCTTCAAAGATTCGGTCTCGGCTACCTTTGGATTGATCTTGCTGTCGTGGCTGAAGCTGCTCAAAATGAGGCAGTGATCAAGGAGGTTCGGATCTGTTGCAAGGATTTTTTGTGCTGGCAACGGTGCAAGATCCGATCCTGCACTAGGATCAGTGGTCACGATAAGTACTCTAACTACCAAATAAACATTGGAGATATTGATAAGTTACAAAGAGTGATTAAAAGTAAGAAATCATGTAATAAATGATTAATTAATACTAATTTGAATTAAAAGTATGAAAAATAAATTTTATACGAAATATGTCAGCATGCTTGGACTAGTGCAAGATGAGGGTGCATAAAAGAGGTAAAACAGAGGTAAATGGTTATAATTTAGGAAGGGGAAAATGGCAAAAAGAGAGAAAATTAGGGGGCTAAGAGCCACACTATGGAGTAAGCACGTTGTCACGGGTTTGAAGGTGGTCCTGCACTGTCGAAGGGATTTTTTAACTGTTTATAGAATTAGGAACCATGATTAATGAACATGACTCTATAGACCTAGATCCCGAGCCTGAAGATCTTCTAACGATATGGGGTTACGAAGTATTGGAGAAAATTTGGAGAGGTATATTCCGGCGATCAGTGGAGCTAGGTTGAAGCTCAGAGGCTCAGGGGAGGTTTGGGGCACAGGGAACAGAGTTGGATTTTAGAGGAAAGTCTACTCAGTACTTACAACTACGCTTGGAAGGCATATAGCAGACCTGACTGTCATCAACAGCCTGTAAATATTGGGTCAGCGGCAAAAGTGGACATCATGGAAGTTCACGTAAGTACCTCTTTTCCCGATGACCTAAAAAATCAGTTTTTCTCAGGGGTTTTAGAAGACATTGTGGCTAGATGCAAGATTCAAGGCAATATACGGTTAAAGGCCTTTCTGGAAGAAATCCATAGACAACAATAACTAGTCAGACATTAGGGTAATTTTGAGATCTAAAATGGGCCTTCTAAGGAAATTATAAAATAAGAGTGGAAATAATAAAATAATATTAGATTACATCATCTAATTTTAGAGGGAAAAAAGGAAAAACTACCTTTTCAACTTGTATTTTCAACTTATCTCCCGATGGGTTTACTAAAATTTCGAACGGGAGTACTCATTGGATGTAAAATTTCATTCCTCATCCAAGGAGTACATAATTTTTATGGATCCTATTATACAAAAAATTAGAAATACATAAAAAACGTGATTGCAATCATGGTTTTTCATGTATTTCTCATTTTTCGAAGAGAAGGGTCCATCAAAAGCATGCAACATGGGTACTCCTTCGACGAGGAATTAAATTTTGCATCTAATGAGTACTCCTGCTTGAAAACTAAGTAAAACTATTAGAAAATTATATATTACAGAGCAATGCAACACATAAAATATGCGGAAAACACAAGCACACAAAACACATAAAACCAGAGAGACACAGATATATGTGGTTCACCCAGTTTGGGCTACGTCCACCCCGAACAACCAGTCCTTCCTTTCTATTATCCAGCAAAATGAAGAGACACAACCTACAGCAAATTTGTTGTAATATCCTCTATTCTCTCTCACAGTCTCCCTATCTGTTTCTCGCTCTGAGAATACACATACAATACACAACCACAACACAATACCCTCATACAAGCGAGGGGTTGCTTTCTAGGGAAAAAAACCCTAAACTAAACATAACTTCTACCGTCAAATCATCCGCCTAATGAACAGCCCAGATTGACTAGAAATTACTATACTTTTACAAGGCAATTTCACATCTGTTTTTAGCTTCGGGGGTGCTACCCCCGAAACTCCCTGCCAAGGGGGGGGGATTCATAAAGTCGTAGCCGCCCACACATGGACCCCCCAAGAAGTGTTTAATTACGGGTGGCATTGCCGCCCCCATTAAGGTACATGGGTCCAACACTATGATACAAAATAAACAAGAAAATCAGGCTCCACACCCAACAAAAACATTACTGAGATAAGTTTAAAATACAAGTTGAAAAATTAGTTTTATTATTTTATTATATTTTACTTTTTCACACAAAAAATGGTGAACCATCACCCATGGTTGACATCATCATCATTAATTATATTGGTTCTTATAAAATTTATTTTGGTTGTACATTTTTCTTAGGAGGCGCATTTTAGACCTCAAAATTTCTCTAATGGGAGTCTGTTTGGATGCCTCTTTTGCTCACAAAATTCCCTTTCTGTGGAAAGAGACTAGGAGTTTGGAGGAACTGCATCCAGTTCAAGGTTGTGAGGTGGTGGGATCTTGGCTGGAGGTGGGAAAAGGTCTCTTTCCAAACCCTACCGCATCTGGGAGACAAAGCTTGGATCCAAAGGTGGGTTTCAACCCAAAAATCAAGTTGAGAAACATAAGAAGTGTTCGGGTGTTCACAGAGGAGAGGAGGTGTAAGCCAGCGTTGGGGCCGCAAGAGGTCAAGTAGAAGGGGGCACTTCTCGGGAGAAACCCCATCATCAGATGGAAGGGCGACTTGGGTCGCTTGATTTAGAAGGGCGAGATGCTCTCGAAATCCCATTAGAGGGTGAGGAAGGAGGTAGGAGTGGGGTTGCAGGAAATAAGAGAAAGAAAGCTATGTTTATCAAAAAGAAGGAGGACAGCCCATGTTGTGTTCTTGGGGTTGATATACATATAGATTAAGTAATGGAAGTTTCTGAAACAATCCTAGTAGGTCATGTCAAAGGGAGAAAATATACGGAAAATATGTTTCAGAATGGACCACGAATGCATGGTCAGAGGCTTCGGAGAGACTTATTGAAGTTAAAAACCTTGCTTGAGGGTGGTTTATGATAAAATTTGCTAAGAACGAAACATTGGAATGGGTGTTGATTCATAAATGAAACTTCAGGAAAAGACCTATATTATTCAGGAAGTGGACTCCGTTGTTTGATGCAAAAAGGGAGAAAATTGAGGAAACCCTGGTCTGGGTTAAACTCCCAGGACTGCCTGTTCTTTTCTGGATGGAATTGGCCTTTAGATCGATAGGGAACACCCTTTGGAAGTTCCTGGAAGTGGATACATCTTACCGTCAGACCATGGACTTGAGCGCAGCAAGAATTCTGGTCAATCTTAACCCAAAAGAAGGTCTAGCCGAGGAGATTCACCTAAAGTATAAGGATCTTGCTTTCATGTAGATGATTGATTATGAACACATGTCCTTTCGCTACCATCACTACCACAAACATGGTCACATGGCGAAGTAATTTCTTTTAGGCCATCGTAGAAGAAGGAAGCAGAAGAGGGCGTTCTGAATGTAGAAAGGTCACAAGAAACAGAGGAGCCCAGAGAAGTTGAAGGGGAGATGATAGAAGGATTAGAAGGAGAAAGTGGGCAGCAGCTAGAAGAGGGACCTCAAGACATGCAGACCGAAACAAGAAGCCCCATTACACCAATCTAGAAGGAGTAGAAGCCTCCAATTCCCTCTAATCCTCAAGATGTCGCGGCCTCGGCACCTCATCAGGAGGGTACGATCCTGGACCTTGTCAACTCTCCTTGCACCTCATTTTTTACTTCAAATTTTTCCCTTTCAAGGCTTGGTCCCTCCAGGCCTATCCTAATTGAATCTATGCAAATGAATTTTGTTTTCAAGAGCTTGGACAGCATCATTACCTCTATTTTTGATCTCGTCATTGATACTCCTATCATTTCGGGCCCTGATCTTCCCCCCCCCCCCCACCACCCCTTGTCATGCCCTCCTGAGAAGCCCCCTTATAACCTAAGTTCCATGGACAAGAATCCTATGCCTCAGAATGTGGTGGGAGGTCTTGGACCTCAGCCTCTCCCGGGCGGCCCTAGGAAGTCAAGGGGTTGGAAATCCAACCTATCCAAAGCCCAGGTTAGGTCAAAACTTGACATTGCTAATGGAAAACAACTTTCTCTATCAAGGATTCTTAGAGCAATGCAGACCCCCTCCCTTGGGTTATCGATTATTATTCTATATTTTAACTATAGGGGTTTTTCTAGTCAGCCCAAAAAACTAGAACTTATGGCTTTGATGAAGTCCTATGAGTTGGATGTTCTTATGCTTCAGGAGACTTTGGGGGCAGGGGAGGAAGTTGTTGGAGCCTTGTCCTGGATGTTCTCGGGGTGGTCCTTTCAAGCTCTCGATGCTCTTGGAAGGTTTGGGGGCATGACGATGGGTATAAAGTCTGGAAAATTGAAGGATATTTCCTCATGGGGAATGGAAAATTCTTTAGCAATGGAAGTCTACTCCAATGATCTCTTCCAGCCCCTTTTGCTTCTTAATGTTTATGGCCCTTGTGTGGACAGAGTCCCTTTCTAGAGCAAGTTGTTCGCCAAGTCATGTCTGAAAGATCCAAACCTCATTCTGGGAGGGGATCTGAATTTTTCCCTGGGGCTATCTGAAGCATGGGTCCCCTCTACTCAATCAGACCCCCTCACTGATTTTTTCCTTAATAATATTGTCTCCTCACACCTGGTGGATTCCAACCTAATCAAACCTAGGCCCACCGGGAGGAAAAGAAGAGCTGGTGAGGATAGGGTGGAAAAAAAACTATACTGGTTCCTTCTTAAAGAAGATTTGGTAGCTCGATCCTCTGTCTTTCGGCACTGGGTGGGGGAAGGGGGTGTCTCCGACCATTTTCCCATACTCCTGGAAATTAAGGGCCCACACAAGAAACCTGTATCTCCTTTCAATTTCAACTTCTCGTGGCTCAAGGATGAGTCGTACAATCAATTGTTCAAAGACACCTGGAGGAAGGGGGAGGAATTTAGACATGGAAGCAAGAGAATCCACTTCGTGGAGAACCTCAAACAGATGAAAAAGGATACTTTGGAGTGGGAAAAAGAAAAAAATTTCAGGGAGGAGGGTGCCCTTTGGTTGATTAATGAGGAATTGGAACACTTGGAGAAGCTGGAGGGTCTAGGATATGAATCAAATGAAATGAGGGACAGAATAAAGAACCTTGAATCAACAAGGAAGACAATTTTACTTGAAAATG
Organism: Pinus albicaulis; assembly: GCA_034641835.2. Lineage (NCBI taxonomy): Eukaryota > Viridiplantae > Streptophyta > Pinopsida > Pinales > Pinaceae > Pinus > Pinus albicaulis. The sequence continues at coordinate 77,945,952 of CM076581.1, read as the reverse complement.
AAGAAAGGTGGCGCCTCAAAAGTAGGGCAATCTGGCTATCAGCAGGGGATGAAAATACCAGTTTCTTCCATAATTATGCAAAAGGTCGAAAAAAAATAAATACCATTTGGGGGATGCAAATGGAGGAAGGGGAAGCTGCAAAATATTTCGAGGAACTATATAGCCTAGGATGCAATCATTTCAAATCCTTTTTCAAAGCTCCAACAAAGCCCTCAATAGCATAAGGGATTAGAGTGGATCAGTTATTCCCCAGATATATTGAAGAAGAACGGAATGATAGCATAATGGATCTGGTTTCAAAAGAGGAGGTGGAACGGATTCTTAAGGCGATGCAGAAGGAAAAAATCCCTAGCCCAAATGGATGGACAGTGTAATTCTTTCAAAACTTCTTCAAATCCTTGGGAGAGGATCTTCTTACGATGGTAGAAGAGTCAAGGATCATAGGCACCAACCACCAAATCTTCAATTCCACTATCCTTTCCCTCATCCCCAAAAAAGAGGACCCTAAATATTGTTAGTACTTCAGACCTATTTCTCTCTGCACCTGTATTTACAAAATCATTGCAAAGGTGATAGCCACACACATTAGGCCTTTCCTCTCAAAAAACATTTATATGGAACAATTTGGGTTTTTTAATGGAAGGAAAATACATGAGGAGGTGAGGGTGGCTCAGGAAACTCTACACAGCCTGAAGAGAAGCAAGAAGAAAGGAGAAATAGTGAAAATTGACCTATCAAAAGCATATGATCGAATAAGTTGGTCGAACCTTCGACTTCACCTAACCCATCTGGGGTTCAGGAATGATTTCATCAACTAGGTAATGGGGTGCATCACCACTACTAGTATTTTCATCTTGATTAACGAGGCTACAACTTCCTTTTTTCAAGTTCAAAGGGGTCTTCCCTAGTGTTTCCCTTTATCACCCCTCCTCTTCCTCCTTGTAGCAAAAGACCTAAGACAGATGATCCACAATGCAAAAAGGAGAGGTGAACTGAAAGGTATAGAAGTGGCAATAAACCTATCAATTACCCATTTGATCTTTGTAGATGATATCCTTTTGTTCAGTAATGTAAACAATGAAGACATGAGACAAATAAAATCATTGTTGGATCTCTTCCTCAAGGCTACGGGTTTAAGCATCAATAGCCAAAACTCCTCGATAACTATTGAAGGGTTTTCATGGGCCGAAGTGGATAGAATATCATATGTGCTGCACTTTGAAGTTAAATCTTTCAACGAAAATTTCAAGTACTTGGGTTTCCACATAACGATGAACTCTCATAGAACCCAAGACTGGCACTAGCTAATGGCGAAAATTGAGGCCAAAATGAAGCACCGGAGCTTCAAATGGTTGTCTAGGGTAGGGAGGCTTGTGCTGATCAAATCAATTTCAATGGCTATCCCTATGTATTGGGTTTCCTTAACTTGGGTCCAGAAAGGTATACTCTCAAAAATAAATAAACATTGTAGCAGATTCTTATGGGCGGGCTCAAAGGTTGAACCAGTAATGTCGTGGGTGGTGTGGGAGAAAGTAGTGAGACCAAAGGGTTGGGGAGGTTGGGGAATAAAGGAGTTCTCGTCCTTCACACTTTCACTGGTGGAAAAACTAGGCTGGAGGCTTATCACCCTGGAGAACTTATGGACATCTATGATAAAGAGGAAATACATTGACCCTATGCCAATGGAAGCATGGTTGCGCCTTCATGCAAAGAAAGTGAAAAATGATTCGATTGTTTGCAAATCCACATTTGCCTCTATCAGTACCATTGAACAAGGTTTGGCATGGCATGTAGGGAATGGTGGATAGGTCAGACTAGGACAAGACCCGTGGGTAGGGTGCAATGGGGGATTCGCACTCTCCAGAGATCTGCTCGACCACCTTGATAGCAGAGGTATCCGTACCCTGAATAATATCGAGCAGTTAGGCCAATCATCCATTTGGAGACAAGTGTGGATGTTAGGGAAAGCCCCATATCTTGAAGATATATGGAGAAAAGAATGGCAGGGATATATAAATGAGCTTCATAGAACAAATGTTCGCATTCAGGAGAGGCTGGATGAACTGTGTTGGGTACACTCACCCACTATCTAGTACGCTTTGAAATGTGGATACAAATGGTTAATGGCTCAGAAAGGGTGGACCGAGCTAGAATGGTGGTATAAGCCATTGTGGGAACTCAAAGGCCCTGCAAAATCGAGGCTCTTCTTCTGGTGCATATTACAAAACAAAGTACCCTCCCGAGAAAATTTGCAGAAAAGGGGAAAGATAAGGTCAGGTTGGTGCCCCCAATGCAAAAAAAATGTGGAGTCCACTCAGAATCTATTCCTATATTGTAATTTGAACATGAGCTTATGGGAAGAAACCTTGTGGCATCTAAACCTCTCCCAACGATGGGAAGGACCATCCATCTCGGAGACTTGGAAAAAGTGGTGGAATGAAGCCCCAAACAACCGGGTGAGGAATGTCCCGCTTATTATCGCATGGGGTACCTAGATAACCAAAAACTGGGTCATATTTAAATACACTCTATTTCCAGTTGCTCTCCTAGCATTGAAAGGGGCATCAATCTATGAACATATTCCTATTCCCAAGGAAACCCAGTCGGTCAGGAACATCAAGGTGGAATAAATTAGGGTGACATTCTATGGGCCTACTTTGATGGGGCCTCTGACCCACAAGACAAGTGTGGGGCAGGGCTCACTATCCACTTCCCCTATGGAAATACCTACAAAGCCTCGATAGGATTAGGAACTGGAACAAACAATTTTGCAGAACTCAAAGCCCTTCATTTTCTTCTATGTTGACTTTCTCATCTTGAGCTGAGATCAGTTCAGATTTTTAGAGACTCAATGAATATCATTAAATGGTTCAATGGGACCCAAAGATGCCAAAACTATATTCTGCTTCCTTTATTATAAGAGGTTTTGATCTTGAAATCACCTTTTAATAAAATCTCTATTTGCCACATTTACAGGGGAAAAAAATGAATGTAGACCTCCTATATAAGGAGGGCCTACAGCAAGCTATGGGGATCTGGGTAATCAAATAAGTCGACAGAGATTTGGTTCAGGTCCTGGATAGCCTCCATTCTCTCACTAAATGATAATTCAATCAGTTTTTTGTTTTTTTATTTTCACCTTATGCTTCAAACTATTATTGTAAAATGTTAATACAAACTTGGTTTATACTTATAACTCCACTTATCTATGTTTCGGATTGTTTTCCTTGTCAAAAGGAGATCTAGGAGATAACAAAAGGGTTTTTTCTATTTCTTAAACTCTATACATCTGGAATAGTGTCTACTACTTAGATGTTTTTGTATAAAAATCAACAAAAGGCCTACTTTTGACTCTTGTTTAAGGATCTGTTTTCCTATAAAGGAAATATCGAGGGTCAATATAGGTGCATTTCTTTGAAAATTTTTGACAATGCTGGTGGAAATAGTAATGATGTTGTCCATACAACTGCAAATCCATGCTTTTTCTTTCTCGTATGGTTGAAAGGAAAACAAGCAGATTTTTGGAATGCCAAGGGCATATACTATGTAACCTTCTATGATTTTAATTGAAAGTTTGATATTTATTTTTCGGAAAAAATGGTGCAAGTCAAGATATAGAGATACCAAGGGGTAGGATCCCAAGTTCCCTCTATTGGGGTTCCCATGTTTTGGCCAGATTGGCAAGACCAAAATATGAGACAACATAAAAACCACTTTCAGACCTTAGGATCTATCCCTCCTGGGTCCAGAGAGGGATATATCTATGATTGTCAAAGATATGTGACTTTAAAGCTCAGTGTTAAGATGTTAGGCTAGTTATAAGGCTCGGGGTTTGTTTGTTTGATTTTTTTTTTGGTTGCTGGTTATCAGGAAAGAAGGGTTCAATGTAAGACAAGGATGAGCAAAGAGGAATAAGGCAGAGGTGAATTATTCCAGGGAGCATTCAAAACCATTGGGCAATGGATTCAGGAAAGGATTTTCTTCCTAATCAATATGTAGGATTTCAATTGGGCTATTCATCTAAAACATTGGATTTAAAGATGATTGTGTGATATGTAATTGTAGGAGAGGAGGAACAATAAAAGTTTAGAACACAAAGTTGAAGAACATCTGGTCGCACAAGGATCCTAGTGGACAGGGCTAACTCTAATCCCCAGTGTTCCCAAATATTCCAGCTAAATCCTAACAAGAACATCTAAGAACATATCATTTAATTCATACATCAGAGAGCAGGCAAAAACATCCACTACACTGGTTAAATTAACTGAAATCAATTCTTAGATAACACATTTAGTAGAAAACATCAAAGGCAAGGAGAGCAGAAACATAGGGTACCTAACAAGGGTAAATCCTATGCCAATATTCTGATGCAAGCCAGTAGAAACAAAATGAAATTAATTAAAACACAGAGATAGGAAAACATCACTGCTGCTTTATATCAGGATCCAAAGAAATGTTCTTGTCATATTAAAAAGCAACACCAGTCAAGTACAACATTACCAATAGTTGGATACTCAGTCTGAAAACATTTTCCTCAGCCTATCTTACAACTTTACACAGAGATTATGTCTCAAAAGAAACTGCTTGCAATTCTCTGATAACTGATCAACAACCTTTACAATGAGTTTCTTCATGAATTTATAGCTCAAGTGGAGCTGAGAAGGTAGGTGACACACTAAATATAGCATTAACACTCAGGACAAGAAGAGGGCCAAGGCCCATTCTATTTAAATTTTGTGCATTTATCCATGGCACTCTTTGAGTGAAAGAGTGGTCTTCTCCAGGCTTCCATTTACTCTAGTATGTCTCTGATGTAATTTCGTTGCAATACTCTGTAGTACTTCTGGTGAACTGAATAGAAATAAATCAATGTTTCAAGTCTGCCATGCTGTGTAACTAATGCTTTTGATAGCGTAGGACTGTTGTCAGGGTGGAAATCTTCTCAGGAACACGGCATAGAATAAAAGCAGTATGGATATTGTGTCCCTGCTCAGGAAGAAACATTCTGCTGATTTGAAACCCTGATAGCATTTTTTTCTGCGCGCTGCACCTTCCATGCAATCCATGATGTCTTTGAACTGGTACCTTTGCCTTCTAAAATCCCTAAAAAACTCAAAAATCTTCTATTTCTTGCCCCGAGCTCTCTGTTGCTCCCGTACTGTCTTTTTTTACGCAATCCGAGCTTTAATGGCGCCGGAGAGGGTTTGGAGAACTTGAACTCTGTCCTTTGATGAAATTTACGATGCAGACACCTTTCTGGACATTTTTCTATAAAATCAGGCTCTAAATTCAGCTCCTTTTGTGCACTGTGCCTTTACAATAGCGCATATGAATCATGGCGGTTTTCCGCCTGCCTGTAACCCTGCAAAACACGAAAACAAATCAAGAAAACCGTGCATGGAGAGGGTGGTGTGGATGACTGCGGAGATGGCGACGTGACACAGTGGACGACGATGCATGCAGAGGATACTAAGGAGGAAAAATGTGTAATGGTGAGAAATGCACTCGGCGGCGTCGAAATAACAATTCTACTGAAAAACATTAAAACTTTGACCTTGGAATGAAATTATATAGGGGATGGACAAGAAACGACGAACACACGTGGAAAAATGACGTGGCGGTACGGGGTTAATGGGCAGGCGTGTATTTAATATGGGTCGTCTGATTTCCGATGGAGATCGACGGTGGAAAACACGTCGAAGGGCAATGGACAGTGGGCCAGGGGTATGGATGCCTTGGGTTAACCTCCGCGCAACTTCATGGAGCGATCACCGTTGGATGGACGATCACAGATCAGACAACTGATATGCATATCGCTCTGTGTCTTGTGTCGATCGATAATGCACGATGAGCGGGCGATTTTCAAACAGTGTCGGAGCCACGTGTTGGGCAGTGAGTGGAATCGCTCCGAAAATAAAAATACTGCCCACCTCCGAAAAGCGGTGCGATAGAAACCGGATGGTTTTTCAATAGTGCTTGGGTGCAGTTGCGGGGACCACCGGGCAGGTGTAAGGTGAGACGCTGAATCAATGATTAAATGGACGGTAGATCTGTGATCGGAGCGAAGGACGGGGTGAACAGTGGATGTTTCGGGGAATGCGACGACCGTCGGATCTGTATAGATCGATGGCTAATACTGTGCCCAATACATATTCGAGATAAGCGCTTTTCAGGCTAGCGGGTGGTTCTAGTGCCGCGGTCGCGTGGTGGAAAAAGTTAAGGGGCTGGCCGAAAGGGTCTAAGACCCATACCTATGGAAAATATGGTTTTTGGCCCATTTTTAGTGCATTTTCAAGGCAACAAAGGGTAAAGATAGGGGAAATAAGGGGAAATAAAACTACACCAGGGGTGTGTGTATGGTGTAGGGGGATTTGGGAAGGTTTAGAAGGATTAGGGGAGGGATCTTGGGGGTGAAAATGGGGAGTTTATAAAAGGGAAAAAAGGGTTTAAAAGGGATATTTTGTAGGGATACAAGGGATAAATGTAGGCCTTGGAGAACAGCTTTTGCAATCAGTGGGGCCTTATAAAGGGAGTTAGCAGAGGGAATTTTATCAAAGGAAAAAGGCACTGGAGACTTCAAGGATGATGTGTCTTTAGGGGAGATTCATTCATTGAAGGCTCAAAAACAATTTAGCCCCCTACTTTGCTTGTCAAAAAATTTAGAGGGGGCTAACAGTGGCTCCACATGGGGATGGCTTCTTCTTGAAGGAGTCAAGAATTCAGAAAATGATATTTGGTGTAGGCCATATGCTTGCTGCTTGAGCCACCTTTCTTCTTTGATTTTCAGCTGCCACAATTGTGAAGACATCAATTTAGCAGAAAAACTTTCCCAATCATTCTACCTACCCATTCTACAATCCTACCATTTTTCTTCTAGGGTGCATTTGAGCTAGCAGACCCTTTACATCTTTTTGTTTTTTACAAACAAGAAAATAAACCTATTCTATTTCTACCCTTATTACTCCATGAGACCAGATTAAACTGTTGGTCTCACATGTTTCTCTACCTTCTCTAATATCTGCTGGGATTAAACTGTCTAGCAGATTTCTTCTCTATATTCTACAACAGAAATTTAAAAATAGTCAAACTAGGATTAGACAGTCTAGTTTGTTTTGGATCCAAGGCATAAAGACAGTTGCACATGGACAGAACTTTGCAGAAAATTAGAAACAAAATCTTGAAGGCTCGAAATCTGAAGTTTTGAAGCATCCTTCTTCTCTTTGTGACTCAATTTTTGAGCTTGTTAGAGTCACTTTTTTTTCTTCATTTCAGCTCTGGTTTTTGGCATGTTAGAGTTGGTTCTCCTTTCTTCTTTGTTGGTCCAGGTTTTGGGCATGTTTGAACCAGCTATCTTCACTTCTTTGGCTCAGGTTTTGATCATATTAGAGCCAATATTTGCACTTTAGAGGTCCATGTTTTGAGCATGTATGAACCTCTCCTTTTCTCTGTTTTTCTCCTTTTTTTTTCTTTTCTTTTTTTGAACATTTTCTCTTTTACTATGGAAAAAAACACTACAATGGTATGTACAATGGAAATGGAAACTAGAAATCAGAAATCAGCAGAAGTAGTGTTTGAGCATCCTGCCATTGACAGGACCCCCAAACAGCTCTGTACCATCTAATTCTTGTAAGAAGAAGGCATTTGGACCCACAGTGGCCTGAATGATGTAGGGACCCTACCACAAACTATCAAACTTGCCATGCTTTCCTTCGTCCTCTCTCCTTGAGTCCCATTTCAGAACTTTATCTCCAATTTTGAAATCAGAGGCCTTGGTTCTTTTGTCAAATAACTTCTTTATATTTTCCTGAACCGTCACAGCTCTGTTGTAGACCTCCTCCCTTGTTTGCTAGAGATGAATTGTCTGGTCTATTCTCCTCACCATGCTATCTTCTTCTGTTTTTATCTCTTGAACAATTTTAATCATTGGTATTCCAAGGCTGGTGGGAAACACTGCTTCTGTTCCATAGACAAGCTGATATGGTGACATGCCAATGGATTTATTTTTTGTAAGCCTGTCAGCCCACAGGGCATGCACTAACTTGTTATGCCATGACTTTTTGTTCTCTTCCGGTAGCTTTTTGATGATGGTCACTGTTGGCCGGATAAATCGTTCTTGCGGACAAGACCGATCTCCCTAGTGTCAGAAGACAATCTAGCAACAAACGAACAACTAAGTTTTTCTTTCTCTAAGTATATTTGTTTTACAAATAAATGTTATTAAGGTGTCGATCCTACCTTAGATCCAAATGCTTATTTGTGGTCGCAGTGCTTCCATTGCATCAATAATCCTTCGTCGCAACAAGGGCCCTTTTGTCACAAGAAAGTATCATCTTTCATTGATCTGTAATCACAAACAATAAAATATCAATAGCACCTGTATAACAAATAATCATAAAACATACCTATCATAGTGATCAAGGAATCTATGAAATAAACGATCAAACGACAGCTTATTGAATTAAACAATCGAACGACAATTTATTGAGAAAAACAGAACTTGATTGTATTAATCTTAAAATATACAGAAGAACCTTACAACCTTAGCGTTGATGTTCGAAAGGCCTTCCCGGGGTCCGAAGCAGGAATCTCCTCTACTTTGATAAGTCTTGCACTCTTCCTCCAGAAGCATAAGAGGTATGTGATCTTTCCTCTCAAAAGCTCAGCAGAAGGAAATCTAAATATCAACAACACTTCAGCTCAAAAATCTTCTCCAAAAAAAACTTCTAATCCTCCATCTCCAAAATCTCCATCAAAACTTCTGACTTCTTGAACTTAACCCAAAAGGCTACCCAATGCCTCCTTTTATAGAGCAGATGAGGAGGTTAGGATTCCACCTTTAAAGGGATAGAATCCTCCTTCAAAGGGATAGGCTCCTCACATCAAGGGATTAGTTCCTTAAGGTGTGGGATACATGCACCTTACCAAAGCGTACTCATCCCCAAAAAATCTCATCCAGAACCTTCTAGAATTGACCAAAAATCAACTTTTTCAGTTTAATTCCGCGCTTTTTTTAACTTTACAGGGGTACCGCAGGCATTACACTGGAAAAGTGCGTTCTAGACCGCAATTTCTCTTCACATTACCTGCGTACCCAAGCTAAAAACGCAGGTAAGCCTCATATTAACTGCGTACCCAAGGTTTTTTGAGCTTTTTAGGGTTTTTCCTCCATTTTCAGGGCATGGAATGAGGAAAAAAGGTTGTAAGACTTGCAGAGGAGGTATGTATGAGTGTTTAATGAGCTCATACAGTCAGCAGAATGTCAAGGTGACATTTTTCAGTGTAACAGATTGCCCCCTAAAGTGCGAAGTCTGAAATAGATGAAGATGAAGTCTGTCATATATGAAGAGTGAAGTACTTTATCATTTCAAGGATCATCCTGTGGACACCCCGGTCGGAACCTGTAAAAACATTCAATGCAAAATATATATATATGTAATCATATCATCGCTGAGGTAGGCATTCCCATACTCAGATCAAAAACTAACTAAACTAATCTAAATTGTTCTGATACAGGAATGATTTTGAATACATCAACAGTATAGACATATGTCGACACAGCATGGACGCAGCCATCTGTTTATAAATAGTCCACTGTATAAATGATAACAAAATTCCTCGCAGCCTGGATGGTGGAAACTAGATCCAGGGTCTTGATTTCCGCATCTCGAACTAGTACAATCCATGAAATGTGAATGAATGAGCTGAAGTCGAACATCTCATGGAATCATTCAATCGAAGGTCAATGATGTAACCTATCGTCGAAAGCGAGAAACCTGCCATTGAGGCATGCAGATTTCAAGGTACTGAAAATTTCTGGATCAACTTCCTAGATAATGTGCTGATGTCGATAGAAAGTGATCTGTCGTAGGCAAGCCCACAACACGAAATCATAGATCAAGTTTTGAAAATTTATCGGCAAGGACTGACTCAGGGATGGTCAATGATGGATGACAGATATTTTGCAGATGAATGGTTTTGTTTGAACTGTTCTCTTGGACACATAACGACCCTGCAGATGGCTTGGTGACAATTGACCCAAATCTAATACCCAGAAACCGGCTGAATACTTTCAATATGGTTTGATTAAATGTTAGGCAAAGGATTTTCCCAACCCAGGTGAACAAAAAGTGTCGTGTTCAACAGTGGTTAACGGTTTTTCGAATAATCAAAATGTAACAAACAGGTTCGTTTTTCTCTCTTTTCCCCCACCATTTTTGGCAAGTACCCCTTTATTTTTGACAAGCTTGAGGAGGATAAAATTTTCTTGTTTATAAGCTCATCCTTCGGATGAGTCTAACAGATTTAAGATTCGAACCCTAAGAAGGAGTGGTTCATTCATTGAAAATTAACGAGGTCCTTCTTGTTAAGTTTTTGCATATGAGTCCGGTATAGGGCTTCGGTGTTTTTCAATTTTAGGGAGTCGGAAAACTTAAGAAAACTCGTGGGTGTACTTTTTAACGATTTAGTCTCTCGAGCGGATAAAATAGTAAAGGGAGAGAACTCCGGATTGGCCAAAATTAGTCAACATGTCTTACCATTAACGAGTCCATTTCGATCCAGGAAAGGGGTAAACTTATCTTGAAGGGACGATCATTCATTTTTGAGGAAGATCAAAACGACAAGTACTCGGCAATCTTTTCATGTTTAGAGAGTCTGAAAAGGGCTTAAAAGAGAACTCCAGGGTTTCACTTTTTCGGTAAGTTTTAACGAGTTCGAAAAAGGGATAAAAATATACTCCTGGTTTTCTCTTTTTCGTAAGTTTTAACGAGTTCGAAAAAGGGATAAAAATGTACTCCTATGGCCGACTTTCAATTTAATTTACGAGCAGGAAAAGACGGAAAGAACTCGGCATTTTCATGTATTTTACGAGAATGAAAAATAGCAAAATAATCTCGGGATTTTCATGAGTTTAACAAGTCTTGAAAATAACCAAAATTGACTCAAGATAGGTTTCATTTTTACACAAGCTTGAAACAAAGAGAAAACTGTGCTTGATGCCCCCTAAGCATAACTGCTAGAGCGCATGCCCCCCCAGCTTCATTGCATTCAACTAAGTACACTAGTAATAAATAGCTGGATGGAATGAAGGTTCTTTTACGAGATCATATGATAGACCCGACCTAAAAACTAACCTAACTATGACTTAACATCTACGAGATCTAGTCAAAGACTCGACTCAATTAGGGGAGGTTTTGTTTCATTTTTTAATGAGCTTGACACAGGAAAAGAACTATGCTCATGGCAACATGTTTCATTTTTTAACGAGGTTGACACAGTAAAAGGAACTATCCTCATCTAACTACTTATTTCTAATATACCTACATAACCTACTGATTCATTTTTTAATGAGGTTGACACAGGAAAAGAACTGTCCTCATACCTGATTCATTTTTTAATGAGGTTGACTTAGTAACAGGAACTATCCTCTGACCAACTGATTCATTTTTTAACGAGGTTGACACAGGAAAAGAACTGTCCTCAGCAACTGATTCATTTTTTAACGAGGTTGACACAGGAAAAGAACTGTCCTCAGACCTGATTCATTTTTTAATGAGGTTGACTCAGTAACAGGAACTGTCCTCTGAGCAACTGATTCATTTTTTAATGAGGTTGACTTAGTAACAGGAACTATCCTCTGACCAACTGATTCATTTTTTAACGAGGTTGACACAGGAAAAGAACTGTCCTCAGCAACTGATTTATTTTTTAACGAGGTTGACACAGTACAAGGAACTATCCTCGAAAACTACCTATTTCTAATCTATTAATCTACTCTCTACAATCTACCTACATGTTTCATTTTTTAAGGAGCTTGACACAAGACAAGAACTCTGCTCCAGACACCTGTTTCATTTTTTAATGAGGTTGGCACAGGAAAAGGAACTATCCTCACAGAAGCTTGTTTCATTTTTTAAACGAGCTTGACACAAGAAAAGGAACTATGCTCTCGACTAACTGATTCATTTTTTAATGAGGTTGACACAGGAAAAGAACCATCCTCAGACACACTGATTCATTTTTTAACGAGGTTGACACAGTAACAGGAACTCTCCTCAGACTCACTGATTCATTTTTTAACGAGGTTGACACAGTAAAAGGAACTCTCCTCACACCTGATTTATTTTTTAACGAGGTTGACACAGTACAAGGAACTCTCCTCACCTCACTGATTCATTTTTTAACGAGGTTGACACAGTACAAGGAACTTTCCTCACCCTCACTGATTCATTTTTTAACGAGGTTGACACAGTACAAGGAACTTTCCTCACAAACTACCTATTCTACAGCCTGTTGGAGGTTTTCGGAACTCTGCTTAGGTGAAGCATCCGGTTGAGGTGAAACAATTGGAGTGTTCGGGGCCAACGAAGTTGAAAATAACCATATCGGTAACCTATTGTAAATCCAGGTAATGACAATGTAGCCATATAAGGAGGACCAACATTTCCAAAGCAAGGAAAAGTACTAGGATTCTCGTTAAGAGGGGTTCCTTGGTTGGTATATTCCGGAACAGTTGCCATTATATTCAACTTCAGTGAATTTTATTAACAAATTAAAAACTAAAATTAACAATTAACAATTAACAATTCACACCTAACAATTAAAATTCACAATTCACACCTATGGTCTCTAAAAGTAAAAACAAACAAATTAACATGCGCTATCAAATCTAGGAGTCAAACCACACACAAACAGTAGCTTCCCGTACTAAAAACACTAGTTGGTGATGAAATCCAACATCGTAGAATTTAATACAGAAAGGGCGGTTGGAACAGTTACCCCGACAACCTGCTTAATGAAACAGACTGGCACAAGTTTCTTCAAAAAACCATCTCGAGTGAAGATAACCCCCCAGAGAGTCCAAGTGAGTCTAGTCGACGTCTGCTCCAGGTACAGTGGGATCTTCCCTCCACCGTCACCTTAAGGAAGAATCCTAAAGATTATGGTCACTAAGGTTACCAACTGAAACAAATATACCTGGGGGAACAGTCTACGATCCGATACACACGCAAGGGCAGAGTAACAAAGCTCAATCCCCTTGAAGGCTCCTTGACATAATCCAAGGTTTACCGACAAGTGACCCCAGGCTCCTCGACAATGGTCTATCCGAGGTTTACCGTTGTTAATACGTGCATATCTTCTATCGTTCCCAATGAGGAAGGATTGATTACCTCACTGGTTCAGATATGATCTCGTGCTTGACTCCTTTAGGAGGAGCTTCCCAGAGCATACATGCAACAATTGGAATTTTCCTACCGCAAGATCGACTACTTGTTTGTTTTACTGTCTTGGAGAGTTAACTAAAACCTATTCCAAGACACTAGCCTAAGCTAGATTGGTGGAAAGAGCCCTAAAAATGTAAAAATTACTAGATGAATTTTAATTAAGCGCTGTGTTATTTAGGATGTTATTACTCAAAAGGGTAAATGGATATGAAACCAATGGTGTTATGACCCGAACCAAAACTGAATGCAATCGAATATGATAATGTAATCTTTTCAATTCGATGAATCCTACCTAAAGTAAGGAGAGAGTTTCCATCCACTTCCAACAATGCAAAGATTGATATATAAGAGAAAATATAACAAATTCTCTAATGCACTAATTTCATCAATAAAAACTAATGCAAATCAATCCCAAAACAATATATATATATATATATATTTTAAAACAAACATAAAAACATCTAAATTCAAATCAAAGAAAAAATCTAAATCTACAATTTATTTTTCAGAATATAAACTATGCAATTGTAATCTATGCACAATTCACATGAAAAGTATGCAAATGTAATCTATGCACATATTCTGAAAATGAGAATTCTAATTATGCAAATGTGATCTATGCAAGAGAATTCTCAAAACACAAGATGATTCTAATGTAATCTAAGAACCAATCAAGTGGAAGTCAAGAAAATCGGGTGAGAGTTCCAAAGATCAAAAATAAAAATACTCAAAGGCGAATGAGGGGGAAATTTTTTTGCAAAAACAAAAGCAAAAAGATGCAAAATTGTGAAAAGAATGAGACAAACCTTCAATTAATGACCAAAGGAAATCAAATTAAGAATTTCTCAAAAAAGAGACTCAAAACACCCAATTAACTTAATGGAGATTGATGAGATGAAGAATTGTTGAAAGAAATTCAGAAACAAGAGATTTTTGACAGAAAAATACAGATCTGGGTAGATGCTAAGAATCCTAAATTAAATCTAAACTAAACTAAAAGAAGAAATCTAAGTTTTTCAAGACTTTTAACAAGGTCCGCAGGTCCCAGAAGTAACAGGTGCGGTCCCGCACTGGTTACTTAAGGAAAGTGCGGAGATGCCCGCACTGTGTGTGAAGACAAAGTGTGGTCCCCTGAAAACTTCAAGAAAAACATAAAAGATTTCAAAATTTTCAAAAAACAGAGAAAACCTAAGCTACCCAAATAGATATCCATGAATCAAAAACCAGGAAAAAACTTTTCCTGAAATCAAAATAAAAGAGAACCAAAACAACAAGTTTCTTTCCCCAGCGGAGTCGCCAATTTGTTGGCCGGATAAATCGTTCTTGCGGACAAGACCGATCTCCCTAGTGTCAGAAGACAATCTAGCAACAAACGAACAACTAAGTTTGTCTTTCTCTAAGTATATTTGTTTTACAAATAAATGTTATTAAGGTGTCGTTCCTACCTTAGATCCAAATGCTTATTTGTGGTCGCAGTGCTTCCATTGCATCAATAATCCTTCGTCGCAACAAGGGCCCTTTTGTCACAAGAAAGTATCATCTTTCATTGATCTGTAATCACAAACAAGAAAATATCAATAGCACCTGTATAACAAATAATCATAAAACATACCTATCATAGTGATCAAGGAATCTATGAAATAAACGATCAAACGACAGCTTATTGAATTAAACAATCGAACGACAATTTATTGAGAAAAACAGAACTTGATTGTATTAATCTTAAAATATACAGAAGAACCTTACAACCTTTGCCTTGATGTTCGAAAGGCCTTCCTGGGGTCCGAAGCAGGAATCTCCTCTACTTTGATAAGTCTTGCACTCTTCCTCCAGAAACATAAAGAGGTATGTGATCTTTCCTCTCAAAAGCTCAGCAGAAGGAAATCTAAATCTCAACAGCACTTCAGCTCAATCACACATAAAGCTTGAACTCTAATCCTCAATCTCCAAAATCTCCATCAAAACTTAACCCTTTTAGGCTACCCAATGCCTCCTTTTATAGAGCAGATGAGGAGGTTAGGATTCCACCTTTAAAGGGATAGAACCCTCCTTCAAAGGGATAGGCTCCTCACATCAAGGGATTAGTTCCTTGAGGTGTGGGATACATGCACCTTACCAAAGCGTACTCATCCCCAAAAAATCTCATCCAGAACCTTCTAGAATTGACCAAAAATCAACTTTTTCAGTTTAATTCCGCGCTTTTTTAACTTTACAGGGGTACCGCAGGCATTACACTGGAAAAGTGCGTTCTAGACCGCAATTTCTCTTCACATTACCTGCGTACCCAAGCTAAAAACGCAGGTAAGCCTCATATTAACTGCGTACCCAAGGTTTTTTGAGCTTTTTAGGGTTTTTCCTCCATTTTCAGGGCATGGAATGAGGAAAAAAGGTTGTAAGACTTGCAGAGGAGGTATGTATGAGTGTTTAATGAGCTCATACAGTCAGCAGAATGTCAAGGTGACATTTTTCAGTGTAACAGTCACCAGGCTTTTTTTTGACGATTTAGCTATTCCATTACCTTGAGGGTAATAGGTAGTTGAATGACTGAGTGCTATTTGATACCTATGACAAAAATCAACCATTTTCTTGGATCCAAAAGCAGCAGCATTATCAGTGATTATTTTCCTTGGGCAGCCAAACCGAGAGAGGATATGACCTTCTAGGAAACTAATGATGACTGAATCTGTGGCATTCCTAGTAGGTATGGCCTCTATCCACTTAGTGAAGTGGTCTATGGCTGTTAGGATCCATTTGTGTTATGCAGAAGAGGCGGGGTGAATTTCCCCTATGAAATCTAGGCCCCATTATAGAAAGGGACCTTCAACAGTGATGGGTTGTAGAGGTCAGGGGAGGATTTTTCTTTTGCCTTCAAAAATCTGGCATTTGCAGCAAGAAATTATCATATTATGGACATCATTGAAGAGTGTAGGCCAATAGTAGCCAGCTCTGAGTATTTTTTTTGCAGTGGCTTTCCATTTCAGGTGGCCTCCACACTCTCCTACATGGTATTCTTGTTTAATCCTTTCTACTTCAGATTCAGGAAAAAATTTAAGCAATAGGCCATTTGGATTTTTCCAGTATAAACCTTCATTCATTATGCAATAGCTCTTGGCTTTTTGCTTTAAGAATCTGGCCTTGGTCTTTGATAGTTCAGGAGGGGCGTTGAGGTGTGTAAGCACATACAAAATGTCAGAATACCAAGGAGAGCTCTGAAAATTTTCCTCAACAGTGGGATCAGGCAATCCCTACTGCTCATCCAAGGCATCCACCATGTTAATGTCTAGGGCTTGTAGATTTGATTCAGCTATTAGTTGAGCTAAGCCCTGACCTTTGATCAGTTTGGTGGGTTTTATCTCAAGGTCATACTCTAAAATCACAGCAATCCATTTGCCCCTTTTCCCATCTGGGTCTTGGGACAATATGTCTTTAACCACTATATTTGGCACATAGGCTATGGTGTGGGAATTCAGTATGTACACCCTAAATTCTTTCAAGGCCTTAATCAGAGCATAGGCATGTTTTTCCATAATGTTGTATTTCAAGGGTGCATCCTTGAGTGCTTTGCTAAAGAAAGAAATGGGCTGTTCCATTTCCTCTGGATTTTTCTACAGTAGAACTGCAGCTATTGTATGCTTGGAGGCAAATGAAAAAATCAGGAAATATTTTGAGAAATCTGGGTTGATTAGGACAGGAGCCTGAGTGAGTGCAAGTTTAACTAATTCAAAAGATTTCTTAGCTTCAGCAGTCCATTTAACTCCTACACCTTTCTTCAACATGTTACTCACATTCCTAAGGTGTTCAGCTAGATTGGGAATGAACCTCCTAAGGAAGTTGATTTTCCCAATGAAGGACTGTAACTCCTTGATGTTCCTCGGTTGTGTGATTTGTAGTATTCCCTCAACTCTTTGTGGGTCTATCATAATCCCCTTCTCAGATATGATATGGCCAAGAATTTTTCCTTCTTGCAGCCCAAATACAGTCTTTTTAGGATTCAGTGACAGACCAAACCTTCTGCATTTTTCAAACACTCTTCTCAGGTGCTCTAGGTGTTCTTCCTCAGTCTTGGAGTAGACTGTTATGTCATCCAGGTAGATGACAATGAATTTTCCTATTTCATCTGAAAAAACTATGTCCATTTCTCTTTGGAAGGTTGCACCAGCGTTCATCAACCCAAAAGGCATCTTTACATACATAAAAGTGCCCCATGGAGTGGTAAAGGTTGTTTTGAGTTGGTCTTCTGGGATTACTAGGACTTGGTTGTAACCTAAAAAACCATCTAGCAGGGAGATCCTTTTAGAACCTACTACCCTCTGAAGAATATGTTCCATTTTTGGCAAAGGGTAATTGTCTTTGAGTGAGGCTCTATTAAGATTCCTGAAATCAATGCACAGTCCGATCTCCCCTGTTTTCTTTTTCACAGCCACTAGGTTTGATACCCAGTCAGAGAACCTCACAGGAACAATTATACCTGCTTCATACATCTTCTTAATATCTTTTTCCACTGCAGGTAATTGTTTTGGGTTTATTCTGCGAATTTTTTGTCTGAAGGGCTTATGATTTTCTTTCAAAGGTATTTTATGTTGTATAATATTTGTGTCATAGGCCCTTAATTCCTCGTAACTCCAAGCAAACACATCAATGAATTCCTTGAATAGGTCAATGTATTTCTTTTTCATGTTTGTAGGCAGGGACTTAGCCAATTTGATCATCTTGGGTTTATCTTCAGTGCGTATGTTGCATTCCTGGACATCAGAGTCTGCATGTTCTATAGTGGGCTTTTTTGCTACATCATCAAAGTCAAAAAGGTCTTCTAAAGGGGCCAGACCTCGAGGTATGTTCTTATCTTTGGTCTGCAGCACCTCTACTTCTTCACTATCTGCGTTTTCACATTCTTCGTTTGGATTTCCAATCTGTTCATTTAAAGTGTTTATTTCTATGTTACAGGGTGGTTCTTCCTCATCTGAGGATTCTTCACTTAGGCAGCTATTGTCAGATTTAGAGTCTGAATCAGAAAATTCAAACCCGTTTCTGCCTACCAGGAAATCTTCAATCTGTTTATCGCCCTCAAATAACTGCCAATATTTTTCATTGTTTGGCACTGCAGGTCTAGATTTTGTCTGAATAATGATCTATTGGTCATTGGGAGGCTTAAGATATGAACTAGCTAGGCAAGCTAATCCGTTTGCAATGACATTTTGACTCCTAGGAACAAAAACTAATTCCTATTCAACAAATATTTTCAATAAATCCATAGTGTCATTCCTATAAGCTCTCAATCTAGGATGTTTCGTTGTGTATTCACCATTCACCTGTTTGATAATCAGCTCAGAGTCCCCACGCACAGTTATCCTACGAGCTCCTAGTTTTTTCAACAGAGTTAAGCCTAGGATAAGAGCCTCATATTCTGCAATATTGTTTGTACATTTGAAGTGAAGGTTGGAGGCATGGCTCTTTGTGTAATCACTCTCTGGGTTATGTATCCACACTCCTGCTCCAGCAGTTCTCTTGGTGCATGACCCATCGAAATTCATCTCCCACAAGGGTTCATTTTTCGTTTTATCAACACTTCCTCCCCTACAACTAGGTTCGCCATTATGTTGCATTATAAGAGCTACACTAGCCTGTGGGTTGTTTTGTTTTTCGTCATGGGTGTGGAAATCAGAGAGGTGACTAGTTGGTTGATTGGGTTTTATTTCTGGTTCACCTTGAGTTTTTGTTTCAGTGCACTGTTCTGAGTTTTCTACATCATTCTCCTCCAAGTCTAGAGTAGCCATTATGTTAAAATCCATGGGCTCTGTTTCCTTGTTTTTATCTCTATTTTTTAACTCTCACCCTTCTGAGGATTCATCATTACAGAGGATGAAGGAGTCAAGGTCTGTATGTACAGAGTATGGAGTGTAAAAACTATGGTAAAACTTGATAAATATATATTATTAATGATGAAAGATGAGATGATTACAATGAGGGATCGCCTAGGCTTTAAATACAGCCTCAAGGTGTCCCTTGGCGAAGAGGCATGATCTTTGATCATGCCCTTTCAATTAATAACCTAAGATAACTAATCTAACTAATAATTAATAAAATATTCATAACATTGCCCCTCTCTTAAGATGCTTTGTCCTCAAAGCATATGTAATGATGGACAATGTTGACGAATGTCTGGTTTTCTCAAGCGATGAGCTCTTGCGTCCCACATTTTTAAAAAATCGTGAAGCATCCTCTCGAGCTCCATCTGTTGGTGATGTGGACAGTGAAAAGATCTGATATCGACAAAGTTGGATACTTTCTTGACTTCTATTGGACGTTTGATTTTCCTATTGGAAGACACTTTTATGGGTAGATCTTGGAATACTTTTTCATGTTTCCCAGCTATTCCTTGTTCTTCTGGTGATTTTTTGTGATTCCTTTTTAGATTTAGAAGTAAGTTACCAACAACTATTGTCTGATGTAACTTCTCCTCATCATCAAATGCTTCATTCTTAACAACCATATCTGCTTCATCACCGAAGGCCTCAACAGCTTCTGTCGTTATATCAGTGGCTTCGGATGTGTTTGTCACTACATATGTTTCGTTCAATTCTGGGGATGGAACAGTTTGTTGTTTATAATCATCTGTATCTTCATTGTGATGTGGGGAATCATCTTTTTCCTGATGCTCTTCTGAGTTCCCTGAATCTGTGGCATTGTTTTGTTGAGTTTGTTCCCTGTCAGGAGATATCGGGGATTGTGTCTGATCTATTTTATCATTTAGCTTATTGCAGAGTTCTGTCATCTTGTTCATTACTTTGCTAAGCTTTTCTGCGGCCTCCATTGGTTTTAGCCATATTTGCGTTTTTATCTGATCAATCGTCATCATTGATAAAGACATACTAAAAATACTGCCAGTTTTCTCTTTTTCCCTTTTTTTTGTTAAATTAATTAATTAATTAATATTTAATTAATTAATTAATAATTTTTTAAAACTATATAATTATTATGTATATATAATTTTTAATTAAAAATTATATTATATATATAATTTATATATATATATATATATATATATATATATATATATATATATAATTATTAAATGAAAATTATATATATATATATATATATGAATTATATAATTATAATATATATGTATATAATTTAATCAAACTATATATTATATATTTTATATAGTTAAAAAAAATCGTTTTTTTTTTAAACTTGCCCGTTCACAACAAATCGATTTATACTTTTAACAAATCGATTTTTTTTTAATATATCGATGCACCTGTTCACGAGTGTAATCGCCGTAGGTTCAAAAGATAGTCTCCACAGATCCGAAAATAAGTTTCCACAGGTCTGAAAAGAAAGCTATTGCAGATCTGAAAGAATTTTTGTTTGAACAATGCACCGCGGGCTTCGAATCTTCGATTTGGGATACAGGAAGCTCGAAAATTTCCACGACGAAAATTTCCACGACGCGCAGACTGATGATTCGATTTCTTTTAAAACGCAAATTCCACCCTCAGCAATTTAAAACGACACCCGTAATGTTTAAAACGTTG
This sequence comes from Pinus albicaulis, assembly GCA_034641835.2. Taxonomy (NCBI): domain Eukaryota; kingdom Viridiplantae; phylum Streptophyta; class Pinopsida; order Pinales; family Pinaceae; genus Pinus; species Pinus albicaulis. The sequence continues at coordinate 77,925,191 of CM076581.1, read as the reverse complement.
TGTCCTCTTAACACGCTGTATCGTATATTTTTATTTTTTTACAACGATGTGTCGTATATTCCAAATGCCCTATCGTTTAACGCAATGAGTAAGTAGTTGCTGTCGATTGGTGTAAGGTTGACGGTTTCAGAAAATGTGCGTGGAATGGTAAATTGCAGATAGGTGATAGAAACTGTTTCACGAAATTTTTTTTAAATGAACGTAAAAATTTTAAACGCAAATTTCACGCTCTTTTTCTCGTCGTACAGATGGCTCACGGAATTTCCAGTCCCTTAACCAAATATGGACAGACTATAAAATAATACCGCTGATTGTGCAGAATCGTTTCGATGCAGCATACAGGTTAAGTGACTGCGTACAATAGTATGTCCGAACCGGCACACCGTTTATAACAATCCCTTTTTTTTTATATATCGATTTTCTGTGATTGAATTAGCAATTTTGACAGCAAAATAAGGATCAGCTTCACAACTCAATACAAACTCGTCCCAGTCATATGAGGAAATGATCTGTTTGCACACAATTCGGTTTGGACCACTGTTTGATATACTTTTAATAATTCGATTTTTTAATATATATGCTCAAAATTATGTTGACTTTTTTAATATATATGCTCACAAGATGTTATCAAAGTGCTCCAAACAGATCTTCAAAATGCTGGTCTATCCTTGGTGCTGTGATTTACTTCGTCACTGAAGATCTGGATTCTGAAGATATTAATGCTGCAATCAGAATCTAGCCCAAGCTTATGACTGTCCTTTATACCTTAACCATAGCTCAAAATCTAAGGGCTCCACAAACCGAGGTTTATTTGAGGGATAGTATTGTCCAACAGTCTCTAGGATACTGCACTAATTCGAGCTACAGCAGGTGAGAAAGTCTGAGGATGAGCTGTAACAATCTGAAGCACTGTAATATAAAGTCCAAACCACTCAAAAAAAATCCAAATCACTGTACAGCAATAAGAAACCCAAGATTGAGGTCCGAGGTTGTGTAAGTTCTTCAAAAGTCTGAGCCACTGCAATAATACTGAGCTACTGTATTTTTTTTTCGCAGAGTGGGAATTGAGTAAAAAAAATCTGCAAAATTTTTTTTTTTAACAAATATTGTTGTGCACAAGCAATCTGCAATCTGGAATTCTTGTAATTCCTTAATTCTGGGTGATCACACAGATCCCAAAGAGCAATGGCTCCGATACCAATGGAGTGTAAAAACTCTGGTAAAACTTGATAAATATATATTATTAATGATGAAAGATGAGATGATTACAATGAGGGATCGCCTAGGCTTTAAATACAGCCTCAAGGTGTCCCTTGGTGAAGAGGCATGATCTTTGATCATGCCCTTTCAGTTAATAACCTAAGATAACTAATCTAACTAATAATTAATAAAATATTCATAACAGAGTATAAAGGTGAATTTTCAGGCTTTTCGGGGCTACTGACCAGGAATTTCATTTACGCCTCTCTATACGGTCTTCTAAGTTGGCCAAAGATTGATATTGTGGCATAATCCCCATCCATCTGCATTGTTCCTTTCTGCTTGGCTCCTCATGATCTTGATAATAAAATGCCATATTTGGGTGGCACATCTGCCACAATAACATCCATGACCATACATTTTGCTGGAATCTGGGTAAGGCTTACACACAGGTCTTTGATTAGGCCAAGAAACTTTACTCTGCTAGAGTCAAATGAATATAGGTCTTTATAGGGATGGGTTATCTCTAGGCCTAATCTTTCCATCACTACTTTAGGCATCAGGTGTTGTGATGCCCCAGAATCATGCATTGCATTGTGGAGAATTTTATAATGGATATTAAGACTGATATAAAAAGGGGGCACTACCCCTTCCTGAAACTTTCATTCTATCTTTGGACCAAACAGAAGGGCAGGTTGATCATCACTTAGATTTACAGTGTCATTTCTCTCTTTCAAAATTTGGCCTTTATATACATCCTGAGTGGCCAGCTCAGAGAGTGGGACAGAGATTTTAATTTTTCAATCTCACTTTCTAGATTGAAAGTGGACTGACTCTTTGGAATTTTCAACTCTGTTTTTTTAGTCACCACCTTAGTGGCTGAATCAGTGTGTTGATTCTCATTATGTACAGTGTTTGTGATAGTTTTATCAGGAGCACTAACTGCAATGCTAGTGTTGCTAGTTGGTTCACCTTGTTTATCAGTGCTTTGGTTGTCGTTTTCTTTGTTCTTCCCAGAACTCTCAGCTGCTGATTTGTTACTTTCAGCGGTCACTTTAGAAGATCTCTCAGGTCTTCTCTTGATGGTAATCTCAGAAGTTTTTGGTTTGGAATTATCTAAGCCCTTTTTTCTTCTAAGTTCATATTGTTCTCTGACCTACATCATGGCATTTTCAAACCCTAACCTGTAATCCTCAGATTCTAACCATTCCTCATCCCAATATGAGGGTGAGGGCTGATCTTCTTCTGTGTAACAGTTGTGGATTGAATTTTCTATTTTAAACATGTTTATTGTATTCCCCTCAGACTCTTCTATGATTCCCTCATCTTCATCTAGAAATTTCTCTTGGAATGGAGGAATAACTTGCTGATCAGATTCTCTTTGTCTGTTGGGAGTGGTGTTGTTTCTTTTAAAGCTCTGGTTCTGGTTATGGTTTTGATTTCTGTTTTGGTTACTAACTGTGAAAACCATTTTTTCCATCATTTTTTGTAGCTTTTCCACATTTTTAGATAAATGATAATAATTTGGATCAAATGTGGAAGCTACATTGTCATCTCTATATGTTACCCTTTTTTCAGCTCTCAATCAGATTTTCCTCTACGCTCACTGCTCCCTTTTTCATGTCTTCCAATGTGTTGTAATCCCTCTCCCTAAGCTGGTAGGCCATGTCAGCATCCAATCCTTCAGGATATTTCACTAGGACCATACCTAGAGGAGGTTTCATGTGTGGTGGAAGAACATTATAAACACTGTTAAACCTTGTAGAGTAGTCCTGGACACTCTCTCCTACATTTATTTTCAGGTTCTTGTATTCTTCTAGGATTTGGAGAGGATTTGTATTAACTTCCCATTTTTTTATGAAGGTCTGATACAAAGTAGGAAGATCTTGGATGCTATTAGGAGGTAGGCCCTTAAACCATTTTTTCACATCACCTCCTAAGCTCTGGGCAAAGATTCTCATTTTGATTTTTTCATCATCTATTTCCATGTAGTCAAAAGAATCTTCCATCCTATCTACATGGTTTTGAGCTGTGGTGGACTATTTTGCAGTGAAGTGTGGGATCTTTGATTGATAATCATTGGGTAAGGGTACTAGAGGCTGAGGTAAAGCTAGAGGTGCATACCAGGCTACCATGATGATGTTTTGATGTGGCAAAGGGTTAGCTTGAGCAACTGGTATATGGATGACAGGGATATTATGACTAGCAGAAGACTGATGAGCAGATCTAGGATGACGGACCCCAAGTTTTGAATGAAGTGAATATCAGGAGGTGTAGATGGAGGGGTCTTTCTATCCCCAGGGTGTTTACCACTTTGGGGTGGTGAACCAGGGAAATCAAGATCTAGCTGGTCTAGGACACTAAATGACCTAGTTCTTGGTAAATTGTTTTGAGTGCCTAGGTCAAAAAATGGGTCTAATAGAGCTGTAAAGTCTTCTGTTGTAGAGTTAGCTCTATGGATGTGACTGGAAATAGTTGGTCTTTTAGGTGTAGGAGACCTCTTGAAGATTCTCTCAGGGTTATCAACTATTTCAGGGGGTTTTGGATTAGGGTAAGCTCTTGTGTGAATTGTTCTGAAAGCCAGAATGTTGTTTTCTGACCAAGCAGCTTAACCCTACTTGTTACTTCTATTGTGGTTGATGTTGTAATGGATTTGGTCTCCCAGTGGAGTCTAATGTGAACCAAGATAATCAACAGGCCTACTGATCACCAGTGGAGTCTTTAAATCGTTTAGGAATTATGGAGTCACCAGGTGGAAGGTTTAGGATGTTTTTGGAGGGTACACTGTCCACCACAGTGCTTATGAGATGTCCCCTTTCAAGGATATCTTCCAAACATAGAAAACTCTAACCAAAGATTGACTGGGAGGGAATTTACCAGATATGTCACCTATGCAAGAGTGTGAGATCTGGAGGCTACCTGGCCCTTTCCAGACTCTGTCTAAGAGTGTAGGAGGAACACAACAAATGGTAAAGAGGTTGATCTGTGAATAGGAGTGTTTAAATATCAACCTAACCAAAGATTGTAGGTTTCTGAGGCTCTTATGATGTAGAAAGTGAGAAATACTCAGAATGTCCCCGGCGAAGTCGCCATTATGTTGGGGTTCCCATGTTTTGGCCAGATTGGAAAGACCAAAAGATGAGACAACATCAAACCACTTTCAGACCTCGGGATCTAGCCCTCATGGGTCCAGAGAGGGATCTCTCTATGATTTTCAAAGATATGTGACTTTAAAGCTCAGTGGTAAGATGTTAGGCTAGTTATAAGGCTCAGGGTTTGTTTGTTTGAGTTTGTTTGGTTGTTGGTTATCAGGAAAGAAGGGTTCAATGTAAGACAAGGATGAGAAAAGAGGAATAAGGTAGAGGTGAATTATTCCAGGGAGCATTCAAAACCATTGGGCAATGGATTCATGAAAGGATTTGCTTGCTAATCAATATGCAGGCTTTCAATTGGGCTAGTCATCTAAAACATTGGATCTTAAAGATGATTGTGTGATATGGAATGGTAGGAGAGGAGGAACAATAAAATTTTAGAACACAAAGTTGAATAACATCTGGTCGCACAAGGATCCTAGTGGATAGGGCTAACTCTAATCCCCATTGTTCCCAAATCTTCCAACTAAATCCTAACAAGAACATCTAAGAACAGATCATTTAATTCATACATCAGAGAGCATGCAACAACATCCACTACACTGGTTAAATTAACTGAAATCAATTCTTAGATAACACATTCAATAGAAAACATCAAAGGCAAGGAGAGCAGAAACATAGGGTACCTAACAAGGGTAAATCCTATGCCATTATTTTGATGCAAGCCAGTAGAAACGAAATGAAATTAATTAAAACACAGAGATAGGAAAACATCACCGCTGCTTTAGATTAGGATCCAAAGAAATGTGCTTGTCATATTAAAAAGCAACACCAGTCAAGTACAACATTGCCAATAGTTGGATACTCAGTCTCAAAACATTTTCCTCATCCTATCTTACAACTTTACATAGAGACTATGTCTCAAAAGAAACTGCTTGCAATTCTCTGATAATTGATCAACAACCTTTACAATGAGTTTCTTCATGAATTTATAGCTCAAGTGGAGCTGAGAAGGTAGGTGACACACTAAATGCCGCATTAACACTCAGGAAAAGAAGAGGGCCAAGGCCCATTCTATTTAAATTCTATGCATTTATCCATGGCGCTCTTTGAGTGAAAGAGTGGTCTTCTCCAGGCTTCCATTTACTCCAGTATGTCTCTGATGTACTTTGGTTGCAGTACTCTGTAGTACTTTTGGTGAACTGAACAAAAATAAATCAATGTTTCAAGTCTGCCATGCTGTGTAACTAATGCTTCTGATAGCGTAGGACTGTTGTCAGGGTGGAAATCTTCTCAGGAACACGGCAGAGAATAAAAGCAATATGGATACTATGTCCCTACTCAGGAAAAAACATTCTGCTGATTTGAAACCTTGATAGCATTGTTTTCTGCACGTTGGACCTTCCATGCAATCCATGATGTCTTTGAACTTGGTACCTTTGCCTTCTAAAATCCCTAAAAAACTCAAAAATCTTCTATTTCTTGCCCCGAGCTCTCTGCTGCTCCCATACTGTCTTTGTTTATGAAATCCGAGCTTTAATGGCGCCGGAGAGGGTTTGCAGAACTTGAACTCTGTCCTTTGATGAAATTTATGATGCAGACACCTTTCTGGACATTTTTCTATAAAGTCAGGCTCTAAATTCAGCTCCTTCTGTGCACTGTGCCTTTACAATAGTGCATATGAATCATGGCGGTTTTCCGCCTGCCTGTAACCCTGCAAAACACGAAAACAAATTAAGAAAACCGTGCATGGAGAGGGTGGTGTGGATGACTACGGATATGGCGACGTGACACAATGGACGACGATGCATTCAGAGGATACTAAGGAGGAAAAATGTGTAATGGTGAGAAATTCACTGGGCGGCGTCGAAATAACAATTCCACTGAAAAACATTAAAACTTTGACCTTGGAACGAAATTATATAGGGGACGGACAAGAAATGACGAACGCACGTGGAAAAATGACGTGGCGGTACGGGGTTAACGAGCAGGCATGCATTTAATCTAGGCCATCCGATTTCCAATGGAGATCGACGATGGAAAACACGTCGAAGGGTAATGAACAGTGGGCCAGGGGTACGGATGCCTTGGGTTAACCTCCGCGCAACTTCATGGAGCGATCACCGTTGGATGGGCGATGGTAGATCGGACAGCTGATATGCATATCGCTCTGTGTCTTGTGCCGATCGATAATGCGCGATGAGCGGGCGGTTTTCAAACAGTGTCGGAGCCACATGTCGGGCGGTGAGTGGAATCGCTCTGAAAATAAAAATACCACCCACCTCCGAAAAGCGGTGCAATAGAAACCGGATGGTTTTTGAATAGTGCTCGGGCGCAATTGCGGGGACCACCGAGCGGGTGTAAGGTGAGCCGACGGATCAACGATTAAATGGATGGCGGATCTGCGATCGGAACGGAGGACGGGGTGAACAGTGGACGTTGCGGGGAACACGACGACCGTCGGATCTATATAGATCGACGGCTAATATTGTGCCCGATGCATATTCGAGATAAGTGCTTTTCGGGCTAGCGGGTGGTTCTAGCGCCGCGGTCGCGTGGTGGAAAAAGTTAAGGGGCTGGCCGAAAGGGGCTAAGACCCATACCTATGGAAAATATGGTTTTTGGCCCATTCTTAGTGCATTTTCAGGCCAACAAAGAGTAACGATAGGGGAAATAAGGGGAAATAAAACTACACCAAGGGTGTGTGTATGGTTTAGGGGGATTTGGGAAGGTTTAGAAGGATTAGGGGAGGGATCTTGGGGGTGAAAAGGGGGAGTTTAACAAAGGGAAAAAAGGGTTGAAAAGGGATATTTTGCAGGGATACAAGGGATAAATGTAGGCCTTGGAGCACAGCTTTTGCAATCAGTGGGACCTTATAAAGGGAGTCAGCAGAGGGAATTTTATCAAAGGACAAAGGCACTAGAGACTTCAAGGATGATGTGTCTTCAGGGGAGATGCATTCATTGAAGGCTCAAAAACAATTTAGCCCCCTACTTTTCTTGTCAAAAAATTTATAGGGGGCTAACACCCTCTATTTTATTAAAATTTCAAAGATAACCTCTAGACCAATGAGCAGGCCTTGAGAGGGATTTACAAATGAAATTTTAATATCCCTTCTTAAAACAATTATGAGAGAAAATTTCATATAATAGTTTTACAATATTTAAAATGAGATATTTTCTCCTAAATTAAATTAAAATTCCTCAAATGATAATCATACTTTCCTTTATAAAATAGAATTTCCTTGTTCAAACCACTAAATGCACAAGGGGAGTCAAATTAAATTAAATAAACCCTCCTTAAATTATGCAACTTCTAATGATAAAATTTCCCCCCAAATCGACTTTCTCCAAAGGGAAGATCCTTACGACTGGGAGAAAAATTAAATTTTCCTTACAAAAAGGTTTTAGCTTGCAACTTCCACCAGGATGACTTTAGAAATTTCAACTAATTTTCATGTCAAAGATTGCAAGTGGCGCAGAAAAATTCGTTGATGCTCATGACAAGGAGAAAGAATTCCAGCAAATGAAGAGGGATTTTAAGAAAAATGAAAACGACTGCAGACCCTGCTCTGGAAGAAAGGAATCCTCAAAAATGCTTACGACCAGGGAAAATAAATTTTATGTAAGAGTTTAAAATTCAATCTAATCTTTATAAATTGCATACGACCTTCAAATGTTTGGCTTTCTCAATAAATTTACATCCAAGGAAAGAGGAAAAGCCTCTCCTATGCTTGCTTACGACTAGGAGAGAAAGATCTCAAAATTTGCAGGTAGCTTCCAAAAAAAAATTGATCTACTCAAAAGAAACTCCTTCTTCTAGGGAAAAAAAAAGATGGCTTCCAGAATATTTCAGAGTTAGATTTATTTCTTTTTTTTTGGTAAAGTTCCAGCTATTATATTATTGTACAAAAAATATATTACAGGTTTTTTGTAAAGTTCCAGCTATTCTACTATTGTACAAAAAATATATTACAGGCTAGGTGACAAGAGCATTCAGGGGAGCCGATGACAGTCAACCCCTGACGCATTCAAAATCAGATTTTGATTGGCACTGGTGAGTTTCCCAGTAGAGGGAAACCAATCCACTAGTCGTAGCATGTTCAAAAGCATAACTAGAAACCAAACAAACAAATTTACAGTCCTCTTTAATAGAAGAAAAAAAAAGACAGACTTGAGATCCAAAATTGACAGACAGACACCCGAAAGCATAAAAAATAGGGAGGTAATTCCTCCATAATCCAACAGGAATAGGGGTTGGAGGGAGTACACCCAGATTCCTTAGGTTCGGCCACATAACTATCCACTCGCTCGGCATGCAGACTGTCAAGAATTTCTTTGTGATCCATATTGCTGCCGGAGGGAGCACCACCACTCACAAGCATCACTTCCAACCTTTCATCTGTCACGCCCTTTCCAGCATTGCCATCACCTTTAGCAACCGGCCTACTCGTAGAGCAGGTGGAGGAATTTTCATCTCTCCCATCTATCTGTAACCTATTAACATGCACTCCTAGCCTCAATCTGGTTCTCCTGGGCTTGGGTCTCACAGATGTCATAGGACTTGGAGGTTTGAGGGCAGCGAAAGGCAGGGGGTGGAAGATATTCATCACCTGTTTCCCTCCCACCTGGAAATAGAGCTCATGGTCATAATAGATAAGGTCCATGGCCTCATGAGCTTTGTCCAACATATGGTTACCTTGGATGATTTGGTGATTTAGCCTATCCGCCGAGAGTTTACAGTGAACCAGTGAGGTAGAAAAAAAAAAAAAAAAAAAAATTCATGAGCCAATAGCTCCTCGCCATGGTACTTTGGGATTTTGCAGCACCGGCTAGGGCTTCCAATTCCAATGCATCAACTTGGCAGTGAATGTGCACAGGGATTTCGAGCACGTAGCTGAAAGCTTCCCGCTTCTCAGGGACCTCATCATCATCATTAGGGACCTTCACACCAAATAATCCCCCACACATACATCTCATTTTGTGCCTCGGCATGAAGGCTAGCCGGATGTAGGAAAGATACAAGAGCATCCTCCTCTTCCAGACTTCATTGCGGGAGACCCTTCTATGGAAGCTCACCGGGACACTCAACACAATCGGATGCAAATCATGATTGAAGGTGACTTGAAGGGTAAGCCTCGTGAGGAGGGCAGCTTCTCGCGCGTGCATCCCTTGGTAGCTGACCACATCTCTGTACTCTGCGTGATGCCCCTCCTACATATCGTTGATTCTCAACATTCCCATCAACCCGCCAGTGATTTTCCAACCCAAGAAAATACCCATCACACGCTTCTGCATTAAGACAGTGATGGGGGGGAGAAAAGGAGGAAAGTGGCTCGCTTATGGGAGCCATCTGTCCCCTCACATGCACTCTGTCATGCCTTCTAACACCCGCGTCTAGGGGAATTAGATTTATTTCAAGCTTTAAATGCAAAATATTTGCAAATCGAACGTGAAATTTCCTCAAACCCTAGTGTTTTATGGTATATGCATATCAAATTAAGTTTTGAATAATTTAAATGAAACCAGCAGGGGTTTTACTTCATAAAATAAATAAAATAAAATAAAATAATAACTTAAAATTAAATATGTTTTATTTTATTATTCCCATAATTCAACTACAAAACAGTTTTATTAAAAAACCCTTGATTTTTTTTAGATCTGCAAGAAATGAAATTAAAAAATATGTACAAAATATTTACAACCTTCATATCTATGCACAAGGTTTATCTACAATATTTACAATAGATTAGATCAAGTAATATGAGTCCAATTCCATTCCCTTGTCTAGTGATTAATAACTCTAATTAGCAGATCTATCAAATGGAGTACAAATAATTTCAAATAGACAAGATAAATATTTTGTTATAAGTGAGCAATAGCCAAAATCTCTTAAAATCAAATGTTTAGATAAGCCATGAAATTTAATCATATGGGCTCTTGAGTTTTCTTGACTTGAGAGTGGGTTTTTCTAGTTGAAGACTTCCCCTCACGCCCAAGATCTGAATACCTGAAGTCTCTAGACACTTAAAATAAAATTATTAGATCAATAGAGGCATAGATAACAAAATAAATTTCAAAATATAGAGATACCTACTAAATAAATAAAATTAAAACGTTTCTCTAAAACCCATCAACTAATACAAGATATTTTTTTAAATATTTGATCCAACAAATGACTATAGAAATAATAATTTATATAACGATTTCAATAGAGTATTAAGGACATGATCCAGAAAACATTACCACGAGAAAAATGAAGAGGAACACCAACAAGAGTAAACCCCAAATACTTTTTTTTTATTGATAAAAAAAGTATTACAACTGACAGAGCTTGACTCAGAGCTTCTTTTCAAAAACTTTGGTGTCAAATGAGGAGAAAATAGCTTCCTTATATAGAAAATAGAGAGATCTAGATCCCTCTCCAAGTGGAAAATGACTAGGTCCAGGAAGTTTCATATTTTTTACTTGGTCCTCGATAATAACAGCTACTTGGTGGGTAATCCATGCCAAAAATAAATCTTGTCCCTTGATCTTGATGAAGAAATTTGAATTCCAAAATAATTCCTTTTTGCCTAGTCCCAAAATTTTATTTTGACCTTTTTCCCACTTTTTTCCTCCAAAATTATTTTTGATTTAATCACCTTGGTCCATAAACTCATTTTTTGTTAAAAATTTGATTTTTTCTTGATAAAGGACCTTGAAAATTTGACTTATTTTGGACCCACGATTTTTCTTCAACTAACTCGACCGAGAAGATTAATTTTCTTGAAAAAACAATTCTTTTCTACCCCAAATAATTTATTTTGATTTTTTTTCCTTAGAATTGGGTTTTTCAATTTAATTCCTCCTTGGGAATGATCACTTTCTCTAACATTCATTTTTCCATTTGGAGAGAATTTTATTTTCTCTATATTATTTTTTTTACTCTAAATTAATTAATTTTATGGCTTCGGATTTTAATTTAATTTAGCCGAAAAAAAAATTAATTGAATTTTATGGAATTAATAATTTTTTCCACCCTCAAATATTTTAATCATGGTGTCTAAATATGAGGGACTATGCACCAAAATATTTTTACATCAAGATATTACAATTAATTCAACCCTTGAAAGGGGAAAACACCTTTAGACATAGACCCTTAAAAATAACCCAATTATGCGACACAAAATGATCTATTATAGACCAAGTGTGTTTATAATAAAAATAACTTAGCAAAATGTGCTTAAATTATTCCCAAACGCACTTTTACAAAAGACTCGATATAATGCTAGGACTCACCTAAGAAATTTTCAACGAATTCCATCCTAGATTTGGGGTTTAAGATGGAACAAAAAATATGTTGATTATTTGTGTTTAGAAACACACATAATTCGGTGAGGTGAAAAAACTTCCTATGATGAAATACTTTTCCAAAATCAGAGACTTACCTAGATTTTGTTACATAATTAAACTGTCATACTAGCATCATTTACAATAAACTTGCAAAAATTGGATTTACAACTCTGATATATTGACAACTGATGATGATGACTCCTGGATATTTGAATGCTCGAACATAATGGAATTCCTTTGCAAAATTGTGTACTCCTATAGCGTATTTGACATGGAGTGGTAAACATCTTGCTCTACTTGGGGGACATGTTGCTTCACTGAAGGAATGCAAGAATCCAAAATATTCACCGAAACAACACACAGGCCTTTATTAGTAGTGTTCATCTAAATATAATCCAAAAAATCATCATACAACATTAAGTACATGAAATAGAAGCTTGGTGACCAGTAAAAATTCTACTAACATAAAATGTAAATCTAATATAAAGGCAAAAATGAAATTTAATCTATGAAACAGAATATTGACTCAAATGACAAAGAGTAGGGTTAGAAATACAATATAGAGGCTTGAGCATCTACCAACTTTCATGAAGATCGGTGTCTTTTTTATCTAATGTGCCATGTCCAATTCTGATCATCTTAGGACTCTGACTTATTTGAATGTCATGTTTTTTTTGGCCAACAGATGTGTCAAACTTCCTTCCTTTTCTTTTTTATTGTTTTCCATGTGGAAGCTTGAAATTTTTTATCACTGAATATTTACCTTTATATTTGTTTTATGCTTTTTATTCTTCCTCTTGCCTGTATCTTGCAATACTGATGATGATGCAACCAATGTATAATTTTATTCCTGAGCTTGTAAATTCTTAGATTGAAAATTTGAAGTATTATGTTAGGTCCCTATACTACTAGTATAGTCCCTTATTTTTGTTAGTGTAACCCCCTTATTGTTAGTATTGTACCCCTGTAACCCCCATATTGTTATTATTGTGCCCTTAAATTATTATTGTTAGGTCAACTAGGAATACATTGTGGCCCCACTAGGATTACAATGTGGCTCCATGGACTCCTATATATAGAAAGGAGGTTTTGTAATTTGTATAATTCAAGAATTTTTCATTAATGTAATGTATTGGAGGTTTCCCCCTCAAATTTTCTTATTTCTAAGGCATTGATATCTCTTTTCTTCTATTTTGGGTGTTGGTTTCGGTATCAGAGCTTTGGATTCTAGGGTTTCATTGCTCCAAACAGTTCATTGTGGAATTTTTGCTATAACTTGTTTTCTACGAAGTTTCAGAAGAGAAAAATTTTAGAGCGCGAAGCCGAAATCCATAGGAACATCGTTGCAAAATTTTAGAGCTTGGTTCACAATACTTTCGAAGATATGATCTGTGGAAGTTAGGGATTTTTACAAGCTCCTGAATTTAACCTAAATAGGTTATCGTAGCATTTTCACTATAACGTTTTTTGTATGAAGTTTCAGAAGATGAAATATTTAGAGTGTGAAACCGAAATCCTGAGGAAAATATTCCAAACATTTTAGAGCTTGGTTCGTAATAGTTTCGGATATATGGTCTGTGGAAGTTAGGGTTTTTTCAGGCTCCCGAATTTCATCTCAAAGAGGCGATCGTGGGAAAATCTTCATAAATCTCTCTCTCTCTGAGAATTAGATTGGAATGTTGTAAAAAGTGGCCACAAGTACATGGACTGTAGTTTCCTTTCTATAAATTTTATAGCTGAAGGAATAAAAAATAACACGTGGCAAGTCGTATAAGTTCGCTCTACTGAACCAGTCCATAATTAGGTCATTGTGGGAGATCGAACATAACTTTGTCTTGAAGAATCCAAATCAGGTTAGACCTGTTGCATTTGAAAGAATCTTCAGAGGGCTACTACAGAGCTAAATTTCAGATATTGAGCATCCACAATTATAGAGATAATTAAATTTCAATATCAAGTTGCTCAAAAGCAAGTAAAAGTTGTCTATATTTTTTTCCAAATTGCATAAGCCTTATTTGAAGAATCAAGTTGAATTGATTCCAAGAGCATATTGTATAATAGATATCAGTATTACATTCTAAAATGGCCCCTAAAAATAATTCAACACCCATTAATCCTTTAGAAGGCTCTACTATGACCCATGAAGACGAAGAATGGAAACATGACATATCAAAATTACAAGAGCAAGTGTAACAAATTTCGCTCTCACAAAGAGCAACAAAAAATGACATGGAAATTTTGAAGAAATGCGTGGAAACTAAGATGGACGGTTTGAAGAAAGGCATGGAATATAAGATAGATGGTTTGAAGAATGGCATGGAAGCTAAGATGGATGGCATAGAAGCTGGCATGGAATCTAAGATGGATGACATGGAATCTAAGATGGAAAACAAGAAGAATGATCTAAAATCAAACATGGAAGGTTTGACAAAGTTGATACAATAAATGTTTCCTAATGGTGAAAAGATAGTAGAGGAAAATCATGATGAGAAAAAAATAAATGTTAATCATGATTATTTCATAAATTCTAATATTGGAGGGAAGAACCACCATATTCCAAAAATGGATATGAGGAAGTTTGATGGAAAGGATCATGTAACATGGATACTACAGTGGAGCAATATTTTGATCTCAATAATGTGAAAAACACACAAAAGGTATGCATTGCAACTTTACATTTAGAACAAAATACATTTGTATGGTATCGATGGCTTTGCTCCCGTAAAAAAATTTTCACTTGGTTAATTTTTATGGAGGAAATGATAGCACATTATGAGGATACAAAGCGCAACACCTTCTTTTGCCAATTGATAAATCTCAAACAAAAGGGTTCAATGGGGGAGCACATTGAGGACTTCCAAAAATTGAATATAAGGGTAACAGATATTCCAGAGGAACACGGGATTGATCTCTTCATAGGTACATTAAAGGATAACATCCAGCATGAAGTTCGTGTTTTGGAACCTAATTCATTGGAGAAGGCATTTAGGTTGGCAAGAAAAATTGAATGTAAAATTATGGCGACAAGGAAGCCTACCACTCACTTCTATAAAGATGGAATTTTTGCTACTCCTAGATTTCCATAACCTACAAGGTTGACACCACAACAAATGAAAGAAAAAAGAGCAAAAGGGCTTTGCTACAGTTGTGATAAAAAATACACTAAAGGTCATATGTGTGTTGAGAAGCAATTATTTTACATAGATTGTGAAGAGGAAGAAGAAAATGAACAAGAATCTTCAAAAGAAGAGGATATACACCAAGAACCAACCCTAGAAGAGGAAGAAATGAGTTTGACCATATCGTGTAATGCATTGGCAGGAATTACCACTCCTTAAACTCTCAAGATAGAAGGACATATCAAGAAGAAAAAGGTAATAGTTTTGATTGATTCAGGTCGAACCAATAATTTTTTTCATTGTAAGGTAGCCAAGGAATTGAATTGTTTCCTATACCCAGCACCAGAATGTCAAGTGATGGTTGCAAATGGAGGAACTATAAATTGCTCTGGAAAATGCCATAATATCAAGATAACTATGGGGGAATATGTATTGAATAGTCCAATGCTTTCCATTCCTATGGGAGGTGCTGATGTTGTACTAGGAGTACAATGGTTACAATCTTTGGGGACAGTAGATTTTAATTTTCAAGAACTCTTCTTGAAAAAAAATTCAGAAGGAAAGGAATTCAAACTACAAGGTATTGCAGGGAAGCCGGGAAAGATAATAAGCTATAATGTCATGACAAAGCTTCTAAGGAAATAACAATGAGGCGTAATTGCACAATTATTCTCACTAGAAGTTCCAACATCAAAATCATCTATTTTTGCAGTTCTCCAAAAACTCTTGTACAATCATTCCAAGGTGTTTGAAACTCCCAAAGGACTCCCACCTATTCGTGATCATGATCATGCTATTCATTTGATTCCAAGAATTGTTCCTCCAAATATCAGGCCTTATAGATATCCTTATGTCCAAAAGAGAAAAATTGAACGTATGATTGCAGAAATGTTAGAGGCTGGTATAATTCAACCTAGTCAAAGTTATTTCTCTGCTCCGGTAGTATTGGTACACAAGAAGGATGGATCATGGTGCATGTGTCCGGATTATAGGGAGCTCAATAAGCTCACCATTATAGATAAATTTCCCATTCCTATGATTTATGAATTATTGGATGAATTACATGGAGTAATTTATTTTACCAAGTTGGATCTTCATTCAAGATATCATCAAATTATAATGAAGACCGAAGATATTCTGAAAATAGCATTTCGAACACATGAGGGTCATTATGAATTTTTGGTCATGCCTTTTGGCCTTACCAAGTAACCTTCTACATTTCAAGGGTTGATGAATTCCATTTTCAAACCCTTCCTTAGAAAATTTATGCTAGTATTTTTTGATGATATACTAATCTACAGCAGGTCTCGGAAGGATCATGTTCAACATTTTGACAGGGTGTTCAAACTATTGCAAGAGAAACAATTATATGCAAAACAAAATCCAATTTTTTCTTTGGAGTACAAGAGGTGGAATATCTGGGTCATATTGTATCTCATGAGGGAGTTAAGGTAGACCCTAACAAAATAAAATCCATTAAGGAATGGAAATTCCCCACAACCATAAAGCAGTTTCGAGGATTTCTCGGGTTATGAGGGTATTATCGCAAGTTTGTTAAGAATTATGGGAGAATAACAACACCTCTACCAACATTATTGAAGAAAGATGCATTTTCATGGACTCCTGAAGAAACTAAGGCCTTTGAACATCTTAAAGAGGCAATGTGCCTAGCACTGGACTTAGCTACGCCAGACTTCACAAAATCCTTTATTGTGGAATGTGATGCCTCAGGAAATGGAATTGGTGTTGTTTTAATGCAAGAAGGAAGACCCATTGCTTTTGAAAGTCGTCCAATCAAATGAAAGTATTTACAGAAAGCTATTTATGAGAAGGAAATGTTAGCAATACTACATGCTCTAAAGAAATGGTGAACTTACCTAATGGGAAGACACTTCAAGGTAAAAACTAATCATGATAGTCTTAAACACTTTTTGGAACAAATACAATCTTCAGAAGAGCAACAAAAATGGGTCACAAAGGTGTTGTGTTATGACTTTGAAATAATCTACAAAAAATGGAAGCTAAATGTTGTTGCAGATGCTCTCAAGAAAGAATGAAGAGGTGGAATCATTGCTTTGTGCCATTTCTATTATCCAACCAAATTGGATAACTAAAGCAAGGGATGTATGGAAGAAGGAAGAAGAAGTGTGGACACTCATTCAAAATTTGTAGCAAGATCCTAGTACATCTGATACATTTAGTTAGAAAAATGATTCTTTATGATACAAAGTTTGCTTATATCTTTGTAATAATTCCCAACTAAAAATATTCTTTTGGAATTGCACAATTCTCCTTTAGGAGGACAGTCATGATTTTTTAAAACTTACCACAGGGTGAAGAAATTATTTTTTTGGGATGGCCTTAAATCTGATATTCAAAATTTTGTGGTGGAATTTTTGGTTTTCCAGCAGAATAAAGTTGAAACAATTAAGACCCTGGGTATTCTACAACCTTTATCCATTCCAAGTCAACATTGGGAGGAGATTTCAATGGACTTGATCAGAGTTTTGCCTAAGTCCGAAGGAAAGAGTGTCATCATGGTGGTAGTTGATAGACTTACCAAGTATGCACACTTTTGTGCATTATCTCATCCATTTAAAGCAAGCACAATTGCTACTACATTTATGGACAAAATTCAAAAGCTACATGGAAGCCCAAGGGTTATTGTGAGCGACAGAGATCCCATTTTTATTGGAAATTTTTGGACGGAGTTATTTTCTTGTTTGGGTACTCAATTAGCTCATAGCTCATCTTATCATCCTCGATCTGATGGTCAAACTGAGATAGTAAATAAATGTTTGGAAGGATATCTTCGTTGTTTTGTGTCTGATAAACAAACACAATGGGTCAAGTGGTTACCTCTCGCTGAATGGTGGTATAACACTTCCTTCCATACTGCAGCAAAAATGACCCCATTTATGGCACTTTATGGATATCATCCACGATCCATCACATCATCTTTAAGGGAAAATTCGAAGGTTCAAGCAGTGGAAGATCACATCGAGCATCAGCAAGAAGTTCTCCAACTCTTAAAGGATAACCTGAATTTGGCACAAAATCGAATGAAACAACAGGCAGATCAACATCGTAGCGAGAGAAGTTTTGATGTAGGAGGTTGGGTATTTTTACGGCTACAACCATACAAACAAATGTCCCTCAAGCAAGCTAAGAAGGATAATAAATTATCGCCAAAGTACTATGGTCCTTACAAGGTGTTGCAAAAGATTGGTACTATGGCATACAAATTGGAGCTTCCCGCTTCTTCACGAGTGCATCCAGTTTTCCATGTTTCATGCTTAAAGAAGGTTATAGGTGAAAATATTCCAGTTCAAACAATATTTCCAGAACTTGATGAGGAAGGAAAAATCATATTGGAACCTGAAGCGGTCACGGAAACAAGAACTTGACAACTAAGGAATCGATCAATTTCAGAGTATCTCATCAAGTGGAAAAACTTACCCACTGAAGATTCTACATGGGAGGATGAGAATTTTATACAGAAGCACCCAGAGCTACTCAAGCGTTGAGGACAACACTTTTTTGAAGGAGAGGGGCATGTTAGGTCCATATATTACTAGTATAGTCCCTTATTGTTGTTAGTGTAACCCCCTTATTTTTATTATTGTACCCCTGTAACCCCCATATTGTTATTATTGTGCCCTTAAATTATTATTGTTAGGTCAGCTAGGATTACGTTATGGCCCCACTAGGATTATATTGTGGCCCCATGGACTCCTATATATAGAAAGGAGGTCTTGTAATTTTTATAATTCAAGAATTGTTCATTCATGTAATTTAATTCTTCTATTTTGGGAGTTGGTTTCACAACATATTAAGACTTTGATGACATGCCTTTCTTCATTCTGCATCTTCTCTATCAAGGATGATGGATAACTCTTGCAAGCATTCAGACTGTGATCTTGATTTTCCTCATTTTATTTTCTAACAAGGCAAGTGACATTTTCATGATATTGATTTTGCGAATGGGAAGGCCCATGATCTATTAAAAGTTCCTTATTCCCTTGCTTATTATTTGACCTGGGTTGGAAATTTTGTATGTGTAATGTTTCTATTTCTTCCGACTTATTTTGAAGGGTTTTCATTTGATTAGATGCTTATCCTATATGGTACTAATTTCTCTAGAATTATTTTCTTCCATAGTTTTTATCAATCGCACTTGTTTTTCCTCCATGGACAACAACCTATCCTGAAGAGATATCTCCCTAGCTTCCATGTCATTTATCATTTTTTATGATTTAATTGAATAACACTCAGTTCATTATAATGATTTTCTTCGATGATGATCAAATGATTTTTCATGGTGGTTATCTGATTAGAGTGATTAACTTCCATGATTTTCATTTCCTCAACATTTTTTTCTTCTATGGCTTACAACTTGGTCTGTATAGAACTCATTTCCCTGGTGTGATATGTTGTTAAAATTGCTTCATTAAGTTCCATGTTCTTAATGAGTTGGTCCTCATTAGCCTCCATATTCTTACTTACCTATTGTTACACAGTAATTTGTCACCGTCCCTACCATTCCCCGTCCCTCACAATGGAGGACCCATTCTGTGACCTGTGAACATTGTCATGCCTTGAAAACATCATCAATGCATCCCTCTGAGCATGAGCTTTATTTTCCCTTGAGAAATCTCCTTGCAAAAATCATGAAAAACACCCCTTTTGGCATTGGCGCGGGCAGGCAGTTCAGTACTCGCGCCAATGGGGAAAATCCTGCAAAGAGGTCGCGCCAACTGGCGCTCTGTCATAGAGTCGTAGTTGCGCCACCCAATTTAAAGATTGTTTTTTAAATAAGGATGGCGGAAGTTGAGTTCCAACAAACTCACAAACCATTGCCTATCTTGAGTTGGGAGGTTTGACTGCGGGAGTTCTATGGAAGGGAAGTGGTTTTGCCACCTCCCATGGAACCTTCCTTGTTGATAGGGCCCATCCCATAATAATAGGGATCCCAACTCCCTCCTTCCCCATCTATAAAAGCCTGCTCAAATCCATGGCAAGCTAGTCTTGAAGTGCCTAAGCTCTGAATCTCCATATTTCCAAGAGCCTTTGTGTTGTAAAGAATCCTCTCTTTCCCTTAAGGCTGACTCAAGTAAGGAGACCATTGTCACAAGACTCTGGAGAGGTTTTCCCTTTCCTTGGCGAGCTTTGCGAGACGTGGATGACTGGAGACCCGTCTGAGGGAGACTGCGACGTCAGAACTTGGTTGTAATCTCTCTTCGCTGGTTATTTAATAGATGATTATGATTATGGTTCCACTCTTTTTTCAATCATGTTAATGTGAGTAACGTCCTTTCTGACTGATGTTTAGTTACATATGCTGGTTTCTATGCTTGTATCTGTTCATTTCTTCCATGTGCAGGTGTTCATCCGCGGAGATCGTGGGGGAATTATGATCTGCCAAGGCTGAGGAACGGGGACGCTTCTTCTTCAGATCCTAGCGTTGGAATCCAGGTAGGCTCCTATCTCCAGCCTTTTCATTCGTAATTAGGAACTTGCGTCATAACATTGTTTGTTTGTTGCTAGACCCCTGCTGGGCTAGTAGGGATCGCCTCTGTCCGTAGAGGGGATTTACCTCCTCAACAAATTGGCGACTCCGCTGGGGATCCAGCTTGTTGTTTGATTTGTAAACTATAGACGGAGCCTGAAGTACAGCCAGATAGACTTCGAAACGCTTTTGCCCTGCATTAGCGGAGTAGATCAACGCTACTTCGGTCAATCTCCAGTTTGGTTTACGGACTGAACAACTTTGAGTCTTTGTCTTGCCTTGCCGTTTGTATCTTGCTTTTCCTTGCTTGATGAACCTTCTGGGTTGGGTTCTTTGTGTGTTTTGCTTCTTGGATTGCTTAGCTTGCATTGGTTTGTTTCTGGAGTAGCTTGTTTTTAATTTTTGGCTGAGAAACTCGACTGGCGCGGTTTTTAACCCGACAGTCGCGCCAATTGGCGCATGTTGCCTTTGTCCAGCCTGCACCAATTGCTTTCTGGCGCCAGTTTCACACTTACAGTCGCGCCACCCCTGTAAGTTTTTGAGTTTTCTCATTTTTGAGCTCTTTGAATTTGATCACTGTTTTTCTTCTTGATTTTCCGACTGCCTGAGTGTGTTGGAGTCCTGTTTGACTGGGAATTCACCTCTGTCCTTTCGTTGTTTGCTTTTATCTACCGATTTCACGTTTTAAGCCCTAGGGCATCTAGTGGCTTAGTGTATCGAGCCCTCCTTGGGATTTTTGGTGTTTTGATTGTCCTGTCAACTATCCGATTGATTCTCCACATCCTCTAAGTGGTTGTTCATTTTTTTATTGCGTTTTTTGGGTGATTATTCGTTCCTTCATTCGAAATTCGTTCGGTCTTGCCTTGGACCTAGATCACACGGTCCATTGGAAGCTTTCGAGTCTTTTCTTTGCTTTGAGAGGCTTTGGTCGATTTGGGGATCTGATTGCTTGTATTGTTGAGTGAAATTTATTTGTTTCACTCTCTTGAAAATCGTTTCTCAAGTTGTTCCGTTTGTTTTCAAGATTGTTTAGTGCATATTAGCTCTTAAACGCTGAAAATCAAAAAAAAAAAACTCTTTTGCTTGTGTCAATTAGTGCAAATTATAATCTTTTCCATATCGCTAGTGATTAATGTTTTGAATGAAAAATTGTCAATTGCATTAGTTGCATTAGAGATCTCATTGTTTAGTTTCCGTTCATTTCGTTTGTGTAAAAGCTCTCAACTCTTCTCTAACTAGTTTTCATCGAACGAAATGTTGCACTGTGGCATATAGCTTTGCATTTAGGAGTCTTCCGAGACACTACATACGATAGGGCTTGGAAATTGAAACTTAATTGAAGATCAACTGTAAAATTTATTCAATTAACCTAAGGCAGCATTGGAACTTAACGAAACACATTTAGAAGGTCTAGGCTAGAGACGTGTTTCGGCGTCGTTAAACCTAGCAGCTGTCGCTCGCCTCTTGGCTTTAGAAAGCGCTAGTACGGACTTGCGCTCCCCGTACCATCGCTTATATAAAGGGATACCCCCATAGGTTTTCAATCCTTTATCCACAGGAAGCCGAGTCTGCCGCCCTATACCCGTGATACACCGAACACAGCATTCAGGGAGACTACCTGCACGTACGGAAAGTCCTTGGTCGATTTTTGTTTCATTTTTGAAACCAAGGTGTATATTGCAGTTCACGGATATTTGGTACATCCTTTGTGCCTAGTTTTTCCTGAGCAGTCATTTGGTCTTTTCTGACTCCCTAAACTTGAAAAGACCGTCAAGCGCTTGTCCTTTCACGCTTGTGTCAACTTTGAAAGAGATAGAGTCATCTTTTATCGTTTCTCGACTCTTAAAATATGAAACGGTAGAATTTCTTGCTTTCCAATGTGGTAAAATTAATCGCCCACGATTACACACCTGTTTAGACATTTCTTGTTGACCGTTTGATCATGTGTCTTAACTCGTTTTCAGCCCGTGTGTGTGTTTGCTCTCTTCTTCTAGACTTTTGCCACAGTAGCGAAACCATCGGTTTCGTCTACTGGTAGTCCTTACACGGACGATTCTTCAGAAGCTTCTCAGCCTTCTGTTGAACCACAGCAGCCTGTTGTTTCCGAGTTTCCTGATGGGGGACCGGTTCTCGCCGAGAAACCCTTTGGAGGACCAGTTGAGTTCAATTGGCCCTTTTTGGACCCTGTGTCTGAATTGAGATTAGGAGCTGATTTCCTTTCTCTTACATCGGGTTCACCGTTTGTTGCTGCTGTTTTTCCTCCTAGTCCCCGCCGTCTTTTGCATGATTTAACGGCAGGATCAACCATGAGTGATTCTGGTGAGGAAATTCTGGTGTCTGATGACTATCAGCGCATCCCTCGTAGATTGTTTGAGGGAGACGACTCTGAGCTGGCTACCACGTCGTCAGCCAGTCCTTCTTTACCATAGGGATACAGATCTCTGGGTCAGATCATTTCAGCTACAGCCTCTATGGGGATATCATCTCCCGCTTCGAGACCAACTGCCACTACACCCGGGGTGTCCCCTTCGACGCCCGTCACTTCTGTTCCCGTTCGGCCCACTGTTTGTGTGGCTGCCTCTTCTTCTGTTGTCTCAGCATCTGCTACTAGGGCTGGGCCAACTCCTGAAGAAATTTACCTAGCTACTGCTATACCGGAGAATATCTCTCCGGAGGAGTATCGGTTGTTTTTGCAGCAGCCGAACGCCGGAGCTGGACAAGTTCCCCAAGATCCTTACCGATCCTTCTTTTCGCACTATGCACAGGATGGCACTCCCGTGTATGCGTTCCCAGGTCAGTTTGACGAGCACGGGGAGGTTTTGCGCCTTCCTGCTCCTGAGGCTTATCTGTATGCTCAAGGTCTACCGTACAACCAGGCTTACAACCCGCAGGGACAACCCTTCCAGGGCCAACCTGCGGGCCAACCTGGCTATTTGTATGATCCACAGGGACAGCCCATCCAAGGCTACCCTGCGGGCCAGCAAGGGCCATTGTACAATCCGCAAGGACCATATTATAGCCCTGCTGGTCAACCTGCTCAGCCTCAGCCGGGGTATCAACCGGGACAGGCCTATGGTCCTGGGGGGCAAATCCAGCCTTCTTTACCAATGCAACCGCAGTATCCTGTTGTCTCTAACGTTGCATATCAGCCAGGACCACTTTATGGTTCTGCTTCAGGTCAAACTGGTTTCCAGCAAGCACCTGGTCCTGTTCCACCACCAGGCCAACCGGGTCATCCGGTACAACCTGGTGTCCCGCCTCCAGGCCAACCGACTTATTCGGTGCAACCTGGGGCTCACTTACAACCGGGTCAGCCTGCGCAACCAGCGCCGCCCCCTCATTCGGGCCAACCTGTTCATTCAGGAGCGCCCCCTCATTCGGGTCAACCTGTTCATTCAGGGCAGCCCTCTCATTCCGTTCACTCTGCTCAGCAGCCTGCTCATTCAATGCCGCAGCCAAATCAACAGCTGCGCCCTACGTACCAGGCTCCGCAGGGTTCCACTTATCAGCAGCCTACTCATCCTCAGAGTGGTTATTATCCTCATGGTCAGTCTCAACCGAACTATAACCACCCCGGAGGCTCTCAGTATTATCCTCCTCCACCCGGTTCTACCTACGCTCAGCAGCCAAATCCAAACGCTGCTTATACAGGGCAGACACCTAATCAGGGCCCGAACCCTGGTTATCAAGCCCCGCACTATGGTTACCAACAGCCAAATCAGTCTGGTTATACGAACTATGCCCCCTACGGCCAGAATCCTTCGGGACAGAACCCATGGGGGCAGGGATATTCACAACCATCGTGGAGCATGGGTACCGGACCTTATCCTGGGACTGGCATGGCAGTTAACCCTCCATTGCCGTTCCTGGCTACCTTGGAACTGCCGGACGTTTCAAAGTTGACCAATGATCCGATTGCACATAATCCATATTGGCCTCCGGTTCCCACCAAGATACCAGGTGATTGTCCCAAGTTTGAGGGCAAAGCTGGCGAAGACCCCCAGGCGCATGTGATGACGTATCACCTCTGGTGTTCGTCTAACTCTTGGGTCGACGATTCGATTCGTCTGCGTCTTTTCCAGCGTACGTTAACAGGAGCTGCTGCTAAGTGGTATATAGAGCTATCCCGTGGTATTTTTCAGGATTTCAACTCGTTAGCTATGGCTTTCCTCACGCATTTCCAGTTACCGGTCCGGTATGAGGCCGGGACGCACCTCCTGACTTCTTTGAAGCAGGACACGGCCACTCACATTTCAGATCACATCCATGAGTGGCGGCGCCGTCGTCGATTGATCAAGTTTCACATACCTAATCAGATCTTGACTCACTGGTTCACCACCGACTTTGTGAATAAAATCGCTCAGGATATCGCGATGGGAGCGTGTGTGATGGAGGAACAAGCTATCGCGCGTGCCCAGTACCTGGATCTTGTTTATTCGCAATCTGGCACGCTTTATGACATCTTGACTGATGCTCCATGGCCCGGAACCACTAAGGCTCCACCTACCCCTACGGTGGATGGTGTCATTGGTTCCGTTTCTCAAAATTCGAAGAAGTCTTCGAATGGGAAGCAGAAGGCTAATTCTTCCAACAATCCCTCTGCTAATTCCCCCTCATCTGATTCTGGTAAAACCGCGGAGGTGAATGTCGTCCAGGCCAATCCTACGGATAAATCCTCCAAGGGGAAGAAGAAGGGCAAAGGCAAATCAAAATCTGATGCCCCAAAGCTGGAATCTAAATCTCGGACTGACGATGGCTCCCAACGTAAGCCGAAATTCCCTTGCCTCATCTGTGAAGGTGACCATTACACTAAGGATTGTCCACGACGGTCCGAAGTTAGTCAACTTCTTAAAGGCTCAAAAGGGACTCCGGCTATTTTAAAAGAGCCATTTCCATCTCAGCAGACCCAGATGGTCGAACAGGCGTCACCATCTGCACCGTTTGGGTCTCAGGTTTTCATGATGAAGACTAATGCACCTATCACTATCGCTACACGGTCGAAGGATTACAATGAACCGCGGCAGGCACCCGGGAAGGCAGTTGCAGAAGGGCCGCCTCCCCCACCTGCCTCCGGTCCATTAGAAATCGAGAAGCCGACTCCCGAACCCGTTGTGAAACCACCTCCCAAGGGTGTTCTTCGAAGATCCTCTTACAATCCAAATGCTCGTGCCGCTCAACATTACAGTATCGTTGAGGATCTGGCACAGGCGCCATGTGCCATGTCTGCACTAGAGGTTCTTCAAAGTTGTCCTTCACAATGGAAGGCTCTACTGTCTGCCATCGGTGGTATCGATCCCGCCGACTCGAGCCTTCTCACCTTCGATCTGGAGAATTTTACTCCCCGGCTTCCACATCAAATCACTTTGGTCATTCAAGTCGGGATTAACGGTCTGAACATTCATAGGGCCGCCGTAGATGAGGGTGCATCTACCTGCGTTATGTCCTCCGCTTGCTGGAAGGCCATCGGCTCTCCAGCCTTGTCGTCATCTCCCAATGCCCTTGAGGCATTTGATGGTCGGGAGTCTAAACCCCTGGGAGTTCTCGAGAGTCTTGCGATCACATTACAAGGAAAAACTGTCAACGTAGAAGTGGAAGTGGTTGACGCTAAACTCAACTACAATATACTTCTTGGCCGCAGCTGGACCCATGCCATGCTCTGCGTGCCGTCTACCGTCTTTCGATTCATTAAGTTCCCTCACGAGGGCAAGATTGTCACAGTAGATCAGTTGTCATTTTTCACCTCTAGCTCCAAGAACAACGTGCCATACGTGGATCAAATCCCGAATCCCCCAGACAGCATAGGACCTGGTCTTTTCAAAGACCCAGTCCTCATGGGTATTTTCCCCGCACCGCCACCGAATACCGCTCAAGTCAACATGCTGTCCAGGACTGATGACCCCTGGCTCATTCCTACACCTGAGCAGGTATATGAGTTTGGAGAATCCATGCCTTTAACGCCAGTAGAGATCAGCTACTGTGAGATTGTTGACGCATCGGACCCTCCACCTCCTCAACATGCTCCGATGAGCATGGCTCTTGACGTCTACTCACAATCCCCCTGGCTTGGTCAGGCTGATTCACCTGATCCTCTTAGAGAGACTTTTCCTTCAGATGAGGCTATCATTGAAACTATGTCTCTCGAGGAGCTGCCCTGGGGCGATGGACATCATCGCTCCTCGTTTATGCCCAGCTTGGGGGCAATGACTGATTGTCTGGAGCGTTATGCTACTCAGATTCCTTCCCCTCCTCTTCAAACACCGATCTTAATACACGAGGTCTTTTCGGAGGGTAATCTGAGTAACATTACTCAAACTGTTCCAATCAACATCTCCGTTAAACCGGGGATTGTTAAGAACATTCATGTGGGTGTGACTTGTTCTCCCGAGGAGATTCAAGTCTATACTGAGCTTTTCAAAGAATTCAGAGATGTTTTCGCATGGTCTTACGAGGAAATGCCGGGAATTGATCCGAGTATTGTCGTGCACGAGATTCCGACCTACCCAGGTGCGAAACCCGTGCGCCAACGCTTACGTCCCGTGCATCCTCGGAAAGCCGCCGCCATCAAGGCAGAAGTTGAAAAACTTCTGAACGTGGGTTTTATTTATCCTATCCCCCTTACAGAATGGGTGTCCAATATCGTCCCTGTCGATAAAAAGCAGGGTACAATTTGAGTCTGCGTGGATTATCGCGATATCAATCGCGCCTGTCCTAAGGATAATTATCCCACTCCGTTTATCGACCAGATCATCGACGAATGTGCCAGGAGTGAGATCTATTCCTTAATGGACGGTTTCTCAGGCTATAACCAAATCAATATTGCACCTGAGGATCAACATAAGACCACATTCATCTGTCCGTGGGGCACTTTCGCGTACAAAAAACTCCCGTTCGGCTTAAAAAACGCTGGCGCCACGTTTCAGTGTGCGATTTCCTACGCTTTTCATGATATTCGCCATATTGTCCAGCCTTATCTGGACGACTTGCCAGCCCATTCGGGTAAGCAAGAGGACCATCCTGAGCATCTCCGCCAGATATTCCTTCGTTGCAGACGCTACAATATCAGGCTTAACCCTCATAAGTGCGTCTTCTGCGTTGATTCTGGCCATCTTTTAGGCTTTATAGTCTCGAAAGACAGAATTCGCCTTGACCCTCTAAAGGTTGAGGCCATCGTAAATCTCCCATCACCCTCCTCCCTGTATCAGTTACAGAGTCTACAAGGGAAAGCGAATTTTCTTAGGCGCTTTATCTCGAATTATGCCAAGGTGGCCAAAGGATTCACTCGTTTGTTAAAGCAGAATGTTCCCTTTCACTGGGACGAAATTTCTCAGGAATCCTTTGAGAAGCTGAAGACATTGCTAGTCAATGCTCCGTTGCTTCGTCCTCCGGACTACCACCGCGACTTCACTTTGTATCTAGCCGCCGCATTTAGCACCATAGCCATGGTCTTGGTGCAGGATGATGATGACGGTGATGAACATGTTGTTTATTACTTGTCTCGGAACCTTCTCGACCCGAAACGCGTTATGCACATGTAGAGAAGTTGGCATTAGCAGCAGTACACGCCGTACAACGCTTTCGCCATTACATCCTTTTGCGCACGATAACAGTGGTTTCAGACTGCAACCCTATGACGTATATTCTTTCTAGACAATTACTGGGGGGCAAGTACTCCAAATGGATTGTAATCCTGCAGGAGTTTGACTTGGAGTTCACCACCGCCAAGTCAACTAAATCACTGGTCTTCGCGGATTTGATATGTTCTCTCCCTACAGACTCTGTTCCCTCACACTCTGAAGACCATATACCGGACGAAACGCTGTTTCTTATCGATACTCGTGATCCTTGGTATGGTGACATCATAGTGTATCTTCAGACCGCGACATTTCGGTCTGAGTTGGATAAAACTGCCCGCCGTCGGATTCGGCACCAGTCCCAACCCTACCGCATAGTAGGAGATACCTTATATCGTATTGGAGTAGATTCGATGCTCCGACGATGCCTTACCTTGGAAGAGGCCGAGAAAGTCTTAAATGACTGTCACAGTGGCGCCTGTGGCGGACATATGTCCGGGTATGCTACTGCCCAGAAGATTCTATGGGCAGGTTATTTCTGGCCTTCTATATTCAAGGATTGTATCACTGCAGTCCGCAAATGTCATCCATGCCAGATTTTTCAGCGCAAGATGCGCGCGCCGCCATTGCCTTTGCATCCCGTTATTACCGTCGGCCCTTTTGCGAAATGGGGTGTGGATTTTATGACGTGTAACCCTCACTCGGCCGGGGGGCATGCGTATATCATTGTCGTCGTCGACTACTTCACTAAGTGGGCCGAGGCGATGCCTACACTAGCTGCTGACGGGAAAACGACTGCTTCATTTATATTCAACCATGTTATTGCACGGTTCGGGGTTCCTCAATCCATCGTCACTGATCACGGTACTCATTTCTGTGATTACATGATGACGGAGCTGACTTCAACGTTGGGCTTGCGTCACGACAGCTCAACACCATACTACCCTCAAGCGAATGGTCAGGTTGAAGCAGTGAACAAGGTTTTGGTCACCATGCTTCAGCGAACAGTTGGGATTCATAAATCAAATTGGCATCTCCAATTGTTCTCAGCTCTCTGGGCATACCAAACATCTGCTAAGAGTGCAACCAGGTTCACACCATTCCAATTGGTGTACGGTCTGGAAGCTACTCTGTCGGTTGAATGTGAAATTCCTTCGCTTAAATTAGCTGTGGAGCTCTTACCGGATACCTCCCCTGAGGAAGAACGTCTTCTGTATCTCGAACGATTGGATGAAACCCGTCGACTAGCTGCTTTGATCATCGAAGCACAAAAGAAGAGGGTCAAAACCCATTTTGATCAAACTGTTTCTCCCCGTTCTTTCATTAAAGGAGACCTCGTTCTCTTGTATGATCAGGCACATGATAAGCTTGGAGCCAGTAAACTCCAGCCTATGTGGCACGGTCCCTATATAGTAAAGCGCGTTTTGAAAAATGGGGCCTACGAGCTTATAGATTACGAAGGAGTTCCGCTGGCGCAGCCCAGAAATGGGCTGTACCTTAAAAAGTACTACGCCTGAAGTAATTTCTTGGTGTGGTGTGTGTACATAGGTGTGTGATTGTCATTTTTGTGCATAGTGTGGTGTGCTTTGTAAACATCTTTCTGCTGATCGGGTCTTCCTGGTTGTGCAGATGTCTATTCATCCATTTTTTGGTTTCGCGGATGGTGCCTCCCACAGTACCAGGAATCTGTCTTCCGCAGCCTGGGTAATCTACGATCCTGCTGGTGAGTTGATTGACCTGCAAGGTGTGTGTTTAGCACGTACCACGAAAAATATCGCGGAATATAGTGCCGTGTTGGAATTGTTAACCGAGGCAGTAAACCTTGGTATCCGTGAATTGCTCGTGTACCTAGATTCACAACTTGTAGTGTTACAACTGAACGGACACTATTCGGTAAGGAACCCGTCCATCTTACGTCTGTATTTGCGTATTCGATTACTGGAAAGGAATTTTGACTACATTACATATCATCATATACCCAGGCATTTGAATACATTAACAGATGCAGTAGCAAATTTGGTATTAGACAGACATTTGCGTAATTTATAAATCATCATCACATGTAAAGAAAGACTCATCCAGAAATAGATATGTATATATATAGATATCGAAATGTTTACATAGAGTGTGTCACATAAAACTCAAAAAATATACATAATCGTCTTAGTACATCCTGAGACACTATGTCTCTCAAAAATAGGTGTGGTATAAATCCTAAGGACTAATCCGCATGGTGCTCATGGTAGCACGTCACTGCACGCACTAGGCGCCTCAGGATTCGATGGATCTGACTCGGAACTCCCACCGTGTGGCGCTGGTATGCCATCGGTACGTCTGCTAGCCGGGCATAGTCTGGGATCCCGTGGCCAATCCCCTCGAGGTTCTGGATCATTTCATCTCCTCCGGTGCCTTCCCCCTGAATCTCAGGGGTGAGTTGTGTCCTCCGGGAGATTGGAGACATCCCGGCTGGTCTCTCAGGTCCTACATCTGCATGCATATATAATTGTGTTAAGAAGAATGTGTATTAGCAAAAAAAAACATATAAACATAAAATAAAAAAATATGAGGTCTTACCCAGCTCCTCGTCCCAGTCATCTCCTTCTGGTAGTGGGAGATCTGGGTCCCCGGTAAAGTCAGTTCCCGAATAGGGCCAGTCTTCCATGACGATCAGCTGGCACCGTAACCACCTAAAGAACTCTGGCCTCCAGGACATCTATTGGCCACCTCCAGATCTGGGCATCAGTGCTGCCCAGCGAGCCATTCGTGGCTCTCATGGTATCGGACTCACCACTGCGGCTCCTTGGCCCTGGAAGATTGGTATGCGTTCCAGAATGAATGATACCAAGATGGAACCATAACCGAACTGTTTCAGTTTCCCCTGTTTGCACTTTGTGAGCTGCCTTTTCATGTTGATAGTTACTGCTTCTGCCCAGTTGAACAGTAAGGGACTCATGCATTCTGAGGCCAGCAGGAGTTGGGTCTTCGTGGCCTCGTGTGGAGCCTGCGACCCAGCAGCCCGCGTAATGGTATGGAGAACTACTCTCAGTGCTAGATCAGGGATGGTGTGGATATCCACCTTCTTGCTTCCTGATCCTGTTTGTGCCCCTCGGCACACCCGTGCCATTACCTGTTCCATCTTTTCCCCGGATGGTCTGCTTCCAGTCAGTACAGGGATTGGACCTCTGCGGGACAATCCAGTGATGAAATAAACGTCAGTGACCTCCAGTTCTAACACCTGGTCTCGTAACCTGAACACCTGTTCCTGTTCGTCCCAGATACTGATTAGATACTGGAGGAGCTCGAGCTGAGCTCGTAAACATGGCGTGAGGAAGAAATTTTTCAATCCACAGTTTCTAAGTGCATTCATGCAAGCTTGGCTTTGCATGGCCTGTTCATCCTCATATCCGTTCTCTCATTCCTTCCATTCGATTGCCATTTTGAGTGATTTTCTGCATTCACATGGTCAAAAACCCTTAGTTAGATCTTTGATGAGCTTCAAATTCCAAGCAATTTGGTCTAAATGTCAAAATTTTGGGCGGAATTTAAGGTTCGGCCACTGGCGCGGCTGTTTTGCGAACAGTCGTGCCACGTGGCACGAGCCCTTTACAAAAAAGAGCTCATTGGCGCGGGTCCGTGCCCGATACCCGCGCCAATGGGCCCGGCCCTAAAATTTTAAAAATGGCCACACAAAACTGATTTCTAAGGGAAAGCTATTAAAAAATGAATGGAAATGAAGAGCAAAAGAGCGCCTCTTACCTGTGACAGACGAGAAGCTGAATGGTTGGCTGGATTGGTCGCATCACCGTCAGAAGTTTCTGCTCCAAAAGGACCACTGTTGCTTTCCACAAGGTAAATAGTAAAAAGTAATTTTATTTTTACCAATTAGACATATTTATATCTTTTTCGATGTTAAATGAGTTTTAAAAGTTATTCTTATCAAATATTTGCATATGCTATGTCGAAAATGGGTTTTACGCTTGTTTGGTATGTGCAGCAGCAGGTTTTTGCGACTTAAATGATGGAAACGAGTTGTATTTTATACTTTTTCAGACTCGGTAAATACACGAAAAAGTCACTCTGGAGTCATCTTTCAGATCTTTTCTGACTCTCTAAATATGAAAAGATCGTCGAGGCCCTTGTCGTTTCGATCTCGTTAAAATGGACACGAATCGACATTCACCCAGTATATGTTTAACCCTTTTTCAGGCTGGGATGGATTGATTACGAAAAAGGAATACCCTAGCCTATTGCGACTAGGAGGTTTTCCCGGGTGTTGTTTTCTACCTTTTCGGATCTGGGGAACTATTTACGAAAAGGGACCTGTGGAGTTTTCTTTTCCGCTGTCTTTTCAAACTCTCTAAATATGAAAAGACGCCGAGTTCTTCCTTTGTCAGACTCGTTAAACCCTGATGACATCGGATCTAGTCGAAATGACGTTCTTCGAGTTTCTCCTTCCTGGGACTCGTTAAATGCACTAGTATGGATTCTCCCGAAGGGCGGACTTATATCGCAAGCATATGCTATCCCCTTCAAGCTTGTTATTAAAAATAATTGGGGTACTCGCCAGAAATGGTGGGGGGAAAATGGAACCATCGTCGTTGTCGTCAGCAGTATGTCGCTCTTGAACATGGCACTTGTCTGCATTCGTGTCGGGTTGGGGACATCTCATCTCGTTGCTTCACTTTGCCTCCATGGGTTTGGGTAATCTTTTTTGACCTCTCATCTATTCACTGCCTCGTCGCCATGACCTCTGATTCGATGATGTCAAATACTGCCAAGTCCACTGTCGTGCCATTCATGTGTTCAAGAGAAGTTGGCCTCTGCAAATATCAACCTTCCTCTATTTCTCATACAATCCTGATTCACAACAAAACATCATGTTCCTCTGTCTCGTGTCGATGATGTGGGAATCATTATGGCCCACCAACGATCAAGGTCACTTCCTGTCGACATCAACTCATTATCCAGGAAGTTGGTCTAGAGACTCCTTATGGTACCTTGGAGCCTGCATGCCTCAATGGCAGGTTCGTCGCATTCGACGAGAGGTTTACATCATTGGCCTCCGATCGAGTGATTCTGCGGGTGTTCGACGTCAGCTCATTTATTCACACGCCGTAGATTGTACCTGTAGTACCTTGAGGACCATCGTCATTATTGGTGGTTTCTCTCGCGTCCGTTAACGGCTTTCATCATTGGCTGGTAATCAGACGATGTTCTTGCATGTTCGACATCAGCTCACACATTCGCATGCTAGAACTTGTACTTGTTTGGGTCGAGATGGAGCGCAAGACCCTGGATTGTGTCTGTTGTAATCCAGGTTGCGATTGTGGATTATTGTCATTATGTACATGACTCAATGATTGGATGGCTGTGACCATACCTGAGTCTATTTGTTTGATCTTAGTTGGATGGCTGCGCCCATACCCTGGATCCGGATTATAGCATACTCTGTTTCGGATGGCTGCGTCCATACCACTTATACATCATGTACTTGAGATATCAGTTGTATCTTTCTGCGCAGGTTTTTCGACGGCGGGCTTTCAGTTGAACATGTTCTCGTAAAGCATTTCACCCCTCTCCCTCTCGGGCCTCATACTTTAGGGGGCATCTGTTACACAGTAATTTGTCACCGTCCCTACCATTCCCCGTCCCACACAATGGAGGACCCATTTCGTGACCTGTGAACATTGTCATGCCTTGAAAACATCATCAATGCATTCCTCTGAGCATGAGCTTTATTTGCCCTTGAGACATCTCCTTGCAAAAATCATGAAAAACACCCCTTTTGGCATTGGCGCGGGCAGGCAGTTCAGTACTCGCGCCAATGGGGAAAATCCTGCAAAGAGGTCGCGCCAAATGGCGCTCTGTCATAGAGCCGTAGTCGCGCCACCCAATTTAGGGACTGTTTTTTAAATAAGGATGGCGGAAGTTGAGTTCCAACAAACTCACAAACCATTGCCTATCTTGAGTTGGGAGGTTTGGCTGCGGGAGTTCTATGGAAGGGAAGTTGTTTTGCCACCTCCCATGGAACCTTCCTTGTTGATAGGGCCAATCCCATAATAATAGGGATCCCAAATCCTCCTTCTCCATCTATAAAAGCCTGCTCAAATCCATGGCAAGCTAGTCTTGAAGTGCCTAAGCTCCGAATCTCCATATTCCCAAAAGCCTTTGTGTTGTAAAGAATCCTCTCTTTCCCTTAAGGCTGACTCAAGTAAGGAGACCATTGTCACGAGACTCTGGAGAGGTTTTCCCTTTCCTTGGTGAGCTTTGCGAGACGTGGACTACTGGAGACCCGTCCGAAGGAGACCGCGACGTCAGAACTTGGTTGTAATCTCTCTTCGCTGGTTATTTAATAGATGATTATGATTATGGTTCCACTCTGTTTTCAATCATGTTAATGTGAGTAACGTCCTTTCTGACTGATGTTTAGTTACGTATGCTGGTTTCTATGCTTGTATCTGTTCGTTTCTTCCATGTGCAGGTGTTCATCTGCGGAGATCGTGGAGGGATTGTGATCTGCCAAGGCTGAGGAACGGGGACGCTTCTTCTTCAGATCCTAGCGTTGGAATCCAGGTAGGCTCCTATCTCCAGCCTTTTCATTCGTAATTAGGAACTTGCGTCATAACATTGTTTGTTTGTTGCTAGACCCCTGCTGGGCTAGTAGGGATCGCCTCTGTCCGCAGAGGGGATTTACCTCCTCAACACCTATGCTTGATTGAGTTACATATCCTTAACCATTTGAGTTAACTGCTTGATAAGATCATTTACAGCTTCTTTAGTTTCATTTACTTTGGCTTTCACTTTTACCTTTCTCTTATCTCCATATTTATCTTCAAATGAATCAATGATTAATAGTAAATAATAAAAATTATTTTCAAGAAAATATAATAACCAATACATAGCATCATCACTTATGGTGAGAATGAAAATTTGCATCTTCACATCTTCATAGTTGGTATATGGGCAGCACTTCCCTATGCAAATGTTGACATTTTGAAGGTGAGTCTCGGTAGTATTGGATTTTTTACCTCAAAAAATGGGAACTTCATTGATGGCAACACTAACAGAAGGCGGAAAATTGTGTGGAGCTCCCTGAAAGTTAGTAAAATCACAAGGAGAAAAAAATTCATCCATGATGTCCTACTCACTTGACCTTGAAAGAGAAAATGAAAATTAGAGAGAGGCTCATGTCCAATATTAGAAAAGTATACAAGAATAAATATTCATGTAGAAATCCTTACATAAAATGAAATAAGTGGAGTCGCCACTTGAATAGTAATCAAACTCCAAAATCCAAAATGCAAGAACCGAAATGTTAGTCGAAAAACTAGGAACAGAAAAACTCTATCCCCGACAAAGGTGCCAAAATTTTTTGTCTCCTAAAGTGTACACCTGGGGCACAATGCTGAGAGTAGGGGATGTCACCCTGATCCCTGCTCACTCTGTTTATACTCTCTCCTAGCTATGTCAAGGGGGGTAGTCCCTAAAGGTGATGATGAAAGGAAAAAATTATTGGAAAAATAAGGCCTAAAATATTTATAGCAAGTCAATCATCATTAGTGTAATTTGATTATTGATTAGAGAAAGTTAAAAATTTTATGAGCAATAGGTTTTCAGATAAATATAATTAATATCAACAAGGCATATTCAAGATATATAAAAGGTAGACAATTTACTTCAATAGTTCTCAATGTAAATGAAAATACTTGCTAAGGAATAGATACTTCAAGTTACAATAACAATAATGTTGCAAGAGAGAATGTTAGTATGGCACAATATAGCTTACAAGAATCAAAGAAACTTGCACTCTATTTAAAAGGAAGATGTTAAAGTAGATACGATGATACCAGAGACAATGAGAAATACAATTAGATAACAATTGCAAGAACAACATTGTAGCTTTGCAAGTAATGTAAATGCTCACAAATTACCAACGTGCCAAATAGGGAAATGTTAGAATGGATGCAAGACTAGACTATGGATGCAAAATGAGATGCAAAATGTTAATGAAATGCTTCAATGAGATGCAATTGAAACAATATTCTTCAAGGAGATAAATGATTATGATAAACACTTTTAAGTCCAAAATAACAACATTAATGAAGCATGTAAGGTTTCTCAATGAAACAAAGCCAATTAGATCTAAATAATTCAATTTCTCTCCATGGAAGTTGCTCTTATGTGATATAAATTAAATTAGCAAGTGTCACTCCACTTAGGATGTCTTTTTAAGAATTTTTGAAGAGAAAATGGATGAAATTAAAAAAAACAAGTGATTATTAAAAGACATAAGCAACTTCAATTAACCTTCTTTTTATCATCTTGGCAAGACCACATCTTCAACATTTCCAATATATCACCTCGAACGAGGTGGGGAATTGAACCAATGACTTCACATCAAGGAGTGTCTTAATAGAGCACCCACTCATAGTTTATCCAAGACCCCATGGAAAATAAACTTAAATTAACTTAAATATATTATCCAAATAAATATTGTTCAATGTAATCCAAATCTAATTAGATCAAATAAATGATTATTAAATGAAGTGCTTAGGAAAATCCAAATTTAATTAATAACCTAGGATGTTTAAGTCGCATGTCAGAACATGTTCATAGATATTGAGCAAACTTGCAGTTGAGTTTTCACCATCATCTCACCTTGTCCCTGACAGGGGGGGAAATGGTGGTCATGTATAAGCTTCGACAATAGATCAAGCAAGCCTGAGCCACAATCTCTCATTTCATGTTCAGAGTTGTAGCCAGAGACACAGCAGTTCAAGCGAGCCTGAGCCATAATTCGTCATTCCAGATTCAGAGATGTAGCCAGATACACGGATGCCCATGAGCATGCCTTCGGTTGGTGGACAACCTTAAACCATCATCTTTGGTTGGTGGATAACCTAAATAGTGCAAGTCAAGATATAGGCATACCAAGGGGTGGGACCCCAAGCCCCCTCTAAGAAAAAATAATATTTTATTAAAATTGCAGAGAGAACCCCTAGACCAATGAGTAGGCCTTGAAAAATTCAAAGGGGAATTTACACATGAAATTTTAATATCCCTCCTTAAGACAGTTAGGAGAGAAAATTTCATATAATAGTTTTACAATATTTAAAATGAGATATTTTCTCCCAAATGAACTTAGACTTCCTCTCACCATAATTTTACTTTCCTTTATAAAATAGACTTTCCTCACTCAAACCACTAAATACTGAAGGGGAGTCAAATTTAATAATTCTTTTCTAGCTTCAAATAATTTCTTGTGATTTTTCTGCCTTGGAATTGGGTTTGTCAATTTAATTCTTCCTTGGTAATGATCACTTTCTCCAAAATTTGTTTTTCAACTTGGCAAAATTTTTTTTCTCTATACTTATTTTTTGACTCAAAATTAATTTGTTTTTCGGCTTAGGATTTTAATTTAATTTAGCGAGAAAAATTAATTATTTGAAAAAAAAGGGGATTAATAATTTTTTCCACCCTCTAATATTTTATCCATGGTGTATAAATATTATGGACCATGCACCAAAATATTTTTACATCAAGATATTACAATTAATTCAACCCTTGAAAGGGGAAAACACCTTTAGACATTGACTCTTGAAAAATTACTGAATTTTGCGACATAATATGATCTAGTATAAACCAAGTGTGTTTGTAGTAAAATAATTTAGCCAAATGTGCTTAAATTATTTCCCAACACACTTTTACAAAAGACTCGATATAACACTAGGACTCACCTAAGATCTTTTCAATGAATTCCACTCTAGCTTTGTGGTTTAAGCTGGAAGAAAAACTATGTTGATTATCCATGTTTAGAAACCCATAATTCAGTGAGGTTAAAAAAATTCCTAGGATAAAATGTTTTTCCAAAATTAGAGGCTTACCCAGGTTTTGTTACATAATTAAATGGTCATACTAGCATCATTTACAATAAAATTGAAAATTGTGGGTTTACAACTCTGATAAATTGACAAATGATGATGATGAATCCTAGATATCTAACTGCTCGAATATGATGGTATTCCTTTTCAAAAATGTGTACTGCTATAGGATAGTTGACATGGAGTGTTCAACAGGACCAATTTTGGAACTCCTTGGCTCTTTGAATTAGAGTCAGAAGGCAGTCAAAACTCTATATTAGCAGGTAATCTCAATTTGGTGATGAATCGTGAATAAAATAGATGCATTCATTACCTCCTTAACCCATGCAAATACAAACTAGAGACAATCATGGTAGAACATAACCTCATATACATCAAGCTAATAAATGGTAAATATACATTAAAAAATAGGCGTTTGGGCCTCAAAAACATCAAATAGCAATTGGATATACTTCTTGTTCACACTAACTTTATCCCTACAACCATTTTGACGTCCTCAAAAATACTAATGACAAAAATGTCATATCATAAACCAATAAGCATCAAATTTGAAGAAAAATGGGAATAATCCCTCTCCCTTTCTGTTATAATCCCCTTTGGTAAAATAATAATGAAGTACATTTTTCGTAGAACAATCATGGAGATCAACAATCAATGAGTCCCTAGGTTTTGTATGGGAAAAAAAATAAACCTTGTTAAATCTGCCCTCAATATTTTGGAAAAGAACAGCTACATAGAACCAACACAGGAAAAGAAATCCATTCAATGGGAATTGGAAGCAATAGAAATTAGAATGGAGAATTAAACAAAGACAAAGGAGCTCCAAGCATCACCTTGGAATAAAAATGGAATTTTTGCCCTCCCCCTTTCTGTTATAATCCCATTTTTTCAAAATAATAATGAATTACATCTATTGGTAGAACATGCCTGGAGTGTTAATTTTCACACTGCTCTATGCTATTTCAGTTACTTTTAGCCCAATTCACTCCTTCAACTAACAATTTTTCAATAACTATCAATATTTCTATCATCAACAGTAATTGAATATAGAACGGTAAATGAAATGATAAAAGATACAATCAACACATCAACAAGAGACACCAGGTTTGGTCAAAGACTAGGGAAAAACCCCACAAGGGGGAAAACCCTTTGAAAATTCTTCTTCTATTAGATTCTCATAAAATTTTCATCAAAGAGTACAATGAGCCCAAAATATTCCATCAAAAATAATCCAATAACATTCAGAAATATGTTCCCAACATCATTATATATCAGAGATAATGTTTCTTGTATACGGTCAATTGTGGTCAGAAGTCAAATTTTTCCCTATAGCCAAACCACATGGAGGAAGAGTTGTGCACACGGCTAATACCTTCCAACCGCACCCTTTAGGCTGCTAGCCAAAAATTATAGCCTAAATTTCCTTTTGCAAGCCTGTAGCTAAGACCCAAAATGCTAGAACTCGTGTGAGCTTTGAACCTTGTATTTTTGGACCTGTGCGAACCGCTTTCCTCGACCTTGCCTCAGAACTATGTGAACCATTCAATGAGGAAGAGAAGAAGAAGATGTTTGGTGATGTCCAAATGAGCTTTAGTTCACTTGTATTTATAAGCTTTCAAGGGTGACCAATTTCTTATTAGGTTCGACCTATCCAAATGTGCATATGTGGGATTTTCTTCATAAGTTCACTTTCCCTTATCCTATTTAAGTGCTTCAATAGTAAAAATTGGTCCTCTTGAAAAGAGGAATCTAGTCCCATAGTTGGATATTTTCGCTGAACTGCCAAAATTAACACTCCCTCTCAGCTAGGGATAAATTCCAACTGCATCATGTCATGTATATCTTGTCATCATATCATGTCCCATCTTTGCTCAATTCTATTTGATGAGAAATTCTTGAATCTAAAGAAGAAGAATCGGGGATAATTAGCTACCACCCTATATAATTTTTGAGAGCACATATCAATTTGAAAACAAGATCAAGGATCACATCTCAACCCAAAATCTCATAGGGTAGTTAAAAATATACAACCCAATATCTAGCAATAGGTGATATAGGGGATAACATCTCAACCCATCATATTTCCCACTGATCTTCCAAACAATAACCCTCAAGATTCATGTGGTAAAACATCTAAACCATAATTATCTTGGGTTGTACACCCCAAGTACACTCTCAACCCATTGGCCAGATGGGGAGCGGTAATCCCAAAAATCCTAGCTTGTGGGTATGTTGCCAATTGGGGTATACTCTACAAATACCAAGATAGGGGAGAAACATATACGACCCTATTTTCTAGATATCCCTCAACCCTAGGATCCCTTTATCTCATTTCCTCACCCTCAAAGTTCAAACAGGAGGGGAGATTTGGCTTAGTGTTCTCGATCAGCGACGCCCCTTATCAGGAGGGGTCACATCCATCAATCCTATGCTCTCTGAAGACCCATAAAATCCCTTTCGGCAAAGCCTTGGTAAGAATATCTACAATATGCTCATTTGTTGATATATGATGGAGTCTAATGGCTCCTCTATGGACCATGTCTTGAATGTAATGATATCTAATCTAAATGTGCTTGGAATTTTCATGAAATACGGGATTCTCTTCCAAACGGATCCCAATATTATTTTCTCAATATATTATTATAGTGTCTAGGACCTACTCAAATAGATTCCTCAACCAAACTGCTCTGCAACTAGCCATTCTAGCAACAATATACTATACCTTAGTGATACACAATGCTACAAACTTATTATTCCTACTCATCCAGTATATCATGGCATATCCAAGACTAAAACAACTTCCAAACATATTATTCTTATCGATAATGTTTCTTGTCCAGTCAACATTGGTATATCCATGAAGTCGAACATCTTCGGCAGTATATCTGATTCCAAGGGTGTTCCTCCCATGAAAATATCTAAAAATGTATTTGGAAGCAATCCAATGTGAATGGAGTGGCTCTATCATGGATTGACTCAATGTGTTCACTACATAGAATTTCTATGGACAGGTGTTCACTAAGAACATCAAATCCACAATCAACTGTCTATACTCGGATGGATTTTCCAAATCGGGACCTATATCTACTCCATATAACTTCTTGAAATTAATTTCCATTGATGTGGTCAATAATTTTCATTCTATCATTCCAAATATCTTGAGACGCTTTATGACATATTTTCATTGTGAAAGGAAAATCTCATCGGCCCTTTGCCACACCTCAAGGCCTAGTAAGTAGTGCATGAGTCCAAGATACGTCATCTCTAATTCAGAGGCTAGCTCCCTCCTACACTCAATCATCATGGGCTCACTACCTGTAAATAATTTATCATCAACATATAAAACCAAAATCACTGGCATACCTTGGACTACCTTGAAGTAGATGTTGGTATCGGCATTTATTCTTGTGATTCCCAGCTTTACCAAATAATTGTCTATGTGGGAGTACCATTCTCTGGGGGCTTGCCTCAAACCATACAATGCCTTATTCAACCTGAAAATATGTGTCTTTTTATCCTCTACTTAAAATCCATGCGGATTCTCAACATACACGTCTTCTTGTAACATGCCATGGAGGAATGTTGTCTTCACATCCATTTGATGAAGGGTCCATCCTTGAATTATGGTAAGAGAAATTATCAAATGAATGGTTGCATATTGAGCCGTAAGTGTGAATATGTCATCATAATCTTCTCCCTCTTTTTGATATAATATGCTAGTGTCATTTTTTCATCTTGCCACCAGTGATCAAAATATCTCTTCTCACATCATATTAGGGTTCCATTCTGAAATTTTTTATCATTCCACTGGGTCATGCAAAAATTTGATCATTGATTAGGATATTGAGATCATTACTAATCCTTTCACCTCCATGGTCAATTTACATGATCATAGTCAGTCATTCATTGTTGAAAGAGTCCCATATTCATCATGGTCATCATTCAGCTCATTCTTCCATGTTGTGCCATCATTAGGTCATAGGGTCAAAATCATGAAAATTGGTCATTTCACCATCAAATTTATCTTTTGAAGGAAAAGAAATCATCAAAGGTATTCAACAATTTCAGGCTCCAAACTATCATTTCCAAGTAAGTGGTTTTTTGTTTACCATATTTGTCTCTCAGTTGTGCATGGAAAGCTCATTTCCCTCTCTTAGGGTTTTAAGGGCATTTTTCATGGTTTCATGACTTCCATGGTTAAATCATCAATAATACTTGTATCATGATGCTCTTACACCTTCCCCTATACTTAAAATACCTTCCTAAACACTTCCCATCACTCCTATACCTCAAAATCATCATTTTTACACAAACCCTAGCCTATTGCTACAATTTGACACTTTTCTAGACTAGGCCTGTGTTTTTCCCTTTTGGACCCCTTCCCCTCACTAAATCCTTAAAATTATACTTTCCCCTACTTCCTAACATCCCTCCCTACCTCCAAAAACTTTCTTAAGAATTTATAAGCCCCCTATCCCATTTATTTCCCTTCATTCTTATAAATTTCCCAAATCCCCTGTTTTGCCTACACTAAACCCTAATTTCCTCTCCCATTGAGCTATGGTTTTCTATGGAATTAGATACATATGATCAGAGGAGGAATAAGGGAGGTCATATCAGCAATTATTATGCCATTCCAACTCATAAACATCATGTATCCATCATTTTTCAAGAAGTCATTCCAAGGGACAAATCATTTGCTACACATAGGGCTAGTTTTTCTTCAAAGTGTGTTTCTAAACAAATGGAGATGAATTTCACTAACATAAAAGAGTTTTATGTTCATAATATACCAAGTAAGAAAAACCTCATTCATTTTTTTCATGGGTGTTATGGTTTTGGAGGAATGCTAAAAATATAGTTGCTACAGGAGAGTTGTTGCACTTTTGGATTAGTCTTGGGGAAATCCACTTTTATCCATGATGGAATGTACAAAGGACTTGCTTTAAGGTTCCAACGATAACTATACATCCATATATTTCCAATTCACTATCATGAGCTCAATTTGGAGTTCAGGAAGGCCTCCAAAAGTGGCCTACAAGAGCACGTTGCGTTATTTTACCCCCATTCTGCACTTTTTAACCAGTCTTGGGAGAATTGATTTTTGAGGGGCTATACTTGATCACTTTCAGTTATTGATAAGTCGATTGTATATCCAACAGATATATATTTCCCATGAACTATCACCATCTCAATTTGGAGTTCAGGAGGTCATCCGAAATTGGCATTGAAGTTGGCGTTGTGCGTTTGCTTCATGCACTGCGCTTTTGACCAGTATTGGGATATTTGACTAAGGGCCTTAACTTCATCGTTTTCAAAAATCAATGATCCAGTTTTTTAGTTTCGGCACAGTTTACTATTTTTAGCAATTTTTCGGGTCCTAAACTTCCGGAGCCATTTTGAGGCCCTAAATGACGTTTTTTGGGAAAACGGAGAGCAACATGGGTCCATGGACCGATCTTGCTTGTTCCAAATTTGTAGTCCTCGGATAGATATTTCTAACGAGGTATGGTACGCGTCAAACGGAGATCGTATGCCAAATTTACGCCCCTGGGAAGTTGAAACACCAATATACCCAAATGGGGCCCATATTTTTGGCGCTTCATCTCCTAGGGTTAGGGTTCTGGATGTTTAGGATTTCCCATTGTTTCTAAATAATAAATAGGCCCTCGAGCCTCATTGTAACTCAGTTCAGAGGCTTGTAGCTGCCACATCTCTTCTCATAGATAGCTACCAATGCCCTAGCTAGTTTTATTTCCATTCTGTCTGTAAGCAAATTTCAGTTCTTTGATATTAATGAAATGAAGTGTTATTTCCGTTGCATCTCTGTATTTATGGTTATATGTTTATTCTGTTGCGTTCCTGCATAAATCTGGATCAGTGGTATCAGAAGAAGGATGGGACGTGGAGACTTTGTATTGACTATTGGGCGCTGAACAAGATCACTGTCCAGAATAGGTACCCAATCCCACGGATTGATGACCTTCTGGACCAACTCAAAGGTGCAAAATAT
Organism: Pinus albicaulis; assembly: GCA_034641835.2. Taxonomy (NCBI): domain Eukaryota; kingdom Viridiplantae; phylum Streptophyta; class Pinopsida; order Pinales; family Pinaceae; genus Pinus; species Pinus albicaulis. Next base: position 77,881,472 of record CM076581.1, on the reverse strand, counting down.
TTCAGCAAGATCGACCTGAAGTCTGGGTATCACCAGGTACCAATTGAACCCTACGATGTGTGGAAGACTGCCTTCAAAGCCAAGGAAGGCCTTTTCGAATGGCTGGTCATGCCTTTCGGGTTGACGAATGCTCCCGCCACCTTCATGAGGATGATGGATGACATCTTGCGGCCATTCACCAACTCATTTGTAGTGGTGTACTTGGATGACATTCTGATCTTCAGCGAGACTTGGGAAGAGCACCTTCACCACATCCGACAAGTCCTCCAAACACTGCGGCAACACAAGTTGTGTGCCAATTTGGAGAAGTGCACTTTTGGCATGACCCAGGTTCAATATCTAGGATACATTATTGATGAAAGGGGGGTGCATGTGGATCCAGCCAAGATCCAAGTCATTCGGGATTGGCCAACCCCAACCACTATAACAGAGCTTCGCAGCTTTCTGGGTCTTGCTAATTTCTATCGGAGGTTCGTGTTGGGATTCTCTCATATCACTTGGCCCTTGAGTCAAGTCACCAAGGGAGGAGCGAGAGAAAAAAAATTTGGTCAGAACCTCAACAGAAGGCGTTCACAGAACTGAAAAACCGCCTCTGTTCTGCCCCAGTGCTCACTTTACCAGACTTGCAACAGCCATTTGAGATCGAGACAGATGCCTCTGACTATGCTATTGGGGCAGTTCTTACTCAACAGGGACATCCAGTGGCATTTCACGGTGAGACATTGTCTGACACAGTTCGCAAGTACCCCACATATGACAAAGAAATGTACTCCATTGTGCAAGCTTGTCGACAATGGAAGCATTACATTTTGGGGAAGGAAACAATCATCCACACATACCACAGGCCCCTGCAGTTCATACAGACACAACGGAAGTTGCAGAATGATCGCCATCAGAAGTGGTCTACATATCTGCAACAATTTCATTTGAACATCAAGTATAAGAAGGGTAGCACCAATCATGTTGCAAACTGCCTCAGGCGACCACCGATCGTGGCGCTCACCACTATGCTCAACTCTTGTGGGCACGAGACTTCTGATTGGCCGCTTCTCTATGAGAGTGACCCAGAATTCGGCCAAACTTACAAGGCACTCTTGGGGGGTACGCAAGTTCCAAATTTTCACCTCCAAGATGCACTTTTATGTCACATGGGACACCTTTGTGTTCCTTCAATCCAGACAAAGGTCGTCAACAGAATGATTGTACACATTCTGCGCATGTACAATTCAAAGCATCCACGCACATGGGATGAGAGCCTCCCCTATGTACAACATAGTTATAATCGGGCTCTCCACAGTTCAATCGGCTATAGCCCCTTTCAGGTGGGCTTGGGATTCCAGCCACTATGTCCCATTGACATAGCCATGCCATTTCTAGGTGCTCAGGCCAATTCAACTCATGTCCAGTCTGAAGTTGACAAAGCAAGTAGCTTCATCGAGCACATTTAACACATCCGCCAACAGGTTCATGATATATTGGACAGAGCCAATGCCAAGTACAAGCAACGCCATGATCAACACCAGGTACCACACAACTTCCAGGTGGGCAAAAACGTATGGCTACATTTGCAGAAGGAGCACCTCACTGGACCCCACCACAAGCTTTGCCCGCTCCGATACGGGTCGTACACCATCACCAAGGCTATAGGGAACAATGCCTTCGAGCTCAGTATTCCACCATTCCTTGGTCCGCACCCAGTCTTCAATGTGGATCGCCTTCGTCCTTACTTCCCACCTCTACTGGACACCTCGGACATTGTAGAACAACTCACACCAAAAAAGTTAAATCCAGACTGCATGGAACAAGCCACCACAGATTGTATCATGGACATGCAAATCAAGAACACTCGCCAGCAGAAGATCCAACTATATCGGGTTGTTAAAGCTGGCCAACTCCTGCACCAAGGAAAGTGGTTCACCAGGGACCAAGTTCAGCAGAAATTTCCTCATCTCATGGAGGAACTTAATGTAATGGGGACCATTGCTTCCTAAGGGGGGAGGAATGATCCAGTTTTTCAATTTCGGTAAAGTTTACTATTTTTAGCAGTTTTTCGGGTCCTAAACTCCGGAGCCGTTTTGAGGCCCTAAACGACGTTTTTTGGGAAAACGGAGAGCAACATGGGTCCATGGACCAATTTTTCTCATTCCAAATTTGTAGTCCTCGGATAGATATTTATAACGAGGTATGGTACGCGTAAAATGGAGATCGTATGCCAAAGTTACGCCCCTGGGAAGTTGAAACACCAATTTACCCAAACGGGGCCCATATTTTTGGCGCTTCATCTCCTAGGGTTAGGGTTTTGGCTGTTTAAGATTTCTCATTGTTTCTAAATAATAAATAGGCCCTCGAGCCTCATTGTAACTCAGTTCAGAGGCCTGTAGCCGCCACATCTCTTCTCAGAGATAGCTACCAGTGCCCTAGCTAGTTTTATTTCCATTATGTCTGTAAGCAAATTTCAGTGCTTTGATATTAATGAAATGAAGTGTTATTTCTGCTGCATCTCTATATTTATGGTTATATGTTTATTCTGTTGCGTTCCTGCATAAATTCGAATCACTCAATGGAATTTTTGGAAAATATATAGGAGTAGCTTTCAATGAGCTATCATGAGATCAATTTGGACTTCAGGAAAGCCTCCAAAATTCACCTTGAAGTTGGTGTTGCGCTTCTGCTTCAGGTGTTTCACTTTTGCTTCAGGTGCTGCGCTTTTTCCAGTTCACTGATATTTTCCAGATTTTGACTTTTTCTCAGTTGGTCAATGGATTTGATGGATTTTACTGATGTAATTGATTCATGTAAATGTAAATATTTCACTTTTAGTTACTAGAGGTAGATACATTTGGTAAAATTTTATTTCTGGGATAGATGAATCAGTTTCACCAAAGTTAGGGATGATTTTGTTGACCTCCCTAGTCTTTGGGTTTCCAGTTGAGCATTTTGGGGATCAACTCCACAAATCGGGGATTTGAGCCGTGAGGTTTGGAGAGGTTGTTTCATGTCTATATCTTTCACTTTTTGACTCATTTCAAAGGTTGGATGTTGTTGTATTGATCAGAGACACTAGTGTATTTAGATTTTGGCAGGAATATATTGGATGAGTTGCAGCTATTATTTTGGGATTCATGTGGTATTGTACTTTGGCATAGTTTCTTCTTCAGTTTCATATGTATGAATTTTTTTACCTTTCATGTTCATTTCAGCTCTATGATATGTTGATTTCTCAATTTTGATTGGCAGAATACATCTCTTATGCTCTGTTTTTGGATAATCACCATAGTTTGTTCAGTTTTTTCAGTTTAAAAGGAATTCATGCATTGTCATGCTATTTTTAGCACCTCACCAGTCTGATCCATCTCACCCTAAAACCCTAAAGTGTTAGAGTGCTTACCTACCTTTCCCCATTAGATGTATGAAATTCTGATCTTATTTTCCCTAACCTAGTTACCTCTTTGACCTAATTCACTCATCCAGCACCCAAATCAACCAATAAAAACCCCTGTACTACTATACCTAGCCTAAAACCTAATTTGATCCAACCCTCTTGGCTCAGATCCCTTGGAGAGAACCCTATCCTGCCTAGTGGGGCTAGCTACTTGGATAATATTGGTTTTTAGTTACCTTTGTTGGACTCTTCTCAGCCTCAGAGATCTGGTAGAGTGATAACATCTTGGTGACCATATTGGGAAGAAAGTGACAGATCTTCCCCAGGGCGTAAATCATCAAACTTTACATATGCTTTCTGATGGTGTACAATGATCACGCACACGAAGGCTGAAATCATCCACATGGTGACTCCAAATCAGTTTCGAAATCAAATCCAAAGACTTCACTAGAGTAAAAACCTTGCGAAGAAATATGAAAGGAAACATGGGAAGAGCATGTATTCAACTTGCACATTCATTCAAGACATCAAGTTCTTTATCATTAAATATTTCTTCTCTTTTCCTGAGAATGTCCTGAAATTTTTCCAAAATATATTATGTTTGAGAAAAGATCACAGACCTCTATTAGATTCCTTTAATTTGAAGGCTATAAATTCTAATTCCTTATACGCCTTTGATCTTGATCCAGACCCTTTTTCCGAGTCTTATGATGCTCATCTTCAACTTGATGAACCTCAAGAGATCAATATTAATCCTACATATTCTGTACATACTCCTACACCTTGTAAAATTCTAGATAGATACAAACCACTCATCTTACCTCCTATACTCCATGATTTCTCTAAAAACTATTACAAATATAATCCTAGGTTTAATGGAGAATATGGTAACATCACTACTGAGAAACACACTCAAAGTTTTGAAATTTTTCTCAACCTTTTTGAGGTTGATGAAGATAATGTTACTATCAGGATCTTTGCCCTATATTTTCAAGGCGAAGCCAAGGAATCGTTCAAAACTTCCCAGTTGCAAGTATTTTTTATTTCCATCATTTTTTGAAAGTCTTCCTTGATAAATGGGTGATCAAGAGGAACACTTTTCTGATTCTAGAATAATATCATAATTTGAAAAGGCAGCTAGGAGAAATAGTGCAACACTTTTCAGCTAAGTTCAATCAAGTATTCCATTCAATCCCTGCTGATATAAAACCGCCTCTTGGTTCAGCCCTCTTACACTACCCAGATGCCTTTGATTTGGAAATGGAATTTTTATTGAGAGAAAGGGACATTACAACACTCGAATAAATCCAGGACAGTGTAATAGCTGTAGAAGTAATTTGTTGTTCAAAAGGTTAAGATTGAAAGCATAAGAAAGGGATAACATAAAGAAAGAATGCTTGACATATTCAGAAGTGAAGCTCGATATTTTGGTAAGTACAGTAGAGGAAATGATGCAAAATATCACCACGAGAGATGAATTTGTTTTTCAAGAGCACCATGTCCCATTTACTACAGAAGAAGAAGAGGCTTTTAGCCCTAAACACTTTCCTGCCAATCCCAGCTACCATAGATCAGAAAATGAATTTTGTTTGTATTCATTTATGAACAATCATGAAAATTCATTTGTAGATCAATCCGTGGAGGAGAAATCTGCTGATCTAATGTGTATGTTTGATGACATTCGTTCTTTTAATGATTTTCCAAAGTTTTATCAGTATGACAATGATTATGTTCTCCAAATTGAAGCTAATTCTACAGAGAAATCAACAGCTATTTTATTGGAGAAAAAATCTCGGTTTCAGCAACTGAAATGCATTGATCAACTGATGCATATATGTGATGACAACGATGAGGAAAATGTAGAAAATTGTGAAATAAGTGAAGGATCTTTGCCTTTATGTTTTGCTTCATTTCAATTTTTGAGAGAAATTTTTTCCAAGACTAGAAATCAGCAGTCTTTCAGTTTTGATATTGAGGTTGAGGAAGATAATGAACTTATTGAGCAATTTTTTAATTAAAAACCTTATCCTGAAATGGTTGAGGAAATCATTTGAGACATAGAAGCCTCCTTAACCCTAGATTTGCAGCCACCGAGTTCCACTGAATTTCAAATTGCAGAACGAGCTTTGGAAGTTGAAACATATGATCAAATGATGCAAGATCATTCTGGACCACTATGTTTTGAAGCATTTCAGCTTTTGAAGGAAATTTTTCATAATTTCCCTAAAGCAAAGGATGAGCAGACTGTAGAAAGTCATGCAGTCTCATTAGAACCAATGGAAAATATTTTGCAGCAATCTTTTCAAGTTTTTCATGACCCAATAGCTGATGTGTTGGATAATATCTGCAGTCAAAGCCCTCATTCATTAATTGGTTATCAGCTTCAAAGTGGAGATGATAAAACTTTGATCTTGCAGCCAGCTTCATTGTCTTGTTCAATAGGAGTCTCATTAAAACGCTCATACAAATATTTGTTGTCATATCAGGAAAGTAATGAAGAAGATTCTTTTTTTGTAGTTGATCATTAGGAAAAATTAGTTATTCATGAGTTTCAAGATCCTTTTGTCAACTTGTTGCAGTCATAAAATGTAATGTTCCTACTTACCCTTAGCTAAGAGGAACATTCAATTTTGTTTTAATTTATGTTTCAGGAATAAATGAATAAGGAGGACATGTAAAACTCATAAAAAGTCTGAATAAATCAATGCCCATCTCAATAAAGACAAATCAAGGCTATGTAAATAATCACTTGCAGGTGTGAAAGAGGTTTGAGCTAAACACTGGGTCAACCTTGACAAAATCAATAGCATTGTATAGGTTCATTGCATCTCCAAAAGGGACAGCGCAGTTCTAGAAGGGAGCCTCTAATCTGAAAATGGATAACTCATCAAAGTGGTTTAGGGTTTGCAAGATCTTTCTTATATTATAAAAGGAAAAGGAGAGCAGCAAGAGAAGGTTGTTGATAGATCATATTTCTGAGTATTTGTCTGCTTAGAAAAATACCATTCTCTGCTATTGAGTGGAGGATTGTATCTGTAATTCCTATGCATGAGTTTCATCTCTTCCTTTGATGACTCAAGGAGGAATTTTTGTTGAAATAAACCACTATCAGGCTTGAGGCTAGGATCCTACTTACATTGGCAGCGCTGATCCATTGATGGTTTTGTTGTCTCTGCAAGCTGCAGCAAGTGGTGATCTAGATCTGCAAAGATCTAGTGTATTTTGAGACCCTCTCTCCATGGAGTGGATCCTTTGACCTCCTGGAAGAGTGTATCATTTCATGTACTTCAGATCTTCAATTATTCAGTATTTTTCTATGTCTTTTGAGCTACAGCATTGTCCCACTAGGAAAACTGCATTATTTATGTATGAGGGTTTGCAGGTTGTCTTGCTCATAGTTTAGATCGAAGATCTCTTGTGTTGGGCTTGCCTTCCACTTGGTGATCCATGGATTGGCTTGTTGATATATGTTCTGTTCAAATCTGATCCATTGTAATGAAATTTCATATTTATAAATTTATTGCTTCAGTTTCCAAATCTGCAACTTGTTTCTCAGATCTACTCTTATTCATGCATGCTTTTGTCAAAATTCCAAGTGGATCTTGTAGAGAAAACTATAGAGTTTCTAGATCTGATATAGATCTGATATTTTGTCTATATATATGCTCTAGATCTAATTTTTAACTCACATCTTCTGAACCTCCTAAAAAATAACGTTGTTGAAGCATTTCTGCAAATATATATGTGCTCCTGCTCTCTTTTCTGAAGATTTACGGTTGTATTGGCTCATGCTTTCTACTGTATAATGAAAGGGATTTATCATAATGATTATTTGCTGTTGTAATACTGAGATATTATTTCTCTTGCTGATCTCCACTAAACATTAGCTAAAACTGCGCAATTCCTAAAGCAATGCTTGCATTTGACTACAGCCTTCCCCTTTGGGTGCTTTTTAGCTATTCTACTTTTTGAGAGATCTGTTTAATATGCCTAAACTAATTTTTTTCTGATGAAATTCCATATATAAGTCCCATACAGCATAAATTAGGGGAACCCTACCCTGATCTACGTTATTTTTGTTCAATTTTACTTATATAGCATTTTCCTTGAACACCTTGTTGAAATTCCTGAAAATGGGTTATTCCAAGTTCTATAGGCAGAGTCTACAGTTGGCCAGGTAGCCTCTGGATCTCACCCTTTCTTTGAAATTTGACATATCCAATAAATTCCTCTGTATTCCATTTCTAAAATAGAATCTTGAGAATCCTGAAAAAGGGATATTACAGTGGGATCGGAGCTCCACTCTTGGCACAACCTGTGCTAGCATTGGAGCACCAGTCATGCTGCATTCTGAAGATGAAGATCCCATTTTTGAGAGGGAGAGGATATATCAGAATATAATTCATAAAAATTATTAATATACTACTATTGACCTTGACAAGGATCAAGACAAGGGGAAAGCCCCTGAATCTGTGAATGATAAAGATAAGGGAGTAGAGGAGTTTGCAAAAAATCTCTTGGAGGCTATGCAATATTTGTCCAAGGAGATAAAGGAGATGAGGATAGATAGAATGAAGGAGTCCCTTGGGAGATTCCATTAAGGAGGAAGTTCTGATATGTCTTAATTTGGGACTGGTCAACCTGTGAGCTTGCCACAAGCTCCACAGGCCTCACAACGCTCTACAATGCCTACCTTCTTGGCTATAGAGAATGAAGGACTGCAAGAGCCAACCTCTTTGGAAGGTTACTTTGTATAATATGGCTCACAAAGTCATAGGTTCAAGGATAACTTGAGCTTTCAAGACTTTTTCCATCTCAAGGACCAGAGGAGGCCATTGCAGCAGTAAAGAGATGGAGGTTTCCTTCATGGGAGACACCACACTATGGGTAGGTTCTTCTTGCCTAAGTTCGATGGATCACCCTCTTGTTCTGCCAAAGCATGGGTGGAGAAGTTGGACATCTATTTACAGTTGAATAAAGTGCCAGAAGTAGAAGCCATCAAGATTGTTGCACTGCATTTTGAGCGAGAAGCCCACAACTGGTAGTTTCATGGACTATCAACATTGGGACACAGCAATGTGTCCACATATGCTGAGTTCACTAGGATACTAGTGGAGATATTTGATCGGAAAGATCCGAAGGCCCCTTTTATAAGCTTGGCAAAGTTGAAGCAGACAGGAGATGTAGAGGCCTATATCTCTAAATTCCTGAGGTTGTCAGTAATGGTCCCTAATCTATCTATAGCAAGGAGAGTCTACATGTTCATTGACGGCCTGGAGGAACCTTTGCATGGGTTTGTTAAGTCTACCAAGCCCATCACTCTGCATGATTCCATTGAGAGAGATAGATATCTCCAAGATGCCTTGCCAAGGGCAAAGGAAACCTTCCCAAGCAAAGCCACTCACTCTTCTAAGGGGAAAGAAGGGAAAGCTTCTCCATCCAAGGAGAGCTCACTAAAGAAACCTCTTGAAATTGATCTCCGGAGGAAGTTGAGGAAAAAGAGATTATGTTTCACTTGTCAAGAGCCATGGGTACCGGGACATAGATGTGTTGCTGGAAGAGCACACTATATTGCATTATTCTCTGATTTTTAGGAGGAAGAGGGAAATGATGGACCTAGAAGAGGTCACAGCATTGGTGATGATGAGGAGGAGGATCAATCACCATTCAGAGAGGAAGAAGAAGCCTTTTCTCCAACAAGTGGGACTCTTTCTTCTTTAAGAGGAGTGCCCAAGTACTTGACCCTCATAGTGCAAGGTTCGGTTATGAACCAAAGAGTGTCTATTCTGATTGACAGTGGGGCAACCCACAACTTTATTGATGCTCATCTTGTGCAGAGGAGAGGGATCCCCACTAATAATTTTGATGGGTTCTATGTTTTGGTTCCGGGAGATAGAACTATGCATTCAATGCAATATGTTCCATCACTTTCTGTGAATATGGAAACCTACACCTTGGTGGACCATTTATATGTAATTGACATACCAGACACCAACATCATCTTAGGTGTCCAGTGGTTGATTACCTCGGGAAAAGTCACCAGTGATTGGAAGGCCTTGCAGATGGAGTGGGTGGATTTGAAGAGTGGGAAACAACAAATCATTCAAGGCATGCACACCTATCCTTCACCTAATGTTTCCACCCAAACAACAAAGATGGAATTGCGTAGTGGGGGTAAGGACCTCACAGTTCCTTCTCTCATGTTTATGAGAATGATGCAAGGAACATTCCTACATCATGGCAAGCCACTTTTAATTCCATTATATTCTGATCAAGTGGGGGAAGCCTCACCAAGTGCTGAAACAATGGAAGAGAAAGCCACAGCGCTGTGGGAGGAAGCAAGGGGGAGGATCAGCCTTCCCACAAACAATTTTGGCATGTATAATGCCAAAGAAACAATCAGAAACAAGGAAAGCACCACCATAGATGAATCAGCAACACTTTCCTTGTTGAGCTGTGGAGATCCTTATTGGAGATCTCAACTCCTTGTGGAGTACTCCAAATATCTGCACATCGGGATGATATTATATGGCATGAAGCAAGGAGGAGGCTATTTGGTCCATGAAGGGATCATCTATCATCTTGGTAAAGTATTCGTGTCTCAAGCCTCCAAGCTTAAGCGAGAGATACTACAAAGAGCACACAAAGAGCTCCTTTCTAGCTATATGCAGTCAGCAAAGATCTACTCCCTAATCTTGAGGAGTTCTGATTGGGAGGGTATGAAGGAAGAACTACATCAGCACTATGATTCGTAGGAACTACATCAGCACTTACAAGAGTGCAATAGTTATGAGGAGATGGGGCAGCCAAGGGATCCTATGCAGGAGACATTTCAGCCATCTCTTCCTTCTCTTAAAAGAGGAGAAATTCCCATGCCTAACTCCATGTGTGTGGGAGACTTGAATGGTAAAGAATCTGATCTTATGGAGCATGTTTATTTTTCTAATTTGACACATTCTCTTACCATATGTATGCATGCCATGGCTCCTATAAGGAGTGATATTACATGCAGATCTCATGGCATTGATGAGGCCAATAAAAATTCCAAATCTAGCCACTCCCTTGAGGTGCAAAGGGAGATTATCTATCATGATGGGTGCTTCCCAAAGGCACCTAACTTGGGCATCACTTTCAGCCATGTCAAAGTGACCCATGCAGCAAAGCTGTGGTGGGAGTACCACCTACCACACTCAGATCTACTCAAAACAAGGAGTGCACTGCATTGGTACCTTATGTGGGATTGTGACCCACCTCCTCAAGTGAAAATTTTAGTTTGCATATATGTGATTTTGCTTCCATACATAGATGATATATTGGTATTATTTATGGGTTTGTATGGACAAAAAGTGGGCAGTGTATATGTACCACATGGGATGGAACTTTATCCTGTACTTCATGATACATGTTTTAGATGTGACATTGCTTCACCCATGTTTATTTTTGTTGAGTTTTACACTCCTAAAGGGATAGACTATGCCCCTATCATGTTAGCATTGGAGGAGAAGTTTCTGATGTATTGGCTTGGTGAGCACTTAGTCCATGATGAAAGCTTTATCCTTGATGGTTCCATCAATGGAGAAGGAGAAGAACTACAACTCTTACCCTGTCAGTTGCTTGAGGACAAGAAACATTTTGGAGGGGAGGACTGAAATGTTCCTACTTAGCCTTAGCTAAGAGAAACATTCAATTTTGTTTTAATTTATGTTTCAGGAATAAATGAATAAAGGAGGACATTTAAAACTCCTAAAAATTCTGAATAAATCAATGCCCATGTGAAAAAAGACAAATCAGGGCTATGTAAATAATCACTTGCAGGTGTGAAAGAGGTTTGAGCTAAAGACTGGGTCAACCTTGACCAAATCAATAGCACTGTCTAGGTTCATTGCATCTCCAAAAGGGACAGCGCAGTTCTAGAAGGGAGCCTCTACTGTGAAAAGGGATAAATCATCAAAGTGGTTTAGGTTTTGCAAGAGATTTCTCGTCTTATAAAAGGAAAAGGAGAGCAGCAAGAGAAGGTTGTTGATAGATCATATTTCTAAGTATTTGTCTGCTTAGACAAATACCATTCTCTGATGTTGAGTGGAGGATTGTATCTGGAATTATTATGCATGATTTTCATCTCTTCCTTTGATGATTCAAAGAGGAAATTTTTCTAAAACGAACCACTATCAGGATTGAGGCAAAACTCCTACTTACATTGGCAGCATTGATCCATTGAGGGTTTTGTTATCTCTGCAAGTTGCAGCAAGTGGTGATCTAGATCTGCAGAGATCTAGTGTATTTTGAGACCCTCTCTCCATGGAGTGGGTCCTTTGACCTAATAGAAGAGTGTATCATTTATTTTACTTCAGATCTGTAATTATTCAGTAGTTTTCTATGTATTTTGAGCTACAGCACTGTCCCATTGGGAAAATTTCTTTACTTGTGTATGAGGGTTTGCAGGTTGTCTTGCTCATAGTTTAGATCGGAGATCTCTTGTGCTGGGCTTGCCTTCCAGTTGGTGATCCATGGATTGGCTTACTGATCTATGTTATGTTCAGATCTAATCCATTGTAATGAAATTTCATATTCAGAAATTTACTGCAGCAGTTTCCAGATCTGCAACTTGTTTCTCAGATCTACTCTTATTCATGCATGATTTTGTCAAAATTCCAAGTGGATCTTGTAGAGAAAACTATAGAGTTTCCAGATCTGATATAGATCTGATATTTTGTCCATATATCTACTCTAGATCTAATTTTTAACTCACATATGTTGAACCTCCTGAAAAATAACGTTGTTGAAGCATTTCTGCAAATATATATGTGCTCCTGCTCTCTTTTCTGAATATTTACTGTTGTATTGGCTCATGCTTTCTGCTGTATAATGAAAAGGATTTATCATAATGATTATTTTCTTCTGTAATACTGAGATATAATTTCTATTTCTGATCTCCATTGAACATTATCTAAAACTGCGCAATTCTTGAAGCAGTGCTTGCATTTGACTACAGCCTTCACCTTTGGGTGTTTTTTAGTTAGTCTACTTTTTGGGAGATATGTTTAATGTGCCTAAATTGATTTTTTTCTAATGAAATTCCATATATAAGTCACATACAACATAAATTAGGGGAACCCAGCCCTGATCTGTGTTATTTTTGTACATTTTTACTTATACAACGTTTTCCTTAAACACCTTGTTGAAATTCCTGAAAAAGGGGTTATTCCAAGTTCTATAGACAGAGTCTATAGTTGGCCAGGTAGCCTCTGGATCTCACCCTTTCTTTGAAAGGTGACATATCCAGTAAATTCCTCTGTAGTCCATCTCTGAAATAGAATCTTGAGAATCCTAAAAAAAGGGATATTACATCAAAGGAAGAAAGCATGGATGTTGGGAAAATTTTGAAATCAAGGTACGAATACTACCTAGGGAAGAGAAATAATGTATTATATGGGATAGAAATCAATATGTATTCCTATGAAGATATTTTTGCAACATTCTTGAGGTAATTTTGTGGGCTCATGCTTTGTAGTTCATTAAGATTCAATCTGATTACATGTTTTCATGGGAGTTTCCTTTCAGTAGTCCTCTCTTCTTGCTTATAAGCAAGCACTTGCAGAGAATTAAACTAGCAGCCAGAATGCTTACATGGTTGCATCGGATGTTCCATTTCACTTTATTGGGTGATGAATGGATCAGTTAGAGTAGGATTTTTTTAATAAGCTCAATTCTGGGCATATTTTTTCAATTAGTTTTCAATTAGTTTTGAGTCAGTTTTGAGTCGGTCTTGAGTCAGTTTATTGAGTCAAGTTTTTGTATTCATTTTTGTTTTTAACTTTTGATTCCATTCCTAATGGATAGGCACTTGTTATACGATTTTATTGGCACCTCCAAGGAGCTACCATCCCTGACTGGAGCCAATTTTAGTGTCATTTTTTTGCATCCTGCCACCAATGATCAAAATATCTCTTTTCACATCATATTAGGGTTCCATTCTTTTTTATCATTTTGCTAGATCATGCAAAATTTTGGTCACTAATTGAGATATTGAGATCATTACTACTCCTTTCACCTCCATGGTTAATGGAAATAATCATGGTCAGGTCATTCATTATTGAAAGAGTCCCATAGTCATCATGGTCATCATTCAACTCATTCTTCCATGTTGTGCCATCCTTAGGTCATGAGGTCAAAATCATGAAAATTGGTCATTTCACCATCAAATTCATCTTTTGAAGGAGTATTAATAGTCAAAGTTCTTCAAAAAATTTAGGTTCCAAACTATCATTTCTAAGTAAGTGGTTTTTTTTTACCATATTTGTCTCTCAGTTGTGCTTGGAAAGCTCATTTCCCTTTCCTAGGGTTTTGAGGGAATTTCTCTTAGTTTCATGATTTCCATGGTTAAATCATCAACAAGAATTGTATCTTGATGTTCTTACACCTTCCCATATCCTTAAAATACCTTCCTAAACACTTCCCATCGCTCCTATCCCTCAAAATCATCATTTTTTCACAAACCCTAGCCTATTGCTACAATTTGACACTTTTCTAGACTAGGCCTGTTTTTTTCCATTTTAAACGCCTTCCCCTCACTCAATCCTTGAAATTAAATTTTATCCTACTTCCTGACATCCCTCCCTACCTCCAAAAAATTTCCTAAGAATTTGGAAGTCCCCTATCATATTTATTTCCCTTCATTCTTATAAATTGCCCAAATCCCCTATTTTTCCTACATTAAACCCTAATTTGCTCTCCCATTGAGCTAGGGTTTGCTATGGAATCAGAGACATCTAAGAATATTATGCATAAGGTAGGTCATATCAGCAAGTATGAGGCCATTCCAGCTCATAAACATCACGTGTCCATCATTTTTCAAGAAGTCATTCCAAGTGACAAATCATGTGCTACACATAGGGCCAGTTTTTCTTCAAAGTGTGTTTCTGACAAAATGGAGAATAAAAGCGGTTTTTGTTACCCATATACTAATTAATAAAAAACTCCTTCATTTTTTACACATGTGTTATGGTTTTGGAGGAATGCTAAAAATATAGTTGCTACAGGAGAGTTGTTGCACTTCTAGAGTAGTCTTGGGAAAATAACCTTTTCTCCCTCATAAAATGTCAAATGACTTTATTGATGGGTCAAATGATACCTAGACATCCTTACCTTTCCAATGAGATATCATGATCTCAATTTGGAGTTCAGGAAGGCCTCCAAACGTGGCCTGGAAGAGCACGTTGTGCTTTTTGTACCCTTGTTCTACACTTTTTGACCAGTCTTGGGCGAATTGAAATTTGAGGGGCTATACTTGATCATTTTAGTTATTGATAGGTCCATCATGTAGCCGACAGAGAGATATTTCCAATGAGCTATCATGAACTCAATTTTTAGTTCAGGAGGTTATCCAAACGTGGCCTTGAAGTTGGCACTGCACTTTTGCTTCAGGCGCTATGCTTTTGACCAGTATTGGGAGATTTGAATTTTGAGGGCCTTAGCTTCATATTTTTTAGAACTTAAGGGAATTTTTAGAAAATATACCAGAGAAGATTTCCAATGAGCTATCATGAGCTCAATTTTGACTTTAAGAAGGCCTCCAAAATTCACCTTGAAGTTGTTGTTGCGCTTCTTCTTCAGGCACCGTGCTTTTGCTTCAAGCGCTGCACTTTTGCCAGTTCACTGATATTTTCCAGATTTTGAATTTTTCTCAGTTGTGTTGGAAATATTTTCATTGATGGAAAAGGAGTAGAAAGGAGCAGCACCAGAATTATCATTTAGAACAAAGGAGCAGCATTAGAGGCAAAGGAGCAAGGAAGAGGAGCAGTAAAAAGGCAAGGAGCAGCGTTAGAATCTTTATCAAAGAGAAAAGGCAGCAAGCTTGGGTCAAGTCGTGAATGTGTGGGTCAAGTTGGAAAGCTGGGTTGTATGAATACGAATAAGTGAACAAATTCCTATGAACTTCGTTGTAGATCAAAGTATGTCAGAACACAGATTTATTGAAGACGCGATTCCATAGACAGGTATCAGTGTGTGGGAGGAATAAACGGTCATGATCAAGTCGTAGAAATGACAGCGAGAGAATGGACACACTGGATTACATCGCATTGTTCAGAAGATTATTGGCACACATCGCAATTGGTGACTTTTATATTTACATGTTAAGAGATCGCAAGTTATATTTTTTAAGTTGTGATGCGATGAGGAGCCATGTGTCAGGCGGAGGTCCATGCGCATATCGCACATCCCATGCGATATAATATAAATGTTAACGGCGTAGAAGTAAATGTGCTAAATTCTTATTTTCGATAGGTTAAATTCCATGACGTGCGATAAGCTTTTCAGACCAATTTTCGATAAGTTTAAATATGTGATTTGAGATAAGACACAGAAATTGTGAAATGAAAAGTGCGGGAGATGACATGGCAGTAACATAGATATGACATGGAAATGATGTGGAAATGACATGGCAGTGATGTGGCAATGACGTGGAAGTGACATGGCAAGGTTATCAGACATAATGACGTAGAGATGAAATGGACCTTGCCCGCATATTGCACATCGCAAGCTTAGGAGGATAAGCACTCGAGAATCATGTTAAAATGTCGAAGTGTGAAATGTGATAAGAGATCAGATGCAATATGCTTCAAAGCTAAAGTCTAAAGGATTTAAATTCCGGCGTGGGACCCATTCCCATACCACACATCCCTATCGGTGATTCTTATATTTATATGTTAAGACATCGCAAGTTAATTGTTTTAAGTTGTGATGCGATAAGAAGTGCGGTTTGCAATGCGATGTGATCGCATATGACATATGATAAGAGGAAACTTGTTATTTCTATGAGCCAAATCTTGCAAAATGCGAAATGGGGCCAGACGTGATACCTCTCAAAGGTAAATACTAATATAATTCAAGTCCGGAAGTACGATGTTTTCCATTGTTAAATCGCATCGGAGAGAAAAAGGAGCCTTATAACAGAGATCTCATGAATGCCGAAATGCGATGGAAAGTGGACACATTGCATTATTAAAAGGAAATAGAATATATTTCAAGTCTAGCCTTACTCCTGTTTAAGTGGAAAAAGGTCTGAACACGGCTAAAGGAGACTCAGGTAAGTGACCCAATACAGAATAAAGGGCAAAGGAAAAATTTGAACGTTGCGGTAATAAGAAGACATGCATCATGGGTCGATTCGGGCTCAGAAAGACCTCTGGCCAGATTCGGGTGTTGAGAAAAGCTAAAGGCTGAATGCTGCGGAAAAGGGAAGGAAGGTAGCTAGGTCGAGTTGGGAGAAAAGGCGATTATGCAGCACAGTTATAATATAACAATGGAAACATAAAAGACAAAGGGACAACAAGTAGAAGAATAAAAATGCACAGCAAAGCTAAGAATTTGAAAGGGCTAAGTTGAAATATTTTGTATGAATGTAAATTTATTGATATATTTTATATTTTTTGTGATGCAAAGGCAAGTCTCCAATACAAAGAAAAACTCCATTTGATATTGAAATAAATGTATATATTGTTGTAGCATTCTGAATATGATGAGTGAGGAAATGAGTGGGTGGAAGGAAAAGAGTCATTCCTGTTCACTTCATATTCCCATATAGAATGCAAACAACCATGAATTTATCTCTATAAATGATGTTATTGCAATGTGCATAGAGAGGTTAGAGAGTGGAAGAATGAGAGTGAGCAAATAGAGATGTTCTGCACATCCAGAGCTGATATGAAGCAAATATAAAGGCTGAAAAGGTCGCAGTGAAGGAGCAAAACAGAGTTGATATCCAGGTAAATCAACATATGATTTATTTTAGTGTGAGGGAGCTGGAGCTTCCATATCAAGTTTTGGCTTGATAGATGTCCAATTGTAACTAGTTGAGGTAGGAGCCTCCTGTGGGTTGTAGCCTGCAGAAAATAGATGGGAGTTGAAGCTTCAATGCAAGTTGTAGCTTGCATAAATTGAGGTAGTAGCCTCATGTAGGTTGGAGCCTACAGAAAATAAGTTGTGAAAGGGAGTTAGAGCTTGCCTTTGCATCACAACAATAATAATATGTGGTTTTCTCCCTTACGGGTTTCCACTTATATTTGTTGCCTATGTGCATGAAGATTATGTGTTGATGTATTGTATTTAATCTGCTTATCACTTGCTGCCCACATATTAATTTTTCTAATTCACTATATATTAAATTTTTTATGAAATGGAGGTGTAAATAAGCTTAAAGAAAAGAGTTTTAAATGTCCATTAATGTACTAAATTGATTCACCCCCACACCCCCCCCCTCAGTTTAGCTAAGGGTTCATCAATTGGTTTTAGAGAAGGTTCCTTCTGTATCAGTTTAACAACTGGAAGGAGGTCCCAGGTCCCCAAAATGGCTAGCCTAGAAGGATGCTCAACAAATAAAGCCCCAGTGTTTACTGGCACAAACTATGCTTTCTAGAAAATAAGAATGAGGACATACTTAATGTCTCTAGGAATAGAAGTTTGGGTTGTTGTGGAAGAAAAATATGCACCAAGGGATACAGACACTAAGAAGGAAGGCAAACAAAATTTCAGAGCTAATGCAAAAGCAATCATATGCACTCTTGAGCAGTCTAAGTGAGTCATAATTTATCAAAGTAATGCATAGTAGGATTGCCAAAGATATCTAGGATACTTTAGGAAACATTCATGGGGGAGATACAAAGGTGAATATGGCCAAACTACAAGCACATAGAACTCAGTTTGAAAACTTAAAAATGAATGAAGATGAAGATATAGCTACATTCTTATTAAGAGTTGCAGAAGTTGTGAATATCATAATAGGCCTAGGAGAAGAAATTAAATAAAGTGTTGTAGTACAAAAATTATTGAGATCTCTACCACTCAGGTTTAATCCTAAGGTTTCTGCCACATAAGAAAGAACAAATTGGGAAACCTTAACCATAAACCAATTACTTGGGAACCTAATAGCATATGAGATGATACTTCCTAAAGGGAATTCAAACACGAGGGAGGCTACCATTAAGGCAGACAAGTGCATAGAAGAAAAGGAAGGTACATTCTCATGCTATGATGAAGAAGAAGCCAAATTTTTCAAAAGATTGGATAGAGGCACAGGTAAGTATAAAGGTAAACTTCCATTCAAGTTCTTTAATTGTGGAAGATTGGGGCACTATGCTTCAAAATTTCCTCATAAGAAAATAGAGAATCAGTCAAAAGGGAAATAGAAAAGCAATTTCAGCAATAGGCAGAAAGGGAACAAATTTAATAGAAGAACATTCTATGCTCAATAAGGCAGTAGTGCTTTTGAGAGCTCAGATGAATCCCCCGATGAAGAAGCAACATCAGAATTCATTTTGATGGCCAAGGAAGAGCTTGAGAAATATCTCGTGGAATTTGAAGAAGAAGGTGAGGTAGATCTTGAGGGGGATTTGGTGAGTTCCTTAAAGGAAATAGATAAACTCGAGCTCAAGACTAGAAAACAGAAGGCAATCCTTCTGAAACGTGTAAAGGAAGAACCAAACTCTGAAGATTTTATCAACCTAAAAATTGAACTAGAAGAAGCAAGGAAAGTAGAAGACATTATGTTGTAGCAAATAAGAGAAAAGTCAGGAATGTGGAAGATTGGAAGAAGAGGTGGTGAGTCTGAGGAAGAAATTGGAAAAGGCTCAAATTGATTTAACAATGAACATTCAGCAATTAAAAGGTTTTGAAAAATTGGACCGGATATTAAATGCACAATTATCACCTCTTGTAAAGACTGCGATAGGATAGGAAGGAGAATGCAGTAATTCAAAGGCAAAGGATAAGAAAGCTATTACATTTGTGAAAGTTTTCCTAAAAGAAAGCGTTGACTCCCATCAATTTGAGAACAAAATTGTGGGAAACCCTTCAAATCCTCACGAGCTGTAGCAAAAATCCACCACAAGGAAAGCCCTAGAAACAAAAGGAGTGAACAACCAAGCAAAATTCCAGCACAGATCAAATGGCTTCCAAAAATAGAATTTTCATATGACCAGATGGCTATATCCCCAAACAACCTTCTCCACGAGATACAAATACTACTTCCATGGGTATTGCTTTGTTGTAAAAGGTTCGGTCATAAAGCCATGGAGTGTAGAGCGTATATAAGTAGACTAGAGTATGGAAATTCTAAGGGAATTAAGAAAAATGGTGGATTCACTCGTGTACATAATCCATTTCGAAATATAATCAAATTTTTTTCCTGCCATAAAAATGGGCACAAGTCTAACGAATGTCCTCTCAAATACTGTGATCCATCTCCTCAGAAAATGTATAGAACAAACAGTTGCATGCAATGGAAAAGGAACCTAAATAAATGTGATCTGGTTCTAATTGCTCAAGATCATAACAATCAATGGTATGTGGATAGTGGATGCTAAAAACATATGACTGGAGACCGAAGAAAGTTTGTAACTTTTGATGAAAAGAAATTTGAGAATGTAACATTCGGTAATGATAGAGGAGGGAAAATCAAGGGAAAAGGCACAGTCAGCCTGGATAATGGAAGAGGAGAGGCTCAGGATGTACTGTTTGTAGATGGTCTAAAATCCAATGTGCTAAGTGTTATTCAAATGTGTGATAAAGGTTGTGAGGTACTTTTCAGAGCCCAAGATTGTGAAGTAAGTTCAATCACCAAAGGAAATACCTTGATCAAAGGTTTTCAAACAGAGAGTAATGTTTATATAGTGGAAGAGGAGAATGAATCATGCCACATCAACAAACTTGATGAATCTTGGCTATGGCATAGAAGATTGGGACATCTAAATTTTGACCACATCATCAAACTGAGCAAAAAGAAAGTTGTCAAAGATTTTCCTGCACTAAAGAAGCCACCAAATACCATATGTAATTCTTGCCAACTGGGAAAACAAACTCTCACATCGTTCAAAGCTAAAGACCAACTATCTACAAGTAAGCATCTTCAGCTTGTACACATGGACCTGTGCGAACCTTCAAGAAAAAATGCTCCAGGTGGAGAATTTTGGGGGTTGGTTTTGCACATTTTTCCTACAATTATCTCCCTTATTTTGCTTCATAACCATAACTTATGGGATTATATTTACCCTTTTTCCTACCTTTTTACCCTGACTTGTGCTATTTCACCTTGCTTTCGTTATTTTGCCAATTCACCAATTATTATGATCTATTATACCTTTTTATGACTAATTGATGGTGAATGTTTGGAGAAAGGTCGATGGTCTTTATTTTTTCCTTTCATATGTCAAAGATCCTGGACACGAAGTTCACAGAGCATTTTGAATGGTGTTGTTACAGCAAAGCGACGTTGTTACACCATGCTGTTACAGACCTGCCAGCAATTTGTTGTTACACTCTCTGTTACAGAATCGTTGGCAAACCACTAATAGAGTTGTACCATTGACCGATATTGTATATATTGTTGATGATCTGTTCTTTGGCAGTTGCACTACAGCTATGTTTTGTTATGATAGCTGTAGGAGTTGTTAACTTTGTATTTTTGGGATAACAGCCTAAGGGCAGTTTCGATTGTAATCTTTTAATTCCTAATCAGAACTTTATTAGGGAGTGGTTATAACTGCATGAGTTCTATTTTTTATCAGCATGAGAATTGTAAGATTATCATGACTGATCTATTCCTGAATTTTCTAATGTAACAACTATATATCCCTCGACCCTAGAGGTCGAGAGGTTAGTGGAGAAAAATGTTGTTTTTCCTCTATAATTGTGTTTAGATTAATACAGACCATATTTTTATTGTTGTTAGATGTGTGATCCCATTTAGTTCCAACTAAAGCTTCTTTTCTACCTGCGCCCTGCTAGGGAGGAAGGGCCCTCCTTCTTAGCAGGGATTGCAGTGGTTACAATAGTTGTGTGTGTATGTAATTGTATTTCAGTTTATGTATCATTAGAGTGATGTTGTTGTTGTTCAACTCAGAATATATTTTCTTCCATTTCTATACCTTATATGTTGTTACACATCTGATTAATAGAGACACCAGCTAGGTACTTATTGTGTGGTGAGCTAACAAATCAATTGAAGTGTGATTTCAATATTGTGGATTCTTTTATTTTTGCATGAGTGATTTATTTCCAGCATTTTACTTCAACAATGATTTCTTTTCTTTGAGACTACTTCTGGTTGGTGTATCGGCACAGACAGTTCTATTGTCATTGGAATAACATATGTCCCTGGATTGATAGTTAAATGTGTGTTTTTTAGTCATTTGATAAGTGATTTTATAGTCCAACATTTTGGCACCGTTGCCGGGGATGGTAGTGACGATCAAATCAATCAAAGTTGTTTCTTAGAAGTGCAATTTCCGTGTGTATTTATAGGGTGTTTCCAACGACACAATTGTTGGGATGTAAGACCAAAGGTAAGAACATGTGCAATGCTCTAACAGGATTGAGCGGGCTCGTCAATGTCTTGCTGGGATACTTAGGAAGTTGAATTTCTAAGCATTTTTTTTTGGGTGCCTTTAGCTATACAGTCATTGGGCGGTAAGACGAGAGGTAAGAACCTACGCATCGCTCTAACAAGCTTGAGCAGGCTCACTGCTATAGAAACTGGAGTACTTATAGGATGAATTGATACACATAGGGCCCATGTGTGCTAGTAGGACAACATCAACATCTAAAAATACCCCCCACTCTACTAACTATAGGAAATATGGGTCGTAAGAAGGAAAAGAAGAGCGCAGATTTGGGAAGGAAAACATTATTTGGAGACCTGATTGCAAAAGAAGAAAAGGAACAGTCCACTTCATACAGAGATAATCGAAAGACGGGACCACAAAAATAAGCTACCATATCAAGGCCTGGACAATCGATGTCTTCCGTGTCTGGACCTTACCATCCTTAGAACAACATATCCACTCCTAATATCAAAACTCCGGATTCAAAACAGCAGTGGAGAATCATTGATCAGGATTTGAGAATTAAAGGAAACGGAGAGACCAGTGGGGACTATCAGGAACCTAAGAAACAGCAACTAGTTGAACATCAATTGGACGCTAGTAGTGTTGTTAAACAGTTGGTCCTGCAACAGCAGGATCCTTTTATTTTTCAATCTCCAGTACACTACGAGGGAATTTCATCTCATCAGGAAGAATCAGCCATGGGGGACGAGAATGTCAAGACTAATAGCTCTGTTACCTTTGAATTCCCAATAGTAGAAACGTGGGATGAGGCTCCTATGAAGAACATCCCTTTATCATCCCTGCCATCCTTTCATGGGATGGCTGTTGAAGATCCTGATACCTTCCTTTTAGAATTCGATGTGTTGTGTAGAGGCTATGACTACACTTCAAACACCCAGAAGCTGAAATTATTCCCTGCTACCCTGAAAGGAGCAGCATTAAGATGGTTTATGAGATTGGGTGCTGGCACGATTCGAACATGGAATGATACGAGAGGAGCCTTTCTCTTTAAGTATCAGGACTATTACCGAACCAGGGATTTGAAGGACGAAATTTTCAGAATTGCACAAAAGGAGGAGGAAATTCTGGATGACTATTTGGAGTGATTCCACTATAATTTACAAAGGTCTAAGTTCAGTAACTTAGATCCAGAAATCCTAAATCCAATATTCTTAAGAGGATTAAGAGATGATTTTATGGAACATCTGAATATAAATGGAAAAGGATATATATCACAGGAAATGTTTGAGTAGATAACGAAACTCTGCCTGCGCAGCTCAGGAGGATCTATCAAGGGAAAAGTCTCAATTCGGGACCCTTCACTTTGGATACAGAAGTCTACAAGTAGAGGGGTAACCAGAGCAGAAATCAAGAACTTATTCGAAGATTTCAAAACCAATCTCCTTAGCACTCTCTCTGCCCAGATCACTACAGTGCAAGTCAAGAAGGCACAAAAGGAATCTGAAGTAG
Source organism: Pinus albicaulis (assembly GCA_034641835.2). Taxonomy (NCBI): domain Eukaryota; kingdom Viridiplantae; phylum Streptophyta; class Pinopsida; order Pinales; family Pinaceae; genus Pinus; species Pinus albicaulis. Next base: position 77,858,240 of record CM076581.1, on the reverse strand, counting down.
CCTTAGCAATATTCTATCCCCAATGCAAAAAGAAACATTTGGAAAGAGAATTTGGGCTGAATAGTGTCATCTTGTGCAACATTTGTGAGTTGGCACACTCTACAAATCAGTGTCCTAAGTTTCCCAGAATAAAGGTAGTACTTCAAGAATCAAATGAGGACATTCAATATTCTTATTTTATCAGATCAAAGGGACCATGGCAACCATGACCTAAAGGTATGCCTACCGATTTTTCTTCTTTTTATCCTTGGAATAATGTTTATAACAGTCAGCAATATCCATGGCAGTATCCTACTCCTCCTTTAACACAATTTCCTTCACCATGGAACCAATGGCCATCTCCTCCACCAATGCAATATCCTTCATCACAACCCAATCCTTAAGGTCATAACTAGAGAGGTAATGGCCAAGGTCCACTATCCCCTCTAATTTTAATGCAACAACAGCAATTACAACAGCCTTCTATTCAAAATCCTACACCTTTTGTCCGACCCCAATTATCTGTACAACCTAACCCCAATCCATATAATAAGGCATCTCAGAGCATGGATTCTCTGGTTACCCTCCAGACTTACCTTATCACTCCTATTGGACTTAATGAGGTTCAACTTCGATCAGGGAAAGTAATCAGATCTAGACATACTCCCATTATTGTCAAAGAAAGTGAATCACCGAGGAAGGATATGGACAATTCTGAGGCAGTTGTTCCACATGCAACAGCTGATACATCAACCGATGTTACACCTATAACAGGTGGCTCGACAAAGTCTATTGTTTTCACAGCAGCTAATCCGAGTAAGGTTGGTACATCTGTGGTAGTTGACCCAGCTATTAGCATTCAAAATCCCCCATATCCTCAATGATTAACTAAAACTGGGTTGTCCTTACAACCTGAATCTGAATTCCTTAAGGAGCTACAAATTTATATGTGCGGATTACGCTATTACAAGATCTTAAAGAAGTGCATGTCTATGCCAAAACAGTAAGGGATCTATGCATTAAAAGACCTGGAAGGAAACCTAAGGACCCTGATACTATCCATGTCTTGGGAAAATTGTTTGATCTTATGATTGATCAGCCTTTGTTGACTAAGTATAATGACCCAGGGAACCCTACAATGACTGTCCATATTGACGATCATCCTATAACCAATACCTTGATTGATCTAAGGGCAACTATTAACGTTATGACTAAAGACCTTTTCATCTCTCTAGGACTTCACGGACTTAAGCCTACACCTATAGTTCTTGGACTAGCAGATAGGTCTCGTGTTAAGCCTGAAGGGATGATTGAAGATGTGGTTATTACTATGGCCTCCTGGAATTATCCAGTTGAATTTCTCATTTTACAAACCAAATCCAATCTGGAGGATCATCCTTTAATCTTGGGAAGACCGTGGCTAGCCGTTGCAGATGCATATATCGGATGTAGGTCCGAATCTATGGTGATCGTAGATGGATAGGCCTGTTGAGTCTCAAAATTGTTTTCCATATTCATACATATGTCCATTATGTCATTACCATTTAGCTCTCATTTCATAACTATCTGACCTAAAACCCTACATCAAGTAACCATTTTCATAAATTTATGGGTTAGGATCCTTGTCTTCCAAAGTTATTTATTTTATGTGTTTAAAGTGAATTTATGATTAGAAACTAGAAAATTAAAATAGTTTCATATATCTATATATGTGTTATGAGCTTTGTGACATGTGTAGGTCAAAAGGAAGCTTCTAAAAGACCTTTATGTTGCCTCCCAAAACCAAATTCGAATTTGAGTGGAGAAGATCATGGGATCATAAGGACATATGTCTCATTTCCTTTTTGTATTGAAACTCTAAGAAGATATGTGTCTCATTTCTTATTTGTATTGAAACTCTAAAAAGACATGTGTTTTATCATTTCCTATTTTGATTGTAACTCTAGAAATAGAAGGAGAGATTCATGGACTCTCATTAAGAGATAACTTCTCATATTTTTGTATAAATAGGGGAAGCTTTTTCCTATCAAGGGTAGTGAAAAATAGGAGAAGAAGAGAAAGGATTAGAGAGTGTTTTGTACAAATCTTAAGATGGAATGGGATGTAGATTTGTGAGTTTATCAATAAAGTTCAGTTCATTGATGCTATTTTGATCACAATTTTAAAAAGCTGAATAATTTCACCAAATTGGTAGCAGAGGGCCCCTGCTATTCGAGGAGGTTTTACATGTTTTCTAGATAAGTCATTTTCAATTCTGTTTTGTCATATTTCCTTACTTAGACTGCTTTCTGAAATCGTAGCTTTTAGCATTATGCTTCATGTCATTTGCTTGGATAAAGGATCCTCACGATATTGCAGTTAGTCTCTTTCTCAAGCTCTTCCAATACATCTCTATTAAATGAATGAGATTCAATTGTAATATTCTGAGTTATTAACATTTCATTTTCTGTTACTTAGTTAAAAAGAAGATCCTCATTATACTACAGTTAGTCTCTTTCAAAAGCTCTTCCAATAAACCTTTAATTCACGAATGAAACTTAGTTGTAATATTGTGAGTTATTGATTGTTTTTCCTTATCACATTATGATTAATCTCTTTCAAAAGCTCTTCTAATAAACCTCTAACTCATGAATGAGATTTAGTTGTAATGTTATAAGTTGTTTCAGCATTTCATAGGAGATCCTTACTACATTATAGTAATCTTTTTCTCAAGCTCTTCCAATAAACTTCTATCAAATAAATGAGATTTCACTATAATGTTTTAAGTTACTGTTTGTTTCAGCATTTCCTTTTATGTTTTAGGAGATCCTCATTGCATTAGAATTAATCTTTTTCACAAGCTCTTCCAACAAATCTCTAACTAAATGAATCAGATTAAGTTGTAGTGTTTTGAGTGACTTTTCATTTCATGAATGTTCATTTAGAAGTTGTAATATCCATGGATTAGAACTCTTTGTTTTCATCATTTTCTAGTTAGGAACAGAATTTGCAAATAAACTCTATTTTAATTCATTTATTAACATTTCATTTTCTCCCTTTTGACATAGATCTAACTTCATCTTTTTAGCATAGAGTAGCATACTAAGCATCAAACATAAAAACCCAAAAACATCAATAAAACACTAAAAACAACGAAGTAAGAAAAATTGATACTTAGGCACATATAGTGCATCACACTTCATCAGTTTACTAGCCCTGGTCAATAATTTATGTTAGCAATTTAGGACACTAAATTGACTAAACATTTTGGCGTCGTTGCCGGGGAAGTGTAGCTAGGTAGCCTTATTTCATACATCTAAAAAAAAATTAATAATTTCTCAAGTATGCTCTCCTCCTGCACTTTGTGTGATCTAGAGGATCAGAAAAAGGAATTTTTATGTTAAAAATAATAATAAATTATGTTTTCATCATTTCATTTCATTTTACAATAAACTTTAAAAATGATGAAAAATTTTAATTTCAATAATTGTTTTGTTTAATGAAATATATATGTATATTTTTGAATTTTTGAAAATATAATATATAATTTTATTAACAAATCAATTAAAAATTAAAATAAAAAATAAAAATAAAAAATAAAATTGGTTCATGGAAATAATACCCACGCATATGCATGAGGCCAGCTTTTGGCTTGGCTTTACGCATATATGCAGTCCTTCAATCCACACAAAGACCCATGCACTACAATTTAAAAAAAAAAAAACGTTCTCTTTTCCATATTCGTTTTTCCTCAAACAACAGTTATTAGAAATCATTTTTAAAAATTTGCACACAATGAAGGTATATCATATGAAGAAACTGTTGATGAGGAGAAGATTGCAAATTGTTTATGAGGAGAAGATTGCAAATTGCTGATGAAGAGAAGATTACAAATTCAATTGTAGGGACAGACAATGGAAGTGTATCATATGAAGAAATTGCTGATGAAGAGAAGATCTCAGACTGTTGATGAAGAGAAGATTGCAGATTCCATTACAAGTAATTGGAATGAGGGAGATTGATCTGAAATTCTCTATGAAATACAAGTCATTACACTTCAAAACCTGCAAATAAAAACAAATCAAACCATAAGTAATTGCTAGAAAATGAAATGCGTAATTGTCAAAAACACCCGATTTTAAAACGAATATTTTGAGCAAACCGAGGTGAATTAGAAAAAAATAAAACATGGGTTTTTTTGGGAACGGGGTGAATTAGATGATATTACAAGAAATTTCTAAAATTTGCGGTCATTTGGGAGAAATTCATGGTTCTTCGGAGCACTAATTTGCAGTGTGCGTGAGAGAAAAATGTTTTTTTATGAAAACAGTCACAGTTTTATAAAATTCAATTTTAAGAAATAATCAAGGATCTGATTTCCTTATTTGAAGGAAAATGTGGCAGAATTCATCTATGGTGGCACATGATGAGTGACAAATGGATTATTTGAGGCAAAGACATTATCACATGTGCATCAAATGCAAGTTGTATAAATTGAGAAGGATTATGCCTTCATCTCCTTCATAGTTAGGAACTTGACTTTAGAAATTTCAAGCCTTTTATTTTTATCTTGCATGAAAGAGGCATTGGCATGACCTTGTTTCAAAAATATTCATAAGGACAATTATTTCATCCATGTTTTATTTCATTAAAAAAAAAATTATTTAAAAAATAAATAAAATAAAATCTTTATTAATATTTTCTTTTTAATAAAGAAAAAATAATAATAAAATAAAAAATAAAAAAAATATTCTTAATAATGGTTTGCAGGAAAATTGGAAGATTATTTAGATGATTTCTAAACATTTGGCATTAATGTGTATTTTTCTATAAAGTTTTAACTTGCAAAACACAGTGAATCTTTGTGATGCCAATTATTTTATTAAGCACAGTGCATGAAGTCATCCGACAATAGGGAGTTGATTTATTTTTCATGGTTATTCTTTAAAAATGTATTTTTATCGATATCATGAATTGGACTGAATATAGAACTTTTTGATTTACCTTAATCTGTTTCATTTGACATTTAATTTTTACGTAAGAATCAGAAAGAAATTAGCTACTTCTTTTTTAACACACTTATGTTCTTTATGTCAAGTTTTTTTTTGCAGATTTGGGATGATTGAATGATCATTGAAGGAAACTAATTGTGCACACGATTGGTTTTCAAAGGACCGATTTCATGAGAAACATAAGAACAAGTCTATGTTCATATCCATCAAGACCATTACTTTTCCTCCCTTTTTGAATTGTAAATCCAACCAAGAAATTCAAAGCAAACCACCATTATTTTCCCAGCAAGAGTTAGTTGTTCATTTTCCTTCATTCACATACACTTTCCATTACTTTTTGTCTACTCCACAAATAAAAGCAAAAAGTTCACTTACATGTTTATTTCCCATTTTCATTTTCCATTTTTCATTGTCCATTCCATTTTCCTTTTCCTATCATTTTTCATTTTGCAAATAAACCTTGCTTCAATGCAAATTATTGAATCCATAGTCCTTTAAAAATTATTCTTTCATACTCGCGTTAGATGATGGAGGATTCCTTAAGGTCTCCCTTCTAACAAGTCTTGGCCTATCGACATCAACACATTATCTAGGTCCAAGGCTAGAGTCCTTAATAGTACCTTGAGGCTTGTATGCATTAATGACAAGTTCTCTCGCTGAAAATCATGGGAATACATCAATGTCCCTTGATCGTCAGATCTTGCAAGTGGCTCGACATCAGCCCATTTATTCGCACTTTGCAAGATGTACTTAGGTACCTTGGCACTCATTGACATTAATGGTGAGTTTGTATCGCATTGGTTAACGACATTCATCAATGGTCGGTAATCCAATGACTTCTCTTCATGCTCGACATCAACACATTTATTCGCTTGACTAGAATTGTACCATCGGATTTTGTAACAATTGAAGACTACATCATTTCAGCAGTTTGCAGCAGGAATCAATTTGTATCAACAGCAATAAAGATCTCAATCTTGCCATCAGCACAAAGAGAACAAAGAAGCAAATCAAATTCATTTGTTTACATAGTTCCTAATCCAACAACATCAACAGCCACACTCTTCAGTATATACAATTCATCCACATTTAAGGTAAGTGAAGGTATGTGGTTTTCTAATTTTTAGTCATGTAATTCATTAGAATGCTAAAATTGTAACTTTGGAAAAATTCCTCACTCCCTTTTTCACATTGTCATATCTTTAGTTGGGGGAAAGGGACATCATTTCATATCCACATGTCATACACTATCACACATTTTCATTTCATTTCCACTCGCACATACTTCCCAACCAACTATTGTTGCAACATGATCCAAAAGATTATATGCCTTGAAAATGATCAATTCATTGATGAAGTAATTGATTCTAAATGTTTTCATGAACTTTGATGCAACAAAGAAAATAAAGCATTGTTTCACAAGAACCATTGCTCAAAAAAACCGGTTGTCACACAAGAACCAACCATAAAAAAATGTTGCAATCAAGTGTATTATACTTTTCCAAAAGAAAATATTATAAATCAAAGTTTGGAACAAATCAATATGATTCAAAACTCATAAAAGATCAACTCATGAACAAATGAATCATTGCAATAGTTGTATGAGGACATGCAACAACTTCAGTTGGGGGGTATGTTGAGTCTCAAAAGTGTTTTCCATATTCATACATATTTCCATTATTTCATTACCATTTAGCTCTCATTTCATAACTATCTGACCTAAAACCCTACATCAAGTAACCATTTTCATAAATATATGGGTTAGGATCCTTGTCTTCCAAAGATATTTATTTTATGTGTTTAAAGTGAATTTATTATTAGAAACTAGAAAATTAACATAGTTGCATATATCTATATATGTGTTATGAGTTTCGTGACATGTGTAGGTCAAAAGGAAGCTTCTAAAATACCTTTATATGGCCTCCCAAAACCAAATTCGAATTTGAGTGGAGAAGATCATGGGATCATGAGGACGTGTCTCATTTCCTTTTTGTATTGAAACTCTAAGAAGATATGTGTCTCATTTCTTATTTGTATTGAAACTCTAAAAATACATGTGTCTTATCATTTCCTATTTTGATTGTAACTCTAGAGATAGAAGGAGAGATACATGGACTCTCATTAATGAGATAACTTCTCATATTTTTGTATAAATAGGGGAAGCTTTTTCCTATCAAGAGTAGTGAAAAATAGGAGAAGAAGAGAAAGGATTAGAGATTGTTTTGTAACAAGTCTTAAGATGGAATGGGATGTAGATTTGTGAGTTTATCAATAAAGAAGTTTATTTCATTGATGTTGTTTTGATTACAATTTTAAGAAGCTGAAGAATTTCACCAAATTGGTAGCAGAGGGCCCCTGGTATTCGAGGAGGTTTTACATGTTTTCTAGATAAGTCATTTTCAATTCTGTTTTGTCATATTTCCTTACTTAGACTGCTTTCTGAAATCATAGCTTTTAGCATTATGTTTCATGTCATTTGCTTGGATAAAGGATCCTCATAATATTGCAGTTAGTATCTTTCTCAAGCTCTTCCAATACATCTATATTAAATGAATGAGATTCAATTGTAATATTCTGAGTTATTAGCATTTCATTTTCTGTTACTTAGTTAAAAGGAAGATCCTCATTATACTACAGTTAGTCTCTTTCAAAAGCTCTTCCAATAAACCTCTAATTCACGAATGAGACTTAGTTGTAATATTGTGAGTTATTGATTGTTTTTCCTTATCACATTATGATTAATCTCTTTCAAAAGCTCTTCCAATAAACCTCTAAATCATGAATGAGATTTAGTTGTAATGTTATAAGTTGTTTCAACATTTCATAGGAGATCCTTACTACATTATAGTAATCTTTTTCTCAAGCTCTTCCAATAAACCTCTATCAAATGAATGAGATTTCACTGTAATGTTCTAAGTTACTGTTTGTTTTAGCATTTCCTTTTATGTTTTAGGAGATCCTCATTGCATTAGAATTAATCTTTTTCACAAGCTCTTCCAACAAATCTCTAACTAAATGAATCAGATTAAGTTGTAGTGTTTTGAGTTACTTTTCATTTCATGAATGTTCATTTAGAAGCTATAATATCCATGGATTAGGACTCTCTGTTTTCATCATTTTCTAGTTAGGAATAGAATTTGCAAATAAACTCTGTTTTAATTCATTTATTAACATTTCCTTTTCTCCCTTTTGACATAGATCTAACTTCATCTTTTTAGCATAGAATAGCATACTAATCATCAAACATAAAAACCCCAAAACATCAATAAAACACTAAAAATAATGAAGTAAGAAAAATGGATACTTAGGCACATATAGTGCATCATACTTCATCAATTTACTAGCCCTGGTCGATAATTTATGTTAGCAATTTAGGACACTAAATTGACTAAACAAGGCCACTCAGAACCTGAATATTTATCCCCCAGCAAAGCCTCATATGGATTCAAATAGTCCCTGGTGGGACGAATTTGTACCTAAATCTTATCTTTCCCTACCTCTTCTCACGCTTGGAAAGGCACAATACTTTAAGGATGAAACATAGGACGATATTATTAATGGTTTTATCAGTAATTCACTCTCTATTGCCTCCATTAGAGCCTTGGAAGAAGAAAGTGAGGAAGATGATGTAATTATTGAACATTTGTAAACAACTCTGTTTACTATCCGCAGTCCCGTCGAAATCGAACCTAGAAAATGTTTATATATCAATCCTAACCTGACTGCTAAACAAAACATATTGATGATACAGCTGTTACAAAGATACAAAAAGGAATTTTCATGGGACTATACCGATATGAAAGGAATCCATTCTACCCTATGCACTCACCGTATTTACCTTAAAGAAACTTGCAAACCTGTTAGACAACCTCAGCGCCGAATGAACCCTGCACTTAAGGAGATAGTAAAAGAATAATTGCAGAAACTCCTTAATGATAATTTCATCTACCCGATTTTTGACAGCCAGTGGGTGTCTCCACTTGTCATAGTTTCGAAGAAGAATGGAAAATGGAGGGTCTGTGTTGACTATAGATAACTTAACAAGACCACTCAAAAGGATCATTTTCCCTTACCATCTATTGATCAAGTTTTGAACACTCTTTATAGAAAAAAATTATTTTCATTTCAAGATGGGTTTAGTGGCTATAATCAAATACAGATTGCTCCAGAAGATCAAGACAAGACAACCTTTACTTTCCCATGGGGTACTTTTGCATACAGATTCCTTCTCTTTGGTCTCTGCAATGCACCAGCAACCTTTCAAAGGGAAATATTAGGTATTTTTTCTGATCTTTTGAATGATTGTCTTGAAATTTCTATGGATGATTTTACACCCTACGGGGATGCCTTTGAGACAGCATTAGCTAATTTGGAAAAAGTGCTAGAACGTTGTGAACAAACTAATGTTTCTCGAAGCACGGAAAAATTCCACATGATGATGATCGAGGGAATTGTGTTGGGACATTTCATTTCAACAGATGGAATCAAGGTAGATCCTGCAAAATTGAGGTAATCTCGAAAATCCCGACCCCTAAGACTCCAAAAGAGGTACGTATTTTTTGGGACATGCGGGATATTATAGGAGGTTTATAGAAAATTTCTCAAAGATTGCATATCCTTTATTTTCATTATTGATGAAAGATGCGGAATTTGTGTGGACAGGAAAGTGTGAGCAAGCCTTTTGAAGTTAAAGAACTATGTAATAGCAGCACCTATTTTACGAGGACCAAACTGGAAATTATTGTTTCATATTGCTACAGATCCATTTGACATGGCTATGGGTGATTTTTTTGGGTAGCTAGAAGATAAGAAGCCTTATGCCATATATTACATCAGCAAGAACTTGACTCCAGCAGAACTTAACTACACTGTAACTGAGAAATAATTCCTATCAGTAGTGCATGTTATTAACAAATTCCTGCACTACATCACCAGGTATCAAGTATTCGTATACACTGACCATGCTTCCATTCGATTTTTAATGAACAAACATGTTACTAATGGTATAGTTACACGATATTTATTGTTGTTACAAGAATTTTATATTACTATTTTAGATCAACTGGGAAAAGATAATGTAGTTGCTGATTTCCTTTCTACATTAACTATAAGTGATGACTGCATTGCTACTGAAGATTCTTTTCCAGATGAGTATCTTTTTTCCATTTCTACTAACTCACCATGGTATGCAGATATAGCCAATTACCTTTCTACAGGAAAATTCCCACACCAATTGTCTTCCAAAGAAAGAAGGAGGATTATACAACAGAGTGCTACCTACTCCTAGATAGAATGAAATCTCTATCACACTGGGCCAGATTTCCAGATTAGGCAGTGTGTTAGAGAAGATGAGGTATTTGAGATCCTAAAGGCTTGTCATGAAGAACCTTACGGAGGGCACTTAGCTGACAAGAGGATAGGACATAAAGTACTCTCAATAGGGTACTATTGGCCAACCATATTCCAGGATGCCAAGAAGTTTTTGAAAGGATGTGATAGTTGCCAAAGGATGGGCCAGCCTCTAAAATCAGATGAGATGTCATTACAGACTCAGATAGTAATAGAAACATTCGAGAAATGGCCCCTGGACTTTGTGGGGCCAATCAATCCTTCATCGCAGCAAAGAGCATACATATTGGTCCACACCGATTATGTCACAAAATGGGTTGAGGCAAGGGCACTAACTAGAGAAACAAAGCAGGTTGTTTCATACTTCCTGTTTCAAGAAATTTTTGTTCGCTTTGGGATACCCAGAGAGATAGTGACAGATGCGGGTCCTCATTTTACATCTCATTGGATCAAGAAGTTGCTTGAAAAGTATGGAATCCATCATAGAATCACCACACCCTATCATCCACAAGCAAATAGGCAAGTAGAAAGCACCAATAAATTCATTGAGGGAAATTTGACAAAAAAAGTAGCCAGCCACTGAAAAAACTGGGCCAAGAAACTTCCAAAGGTACTATGGGCTTATAGTACAATATGGAGGAATACTACAAGCTTCTCACCATATGAACTAGTGTATGGTAAGAATCCTTTATTCCCCATAGAGTTTGAAATAAAGACATTGAGAATAGCATTGCAGGTTGATCTGGATTTGAGTATAGCACAGGCTCAAAGATAACCAACTCAATGAGTTGGAAGAAAAACGGTTGGCTACCATTCAACAAATAGAAATCATCTAGCAGCAAAGAGCCAAATGGCATGATAGGTTTATTAAGAAGAAAATTTTCTAGAAAGGATATTGGGCTCTTTTGTACGATTCAAGGTTCAAATATTTTAAGGGAAAGCTCTGCACCAGATGGCTAGGTCCTTACGAAGTGGATACGGTCTTTGATAATGGGACTATACAATTGGTCACCATTAACAGTGTTAAGATGTCGTTACAGGTTAATGGGCACCGTTTAAGGCCATATCATCAACCTGCTTCGAAGGAATCATTTGTCAAAATTGTCACGGACTCTGATCTTCATGTTACAACAGCAGGGGAACATTCTCCTCTGCAGCCTTAAAAGTTGAAATTCCAATAAGTACAGCAGCTGAAAACCACCTGTGTGGTAGCTATTACACCTGTTTAAAAAATAATAATAATAATAAATAAATAAATAAAACAAAAACAAATAATAAAATAATAATAAAATAAAAGAAAAACAAAAATAAATATAACTGCGAAAACTCCTTTTTAAGGGCGCAGTTAGACAGTCAGTAACAGTCGAAAACCACTCTTGTGGTGACTGTTACACCCATGTTTTTCTCCCTATAATATCATCTTCCCTCTTTGATCTATGTCATAGGGCGATGGTATTCACGTAATTTCTTTTTCCGTATCAATTTCTTTTGATCATTATTTTTCTGATAATAATTCAAAAAGTTGTCTTGGTTGTTACATATGTAACATTCAACAGCCACGAATATTTTTCTTTGTAATTCATTCCATAAACAGTAATAACTATGCCAGCTACACACAACAACACAAGCGTTGCACGCAAGACGTTGTCAACTCAAGTCTTTTTCCAACGTCACCTCAAGTATGTCATCAAAAAGGTAAATGATTTTCATAGTTTGGTAATTAAATTGGCAAAGTAGTGACGCTCTCGTCATGGTCGTGGGCACCTGTCACAATTTAAGTGGGGGAGGGATATGACTTGAAATGACTCGAAATCATTGCAAAAAGGTTGTAATCATAAATATCCATTAAATTCGCATGCACTTAATCAATAACAGAATTGCTAATAATGACCGAATCAGGTTGGAATAGAATGTGTGTACGAAAACTCATCACTTTCCATAATAAGCCATTTATGAGTATTCGTGTAGGGTACGATTTGGTAAATTTGTGAAAACCGTCACCTTTCATCAACCTCCTTCTGAAACCTTGCATCCTCATTTGTAGACTCGTCGATTGGGATAATCAGAGGTGCCAAGCAGCAGCTAGTTTAGAAACACAGTGATGTTACAGCAAGATTGAACATCAAAGAAGTGAACTCAAAAAATCAGTAATATTGCAGTGTTGCCAGACATTGAGAAGAAAAGTTAGGGACAAACAACAGAAATTGGCAGAGCACCGGTCAGGCTCCTGAAGCCTACCATATATTTAGAGAGGCTGGATGGGTTGATTTTTTCCAAGAGCTTGAAGGCTCGTATGAGGCCATAGCAATTGAATTTGCTCAGAAATTGAACGATAATCAAACCCGAGTAAGAGGTATGAAAATGGAGGTGACTGAGGAGGTGATTTCCAGGGTAACCTCATTTCCAATTGAAGGGTGGAGTTGGTTTAATAGGAAAATCAATGATCCCTCCTTGAAAGAGGATTTCCTAGTAGGGGAAGAGAAATTGGAGAAGAAAGGAAGAGGAACTGACAGAATGTCACTTCCTCACCCTTGGGAACATGTTGCCCTAGTTTTGATCAAATATATTACCTTCTAATGGAGGTCTATGATAGTATTCAACTATCACTTTCCTCTGCTTAACCACCTTCGGCATCAGTAAAGAATAAATCTCCATTCTATTTTCTTGGAAACATCAAGCACATGGCAGCGACAGTAAAAACAGCAGCACACCCGTAGGCATGCATGACTAATCACAGACTTATTAAGCTCATTGTGCTGGATGCCTTAGGTTAGCAAGGAAGGACTTGGGAATAATTCAAGAGGAAAAGACCAAGGACAAGCCAAGGGAAACAAACCATGACCTCAAGAGAAGTTCAGACAGAGGAGGAGACCCAGACTCGGCTTGCTAAAGTTATAATTGGGAAAAATCCTATTGATAAACCAATTAGGGACAAAAGACCGAAGCAGAGAGTGAAGGTCAGCATACCTGTAGAACCCTTGCCTACGGCCAAGAAGTAGATGGAAGTAGAAGTTCTAGAAGAATAAGGGCAGCCTTCCTCATCAGGTAGGGACGAAACCAATGCTTTGTGTTTAGAAATTGAAAAATTAAGAAAATAAAATGAGGAATTGAAGAAGAAATTATCTGAGGGAAGAGAAATTCTGGTGTCAGTATGCATGACTTGTTTTTAGAACTTAAAAGCAGCAGGATATAATGCCCGTAGAGAAAATAGCAGCCCAATGGAAGTAGAAATAGAACAGCATGATGTTGCTACACAAGAACCTATTGATGATACTATTTTTACACAAGAACCAGCAGTGGAAGCAGAGCCTCCTGAAAAAATCGACCTAGATGCTGACCCACAGGAACCTGCGGAAGCCATGCCTATTGTAGAAGAAACAGCAGTGGACGCAAAGGCAACTCTAGGTAAAATTAAAGGGGTTGACACACAAGAACCCACCGAAGAGGTTGTTGTTACACAAGAACCAACAGCAGAGGTGGAACAACCCCATGAATTAGAGGTTGGCACACCTATTGTTGATGAAAGTATTGAATCTAGGAGAGCACCAAGTCCCATCTTGGGATGGAACTCTGAGAAACTCCTGCTAATTTTTGAGTTGCAAAAATGGAAGCAAGAAGTGATCTCCCTTTGGGATGGGATGATTTCGCTAAAGGAACATCAAAGAGAAATAGACACTTTACATGAAAGATGGATGGAAGAAGAATTGAAGAAAAAGTGGGAGGATTACAAGAAGAAAGAGGCTCTGAAGAAACAATAAGAATAGTTGTTGATGTTACAGGATCAGATTTGAGACCTCACCATAGATAAACAGAAACTTCATGATCTCGCCCTCAACTTGTTGGGTTGTAGGAAAAATTCTCCATCATATCCTATTTTTATGTGGGAACATTACTTCTTGTTTTAATTGAAATCCATTTTGGAGGACAGACCTTATTTATGTTCCTCCACTGGTACATTTCTTGATGTTTTCCGTGCCTCAGACTTTGATGAGAAAATTTTGTTGTGTGAATTGTTTTTACACAACATTATTTGTGAACATGTGAGTATGCAGATGATTGTGACAGTCTTCTCTTATATGGGAGATCTTAAATTAAGGACTTTTGTATCCTTCATGAGGAATCAAATTGAATGGCATCTAGCCATTAAATCTATGGAAACTAATGAGGAGAAGATAGCATTATGGGTTCGGGCGGAACCAGGACTGGCTGCTGAGTTGAGACGAGAATTCAGGAGAATGTTGAGTACCCCTGGGATTAGAGGACCATATTCCACTTATAGAATAAGAATTGTGGATTTTTGTCTCAACTAATTCTCAATGATGAAAAGCCTAGCTTTGACAGGGTGCTTAAAATGCACGGAAGCCAGCAGTGTTGAGCTATTGAAGGGATATCCATTCTCATTCCAGAATTTTGTGGTGGTTGTTACACATGTACCAACCTACGCACAGATTGTAAAATCTATTGGAGCTCTGTGGTTGGGATTAAAGTTCAAGTTTCCTTTGATCTAGTTTCCCATTGAGGATTACCAGATTAATTATGAATTAAGCAAGTATGAGTCAGAATCTTGGGTATAAGTTGATGGCCAATCAGGGATATAGGTCTACAGACGAAGACGCAATTGGTGCTTATGATCTCACAAATCTGCACCGAAGGTATTCCCATGAGAGATGAGTTTGCATGAGGACATGCAAGTATTTCAGTTGGGGGGAGATGTTGGGTGCTTTTTTTGCACATTTTTCCTACACTTATCGCCCTTATTTTGCTTCATAACCATAACTTATAGTATTATCTTTACCCTTTTTCCTACCTTTTTACCTTGACTTGTGTTGTTTCACCTTGCTTTCGTTGTTTTGCCAATTCATCAATTATTATGATCTATTATACCTTTTTATGACTAATTGATGGTGAATGTTTGGAGAAAAGTTGATGGTATTTTTTTTGTCCTTTCATATGTCAAAGATCTTGAACACGGAGTTCACAGAGCAATTCGGATGGTGCTGTTACAGAAAAGCGATGATGTTACACCGTGCTTTTACAGACCCACCAAAAATTCGATGTTACACTATGTTGTTACAGAATCATTGGCGAACTGCTAATATAGTTGTACCATTGACCTCTCTTGTCTATATTGTTGTTGATATGTTCTTTGGCGGTTGCACTATAGCTGTGTTTTGTTATGCTAGTTTTAGGAGTTGTTAACTTTGTATTTTTGGGATAACAACCTAAGGGTAGTTCCAATTGTAATATTTTAATTCCTAATCAGAACTTTATTAGGGAGTGGTTATAACCGCATGAGTTCTATTTTCGATCAGCATTAGAATCGTAAGATTCTCATGACTAATCTATTCCTAAATTTTCTAATGTAACAACTATATATCTCTCGACCCTAGAGGTCGAGAGGTTAGCAGAGAATAGCGTTGTTTTGCCTCTATAATTGTGTTCAGATTAATACAGAATATATTGTTACTATTGTTACATGTGTGATCCCATTTAGTTTCAGTTAAAGTTTCTTTTCTACATGTGCCCTACTACGGAGGAAGGGCCCTCCTTCTTAGCAGGGATTGCAGTGGTTACAGTAGATGTGTGTGTATGTAATTGTATTTCAGTTTATGTATCGTTAGAGTAATGTTGTTTTTATTTAGCTAAGAATATATCTACTTCGATTTCTATACCTTATATGTTGTTACACATCTGATTAATAGAGACACCAGCCGGGTACTTATTGTGTGGCCAGCTAACAAATCAATTGAAGTGTGATTTCAATCTTGTGGATTCTTTTATTTCTGCATGAGTGATTTATTTCCAACATTTTACTTCAGCAACAATTTCTTTTCTTTGAGACTACTTATGGTCGGTGTATCGACACAGATAGTGCTGCTGTCATTGGAATAACAGACATCCCTGGATTGATAATTAAATGTGTGTTTTTCAGTCATTTGATAAGTAATTTTATAGTCTAACATAGAATCATATTTCATGCTGATAATTGATGATTTTTCTAGATTAACATGGGTGGCATTTCTCAGATACAAATCCAAAGCGTTTGAGAAATTTGGGATATTCAAGGCACTGGTAGAAAATCAAACTAGATGTAAATTAAAATGCATCAGATCATATAGAGGAGTTGAATTCACAGGTGATAAGTTTGCAAACATGTGCAATGATTGTGGGATAAAGCAACAGTTTACAGTTGCATATACACCTCCACAAAATGGAGTGGCAAAGAGGAAAAACGAGTTTTTACAATAGATTTCCAGAGACATGATGCAAGAAATAAGCATTCCCCAAACCTACTGTGTAGAAGCGGTACACACAGTTGTTCATATTCTCAACAAAGCTCATCTCAGACCAAATTGTGACAAGACTCCATATGAACTGTGGCATTAAGCACTTTAGAGTCTTTGGTAGCAAATGTTTCATAAATAATAATGATGAAAAATTTGGGAAGTATGATGCAAGAGCTGATGAAGGAATATTTTTTGGATACGCATCAAAGAGTAAGGGTTACAGGTGCATAAAATTTTGGAAAGAATTGATGTGAGATTCGATGAAGAACTACCAGACAAAACCAGAAGTAGAAATCGTGTCAATATTTTGAATGATCGTCAGGATGAGAATTAAGAAAATAAAGAAAAGAATGAGACAACCGAAGATACAAAAATAACCTCAAAAGGACCCTCAAGACACACTCAGAAGAACCATCCAAAAGATCAAATCATTGGAGACAAGAGTGTAAGAGTCCAAACTAGAAGACAGCTAGCTAAACAGACCAAGGAAGTGTATCTAGTCATGTTGTCATAGATAGAACCGAAGAATTTTGATGAAGCCAGCAAAGACAAAAATTGTATAAATGCTATGAATGAAGAATTAGACCATATTGAGAAGAACATGACCTAGGAGTTAATACCAAGACCTATTGGGAAAAATTTCATTGGCACAAAGTGGATATTCAATAATAATATGAATGAACAAGGTCAGGTAATCAGAAATAAAGCCAGACTTGTATGTAAGGGATACTCTCAAATCGAAGGACTTGACTATGATGAAACTTTTGCCCCTATAGCAAGAATGGAAGAAATTATAATGTCTCTAGATTTTGCATGCTATCATGATTTCAAGGTATATCAAATGGATGTGAAGTCTTCCTTCTTAAATGGAGATCTAGAGGAATAAGTCTACATGGAACAACCTGAAGGTTTTTCCTTAGCTGATAAGCAAAACTATGTTTGAAGATTAAAGAAAGTCCTATATGGTCTCAAACAAGCACCACATGCATGGTATTCTAGGTTGGACAAGTACTTTCAAAAACAAGGATTCAAGAAGGGAGGAGTAGACAGCAAATTGTATATAAAGGCTGATGAAAATGAACTTTTAATTGTAGTGGTATATGTAGATGACATCATGTTTGGCAGCAACAAGGATGAATTATTAAAAATATTTGCAGAAGATATGAAGTCAGAATTTGAGATGTTTATGATTGGAGAGCTTACCTTCTACCTATGACTTCAAATTCTACAGAAGAACAAAGGCATATTCATTTCACAAGAAAAATACTTAAGAGACATGTTAAAAATATTCCAAATGGAAGACTGCAAACCTATGTCAACTCCCATGGTCATTGGATGCAAGTTATGTGTTGATGATGGATCTGCAAATGTAGATCAAAGACTTTACAGATCTATGATTGGAAATTCTATACCTAACAGTTTCTAGACCACACATTATTTTAGCAGTAGGACTTGTGGCAAGATATCAAGCAGCACAAAACAAAATCACTTGCTTGAAATCAAGAGGATATTTAGAGACCTGTAATGAACTGCACATTATGGCCTATGGTATCTGAAAGGTAAATATTTCACATTGATAACATATACAGATGCGGATTGGGCCAGTTGTGTGGATGACAGGAAAAGCACAAGTGGAGGTGCATTCTATTTGGGAGAAATTTTGGTGGCTTGGTTAAGCAAGAAGCAAACATTTGTCTCTCTATATATAGTAGAAGCAGAATAAATACCAGTAGAAGCTTCTTGCTCACAAGTGATGTGGATGAAACAAACTCTTCAAGACATCAAGGTAAGCACCAATGAACCTATTTCTATCAAATGTGACAATACAAATGCAATAAGCATATCAAAAAATCATGTGCTTCATTCGAAAACCAAGCACATCCCAATAAAGTACCACTTCCTTGGAGAACAAGTATAAAATAAAATAGTAAAGATGGAATATGCCCCAACAAAAGAACAGACAACAGACATATTTACAAAACCTCTTGCTAGAGAATCGTTCGAGTATCTAAGAGACAAACTAGGGATAGTGTATGCAGATGATACACTTTGATATAATAATAAAAAAAATGCACCAGCAGAGGCTGCAATATCAGGAACAAACATCCAGCCAGGGTTAGACAAGAAGCAACTTCTCAGGGGGAGAGTAGCCCATAAAATTTGTCAAAGCAGAGTTGCTTGGAATAATAATGGATAAAATATCAAGAAGGGAAAGGAAAATTCCTCTGGAAGAGAACTATAGAGGAAGAAGGACACCTAAAGCATTCAATAGCCAAAAGGTTGATGGAAGAAGAGAAAGAAGCAAGCAGCCATGGTGGTAAAGGGAACATCAGTCATGAACTTGGAAACTAAGAGGATGACTAAACTGTGTGTCTCATTGCAAGTTTAATAATGTAAGAAAATGCTTTTAAGAAGGATGAATAAGAAAAAAAAATTTATCAGTATATCATCATTGGAGTAGTCTTCCTCTCAGTAGAATACCAAATATTTTTTTTGGATCAGTACTATGGTACAGGTCCCCAGTATCAGAGTATGATATCATACATCAGGGTGTTGATATGGAAGAAATACACCAAGGATAATGTCAAGTTGCATTATCAAAGCATGGAAAGAAAGGAATTGTTGATATTTCACCAATGCACAGAATTTCATAAGTAGTAGGGACAAACGAGCATAACATTCTATGGTAACATACCTTCCAACATTATCATGAGTTTTGATAGTATCAGTTTATTGTGTATATTCATGCAATCTCAATGAATTTCAAAGTGTTACCCCAACAATGCTCATATATCATATGAAGTCTGCAATGCATTCACAATGCTCTTATAATTTTGAAGTACATATAAAGCAATGCTTATGTGTAACATAAAGCAGCAGTCATGATTAATATAGAACAATCAAGAAGCAGTAATAGAATGGTGGATTAGGTGTATTCATTCAAGTGCAACGAGATTCATCAAGTGTGTAATGAATATATGGAGTGTGTATATTCATTTCATAACAAAAGAACAGAATGAAGAATGCTTATACACAACTCGGAGAGAAGTAATGAAATGATGCAATCTACACTGAAAAAAATTATAACCCCTTGCCATTGACGTCAAAGGGGGAGGTAAAGCAAGCAGAGGAAAAAAGACACTTCTCATAATGAAAGGGGGAGTAATTTTTGGAGGAAGTGTTGCGATCAATGCCAAAGGGGGAGACTATTGGAAATAGTGCCATTGATGGCAAAGGAGCATAAAGGAACAACACCAAAATTATCATTGAGAACAAAGGAGCATCATTAGAGGAAAAGGAGCAAGGCAGAGGAGCAGTAAAAAGGCAAGGAGAAGCATTAGAATCTTTATCAAAGAGCGAAGGCAACAAAGGCATCAAGCTTGGGTCAAGTCTTGAACGTGTGGGTCAAGTCTTGAATGTGCGGGTCAAGTCGGAAAACTGGGTTCTATGAATACGAATAAGTGAACGAAGTTCCTATGAACTTCGTTGTGGATCAAAGTATGGCAGAACATGGATTTATTGAAGACGTGATTCCATCAACACATATCAGTGTGCGGGAGGAATGGACAATCGTAATCAAGTCGCAGAAATGATAGTGAGAGAATGGAGGCACCGGATTATGTCGCATTAGCCAGAACATGATTGGCGCACATCGCAATCGGTGACTTTTATATTTACATGTTAAGGCATCACAAGTTATACTGTTTAAGTTGTGATGCGATGAGGAGCCACGTGTCGGGCAGAGGTCCATGTGCATATCGCACATCACATGCGATATGATATAATTGTTAACAGTGTAGAAGTAAATGTGTGAAATGCCGATTTGCGATGGGTTGAATTTCGCAATGTGCGATAAGGTTTTCAGGTTGATTGTTGATAAGTTAAAATGTCCAATTTGCGATAAGACATAGAAATTGCGAAATTCGAAGTGCGGGAGATGACATGGCAAGATGATGTGGCAGTGACGTAGATATGAAGTGGCAGTGACATGGAGATGGCGTGGCAGTGATGTGGAAATTATGTGGCAGTGACGTGATGTAGAAATTATGTGGCAGTGACGTGATGAGGATGTCGCAGTGATGTGGCAAGGTGACATGGCACGATTACGTAGAGATGACATGAACCTGGCCCGCATATCGCATATCACAAGCCCGGGAGGATAAGCACCCAAGAACCATGTTAAAATGCCGAAGTGTGAAATGCGATAAGAGTATCAGATGTGATATGCTTCAAAGCTAAAGTCTAGAGGATTTAAAGTCCTATGTGGGACCCATTCGCATATTTCACATCTCTATCGGCGATTCTTATATTTATATGTTAAGATATTTCAAGTTAATTGTTTTAAGTTGTGATGCGATAAGAAGTGCGGTTTGCAATGCGATGTGATCACATATCGCATATGATAAGAGGAAAATTGTTATTGCTATGAGCCAAATCTTGCGAAATGCGAAATGGGGCCAGACGTGATACCTCTCAAAGGTAAATACTAATATAATTCAATTCCGGAAGTATGAGGTTTTCCATTGTTAAATCGCATCAAAGAGAAAAGGAGCCTTATAACATAGATCGCCTGAATGCCGAAATGCAATGGAAAGTGGACACGATGCATTATTCAAAGGAAATAGAACAAAGGGAAAAGGAAAAATCTGAACATTGTGGTAATAAGAAGACATGCATCATGGGTCGCGTAAGTAGAAAGACCTCCGGGCAGAGTCGGGTGTTGAGAAAATCAGAAGGTTGAACGCTACGGGCAAGAGAACGAAGGTAGCTAGGTCGAGTCAGGAAAAAAGGTGGTTATGCAACACAGTTAGAATATAACAATAGAAACATAAAATACAATGGGACAACAAGTAGAAGAGGACAAATGCACAGCAAAGCTAAGAAGCTGAAAGGGCTGAGTTGAAATATTTTGTATGAATGTAAAATTATTGATATATTTTATATTGTTTGTGATGCAAACGCAAGTCTCCAAGGAAAAGAAAAACTCCATTTGATACTGAAATAAATGTATATATTGTTGTAACATTCTGAATATGTTGAGTGAGGAAATGAGTGGATGGAAGGAAAAGAGTCATGCCTGTTCACTTCATATTCCCATATAGAATGAAAACAACCATGAAGTTATCTCTATAAATGATGTTATTGCAATGTGCATAGAGAGGTTATAGAGTGGAAGAATGAGAGTGAGCAGATAGAGATGATGTGCACATCCAGAGCTGATATGAAGCAGATATGAAGGCTAAAAAGGAAGAAGTGAAGAAGGAGTAAAACAGAGCTAATATCCAGGTAAATCAGCATATTATTTTAATGTAGTGTGATGGATTTGGAGCTTCCATATCAAGTTGTATATTGATAGCTGTCCAACTGTAGTTGGTTGAGGTAGAAGCCTCCTATGGGTTGTAGCCTGCATAAAATAGATGGGAGTTGGAGCTTCCATGCAAGTTGTAGCTTGCAGAAATTGAGGTAGTAGCCTCCTTTAGGTTGGAGCCTACAAAAAATTAGTTGTGAGAGGGATTTGGAGCTTGCCTTTGCATCACAACAATAATAAGATGTGGTTTTCCTCCCTTATGGGTTTCCACTTATATCTGTTGTCTATGTGCATGATGATTATGTGTTGATGTATTGTATTTAATTTGCTTATCACTTGTTGCCCACATATTAAGTTTGCTGATTCATTATATATTAAGTTGTTTATGAAATGGAGGTGTAAATAAGTTTAAAGAAGAGAGTTTTAAATGTCCATTAATGTACTAAACTAATTCACACCCCCCCCCCCCTCAGTTTAGCTAAGGGTCCATCAAGTTGGTCAATGGATTTGATGGATTTTACTGATGTAATTAATTCATGTAAATGTAATTATGTCACTTTTAGTTACTATAGGTAGATACATTGGGTAAAAGTGTATTTTTTGGATAAATGAATCAGTTTCACCAAAGTTAGGGATGAGTTTGTTGACCTCCCTAGTCTTTCGGTTTCCAGTTGAGCATTTTGTGGATCGGCTCCACAACTCAGGGAATCGAGCCCTGAGGTTGGTTGAGGTTGTTCCATGTCTATATATTTCACTTTTTGACTCATTTTAGAGGTTGGATGTTGTTTATTGATCATAGACACTAGTGTATTCAATTTTTGGCAGGAATATATTAGATGAGTTGCAGTTATTCTTTTGGGATTCATGTGGTATTGTAATTTGGCATAATATTTTCTTTAGTTTCATATATATTTATGTTTTTTACCTTTCATATTCATTTCAGCTCTATGATATGTTGATTTCTCAAGTTTGATAGGCATAATACATCTCTTATGCTCTGTTTTGGGAGAATCACCATAGTTTTTTTCAGTTTCTTCAGTTTAAAAGGAATTCATGCACTGTCATGCTCTTTTTAGCACCTCACCATTCTGATCCATCTCACTCTAAAACCCTGAAGTGTTAGACTGATTACCTACCTTGCTCCATTAGATGTCGTCAATTATGATCTTATTTTCGCTAACCTAGTTACCTCTTTGACCTAATTCACTCATCCAACACCCAAATCAACCAATCAAAACCCATCTGCTACTATACTTAGCCTAAAACCTAATTTGATCCAACCCTCTTGGCTGATATCCCTTGGAGAGAGCCCTCTCTTGCCTAGTAGGGATAGATACTTGGCTAATCTTGGTTTTTAGTTACCTTTGTTGGACTCTTCTCAGCCTTAGAGATCTGGCAGTGACAACAGAATCCTCGGGCCACAGACCTTGATTTATATTTCTCAGTGCTACCATCAACTCCATGTTTGATATTTAATATCCACTTTCAAGTCACCATGTATTTCCCCTTTGGTCTCAACACAACATCCCATACATCATTTTTCATGATTGATTCATATTCTTCGGCCATAGCATCTTTCGAAACTTGATATTTTATGCATTATTCAAAGGTGGGAGGCTTAGCTTATATCATAGTGCTCATAGTTTCAACATATCCCTAGTACCTGCATGGCTTATTTCTTTCTCTAAATGATATTTGAACGAGAGAGTGTCTCTCATTATCTTGCAATGTGTCACAAAGCCAAAGTGGCCTCTTCCAGGAAAGAGGATGACTTGGAGGAGGATTTAAGGGATCCATAGGTTCCATGGGATCATCGACAATGTCAGTCTCGGATTCAGGCATAGAAAGATCATATAAAATATCAATATCATCATTCTTCTTCTCAGGAGGAGGAGGTGGAGGAAGGTCCCTTGCTTTCCCAAGGGTATCATCTTCATCGAATGTTACATCATAAACCTTCCTTTGACCAGGAATATATATTCTAAAAGCTTTAGAATTTTCACAATATCCAATAAAAATACATTTTCTTCCCATGGCTTCCAACTTATTTCTTTTGTCCCTCGGAAAATAGAAATATATGGGGCATCCAAAGAAAAGGAGATGGCTAACATTGTGCTTGAAATCTGTGAACACTTCTTCGTGGGTATTGTTGTCCAATGGTTAATGAGGCGCCCTATTTTGAACATATATGGTAGCATTTTTTTCCTCTCCCCAAAGGAAATTTATAAAGTTTTGATCGTGGAGCATGTCATGGACTACTTCTACAATGGACATGTTCTTTCTTTCAGCCACTCCATTTTTTTCAGGAGCATACGGAATAATCGTCTCCTTATTGATACCTTCCTTCTTGAAAAAATAGATGAACTCATTCAAAATATACTCTCCACCATTATCGGACCTAAATATCTTTCTTTTCTTCCGCGTTTGATTTTCAACCAAAGCTTTGAACTCCTTGAATATTTTTAAGGCTTCATCCTTGTGCTTCAAATAATATATTAATGTATTTCTTGAGAATTCATCAATGAAGGTGATGTAATAGATATGGCCACCAATAGAATGTGCAGGCATCAGATCACATAAGTTAGAAAGAATAATATGGATGATGTCATTTGTCGTGTTCTTGCTAGAGGGGAATGGTCCCCTTGTCTTCTTTCCACTGGCACAACCTGAACATACTCAATTATGTTGGGATTGAACATCGAAAATACCAAAAACCAACTTATTCAATTTTGGAAGAGCATCATAATGTAAATGGGCCAATCTTCATTGCCATAGCTTGCCTAGATGATTTTTATCATGGACCAATGTTAGAATAGGTCTTCTAGTAACCCTGTAGATTCCTTCAAATCTTGATCCCAATTTGAATGCATCTCTCATAGTTGATCAAATAGGCCAAGTAAGAACCTTTCACAGATGAAGGCAACCCTCATCCCTTCGTCTTATAAAGTATATATTGATACCAAATTCTTATTCAATCCTGGCACATACATCACATCATGGAGCACAACAAATTCCACAAACTCCAAATGGACTTTGACAAACCCAAAACCTTTCACTGGATTAGTGTAGTTGTCTCAAAGAATAATTTTCAAATTTGACTCCCTCTCTACCAAATTAGAGAGAACTTATTTATACCCAAAGAAATGATGAGTGTCCCCACTATAGACCAACCAACTATCCCATGAATTCGGAGGAGAGGAAGTAGTAAGGGCATAAATAATAATATATTAGGATTCTTTTCCAACATTAATTTCATACCTAGAGTATCTTGACTTCTTTTGAGGACGAAAATCTTCTTCATGGTCGCTTGGAGGGTTTCTTATTCTTCTTTCACCTCTTCCATTCTAATCATTCCTCTAGTCATTTCTTCTTCTTCAGTCATCAAACTTGTTATTGTTTCTTCTAGTGTTTTAGCATGGAACATTGTTCTTCTCGAGGAAATGTTGAGCATAATTACCTTTCTTGCGACAATTGTAGCATTCAATGTGAGATGATATTTAATAATCCCTTCTTTCCGCATTTCGAGGTGGAGGTTTTATTGACTTGGATGGACCTATGTTTCCTTTATTCTTCTTGTTTTGAGTTACAAATGCAGCAGCCTCTCCCTCTCCATGTTTTTGAATCCTTCCTCTAGATATCATCCTTGATGCTTCTTGAGTGAATTTTCCAACAATATCATCAAATGATGGGAAGGCATTGTTGTTTCTTATGGTAGTAATGAATGTTTCCCAAATGGGAGGGAAACCTCTAAGAGTCGCAATCACCAATTCCCCGTCAGACACAGTTTCCCCTGCTCTTTGCAATTGATCTCTAAGGCGAATTATCCTCATAATGTAGGATTGCATAGACTCTCCCTTTTCCATATTTTTGTATTTGAGTTGATATTTCAAGGAAATGATTTCATTCAAATTTTTGACTCAATACACTCCAGTTATCTTATCATACATGTCCTTATACTTTCTCAAATTTCCAACATATGCAAGTAGATTATCTTGTAAACCATTAAATATAATTTTTTTAATTTTAAATCACCTTTCTTTTACTTTTTCTTGGAAAAAGCAAAAGCATTCTATGGAGGCTCAGGTAATTTTCCTTGAATGTACTCCAAAACATCATTGTTATTAGCTATGATCTCCAACCTGATTTTCCATGAATAAAAGTTAGATGAATCACCAAACTTCTCATGTTTCTTGAAGAAATAGGAAGACATCTTGACTTTATTAGATAGGCTCCTTCAAATTTCCAAATATGATTGCTTCAATTCTTGTTTTCTTTTTGGATTGTCCTTCACCTTAGCTCTAATACCATGTTAATTTTCACACTTCTCTATGATGTTTCAATTACCTTTAGCTCAATTCACTTCTTCAATTAGCAATTTTTTCAATAACAATTAATATTTCAATCATCAACAATAATTGAAGATAGAATAGTAAATGAAATGATAAAAGCAAAAATCAACACATTAACAAGTGACACTAGGTTTGGTCAAAGACCAAGGGAAAACACCATAAGGGGGAAGAAGCCTTTGAAAATTATTATTCTATTAGATTGTTATAAAATTTTCAGCAGAGAGTAAAATGAGCCCAAAATCGTCCAATAAAAATAACCCAATAACATTTAGAAATATGTTCCTAGCATCAATATATATCAGAGACAAATTTTCTCGTACGCGGCCAACTATGGTCATAAATAAAAAATTTCCCTAGAGCCATGGAGGAAGAGTTATGCATGTGGATAAGACCTTCCAACCACACCTTTGAGCCTTCTAGCATGCGGTTATAACCAAAAATTTCCTTTGACAAGGCTACGGCTAAGACCCAAAACCCTAGAACTCGTGCAAGCTTTGGACCTTATATTGTCGGACCTGTGTGAACCACTTTCCTCGACCTTACCTCATACCTGTGTGAACCAATCAATGATAAAGAGAATAATAATATGCTTGGTGATATTAAAATGAGCTTCAGGTCACTTGTATTTATAGGCTTCCAAGGGTAACTAATTTTTTGTTAGGCTAACCTGTCCAAATGTGCATATGTGGGATTTTCTTCATGAGTTCACTTTCCCTTATCCGATTTGAGTGCTTCAATAGTAAAAATTGGTCCTCTCAAAAATAGGAATATAGTCCCATATAGAATTAGAAACAGTGCAAACCAAAATAAAGAATGAAATATAGACAAAGGAGCTCAAATCCAAAGAAAAGAACTCTATTGGAAACTCTATCAGATGCATAGGAAAGAAGAGGAAGATTGGAGAATCAAATCAAGGAATCTTTTGCTATAAGGAGGAGAAAAACATACAACCCTCTTCCATAACCAAACAAAGGCACGAAGGAATAAAAATTGTGTCCAATATATCTACAAATAAGGGAATCTCTTGATTGAAGGGGTGGAGGAAGTAAAATAGGAATCTCATCAGCATTTTAAAAGGCTACTAATAATTGATCCTGAGAAAGCTAACTATGAGGAAATTCTAAGCTCCATCCAAAATTAGTCACCATAAAGCAACATGCTATCTTAACCAAACTTATCAGAGAGAAAGAAGTGCAAAGAGTAATTTTTACATTGCACCCTGATAAAGCACCAAGGTCTAATGGTTTTCCATATCCTTCTATAGGACTTAATGGGGGCTCATAAATAAGGATCTCCTAAAAATGGTCCAATACTCCGAAAAAAATAAAAATAAAAATAAATAAAATAAAATAAATTAGGAGGAGGGACCAATTTAACTTTAATTCCTCTAATTCCCAAGGAAACAAGACCCTCATCCTTTAATCACTTCAAACCAATTTCATTGTGCAACTCCTCATATAAAATTTCAACCAAAGTTCTTGCAAATCGACTCAAAGATATGCTTCTGGTACAGATATATAAAAATCATGGTGGGTTTATCTAATATAGACATATCGTAGACAATATCCTTCTCATCCAAGAAGTATTCCATTCCAGCTTTGTTAGAGGAGAACATGGTTTCAATCTCAAAGTAGAAATGGAAAATGCATTTGACAAGGAAAGTCACTCCTTTATTTTAGCAGCCTTGGAACGATTTGGGTTTGAAAATTAGTTCATAATTATGATCAAAACATGTGTTAATAAGCCATGGGTAGCATTTCTCGTAAATGGAAGGCCTAGTCAATTCTTCCAAAGCACTAGAGGGATAAGGCAATGGTGCCATCACTTGCACTTCCCTATGTCCTCATAGTTGATTCTCTTAGCAGGAAACTGGAACATGAGAGACAAAGAGGAGTGATTATAGGTACTCATATCAGCAAAGGAACCAAATGTATGAATCATGCACGATTTGAAGATGATACCCTCATGATTAGAGGGGCATCATCAATAGTGGCATGAAGGTTCAAAATAAATCTAGATCTCGTTCTTGAGGCATCAGGAGGACTCCTCAAAAATATTAAGAGCAACATATATGGCTAGAATACTTCTCTTAGAACTAATAATAATCTATCAAATATTTGGAATCTAATGCAAAACAGAATGGATGCATTTTAAATATTTGGTAATGCCCATATTTAGACATGCAATGAAAACAGAGGTACGGATTTAGATTTTGGATAAAATGAGAAAGAAAATGCAAAATTGGGGGACTCAATGGCTTAATCTAGTAAGGTGTACCATTTTAATCAAACCAAACCTAACCACTCTCCCTCTTTATCAATGTCTAACCCTACAAGCCCCATCTCATAAAGCAATCTAAAATCCTCATTAGGAAGTTTATTTTGTAGTGGGGGGAGGAATGAGACGAAAAAAAAATATAAAATCATTTTATTAGCTGGAACAAGGTCAAAGCCCCTTATGACTAAGGAGGGATTGAAATAAGGCAACCAATTCTAACGAATACATCCCTTTGAGAAAAAATTATTTATAGACTCATAATTGAGGGAGAAACCTAGTGGAAATAGGCCTTGGAAGAAAAAAATGTATCCTTTCGTCATCAACATTTTCTCAAATCCTCTATCACCCTCTGAAATTTCTCCTCCATTTGGAAGCTTTGAACAAATTTATTTCCTCTTATTAAGTCTTATACGTATTGTATTCATGGAAATGGGAAGGATATGAATATATGGGAACACCCCCTTCCACTTGACCTCCAACCTCTCAAAATTTTGGTTTGTTGATAGGGATATATTTTATTTGGATCAAATTTCACATTGTGAGCAAGAGGAAGCAATGTGGAAAGATTGGAAATCTCTCCCTGTCCTATATGGATTATATCATCACTAGAATGTTCTTGTAGAAAATATAAAGGTTGTTGCCCCAATCTCAACCAATAAGAACAATGTCTTCAACTGATATTTGTTTGGAAAATTCTAGAATGTTAAAATTGGATATAAGGAAATCCAAGAAGATATCCTTCAACAACTAGTTTGTCCTTATTAGAAGGCAGTTTGGAAATCTGAATGTTTACCCAAAGATCAATTTTTTTGCATGAATCTCCTCATGTGGGGGGGGGGGGGATTTTGACTGCTAAAAACATAAGGAAGCACAGCTTTCAAGGCCCCTCAAGATGCCCCCTTTGCATGATCTTCGAAGAAAATTTGCAAATTTTATTCCTTTTATGCCCCTTCTCCCAAGCCTATAGTAAATATATACTCAAACATATTCTAGGCCATTTAAAATATATTATTTCCCTTCCTAACTTCTTTGTATTGTGGAACTCTGGCTATCCCTATTTGTTCAAATATAAAACAAGTATTAGGAGCTCATGGAACACCCTTCCATCCATCCTCTACTAGTTGATTTGGTTAGCTAGAAATAAAAAACATATTTGAGCCCAAGAAGCCTGAGAAAAGAAATATATTGGCCAAGACCTAGAGCGTCAAATAAAAATCCATCGTTGAAAAAGGGAGCAATACTCTGGATCTAAATATTCTCCAAGAGATCGAGCTAAACGGGTTTCAATTTTTGCTTAAAAAAAATAACAAGCAACGCTTAATCGTCTAATGAAACCTCTCAATTTAACAAAGTGGAAAATTAGGCTCGGCAAGCAAGACTTTTAGAGATGGATTAAAGATCAGAGAAGATTGTATTTTCTTAGATGGAGCATCCAAAAACAATCCCAAAAAAGTAGGGGTTGGGGGGTCATCACAAACACTAACGGAGAAGAATAAACATCATATGAGTTGGGATTAGGGAAAGAAACCAATAGTTTGGCAGAGGCATGTGCTCTCCTCTTGGGCGTTTCAATTCTCCAAGATTAGAACATGGATCGCCACATAATCTTGGGAGACTCATCTCTGATCATAACCAAACTCACCAAAGTTTCCATTGTCAGCAATGTAGAGATCGAGCAAATCCTAATATGAGTTACACAACACCTAGCTCGACTGGAAGGAGTCTCATTCTATCACGTACTAAGGATGATTTTGGATAGACAAGCAAACAATGCATGCCTTTGAACCCAAAGAGAGGCTCAAATTAATGCAGACTTCAAGTTCATTCCCATTCCATGATTACAAGATCAAAAATATGCAATATAATGAAACTTTATCCATCATCTCCAAGTTCCAACCTCGAGACAACCAGAATTGTCTCTTGTAGAACTCAACCTCAATGAAGGACACTCACCCCTACAATTAGCAGGAATATATCCAAACATAGTTGGGCATATTTGATCACATTCAGCGGCAATGGAAGGAAAAGTGTGAATCTGCATGCAAATCAGAACTTGAAAGTCTAAAATCAAATGCAACCTCCCTTAGGGAGGTGCTCAACCGTTGCATCCAGTGTTGCTAACATATTTTTTTTGCAACTAAAAAATTCTATCTGGAACACCTCACAGGCATATATAGTCCTGCCCAGGATTGGACCACAAGGCCTGTGGGACCAAACTTTCCCACCTAACCATTCGACCACATCTAGCATCTGGAGAAGGTGATCTCTACCTCGCAAGAGATCATTTTAGCACACCACAACAAAATTGGAAACCTGGATCATAGGGTCATCTTACTAGAGTGAAATATTGTTGAGGAAAATGAATCAAACAATGGAAATTTGTTCTAGGAAGTAGGAGAAGATACCCCTATTAATTAGGTTGACTAAATGAGATAAGACAAAAACAAAGAAATGTAGAAGCATCTCCCACAACCTACACTCCTATCATCATGAAATGAAAATTTATGTTTTTTTGTTGCAATATGTTTGATGTTACTCAATCAACACAGTATTTCAACAATAATAGTAGTTTTTAGAATGTAAAACCATTAGAGGATCCTTCCCCTACAATGGACTTTATGTACTCAAGCCATTAGGCATTCACCTTTTTTTGAAACTAATACAATATATGTTTCTATTAAAAAAATTGTAAAAATATCAGTATGATTCTTATAAGCATTGGTTTTGTGTGGATACAACCATCACAATGGCATGGGCAATTACAAATGTAATTATTTTTCATAAATAATATTACAGGTTTTTTTCCTCGAAAAGAAAATATGCCCTAATAGTATAATTATGTATATTTTATTGTTATCTTGAATATGATGAGAAAATTGTATAGACTCCATAATATTTTCAAGATGTTCTAAGAAAAGATCATGTTTAATGTCTTCTTTTATGCTACCCACATAAGTTTCCAACAAATTTTCATCACTTATGTTATCCATCCTTGTGGCCAATACTTGAAATTCTGAATTATAATGTTTAATCTCACCTAACTACTTGATTATTGTTAGTTAATTGAAATAGCCTTGTTCCCAAACTTTCCCATGTTATGCTTCTTAGTCTCTTGTAAATAAGCCCCAAATATAATGGTAACAATGAGGATTCCTTTTAGCTACCCATTGATACCTTTCATATGGCTTTATCTCAAAGTTCTAATTTATTATGTGAATCCTTTACTTATCATCCACAACATTATGTTCAAAACATTTGTATTTATTTCACGTATGTAAATACCTTTATTTAATCAAACTTATTTAATTCAGCCTTGGGAAATTTCACTCCCTTTGAAACCATCCATAAATAACTCCATTATTAGAGTTAAAACCCTTTGAAAATTTATTACTAGCAATTGCACCATCATCAAATGTTGCAAAGGAAACGCCGTAAGATTCTTAAAGAGATCCAATAGAGATTGTTATTGTTGTTGTGGAAGTAATTGATAAATCAATGGCCTGGGTAGATGAAGGGAGCATGCAGTATGGAAGGTCTAATGTTAAGAATGTGTCTAATTCATCACAACCAATTTTAGCATCCCCTTTCAACATGTGTACAGAGAAAGGATTGAGATGGCAGATGGTCTTTCCAAAGATGCTGTCTTGTTGGATCCTGGGCGCTGGCACATAGTGAAGCTGAAGATGGTCTCTCAGCTAACTATTTTCATTCATTTTTCCTTCAAGTCTTGTGCTCTGGTCTTTTCCGAGCTTTAAATCAGTCATTTTTGGGAATTAATGATCTCTATTGTTTTTTATGCTGAGAACTCTTGTACATGAATTTTTCTGTATAAATTCTTGCTTTGAGGATTGTTCTGGAAATAGTGGTCATGACTCATATGAGCGCACAAACTTCTAGTTTATTGATTTTTGTTTGGGACATAACGGGGAAGAATTATATAAAAATACACAAAGATTAGCAAAGCAAAAAGAACAGATAAAGAGCAAGTTTTTTGAACAACGAAAACTAATCTAACATTTCGGTATTTATTCATGCAAAAATATCCTTAATTTATTTGCCACATGTATGTAGACAAACTCATATTCTCCAAGCTCCAACAATTTGTGGTTTTCCTATTATTGAATGTCATATACAAAATGCAATGTTGAATAAATTCCTTCAAGTATTCTCAACATCAACCCCTCCAACATCCATGTAACCACTACCAAAGATATCACCTTGCCTAGAATAACCTTGGGCAAACATATTCATATATATTCTCTTTCAAATCAGGGTTTACCTTTTAGAGAACTTTTAATAGGTTGGAAATTCAATATCATGTGAATGTAGATAGATTTGAAAACCAAAATGCTTGTTATATTTGGTCATTCCTTATTGGTTGGTTAGGGTATGATGATACAATTGTTAACCAAGGTTGAGGTATGATGATATTATTTTTTAGTCAAGGTGCAATAGCTTTGTTTTAGGAAAGTATAATTTGCATACTAGGCACATTTTCTACCCCTAGAGTTTTCATTGCACTCACCTAAGGCTGTATATGCTTTTCTCTCTCCCATAGATCAAGCTTCATTTCAAAAATAATATTTTAGCTAGTTATCTTTATTCATCCAAAATGTAAATATATTTGGTTGATATGGATGGGTCATTTTTACTTTGTTCTTTTGGGGCCTTGAAATGGGCGAACCAAGAAGAAAGTGAGGAGTGAGTTTGTTGTTGGAGGGTCTTACACGGCCATATAGCTGAGCCACTGTAAATGTATGTATTCGAAGAGAGTGAGGAGTGAGTTTGTAGTTGGAAGGTCTTACACGGCAATATAGCTGAGCCACTGTAACTTAACAATGTATGTATTTTTATTGTGATTTAATTCATGTAATATATTGTTATTTGATGTATGTATTTTTTTGTGATTTAATTTATGTAATATATTGTAATTCAAATATGTTATTGTAAAAAAATAAAAATTATTGCATTTTCTTCTCATTCCTAATTTTGTAATGGCACTAATTCTTTTGGGATTTTACTTTTTTATTATTGAAATTTGATGTAAGATTAAAATTTTTGGTTATTTAAAATGCTACACAAATCAATTCAAATCTTAAAAATCTCGGACACATTTGAATTGCAAAAACTCTCAGACTTATGATTATAACAAATTTGCAGGTAAAATAAAAAGCATGAGTAAACTACGGTTTGCTTTAGTAGCAATTAATTATTTTTATTAAAAAAATTAGAAATCAGTGTGAGAAACCGTTTATCTATTAAAATAGATTTAATTTTCAATTTGACCAACGAGAGTTCCGGCATAGAGATTCGCTGATATACATCTGTTCCTGGAAGGCGCCCTAATACCTGGTCATCAATCCATGATTCAATCCAGACATCAACGTATTACAATATCAACTCAAAAGGCGGACACGTCAGCGTTATATCTTAATTAGTGCATGATAAACATCGCACGTTTCATCTTTCTCTTTAAAAATTTCATATGACGATCTCTTCGGATAATCTGGAGCTGGGTAACATGTCTGCCATATACTTTGCCCATCGAACCTACGCTTGTTCTGCAATCTGCCCTTATATTAAAAACTTTCTTGCACCGCTATTTCCTCATTGACTTTAAATATGAGCAATTCAATGCCTTAAAAAACACACTCCTTATTTGTTCAGAAATTCTGGGAATATTTTCCTATAAAAGGCCTCATGGATATGGATCAAATATGTCTATGGCCTTCTCCTGAATATCAAATTCTCTGCATCGTCGTCTTCATTGTGTGTACAATATAGATAGACATGTATACCACAATATCAATGGCGGCCTACAAGCAAGCAGCTGCTGCAATGAACGAGAATAATCAGGAGACCGGAGTTCTATTCCCACCACCGGAAGGCCCCTACTCTGCTTATCTTGTCCTCCCTTACTCTGCTTACTCTGCTTATAGTTAGTCCAAGCATCGACTTCAAATTGAAATGCATCTCCAGAGGGATTAATAGGCAAATAGTCCCGACACACAGAACATTCAACGATTATAATTAAATAAACTGCTACCCCATATATTTTTCACATTGAACTTATGAAAAATGTATTCTTAAATATTTTCGTAAATAGAAATGAACAATGTATCCTTAAATCTTTTCGTAAATAAAAATCAAGCCACGACAATGTACTCAAGCAGCTGTGAATATATATTTTGAAAAAAGCAACTGGGAATAGAAAAAACCGAATCGACGGTCGGGGTCCGCGTCTGGTTGGGAACTTTTGAAACGGGTGAGGAGACGGCCATGGCTTACGATCAAGTTGCCTATGCCATGAGGGGCTACACCACCATTCTCAACTTCCCAGTTGAAGTCGATCGCAGCTCCTTGAATAATTGTCCGGTTCTTCCAGCTTCAAGCCTCAAATTCTCCGGCAGCTTTTCCGAGATATCTTCAGGTGCGGCCACCTCGATTACTCAGCTTTGCGACTGCAACAGCTGGGTCCAACAGCTCGACGAATATCATACCAGCACAGCCTCTTCGCCTGCGTTGCAGGTACGATGGATGAGGAAGCGGTCGTTACAAACGAACAGGTAATCACATGAGAGGCAGGTCGTTACAGACAGTTAAATCAAGAAGTCAGTTGAAGATCCAAGGGCGGAAGACATTTCAATCGTCTAACAAAAATCAAAGGGCTCATATTATGACACGAGGACACCCAGCAAGGTTCTTTTCAAATAAAGACGCCTACGGCGTAATTATTCGAGATTTGTTCAACCTTATTATTACTTTTATTTTCATGAGTCCCTTTGATCGCATTATCAAAATTAGGGAGCCTTGAATCTAGGGATTGTATGATCAATTTTAGGGAATCTTGCAATTGTTCCTTAATTTCATCCATATTTTATAACAATTGCTTTAAATTTTTATCCATCTTTTGTTCCATGTACTTTTTAATAGATCCTTACATATGTGAAAATTACACCTTTTATAGCATAGTATAACATACTTCCTTAACTTCAATCTCCAACTTAGATACCTAGTCTAGTATGTTCTCTCTTTCTTCATAAGTCATGGTTGAAACCTTTGGAGGTTTAGTTGGTGAAGTAATTCTTGGATCTTTCTTTGGAGCCATGTGAGAAAATATTAAGGCCCATATGTTACCTCTTTGTCACAGGTCATGAGGACATGGCAATGCCAAGTACTATAGCTCTTTGTTATAGGTGTGGGTTCCATAATAGTACTTGACCCAATATCTCGTGACACTAAGGAGACTCAACCATGCCCTTAGCCATACTACCCAACTAATCAAGTACTAGAGAGTGGTCTCGGTGTTGTTGTTGGTGTACTATACAAAAAAAACTGTCAATAAGCTTATCTAAATTTGGTTTTAGGTATACATGGGGGACTTCCTATATACCCAAAGTATGTGGAATCGAGATTATGAATACAAGTATGGTATGATGCAGTACTACTTAAATGGATACCAACAAGGGTTATAGGGGTTTCCAACAAAGTGAAACCATGTGTGGTTTCTATGTCACAATTTTACCTATTGAATGAAAAATCATTATGTTATTTAAATATGTCAAAATGCATCTCTAAAAAAAACAAGAGTTTGCTAACCCTATAAAAATCCCGCAAGATCAATTGAAATTCCAAAACATATATCTCATAAATTATAACGAGTTGAACTTTTCTTTTTTTAATCAACATGTTACTTGTTGTGTCACTTTAAGGTTTTTTAAATTAGTCTAAAACTTCACCGAAAAAATTATAGTGAAAATTGTAGGATGGCTCTTTAAAAAGTGAATTCAAGATTAGTCACAAACCTTATCATAGACTATATCTCCAAAAATATAATGAACTAGAATTTAAAATTTATATCTCTTCTATTATGATATTTATTCTTAGTCTCCATGAAATTTTACTAACTAAAATCTTCCAAAAAAACGATATAGAGAAAATAAAAAGATGACTCGTTTGAGACTAATTTCAGGATTAGTCACAAACTAACTTTGATAACCTATATATCATAAATTATAGTGAATTAGAAATATATAATTTCAAAACATATACTTCTTGGTTTAGTGACTTAGCAATCTTACCATTAAAAACCAAACTTTTACGCAAAATTGTATTGTTGAATGTTTCAATCCATTATTCATTGATATTCGCCCTTAAATAATTGTTAGTTTTGTGTATTATTGATCATATTGATATCAAACGTTGAAAAACATGGATCAACAAAATCAAAGAATCTCAAGACCCTTAAAATTCTATTATCTAAAATTTCCAAGAAACAAAATCATAGCAAAACTTCCTAAATGTCTTGATGGAGGAGAAAAATACTATCACTGTATGCTCTTGATACCAAATGTTATGATACAAGTGTCCTAAAATGATGAAAAATCAATGAATACATTCTATTTTAAATAGGAAAACTTCATTTTGCAATTAATCTAATGGATAAGACAATATATGATGATATTAAAACTAAGTGTCCTTGGTGTATATATAAGAGACAAAGAGTACAATTATAATGAAACAATTTAATTAAAAGTTTTAGCCAACTTACTAAAATAACAAAAAAAACTAATATTGAATGTTTACTAGAGTTAAAATTTG
Source organism: Pinus albicaulis (assembly GCA_034641835.2). Lineage (NCBI taxonomy): Eukaryota > Viridiplantae > Streptophyta > Pinopsida > Pinales > Pinaceae > Pinus > Pinus albicaulis. Next base: position 77,821,099 of record CM076581.1, on the reverse strand, counting down.
GTATAAAGTTGAAACAATTTAAGTCAACTTTACTCAATCAACTCTCAATGTCCAATGAATCCCAATTTCTCTATTTATCTTTATGAATATTGAATGAAAATGTCCAAGAGTTACTACAAGTTACTCGGAATTGAGATGACTCAAACACTGAATGTTAGTGCTTTGAAAGTACATTGCAATTATGTTGTGGAGTGTTTATAAAAATGACAAAAGCCATTAACAATTCACAGTAACGAATTCGAATTCTTTTCTTTTTCTCTTAGGAACAATTTTAAATTTGTTAATAACTTGAAACAGTGAGACAGTCCATAATGTGCAAAAACCGAGAAGTTCACAATCATGATTGATACTTTTAACACGTGTGAATTAGCGTCAGGAATATGTGTATCTTAAAGACCCATCCAACATGTAAACCATAAAAGAGCATCCCAACATTGATAATGTATTGTAGATATCACATATTTAATTCATGTCTCAAATTATCAAATGAAAAGAGAGCCATATACGATTCTAAAAATTCAAATTTAATATATGATAAAAAAAATTAAGTCTGTGTCGTTAGTAAATTGACATGTGTTCAAATCTCATTGGGTTAATAAGTACGTCGGTTGGAAAGAGATATGCAACTTTAAAAAAAGAGATAAACTAGCACTTGCACGACCATGCAAAGGGAACGCCGGAGGCGTACGCAAGCTAGAATCTGACAGAGTTGACAGCTTTCAAATTTATATTGGTTGGAGGGACAAACACATGTCAAAATCTCATTGGTAGGAAGGGCGATAGTCAAGCTCTCTTATTGGCTGGGGTGAACAGTGTTTGCCCACCCAAAGCCAACAAAGAGAACGCCTCCGGCATAAAAATTTCAAAGAGAAACTTTTTGTGATGAATATAAACCCCTCTAAAACTATTTTCAAATTTTTTGAATAGGCTTTTACATTTTAGATCAAATCAATAAACTATTATTCAAGAGAAATTCTTTGTGATGAATATAGAGAGTCTTAAGATTACTCACAAATTTACAATTACAATTAAATCAAATTTATTGCATATTTGTAATATATGTCAAACCAATAGATTATTAAGTAATAAGAAATTATTTGATAAACTATGTTTATTTTAAGCTTGTTGTTTGATAGTGATTGAGCTGAGGGGTTTATTCTACAGTGTAGTATAAGGGTTATGTGTAATTTGTCCGTGCTTAATTTGGATTTGACACGTGTCCTTGTAATTTGTCCATGTACAATTTGGAGTTGACATGTGTCCCCAAACCTCACTGCTAAGCACGTCCTCTAGGAAGAGACATGTAACTTATAAAATTAAAAGAAAAAGAAAAAAAAAATTTCAAAGAGAGACCCTTTGTGATGAATATAGACACCCTTAAGACTATTCTCAATTTTTTGAATAGGCACTTACATTTAGATCAATTTTATTGCATGTTTGCAACATAAGTCAAACCAATAAACTATTTTTCAATAGAAACCCTTTGTTATGAATATAAACACCCTTAAGACTACTCTAAAATTTTTGAATCAGTTTTACAATTAGATCAAATTTATTGCATGTTTGCAACATATGTCAAACCAATAGACTTTTAATTAATAAGAAATTATTTGATAAACTATATTTATTTTAGGCTTGTTGTTTGAGCTGAGGGGTTTATTCTACAACCTAGTATGAGGAGATGTGTATTTTTCCGTACTCAATTTGGAGTTGACAGGTGTCCCCAAATCTCACTGGGTTGCTAAGCACGTACGCTGGGAAGAGACATGTAACTTATAAAAAATAAAAATAAAAAATTCAAAGAGAAACACGTTGTGATGAATATAAACACCCTTAAGACTATTCTCAAATTTTTGAATAGGCTCTTACATTTGGATCAAATTTGTTGCATGTTTGCAACATAAGTCAAACCATTAAACTATTACTCAAGAGAAACCCTTTGTGATGAATATAGACACCCATAAGAATACTCTCAAATTTTTTAATAGGTTTTACAATTAGATCAAATTTATTGCATGTTTGCAACATATGTCAAACCAATAGACTATTAAGTAATAAGAAACTATTTGATAAACTATATTTATTTTAGGCTTGTTGTTTGACAGTGATTGAACTGAGAGGTTTATTCTACAACTTAGTATGAGGGTGATGTGTAATTTGTCGGTGTTCAATTTGGAGTTGACACGTGTCCCTAAAAAAATACTTAAAATTAAAAAATAAATAAATAAAATAAAAATTTCAGCTATAATAAAAACCTAAAAATAATATAGGGTTGGTTTTAATTAAAAACATTATTAAAATCAATAATCTTCACTTTCGCTTTTGAAGTTATAAATAAAATATTTTCATGTCTATATTAAATAATATAATTTTATATAACTTCAAAGAGATAAAGTAATTAAAAATTTTAAAAATATTATATTTCTTTAATCAATATTTCACTGTTTGAATATCCATATTTTTTTTTTGTAAATTATACTAATTCTATTAAGAAATCATATGGTACAAAGTGAAGTTACAATCATGCGAAGCAAGAAACAGGGGATCGGTCCTGAAAGTAACCAGGAAATAAGCAAAAAGGATTTAGAGGAGAAACAGGGAAACAGAAGGAGATGATCAGTGGAGTCTACCCAAAGTGGGTTGAGCCCTCAATACGACGTTTTTTCCCTTTCTTTTTGATAACTTTGACCCATCCACCTTGGGGTGAATGGGCAAGTACCACTTGAAGACTGTTGTTAATTGTAGGAGGTGTCTCCTTATCCGAATCGGATGAGGAGGATTCATGAGTGTGTTTCTGTGTGTTCGAAGAAACAGTGGGTCCCTCAGGGCTAGCCGAGGGCGCGTCCTTTGTCTGATTTATAGCCTCCACTTCATCTTCAACCTCCTTCTCATCTAAGCTGAAGGACTCAATGTCATCCATGGGTGGTGGATCGCATGGTTTCCAGCTTTTGGATTTTGGTTTGTGATTTCCTTTCTTCTTTTGGGCAAGGAACGTGGTGCAAGTGTTCTGAAGGTGCCCTATTTGATGGTAGTGACGGCATCGGAAGTCAGTGTTCTCATAGTCCAGGGATTGATTCCACATGAGATCGCCAACTTTGAGATTGATTAGTTTAGGGGGACCTTTACTGATGTCTATTTCAACGCAAATTCTACCATAGGTGTATATTCCTTTCTCCCCCCTGGAGGGATCTGTTTCTAGAAAGCGGCCCAGGGTATCTCCAATTCCTTAAAAAACAGAGTAATGCCATAAGTGCACTGGTAAGTTTGGAAGCCTGGCCCGGATAGGGAGCTTAGTAACAACTACCATAGAGGGATCAAATTCTGGAAACCAAGGGGTGAGGAATAGCCCTGTCGATCCCCAAAACCAAGGACCCCCAGTTAGGGCCTTTTGAAAATCTTCGTCAAAAGTAAACAAAACTATGAAGAAACCCTTTGAGCAAAAGAAAACCATGTTTTTATTGGTCCATGTTGAATGAATCCATTGGTATAGATCTGTTGTGCGAGGCCACAAACCATTAAAGCGACAAATAATGGTTGATTCTGAGAACTTTTGTAGTTGATCTTCAAGAGTTGGGTGGGAGATTTCTATGGAGGGGGCTTCCTCTAATTTATCAACCAAAAAAGGCTTGGGAGCCTCAGAGGGTTGAGTAGATTTCTTGGGGGTCTGAGCATGGACAGTGTCTTTGTAAGAGAAAGCTGGAGCAGAAGATGGTTGCCCAGCTGCTCCCCCTCGCAGACGAAGGGTTAAAACTATAGAAGTATTTCTTTCAATTTTATAAAATGAAAGGGGAAAAGAGTCCTCTAGTTGTTTACCTCCATGAAGAAATCTCTGGAAAGCTGAGGGGATTCCCAATCTGTGTTCAAGGGCATGCGAGAGGTTATGCACCCAATCCATTGAGCGCACCCAGTGGAGCATGGTTCTGCCCGAAGGAAGCGATATATGTATTTGAAAAGGAGGGAGAGAGGGATCTAGGTCATTCTGGCAGCCAGAGCGCATCCTAAAAGCCAGATTGGTTGTTATTTTTTCCTTGTTGTCGCCCAAGACGTTATTTTTGCATTTTCCATCAAACCTGGTGCTAAGGCAGATCTGGCTGATTAGATTTGGGGGCGTGCATTGTAGTTGTGCACAGCTGGAATGCGTAGGCAGGCTAGTACCCATGTTTTCCTACGCTATGGCAGCTACTGCATGTTGATTCAGAGCATTCGTAAAGTTTCTAACTGGGCAGGTAGTCGACCCCCTCTGATCTGCCTCTTCACCGTTGTCCTACGCGTGAGGTGCCTTCGCATCCCTGTCTGTTGCAGAAAATGCACAGTATTTTATTTTTCTAAGGGTCGCACGAATCTGCTTCCATTGATCTCTAAAAAGGTTGCGCGCATTGTTGGGCTAGAGAGATGGTGGGGCAGAACCAGATCTTTGGGCTTCGAGAGCCTTGTTGCGACTCAACCCCTTGACGATGACAAGGAGCCTGTAGTCACAGGCGTATCCACTAGGGTTCATGATAGTCGTCGAGTTTTTTCTCAAGAGCGGATTCTTCGAATTGAATATCCATATTAACTAATATATTTCAATATAAATTATATATATAAAGGGGAAAAAAACATATCTAAATACTTTCATTACTTTTTAATAAGAGAAGTGTGTAATTCATTCAATTTTTAATATAAAATATTATTAATAACAAATTATTCAAAAATACAATTTAACAATGAAAATTTACACATGGTTTATATATAGAGACAAAATACCACTATAGATCCATGTAAATGACGGATTTATCAAGCACTAAAAGGGATTAAATCTCTTGATGTGTAAATATTTTTTCAAGTTTTTCATTCTCAAAATAGGTTTGCATATAATGCGGTTTGATCCCTCTCTACTCTGCTCTTGGCAAATCCGTGATTTAGATTGGAAGATCCGTGATTCAGAGGATCTATACTGATTATTATTCAAAAGAGAACAATATTGTCATCTAATGCTTCAAATGTCACTAGAAAGAGATGAAGAATAACTATTATACTACAACTTATCATACTAACAATTTAATGGAAACAACAATATATGATACTAAACCCAATAAACCCAAAACTAGGATACTAAGTAAATTCTTCATGTAATTCGTATGTTGAGATATGCAATGTGCTAGTTGTGAAACTAATGATTTATTGTTTCCATTCACAAGTAAATTTTAGGACAATGAGGAACTATGTCAAATTTCGTTGGGCCACGACATCTAGAAACCATTATGTGATTAACTTTTACAATATATCCATGATTGTGTATTGAGAATGTATGCAAACAGAAAGAGATTAATGCACCACCAACAAATTATTAAGCATCAAGTACCATAGTTACACCTAAGTAAAACTCACCAATAAATAAGTGTTAGATAATGTGTTTGTCAATTGGAATTATCTCAGGCGATTGGGAAAAAGGATGGTTATCTCCCCCACCTAGGTTCAACTTTCCGTAAGTGGCATGATGATGGGAAATATTGTTGTAATGGCTATGTTGCTATGAATATTTTTGTATTGAACCTCACTCTCGCCCTCGAGCTGAGAGAGAGGATGATTTCCCTTGAAAAAAAAAAGTGTTAGATAATGTGTTTAGCAATAGATGTGCATGTTAGTATCTATATCTTAAGTTTAATCATTATTCCAAACTTCCACATTCAAATCTTCGCATTAGAATGTCTAAATAATCAACCAAATAGAGCTAAAAAATCATCGTTCCATATATTAGTAAATTTATTTGCCAGAAACTAACTTGATTTATTACAAAAATAAATGGAATGAAAAATAAAATATTGACTAGACTATAGAAATAAGGTCAATTGAAAATCTAAATACTAAAGGATAAAACACCTAAACAATGGCTAGCTCGTAGACCTTTAAGTAAAAATAAAACTAAATCTAAAGATAAGATTTGTGGAATTTAATTTGATCTATTACAATATTAAATGGATGGAAAAAATAAAAGATTAACTATAAATATTTCATGAAATAATTTGTTCTAACCATTTCAGCTATGGGGTCTTGAAAATATTTTGCAATGTCTATTTCTACAAAAGTTATTGAAGTCCTCAACTTCAAAAATTGCTAAAAAGGCATCACTCTAGAGATGATAGAACTACAAACTCAAACCAAAATCAACCTTGAGCAAAAAAAAATTATCCACTACATTTATTCTAAAGATGCAAAACCCTAATATATTTTTTTCTAATGTAAATAAAATTTAATTTAAATCCATAAAAAAAGAAATAGACTTAAGCATCATACCTCCTTTGCATTTTCCTCTATTTGTAATGGATCTAACGTCATCAACCTTACAACTCTATAATATCTATTGATTAAGCTTGCAACTCCATAATCCATTTTACAAAACCCTCAAACATTACTCAAGAAAAAAGAAAATTATACATACAAATGGCAAGAAGACTTTGACTTTATGTTCAACAAGAAAGAAAAAAGAAGGGGACATCCCCTTTATACAAGAAAAGAAACCTCCAAAAGCACAATTACGATAACGTGAGCTAAAGAAAAAACTACATGCTCATACCATGTGCTAGATAAAAGCCATGAGATCAATACCTTGTCAAATCAAAACTAAGGGAGAATATCTCAAATTGTTACAACACATCCTCAAAAGTGGGATGCCTTTTTCATAATGAGCAAATGCTTAACTAATTCCATACATAACAATGTTACCAAAATAAGAATTTTATGAAGTTTTCGGATTTTGTAGAGTTCACATCAAATCATGATTTTTATATTGATTTTGAAAAGTGGTGATGCACATTACCTTTTTTTTCATACTTAAAGTCTATTCTTTTTTTCAATCATTGTTTTAAGGGTCAAATATCATCAATACAAAAGACAAACAAAACCCGCTGAAATGGAAAAATGGTGATGCAGCATCATCTTTTTTGGAGTTAAAATTTAAATATTTTTCAACCATATCATTGAAAAATGTCAAGCATTTCCCAAATGAACAACGACCAGCTCACAATACAATCACCGAACAACCCAATTTTTTTTATTAATAATTTTTTTCAAGCTTTTTTATTTTTTCAATTAAATATATAATTTTTTTTGTTTTTTTATTTTTCATTTAAATATATAATTTTTACCTTTTTTATTTTATTTTTTTTATGGATTTTTAACTCTTTTTCTAAAATTTATTTCTTTTCGTAATTTTTTTTTAAATATTTGCTTTCATTTTTTCTATTTTAAAAAATGGTTTGCAACATTTCTTATATATATATATATATATATATATATTAATATTTGTTTTTTATTTATTTTTTTCTATTTAAAAAAATGATTTGGAATTTTGTTTTTAATTATTTTATTTAATTTATTGTGTAAAATTAAGAATTTAAAAATATTGTGTTACATCATTTTTTAAGGTGTTTTTATAATTTTGTGTACATTAAAGATGATTTTATAAACCATAGTTAAAAATATATTGCAAATTTAGCGCTCTATTAGAAAAGGATCAAGTCGTCTCTGTTAAGATGTCAAAAGCACCATAGAGGTGGCAAGAGGGGAAGGGGTACTCTACTGTTCCAAGGAGGAAAAAGTGTTCAAATACTTGTGGGGACTTGGTCTTATGAAAAATAATCAAGCAGAGATATATGGTCTCTACTAGGGACTTTTGGTAGCCATAGAACATTAGGTGTACACACTTACAGTTATGGAGGATTCTCTAATAATCTTGCATCATCTGCTCAAAGGCTCTCTCCCAAAATAAAAATTTATGGAAAACATCATGAAAAGAAACAAGAATTGCAAAAGATATCCCATCCGAAACATATTTTTATGTCTTAAGAGACTTCAATAGAGAAGCCGACAAGTATGTTAACGAGGGATGTTAACTAAAGATAGGTGAATTAAATATTAATGGCCAAATTAGGCTTGGTATAATTCCCTAATGGTGAATGAAGTAAAAAAAAAATTAATTAAATTGGTTGATACAAGAAAATATAAAAGTGGAAAATTAGAGGACCCAAGTGACTTCGTGGCAACCCCAAGAAAACACATTCATCCAAACAAGCCAACTCTTAAATCCCACATGTCATAAACCATAGCAATTAAGGTGATGGACATTCAAAGTATAGAGTACCCAATCTTACAAATATGGTTGTATCATTCTATTAATATGATTCAAGCAGAAGAAATTATGAAGTGTTATGGGGTACAAGACCGGATTGAATGTGGAGCTCCATTATGGAGTTGGCTCGTGGTTATCACGTCGCAACCCTCTCCTAAGCCTTGTATTTCGGTCTTCCTTATTTCAAAATTGAGTTGTGGAAGTTGGGCATCTTTGACGAATTCGCAAGTTTCTGTTGACAATAATTTATTTATTTATTTTGGATGGGGACTCCTTTGTGACCTTCTCCATGCAAGAAACATTGTTTAGAAGAATAGTTTTAGTGATAATTTAGAAGGGAATACTCTTTTAGAACATAATTCCGAGGAACATCGGTGACGTTCGTAAATTGCATGTTACTTGTGTGCTATAGTAATTGTTACCATGTGTAGCTTGTGTGGTTGAAAGGGGCAATAGTTCAAATGGTAGAATGTTTTTTATCTGTACCTGCGAGATTGTGAAAGAATTTCTCTGCTATTGTAACCTCTGATTTTGGGAATGCTAGCTACAGTGTAGTTTGTGTCGTTGCAAGGGGAAATTTTTCAAATGGAGGAATGTTTTTTTATCCTACATGTGATATTGTGAAAGAATCTCTCTACTATTGTGACCTATGGTTTTAGGATCATCATCTACATTGTAGTTTGTCGTGGGGGACAATGGAGCCTAGATAAGGCTTGAAATTTTTCTGTGAGTGATCTCAACATTGTTGTGGTGTAAGGTCATGTTTCCCTTGTGACCCTTAGCTTGCAAAATCGCAATTTATTTGGCCTCAAAATGGACCATATTACAACTATTAGACAACTGCATAAAATGAAAAAGGGTTGTAAATGAAAAGTCCTTTTAACTCAATGTGCTCAATGGGTGGATATCATTGAGTTGGACATCTTGACAACCATACTAGAATAAAATTATCAAACCACAATTTCCAATGAGCTAAATGATATTCAAGTATTGAAGCCAAGAGCAAGCCAACATGAAGATGAAATGGATGCTTTAAGAAGGGATATTGAGGAGCTTAAAGACCATATCAAGAACCTCACTCTCAGCTTAAGTGATTTGGCAAGCTCAAGCACTTCAACAACTGTTAATTACCCAGATTTAAATGAACCTCTCCAAGACAACATCGGGTATAGTCATTAAAGATTTCATAATCAATTAGTAGTGTTATGTGTTGTAAATTTTGTATTTTGTTGGGTTAGTTTTGTAAGGTATTCACCTATAAAACCCCTTATTTTGTTGCTCAAATATAGTTGCCTCACAAAAATCATGTATTCTTATTGCAAAAGGAGAAAGAAACTAAAAAAGATTGTTGAATTAGCTCTATAATGTGATGTATTTTCTAGGAACAAGATCCAAAAAATTATATATTACAAATACTATTTTCGATTAAAAATAAAAGAAATTCAAAAGTGCTATACTTCTAGCCATTAAAAAAAAAAATACTCTCAATAGAGTGACGCTTTGATTTTTAAGTATCGATTAAGGTTTTTTTGTACTCATGATATTTGGCTTTAATTTCATGATACAAAAATGTCAAAATTTTATGGTTTTTCAAAGTAATGGTATTTGATCTTTAATATCATAGTTGAAAATTGTTTACATTTTAAGGTTATTATAATTTTAGTTTTTAAAATCATTGAAATTTTAACCATAAAAAAAGTGATGCAACTTCACCATTTTTATTTTATTTCAATGTGTTTTTGATGTATTTTGCACAAAAATAGGGGAGTTCTTATTTTGAGGTTATAATTCTCCATAAGTTAGTAACATTGTTACATGTGATAATTTTCATGCAACAATTTCACCAACATAATAACTGAATGAAATTTTGCACCATTTTGGAAATCTCACAACCATTATGCATCCAATGGTGTTGTTATGAAGGAATTTTAGGCACTTTGTCAAAAAAATAACTACTCATAAGGCTAATCATCCTCAAAATATGTGCTAAAATTATCTCATAACCACCTCTAATTGTGAGAATATTTTTCTTCCAAGTGGCTCATGCATGGTATGTATGCTAAGAAGTGCATGATATGATGATGTGAACACCTTTGTGATAATGTGGCATTTTCATTATCCATTGTATGCTATAATGGATCCCAATGCACATAGATCCCAAAAAACAATGACATGGACACCAATGCTTGTAGATATCACTATATACAAGTACATGGATCCCAGTATAAGTACATAAATATGGAGTTGTCTTCCCAGGCAACAGAATAGCCCGGACGGCAGGTTTTTGCCGGAATCCGGCTCAGTAAAATTCAAAAAATGAGGTAGTTACAATGTTTGGAATCCATTTTTGAGAGTGGAAATGGATTCAGCACTATCAAAAACCCTTAGGACACCCAAAATACTGAAGTTTAACAACTATAAACAAGATTTTGATAAAATCTGTCGGAATTTTTCAAAATCTCTGCCGGATTCCAGACCATGTTGTTACTTTTTTAGATTACGGCCATAAATATTGAGTCATATTGCATGGATCCCAAGGCATGATACATGGATTACAATGTGTGGTGCCCCACTTATAATAATGAGTCAAGCTCTAAAACAATCCATTGCGTGCATCACATAGATAATTCATTCTTGATAGCTTATAACATTCTTAGGTTTTAAAAGAACATTCCCTAGGTTTGATACCTAAAAATACATTTTCCTCAAATACAAATATTTTACGGACCCGACATTGAACATCTACATAATTCTACTAAAAATCTTCAATTACCTTCTGTTACACAGTAATTTGTCACCGTCCCTACCATTCCCCGTCCCGCACATTAGAGGGCCCATTCTGTGACCTGTGAGCAATGTCATGCCTTGAAACCACTATCATTGCATTCCTCTAAACATGAGTCACTTGAATACATCTCTTGCAAAAAACCATAAAAACATCCCTTACTGGATGCTGGTATCCAGTCACCGACGACGCACTAATAAAAAACTTTACAATAGCCACAACCGACGTCTAGCAGCCTAGTCACCACTTAAGGAGTGTTTTTTAAAATAAAATGGCGGAAGTTTCGTTTCAACAGACTCAGAAGCTATTATCTATCTTGAGTTGGGAGGTTTGGCTCCGGGAGTTCCATGAAGGGGAAGTGGTTTGCCACCTCTCATGGAAGCTTCCTTGAAGATAGGCCCAATCCCACAATTATAGGGATCCCAACTCCCCTTCCTCCATCTATAAAAGCTTGCCCATTTCCATTGCAAGCTAGGCTGGAAGTGCCCAAGTTTTGAATCTCCAAGTTCTCAAATTCCCAAGAGCCTTAATGCTGCAAGAGCCCTCATTCTTCCCTTAAGGCCAAACTCAAGCAAGGAGACTATCGTCGAGAGACTCTAAGAGAGGCTTGTCCCATCCTTGGCAGGCTTTGCGAGACGTGTACTACTGGAGACCCCTTCGAAGGAGACCTCAACGTCAGAACATTGGTTGTACTCTCTTTCGATTGTTTATTAATGAATGACTACTAGTTATGGTTCCACTCTATTTTTCACTTATGATAATGATGAGTTATATCCTTTCTGACTGATATATAGTTGTGTATTCTAGATTTTATGCTTGTATTCGTATTGTTTCTTGCATGTGCAGGTGTCCATTCACGGAGATTGTGGGGATCGTGATCTGCCGAAGCTGAGGAACGGGAACACTCTCTCTTCTACGAATCATAGCGTTGGACTCCAGGTAGGCCTCCATCGTTGGTCTATTTATTCGCAATTAGGAACTTGCGCTGTAGCATTTGATGATTGTTGCTAGACCCGTTCTGGGCTAGTAGGGATCACCTCTGTCCGCAGAGGGGATTTACCTCTTCAACAATTTGGCGACTCTGCTGGGGATCGTCTAGTTTTGATTGTCTCGTTTTGATTGTCTTGCGGTTTTCCTTGCTTGGTTAGCCTTCCGGGCTGGGTTCTTTTGTTGTTTTTGCTTCTTGGTTTGCTTGGATGTCATTGATCTGCTTTTGGAGTAGTTCTTTTTTTATTTTTGGCTGAGGAACTCGGCTGGCGCGCTTTTTGGCTCGACAATCGCGCCAATTGGCGCCTGTTGCTTGTGTATTACTCGCGCCAATTGCTTGCTGGTGCCAGTTACAACCTCACAGTCGCGCCACTCCTGTGAGGCATTAGGGTTCGCTCAGTTTTGAGCTCTCTGGGTCTGGTCAGTGTGTTTCTTTTTGGTTTTTCGGCTACCTGAGTGTGTTGGAGTCCTGTTTGACTGGGAGTTTGCCTTAATCCTTTGGTTGTTTGCTTTTCTCCATCGATTTCACGTTTTAAGCCCTAGGGCATCTAGTGGCTTTGTGCGTCGAGCCCTCCTTAGGAGTTTTGGTGTTTTGTTAGTCCAGTCAATTCTCTGATTGCTCCTCTGCATCCTCTTAGTGGTTGTTCACCGTTTTGTTGTGATTTTTGGGTGATTGTTCTTCTCTTCATTCAAATTTCGTTTGGTCTTGCTTTGGGCCTAGATCACACGGTCCATTGGAGCCTTTGGGACTTTTGCTTGGTTTTGAGAGACTTTGGTCGATTTGAGATCTGATTGTTTGTGCCATTGAGTGAAATTCGCTCGTTTTACTCTCTTAATATCATTTCTCGGATTGCTTTTCGTTTGTTTTCGGTTTGTTTAGTGCATCTAGCTATCAAACATTGAAAATAAAAAAAAAAATCTCTTTTGCTTTTGGTTGATTAGTGCAAATTGAAATCTTTTCAATTTTACTAGTAATTAGTGAATTTGAAGGAAAAGTTTTTAGTTTCATTAGTTGCATTAGAGATATCATTGATTGTCTTCTGATCATTTTGTTTGTGTAAAAACTCTCAACTCTTCTGTAGCTAGTTTTCATTGAACAAAATGATGTACTGTGGCATGTAGTTTTGCATTTAGGAGATTTTTGAGACAGCACCTTCGTTAAGGCCTGAAAACTTAAACGTAATTGAAGATCAACTTTAAAATCTACTCAATTTACACTAAGGCAGCATTGAAATCTAACGAAACATATTTAGAGGTCTAGGCTAGAGACGTGTTCCGACGTCTTAAAACCTAGTAGCTGTCGTTCGCCTCTTGGCTTTAGACAGCACTAGTACATACTTGTGCTCCCCGTACCGTCGCATATATGAAGGGAGACCCCTCTAGGTTTCAATCCTTTATCCATAGGAAGCCGAGTCTGCCGCCCTATACCCGTGATACACCGGACACAGCATTCGGGGAGATTGCCTGCACATACGGAAAGTCCTTGGTTGATTTCTCTTTCATTATTGAAACCAAGGTGTATATTGCAGTTCACGGTTATTTGGTACACCCTTTTTGCCTAGTATTCCTGAGTAGTCATTTTGATCCTATCTGACTCCATAAATTTGAAAGGATCACCAAGCGCTTGTCCTTTCACGCTTGTGTCAAATCTGAAAGAGATAGAGTCACCTTTTTTACCGTTTCTCGACTCTTAAAACATGAAACGGTGAAGTTTCTTATTTTTCAATGTGGTAAAAAATTAATCACCCACGATTACACGCCTTGTTAGACTTTGCTTGTTGACCGTTTGATCGTGTGTCTTGACTCTTTTTCATCCTGTGTGTGTGTTTGATCTTTTTCTCTTGTCATTGCTGCCACAGTGGCGGAACCTTCGGTTTCGTCTACTGGTAGTCCTTATACGGACGATTCATCAGAGGTTTCACAATCCTCTACTGAACCACAGAAGCCCATTGTTTCCGAGTTTCCTGGCGGGGGACCGGTTCTTTCTGAGCAACCCTTTAGGGGACCAGTCGAGTTCGATTGGCCCTTTTCGGACCTTGTGTCTGAATTGAGATTAGGAGCAGATTTCCTTTCTCTTACATCGGGCTCACCTTTTATTGCTGCTGTATTTCCTCCTAGTCCTCACCGTCTATTACGAGATCTAGCGGCAGGATCAACCATGAGTGATTCTGGTGAGGAAATCCCAATGTCTGGTGAAGACTATCAGCTCTTCCCACGAAGATTATTTTCGGGAGACAATTCTGAAACAGCTGTCATGTCAACGTTCAGTCCCTCGTTACCACTAGGGTACAGGTCTTTGGGTCAGATCATTTCCACCGCATCCTCTATGGGAGTGTCATCTCCTTCTCCGAGGCAGCTGCTCCTTCGCCGGGGGTGTCCCCTCAGACACCCATTACTTCTGTACCCGTCTAGCCCACTGTCTATGTGGCTGCTTCTGCACCCGTTGTCACGGCACCCTCCACCAGGGCTATTCCGTCTCCTGAAGACGTTTATTTAGCGACTGTTATACCGGAGAACATCTCTCTGGAGGAGTATCGGTTGTCCCTGCAACAGCCGAAGCCCGAGGTTGGACCATCCTCCCAAGATCCCAACCGCTCTTACTTTTCGCACTATGCACAGGATGGTACGCCCGTGTATGCTTTTCCAGGTCAGTATGATGAGCACGGGGACATTTTGCGTCTACCCGCTCCTGAGGCTTACCTCCATGCTCAAGGTTTACCTTATAACCGGGCTTATAACCCGCAAGGGCAACCTTTCCAAGGCCAACCTTCGGGCCAACCTGGCTATCCTTATGACCCACAGGGGCAGCCCATGCAAGGCTATCCTGCGGGCCAGCAAGGGTCGTCATACGGTCCGCAAGGACAGTATTATAGCCCTTCCAGTCAACCTGTACAGCCTCAGCCGGGATACCAACCGGGACCGGTCTATGGTCCTGGGGGGAAAATCCAGCCTTCTCAGCCTATGCAACCGCAGTATCCTATTGTTTCTAACGTTGCATATCAGCCGGGACCATCCTATGGTTCTGCTCCAGGTCAAACTGGTTACCAGCAACCGCCTGGCCCTATTCCTCCACCAGGCCAACCGGCTCATCTGGTACAACCTGGTGTCCCGCCTCCAGGCCAACCGGCCCATCCGGTACAACCTGGGGCTCCTTTACGGCTAGGTCAACCTGCACAGTCGGCGCCGCCTATCTATCTGGGTCAACCTGTTCACTCAAGTCAGCCCTCTCAGCCAAGTCAACCTGTTCATTCAGGGCAGCCCGCTCATTCCATTAACCCTGCCCAGCAGTCGATTTATTCGACACCGCAGACAAATCAACAGTTGCGCCCTAGTTATCAGGCTCCGCAGGGTTTCACTTATCAGCAGCCGACTCATCCTCAGGGCGGTTATTATCCTCATGGTCAATCTCAACCGAATTATAATCAGCCCCGAGGCTCTCAGTATTATCCTCCTCCACCCGGTTTTACCTATACTCAGCAGCCAAATCCAAATGCTGCTTACACCGGGCCGACACATAACCAGGGTCCGCACTCTGGTTATCAAGCCCCACACACTGGTTACCAACATCCAAATCAGTGTGGTTATACGACCTACACCCCCTACGGTCAGAATCCTGCGGGACAGAACCCATGGGGGCAAGGATATTCGCAACCATTGTGGAGTACGGGTACCGGTCCTCATCCCGGGCCTGGCATGCCGGTTAATCCGCCATTGCCGTTCCTGGCCACCTTGGATTTGCCGTATGTTTCAAAACTGACCAATGATCTGATTTTGCATAATTCATATTGGCCTCCGGTTCCTACCAAGATACCAGGTGATTGCCCCAAGTTTGAGGGTAAAGCTAGAGAGGACCCCCAAGCACATGTGATGACGTATCATCTTTGGTGTTCGTCTAACTCTTGGGTCGATGATTCAATTCGTCTGCGCCTCTTCCAGCGCACTTTGACTGGAGATGCTGCTAAGTGGTACATAGAGTTATCCCGTGGCATCTTCCAATATTTCAATTCCTTAGCCATGGCTTTTCTGACGCACTTTCAGTTACCGGTTCGTTATGAAGCCGGGACGCACCTCCTGACTTCTTTGAAGCAGGACAAGGCCACTCACATTTCTGATCACATTCATGAGTGGCGGCGCCGTCGTAGACTGATCAAGTTTCATATACCTGATCAGATACTAACTCATTGGTTCACCACCTCCTTTGTGAATAAAATCGCTCAAGATATTGCGATGGGAGCGTGTGTGACGGAGGAACAAGCCATTGCGCATGCCCAATATCTGGATCTTGTATATTCTCAGTCCGGCATGCTTTATGATATCTTCCCTGATGTTCCACGGTCCGAAACCTCTAAGGCTCCACCTACCCCTGCAGTGGATGGTGTCATTGGTTCTGTGTCTCAGAATTTGAAGAAATCTTCGAATGGGAAGTAGAAGTCTAATTCTTCCAACAATACTCCTGCTAATCCCGCCCTGTCCGATTCTGGAAAAACTGCGGAGGTGAATACCGTTCAGACCAATCCTACGGAGAAAGCCTCCAAGGGGAAAAAGAAGGGCAAAGGTAAATCTAAATCCGATGCCCCAAAGCCAAAATCTAAATCTCGTACTGAGGATGGTTCTCAACGTAAACCGAAGTACCCCTACCTCATTTGTGAAGGAGACCATTATACTAAGGATTGTCCACGACGATCCGAAGTTAGTCAACTTCTCAAGGGCTCAAAAGGGACTCCGGAAGTTCTTAAAGAGCCATTCCCATCTCAGCAGACCCAGATGGTTGAACAGTCGTCACCATCTGCACCATTTGGGTCCCAAGTTTTTATGATGAATGGTGCTGCACCTATCTCTGTCGCTACGCGTTCGAAGGACTACAACGAATCGTGGCAGGCACCCGGGAAGGCAGTTGCAGATGGACCGCCTCCCCCACCTGTCTCTGGTTCATTGGAAATCAAGAAGCCTACTCCTGAACCCGTTGTGAAACCACCTTCTAAAGGTGTTCTTCAGAGATCTTCTTATAATCCGAATGCTCGTGTTGCTCAACACTACAGCATCGTTGAGGATTTGGCACAGGCACCCTCTACTATGTCTGCACTAGAAGTTCTTCAAAGTTTTCCTTCACAACGGAAGGCTTTATTGTCTGCAATCGGTGGTATTGATCCCGCCGATTCGAGTCTTCTCACCTTCGATTTAGAGAATTTCACTCCCCGACTTCCACATCAAATCGCTCTTGTTATTCAAGTCGGGATTAACGGTCTTAACATCCATAGGGCCGTCGTGGATGAAGGTGCCTCCACCTGTGTTATGTCGTCCGCTTGCTGGAAGGCCATTGGCTCTCCAGCCCTTTCGTCCTCTCCCAATGCCCTCGAGGCATTTGATGGTCGGGAATCTAAACCCATGGGTGTTCTCGAAAGTTTAGCGATCACTTTACAGGGGAAGACTGTCAACGTGGAAGTAGAAGTAGTCAACGCCAGGCTCAACTACAATATACTTCTTGGCCGCAGCTGGACCCATGCCATGCTATGCGTGCCATCCACCGTCTTTCGACTTCTTAAGTTCCCTCATGAGGGCAAAATCGTCACGGTGGATCAGTTTTCCTTCTTCACCTCTACCTCCGAGAACAACGTACCATACGTGGATCAGATTCCGAATCCCCCTGACAGTGTAGGGCTTGGTCTCTTCAAAGACCCCATCCTCATGGGGATCTTTCCCGCACCACCACCGCACACCGCTCAAGTTAACATGATTTCCAGGTCTGATGACCCTTGGCTTATTCCTACGCCTGAACAGGTGTTTGAGTTTGGAGAATCAATGCCCTTGACTCCAGTAGAGATCAGCTACTGTGAAATTGTTGCCGCATCTGATCCTCCACCTCCTCAGCATGCTCCTTTGAGCATGGCTCTCGACGTCTACTCTCAATCCCCCTGGCTTGGTTAGGCCGATTCACCTGATCCTCTAAAAGAGACTTTTCCTTCCGATGAAGCCATCATTGAAACTATGTCTCTCGAAGAGCTGCCTTGGGGCGATGGACATCATCGCTCCTCTTTTATGCCTAGCTTGGGGGCAATGACCGACTGTCTGGAGCGTTATGCATCTCAGGTTCCTACTCCTCCTCTCCAAACGCCCATCTTGATGCACGAGGTTTTTTCGGAGGGAAACCTGAGTAATATCACTCAAACCATCCCGATCAACATCTCCGTTAAACCGGGGATCATTGAGAATATTCACGTGGGAGTGACTTGCTCTCCTGATGAGATTCAAGTCTATACTGATCTTTTTAAGGAATTCAGAGATGTGTTCGCCTGGTCCTACGAGGAAATTCCGGGGATTGATCCCAGTATCGTAGTGCATGAGATTCCAACCTATCCTGGTGCGAAGCCCGTGCGCCAACGCTTACGCCCCATGCATCCTCGGAAAGCCGCTGCAATTAAGGCAGAAGTTTAAAAACTTCTGAACGCGGGCTTTATTTATCCCATCCCCCTCACAGAATGGGTTTCCAACATTGTCCCTGTCGATAAAAAATAGGGTACTATCAGGGTCTGTGTTGATTACCGCGATATTAATCGCGCCTGTTCGAAAGATAACTATCCCACTCCGTTCATAGACCAGATCGTCGACGAATGTGCCGGAAGTGAGATTTATTCCTTAATGGACGGTTTCTCGGGTTATAATCAGATCAATATTGCACCTGAGGATCAACACAAGACTACTTTCATCTTTCCATGGGGTACTTTCGCGTATAAAAAGCTCCCGTTCGGCTTGAAGAACGCTGGAGCCACTTTCCAGCGTGCCATGTCTTACGCTTTCCATGACATTCGCCATATCGTTCAACCTTATCTGGACGACTTGCTGGCTCATTCAGCTAGGCGAGAGGACCACCCTGAACACCTCCGCCAGATCTTCCTTCGCTGTAGGCGCTACAATATTAGGCTTAATCCACATAAATGTGTCTTCTACGTGGATTCTGGCCATCTGTTGGGATTCATAGTCTCCAAAGACGGAATTCACCTTGACCCTTTAAAAGTCGAGGTTATCATCAACCTCCCATCACCCTCCTCACTGTATCAGTTGCAGAGTCTGCAGGGAAAAGCAAACTTCCTTCGACGCTTTATCCCGAACTACGCGGAGGTGGCTAAAGGATTTACACGCCTATTAAAGCAGAACGTTCCCTTCCATTGGGACGAAATTGCTCAACAGTCCTTTGAGAAGCTGAAGACGTTACTTGTTAATGTTCCTTTGCTCCGTCCTCCTGATTATCGCCGCGATTTCACTTTGTATCTTGCCGCCGTGTTTAGCACCATTGCTATGGTTCTGGTGCAGAATGACGATGAAGGTAATGAACATGTTGTTTATTATCTGTCACGGAACCTCCTCGACACGGAAACATGCTATGCTCATGTCGAGAAGTTGGCTTTAGCCACCGTACACGCTGTGCAGCGCTTTCGCCATTACATCCTGCTGCGCACAATTACCGTGGTTTCAGACTGTAACCCCATGACGTATATTCTCTCTCGACAATTACTGGGGGGCAAGTACTCCAAATGGATCGTTATCCTGCAGGAGTTTGACTTAGGGTTCACCACCGCTAAGTCAACTAAATCACTGGTTTTCGCGGATCTTATATGCTCTCTCCCTACAGACTCCGCTCCTTCACACTCTGAAGACCATATACCGGACGAAACTCTTTTCCTCATCAGTACTCGTGACCCTTGGTATGGCGATATCATTGTGTATCTTCAGACCTCCACATTTTGGTCTGAGTTGACTAAAGATGCCCGATGTCAAATTCGGCATCAGTCTCAACCCTACCGTATCGTAGGAGATACCTTATACCGTGTTGGAGTAGATTCGATGCTCCGCCGGTGCCTTACCTTGGAAGAGGCTGAAAAGGCCCTCAATGACTGCCACAGTGGCGCCTGTGGTGGGCATATGTCCGGATATGCTACTGCTCAAAAGATTTTGCGAGCAGGATACTTCTGGCCGTCAATATTCAAAGACTGTATTACAGCAGTCCGAAAATGTCACGCGTGCTAGGTGTTTCAGCGTAAGATGCACGCACCACCTCTTCCTTTGCATCCTGTTGTTACCGTTGGCCCGTTTGCGAAATGGGGAGTGGACTTTATGACATGTAACCCTCATTCGGCCGGGGGGCATGCGTATATAATCGTAGCTGTCGACTACTTCACCAAGTGGGCCGAAGCGATGCCTACACTTGCGGCCGACGGTAAAACAGCTGCTCAATTCATCTTCAACCACATCATCGCGTGTTTCGAGGTTCCTCATGCCATCGTTACCGACCATGGTACTCATTTCCGAGATTATATGATGGCCGAGCTGACATCGAGGTTGGGCTTACGCCATGATAGCTCAACGCCATATTACCCTCAGGCAAATGGCCAGGTTGAAGCAGTGAACAAGGTTTTGGTCACCATGCTTCAACGAACAGTTGGGATTCATAAATCAAATTGGCACCTCCAACTATTCTCAGCTCTTTGGGCTTACCGGATGTCTGCTAAGAGTGCAACTGGATTCACACCATTTCAACTGGTGTACAGTTTGGAAGCCACTCTTCCGGTTGAATGCGAGATTCCTTCTTTGAAATTAGCTGTAGAACTTCTACCCGACACTTCTGCTGAAGAAGAGCGTCTCCTGTATCTGGAACGGTTAGATGAAACCCGCCGCTTAGCTGCCTTAGTGATTGAGGCACAAAAAAAGCGGGTCAAAGCTCATTTCGATCAATCTGTTTCACCACGTTCCTTCGTTGAAGGGGACCTTGTCCTCCTATATGATCAAGCACACGATAAGCTTGGGGCGGGGAAATTCCAACCCATGTGGCATGGGCCCTATATAGTTAAATGGGTATTAAAGAATGGGGCCTACGAGCTTATAGATTATGAAGAAGTTCCGCTGGCGCAGCGCAGAAATGGGCTGTACCTGAAAAAATACTACGCTTAAAGTCATTTTTTGTGTGGTGTGTGTACATAGGTGTGTTTATTCATTTGTGTGCATGTGTGGTGTCGTGTGCAGTGTAAACGTCTTTCTGTTGATCGGGTCTTCCTGATTGTGCAGATGTCTATCAATCCGTTTGTTGGGTTCGCGGATGGTGCCTCCCGCAGTACCAGGAATCTGTCTTCGGCAGCCTGGGTAATCTATGATCCTGCCGGTGAGTTGGTAAACCTGCAAGGTGTGTGTCTAGGATGTGCTACAAATAATGTCGCGGAGTATAGTGTTGTGTTAGAATTATTAATTGAGGCTGTAAACCTTGGTATCCGTGAATTGCTTGTATATCTAGACTCACAAGTCGTAGTATCACAACTCAATGGTCACTATTCAGTAAGAAATCCACACATTTTACGTCTGTATCTGCGTGTTCGTTTACTGGAGAGAAATTTTGACTATATTACATATCAACATATACCCCGGTACATGAATACACTAACAAATGCAGTAGCTAACATGGTTTTAGATAGACATTTGCGCAATTTATAAGAACATCATCACATGTGAAAGGAAAATCCATCCAGAAATAGATATGTATATAGATAGATATCGAAATGTTTACATAACACGTGTCACATAAGATCAAAAAAAAATATACATGTTCGTCTTATAACATCCGGAGACGACACGTCTCTCAAAAATATGCATGAAATAAAATCCTAGGAGGCTAGTCTGCGTGGTGCTCATGATAACAAGTCACCGCACGCACTAGGCGTCTCAGTAGACAGTGGAGGCTACTAGGTACTCCCACCGTATGTCTCTGATATGCCTAGGTACTCCCACCGTATGTCTCTGATATGCTAATGGTACATCCGCCAGCCGGGCGTAATCCGGAATCCCTCGGGAAATCCCCTCAAGGTTCTGAACCAACTCTCCTCCTTCCGCGCCCTCCTCATGAGGATCGACTGCGAGCTGAGTTCTCCGTGTGATAGGAGACATCCCGGCTGGTCTCTCTGGGCCAACATCTGCATGCGCATGTAATTGCTGTCAGAACGGACATGCATTAACAAAAAATCATAAAACATAAAAAATAAAAACAGATCATACCCAGCTCTTCGTCCCAATCCTCTCCCTCCGGCAGTGGAAGATCTGGGTCTCCAGTAAAATCTGTCCCGGCATAAGGCCAGTCCTCAACTACAATCAACTGGCGCCGCAACCACCCAAAAAACTCTGGCCTCCAGGACATCTGTTGGCCTCCTCCTGCTCTGGGCATTAGTGCTACCCGCGAGCCATTCTCGGCTCTCGTGGTATCGGCTCCGCTACAACGGCCCCTTGGCCCTGGAAGATTGGTAATCGTTCCAGAATGAACGATACCAGGATGGACCCATAGCCAAACTGCTTCAGCTTGGCTTGTTTGCAT
This sequence comes from Pinus albicaulis, assembly GCA_034641835.2. Taxonomy (NCBI): domain Eukaryota; kingdom Viridiplantae; phylum Streptophyta; class Pinopsida; order Pinales; family Pinaceae; genus Pinus; species Pinus albicaulis. Next base: position 77,798,869 of record CM076581.1, on the reverse strand, counting down.
CTTGTCAGCTGTCTCTTGATGTTGATCGTTACTGTTGTGGCCCAGTCAAACAGTATGGGACTCATGCACTCTGAAGCCAGTAAGAGTTGGGCTTTTGTCGCTTCGTGCGGTGCCTGCGATCCTGCAGCCCGCGTGATGGTATGTAGTACTACTCGTAGTGCCAGATCGGGGATAGTGTGGATATCCACCTTTTTACTCCCTGATCCCATTTGTGCCCGTGGGCACACTCGTGCCATCACTTCCTCCATTTTCTCACCCGACGGTCTGCTCCCTGTCAGTATGGGCACCGGACCTCTGCGCGACAGTCCGGTTATGAAGTACACATTAGAAATGTCCAGTTCTAACACCTGGTCTCGTAGTTTGAATACTTGTTCTTGTTCATCCCAAATGCTCACTAGGTACTGAAGTAGCTCAGGTTGAGCTCGTAAACAAGGTGTCAGGAAGAATTTCTTGAGCCCGCAGTTTCTGAGGGCATTCATGCAGGCCTCATTTTCCATGGCCATTTCGTCCTCTTCCCCATGCTCTCTTTCTTTCCACTCAATCACCATTTTGCTCGGTTTCCTGCATCAACATGGTCATAAACCTTTAATTAGATCTCTGTTGAGCTTCAAAATTCATTCAAATTGATTAAAATGTCGAATTTCTAGGCGGAAAATTGGGTTCGGCTGCTGGCGCGAGCCTTTTGCATATAAAAGCCCATTGGCGCGGGTCCGTGCCCGATACCCGCGCCAATGAGCGGAGCCCTAAAAATTTAAAAAGTTGCCACAGAAGTCTATTGCATGATGGAAAACTATTAAAAAACGGATTGAAATGAAGTATGAGGAAGCGCCTTTTACCTGGAACTGACAGAACTCTGAATAGTAGCCCGGATCGGTCGTAATCGCCGCCAGAAGATTGCACAGTAAATGGACCAATGTTGCTCTTCACTCAGGTAAAAAGTAAAAGTAATTTTATTTTTACCATTTAGACTTATTTATAACTTTTTGAGCTCTATTTAGGTTTAAAAAGTCATTTTTTCATTAATATTTCGTATGTTTTGTCGAAAATGGGTTTTACACTTGCCTTTTTGTGCAGCAACAGGTTTTTATGCAACATAAACGGTGAAACGAGTTGTATTTTATACTTTTTAGGACTCGGTAAAAACACGAAAAAGTCACTCTGGAGTCATCTTTCAGCTCTTTTCTGACTCTCTAAACATGAAAAGATTTCCGAGGCCCTTGTTGTTTCGATCTTGTTAAAGTGGCTACAAAATGACATCTACCCAGTATACGTTTACCCCTTTTTCGGGCTGGGATGGATTATTTATGAAAAAGGAATACCCTAGCCTATCGCGACTAGGAGGTTTTCTCGGATATTTTTTTCTACCTTTTCGGATCTGAGGAACTATTTACGAAAAGGGACCTTTGGAGTTTAATTTTCTGCTGTCTTTTCAAACTCTCTAAACATGAAAAGACGCCGAGTTCTTCCTTTGTCAGCCTCGTTAAACCCTGATGACATCGGATTCAGTCGAAATGACGTTCTCCGAGTTCTTCCTTCCTATGGATCGTTAAATGTACTAGGATGGATTCACCCGAAGGGCGGACTTATATTACAAGTATATGTTATCCCCTTCAAGCTTGCTATCAAAAATAATTGGGGTACTCGCCAGAAATGGTGGGGTAAAAATGGAACCATCATCATTGTCGTGTCGGCAGTATGTCGCTCTTGAACATGGCACTTGTCTGCATTTGTGTCGGGTTGGGGATATCTCATCTCGTTCTTTCACTTGCCTCCATGGGTTTGGATAATCCTTTTTGGCCTCTCCTCTGCTCATTGCCTCGTCACCATGACCTCTGATCCGTTGATGTCAAATACTGCCAAAACCACTATTTGTGCCGTTATATGTTCAAGAGAAGTTGACCTCTGCAAATATCAACCTTCCTCTGATTCTCATATGGTCTTGATTCACAACAAAAACATCATGTTCCTTTGTCTCGTGTCGATGATGTGGGAAACATTATGACCCACCTTCGATCAAGGTCACTTCCTGTCGACTTCAGCTCATTATCCAGGAAGCTGATCTAGAGACTCCCTTATGGTACCTTGGAGCCTGCATGCCTCAATGGCAGGTTCGTCGCATTCGACGTGAGGTTTTCATCATTGGCCTCCGATTGAGTGATTCTACGGGTCTTCGACGCCAGCTCATTGATTCACATGCCGTAGATTGTACCTGTAGTACCTTGAGGGCTATCGTCATTATTGGTGGTTCCTCTCGCGTCTGTTAACAACTTTCATCATTGGCTGGTAATCAGACGATGTTCTTGCATGTTCGACTTCAGCTCACATATTCGCATGCTTGAACTTGTACTTTGTTTGGGTCAAGATGGAGCGCAAGACCCTGGATTGTGTCTGTTGTAATCCAGGCTGCGATTTTGTGGATTATTATTTACATGACTTATTCACTAGATGGCTGCGACCATACCTGAGTCTATTTATCGATCCTCACTGGATGGCTGCATCCATACCTTGGATCTGGATTATTGTATACTCTGTTTTGGATGGCTGCGTCCATACCACATATACATCATGTACTTGAAATATCAGTTGTATTTCTTCACGCAGGTTTTCCGTCGGCGGAGTTTCAGTTGGACACGTTCTCGTAAAGCATTTCACCCCTCTCTCTCTCTCGGGCCTCATGCTTTAGGGGGCATCTGTTACACAGTAATTTGTCACTGTCCCTACCATTCCCCGTCCCGCACATTGGAGGGCCCATTCTGTGACCTATGAGAAATGTCATGCCTTGAAACCACTATCATTGCATTCCTCTAAACATGAGCTTCAATTGCCCTGAAGACATCTCCTTGCAAAAAACCATAAAAACATCCATTTTTGAATTGGCGTGGGTAGCCAGTTCATCACTCGCGCCAATGGAGAAAATCCTACAAAGAGGTCGCGCCAACTGGCGCTCTGTCCCAGATTCGCAGTCACGCCAGCCAATTTAAGGAATGTTTTTTAAAATAAAATGGAAAAAGTTTCATTTCAACAGACTCAGAAACTGTTATCTATCTTGAGTTGGGAGGTTTGGCTCCGGGAGTTCCATGAAAGGGAAGTGGTTTGCCACCTCTCATGGAAGCTTCCTTGAGGATAGGGCCAATCCCACAATTATAGGGATCCCAACTCCCCTTCCTCCATCTATAAAAGCTTGCCCATTTCCATTGCAAGCTAGTCTTGAAGTGCCCAAGTCTTGAATCTCCAAGTTCTCAAATTCCCAAGAGCCTTAATGCTGCAAGAGCCCTCATTCTTCCCTTAAGGCCAAACTCAAGCAAGGAGACTATCGTCGAGAGACTCTAAGAGAGGCTTGTCCCATCCTTGGCAGGCTTTGCGAGACGTGTATTACTGGAGACCCCCCCGAAGGAGACCTCAACGTCAAAACATTGGTTGTACTCTCTTTCGATTGTTTATTAATGAATGAATACTGGTTATGGTTCCACTCTGTTTTTCACTTATGATAATGATGAGTTATATCCTTTCTGACTGATATATAGTTGTGTATTTTGGATTTTATGCTTGTATTCGTATTGTTTCTTGCATGTGCAGGTGTCCATTCACGGAGATTATGGGGATCGTGATCTGCCGAAGCTGAGGAACGGGAACACTCTCTCTTCTACGAATCATAGCATTGGACTCCAGGTAGGCCTCCATCGTTGGTCTGTTTATTCGCAATTAGGAACTTGCACTGTAGCATTTGATGATTGTTGCTAGACCCGTTCTGGGCTAGTAGGGATCGCCTCTGTCCGCAGAGGGGATTTACCTCTTCAACACCTTCAAATGTTATCTAAAGTTTACAACCTATTCATATCCTTGAGCATGTATTTCCTAACCAAAATTTATTAGATTGACCATGTATTATAATATCTGATACATTGCCTCAAAAACATTCATGTCAATCAATGCATGAAAACAATTAGCATATTTAAATTCAAACAAATATAGGAATGCTTTCCCTTTTGATTGCATTATTGTTAAATGTATTTGCAACATACCTTCAAAAGCCAATTTACTATCTCTACATATTTAACTATACATTTAATTAGACATTATAGGTTACATTGATATTCAATATCTTACATGCACCAAAGTACTCTTCCAAGAAATTATCTTCATATTTATACCATATGCGATCTACTTTTGCACTCCATTAAGCCAAACTATCTCCTTCATAATTATCTTAACAACTCTAAAACCTTACCAATAGGATATGCATGTATAAGCCATTCCATGATCCCCATCCTTGCTATTTTGAGTAAAAATTATTCTCACATCAACATATAATTACATTTCTTCTTTTATTTTATCAAGTGCATTAGTAACTTTGTTCTAAAATTAAAATTTATAAGTAGTGTATTAGTAACTTTGTTCTAAAATTTATAAGTCATGTTCATTGAGGTATTTTGGTCAACTTTTCCGTTACATCAAAAGATCGATGATGCAGCAAGTACTTACACTCGAGATTTAAAAGTATATTCATTAGGATATTTGAGCCATCTCATTTTCTCAATCATTCAAGGACCGGTCAACAAATTTTTTCAAGAAAAAATGTCATGCTACCATATCTTCAAGTAATGCACAACAATTCTGAAAATTTTTACAAGTATAATTTAGCTCATGGTTTTTTTAATGAAGTATACTCTAACTCTAATTGCTTTAATGCACACAAAAATCATTTCTTCTGAATCTACTTTGTAAACATAATTTTCAAACACTAAAATCTCAGCCCAATTTGACATGCAATCAAATTTATTTCATTGTGCAGAAGAATTTGACATCCAAGCAATCAAATTTATTTTATTGTGCAGAAGAATTTGACATCCAATCAAACTTATTTCCTTGAGTAGTGAGGGTAGATAACCATAAAAATACTTCCACAATCTCTCCATAAAAACATCCAATCAAATGTGTTTTCATTCATATATAAACAAGGCAACAAAATAGCATCCAATCAAACTTATTTCCTTGAGTAGTGAGGGTAGATAACCATAAAAATACTTCCACAATCTCTCCATAAAAACATCCAATCAAACATATTTTCATTCATATATAAACAAGGCAACAAAATTGCGAACCTTTGAAAATCATTTCAGGCTCCTAGTTTAATATTTCTCCCCACTTCAATTTCTTTATCTAACAAGAATAATGGATAAGAAATCTAGGAAAATCCTTACACAAATCTCCTCATCCAGAAAACTAATAGGTAATTAATGTTAAAAAATTCTTACACAATATTATGATCATTATAAACAAAATCTATAAATAATCTTATATCTAAAACATTCCTTTGAAGAGTATGCCATTGCATAATTTTTGTATGCCATTTGGGATCCTTTGAGGTTCAACTACAATTCCTTCTTTTGAAACTGTTGCACCAAATACATAATTTTGGTCATTATAAATGAAAACATTTATTTAAAACATTTATTTGAAAGTGCAATTGTATAACTTTTCAATCTTTTTAAGTGCAATTCTTTTTTTTTGAAACTGTGATCTCAAATATAATATTCATTTTAAAAAAAAATACACATGAAATATTAACATGCTTAATATTTATTTATACTAGTGTGTTTAATGTGAAGTTTAAAAGTACATTGATTACATAAATATCTTGTGATTGAAGATAAATAGATAAACATTCCAATATCCAACAACACTTAAAACTAACACAATTACATTAATAAATATAAATATAGTTTATACACACTATAATTATCAACATATTTAAATATATAATAATGAAAAACAATTTAAACTCAAATTTTCTGTAATTATTTTATTTTAAAAATATTAAAATAAAAGAGTAACCAATACCATCGGACATAAAATTATTGATGTCCATGATCTCCCTCATGTTGGGTTTAAAAATTCTATAAAAGAGGCCAGTGTGCCTCTGCTAATTGATCCCCTTGTCAAACATTCCATATAAAAATTATGCCCAAATTTAACAAGCCGGGAATTCGATCAATCACTCCGAAATCAGTGAGACCAAACAGCACACGTAATATCTCCCCTGCTATATGCTTCTAAACTACCATATTCAACAGCTATATGCTTCTAAACTGCCATATTCAACAATGGCTAGTAGATTCGCACGAATGGTCTGTAGAGGGTTGTCAACATAGGGTTGTGCGCTCGAATTGCCCGACAGTATGGATTTCAAACGAAATTATTTGATTTAAATATGCTCAACAGGTAGTGAAATAAATGATTTTTAAATTAAATTAGTTATTTTTTTATTTGAAATTGTAAACTCAAAATATTTCTCAAAATATTTCTCATAGCATAATGATTTTTAAATTAAATCAATTATTTTTTCATTGGAAACTGAAAACTCATTCAAATACTTATTTTCAAATACTTCTTATACCATCGCTTCAGTTCAATGGTATGTTATGTATTAACAAAAATCAATTTCATTGACTCATTTATTTAAAAAATCAAAATTTCTCAAGCCCAATATTCAATGAAAACTTATTCAAATACTTATTTTTAAATACTTTACATATTATTGTTTCAATGATATATTATGTATTAACAAAAATATTTTTTTGAAATTAAATTTTGTCCACTCATTTATTTAAAAAATCAAAATTTCTCAAGCCTAATTTCAATAAAGACCACATATGTTCTTTAAATTAAATCAGCTATTTTTTCATTTGAAACTGAAAACTCATTCAAATACTTCTCATATCATCAGTTCAAATACTTACTAGCTTCTAATATCTCATATCATCAGTTCAATTCGATATATTATGTATTTTCAAATACTTACTAGCTTCTAATATCTCATATCATCAGTTCAATTCGATATATTATGTATTTTCAAATACTTCTCTTATCATCATCCTTTCCATGATATACTATATATGGGACAAAAATATTTTCTTGAAATCAAATTTTGTTCACTCATTTATTTAAAAAATCAAAATTTATCAAACCCAATTCCAATATATAAACCATACAAGTTCCAATTCTAACATATACCACACAAATCACCCAAACAAAAAACAAAAGAATAGTAATTGCCATCCATAACCTATATTATATTACAAGGTTAACCATCATCAGTTTCATCATCATTACACCCAATAGGCTGCTCAAAGGCATCTCTGCGGTAGAAATTAAAAACAATACAATTGTAGAAATAAAAACCAAACCAAATAATATTGTGGCTCAATGGTGGAATGAGTGGATCTTGGATGCGTGGAGAGCAATGGAGTGGAGGTAGTGGACATTGGGAGCGTGGAGAGCTATGGAGATACGTAATTGGTGTGTAGGTGATACAAATCCTTTTTAAACGAGAAATATACACAATTCAATCAAATAAATTTTGATGTAAAATACTATTCATTATGTAGGTTTAAAGCTAACACAGAAATACAGTTGTTAAATACTGGCAGCATACATAAGTGGAAAGTAAAGTAGTTACAGATTGTGCAATCTTAAAAAAAAAAAATACCACACAACTAACTTAAAAATTAAAAAATACGACACAACATACATACCAGCTAGTATAAACACAATAATAATTAATGAACATCGATTGCCAATTGCAAGTGGATATCAAACCAATGATCATATCAAACTTCCAGTAATGTTCCAAAGTTCATCGTGTCAAAATAAAGCTGCTATCATATAAATTCAGTTACCTTTTACAATGCTGCGATAAGGTAGCCAAGTGTCCACGAAGCTATATATAATCTATACATCTACGAGCTTCAAATCACATGCAGTTTTTCAGATTTGTGGACTTTCATCTAACACAGTACGGCACTAAAACATGATTGGACTGCATTGTATCCAGATCACTTGAACCTTGCTTTTCCTTGAATTGGACAGCTTATTACAATTTCAAAATAAGCTCAAGGGATATGGCAAGATTAAACTACATAGAATTCAAACTACATCTAAACTTGCCCAATCAATATCACAAACAAGATTAAACTACATAGAATTCAAACTACATCTAAACTTGCCCAATCAATATCACAAACAAGGTTAAATGGCTTACAGATATTATCACTTCCTCTCTTGCTATCGTTACACCCATGGTTCATCTCTGACTTGCCATCGTCAAATACTAATCGCTTCTGTTTCTCAAAGATGTCCACTTTGCCAAAGCCTTAGGCTCCCATTACAATTGATAATTAAATTAATCCAGCTCTTGTGCACGTTACAAGATTTCACACCGTATTGTCTCAATGTAACTGGATTTATTAGTAAATAAAAGCATCTAACAGGAGTAAACTGTAACAGACAAAAGAAGCCGTTGGACACCATGGGATCATAACAAGCCAACAAATAACAGGGAATATTCAAGACACGCCGACGCAAGCTTATGTCAGTCAGAAGTGCATCCGGCCGAAGATTGTCAAATCATATGACTAGTATGGTATTCCACGTTAATTTTGCGATTTCAGTGCAACAAATCTTAGAATTGGTTTGATAGAATGAAAAGCAACAGCCTGAAGAATTCAGTTTCTATAACCGGAAGAAGAAAAGGTACCAGTAAAAATAAGATTAAGTCTTGAAGGTACCAATAAAAAGAAAAAAAGGAAGAAGAGCAACTTGTAGGATGCAGACATAGTTATATATTATTTATCCAAAACAATGAAAAGAAAGAGAACAGAAATTAAATTGAAAACAATTCGAATACAACATATTAACTTTCAAAGTCTCTTGAAACATGCATTTCAATAAAAGCAGTGAAAATGCATTGTCAATCATGAATTTTATCCAGAGCTAAAGTTGAAATTCATCAATACACGACCAACAGAAAGAGTCAAGCTCAAACAATTCAATCTATTCTAGTATTTTAATCTCCACCCTAAACACAAATTCAAGAGACATTTGCTGCATTTTCCTTAACATAATCATCTCCATCAATGATTTTCTGGTATCGACAATCAACCACACTAACTTTGTACATTGAGCTATCAAAATGATTGCCTCCAGCAGTCAACAGTTCCAATGTTTTCTTCACTTTACAAGTATTGATGAAATGTTTAAAAGGTTAAGGTTAGCTACGTCAGCATTAAGTCAGTGCTGGAGAGCAAATAAATTCACAAGTAGCCCACCTACGTTAAGACAGTAAATGTTAGCCTTAGTTACTAGCTGTTAGGTTACATATAATACATAAAGCTCCCACAGCAAGCAAAAAACATCTGCAGGACTGCATCTACGAGATCTTTCCTTTGCCAAGGTGAGGATTCAATTACAAACTGTCTTGAGTCGCTTTGCCGCCTGCACAAATCCAGATATTACCTGCAACTCATCCAATTGCTTTGTAGAGCAAAGCAACCAGAGTGCAGATTTGGTTAGATTCAATGAAGTTCACCTTTGCATCTGAGTTATAACTTGGCAATGTCACCAGATAAACAAATAAAATCAAATAAAAACTAATGCAAATCACAAACTTCCTAACATATGTGCAACCACCCTAAATTCAGTGATTTCTATTCACAACATTTCCAACCGCATGACAAAAAGCTGCCGATAGAGCGACACTGCAACAAACAAGCATGATTATCAACCTACCTAAAAGGCTAATGACTGGTTCAGAAGGCAATCAAGTATGCTAAACTTGAGCATAATTTGATGCAAGCCGGCAATCAAACTATACACGTCACGAGAAAGATATGCACACCTCACAGGGGCTGAAGGGAAGATAATGAAAGAGCCAGAGCTTTTTTTTAATTTTACTACAAACAAATCTGACAGGTAGGGTAAACTAACAATCTGGGTCATAACTCATAAACAAACAATTTAATTGATAGTATAATGCAAGATAGAAACAGCATACAACATAAGGTTAATGGAATATGAATCACATTAGAAATCTTTCACATCCTGCGCTCAGCTATTGTGAAATCAAAGAAACTGTGAAACAATGGCAGAACCTTAATGACACAAGAATATTCTACATTGTTTCAATCAGTAGTTTCCAATGATTTGACCAACATCCCATGCATAAAACATTTCGTATAACAAGGCTACTAATTCTACCCTGGAAGCCTTGCAGAACACAGAAAAGTAGGAGCACCTTTTCAGTTGAAACAGAGTACAGAACGAACATGATGAAAATAGAAATCACTCGGCTTGAACATAGGATGCATAAGTCTAAAATTAATCTATGTAAAAATCCCACACCTTGTTCCTAAATACAGTCTGGATTATCAACTCAAGTGTGCTCTAAAAAGTGGCGATAGAAAAATAAAGCATTAAATGCAATATGAAATAGTAGCATAAAAAACCAGAAGAAATACATCAGGATGGCTTATATGGAAGCACCACACTGTAACTGGAAACAAGAAGATTTGTATAGATACCTGTGCCATGAAATGTCTTTGAACAATGTCAATCAACTGCTCCTTTGAGGGGTTAGGAACTGCATCTACCTATTTCACAAGCGTGAATTTCAGTCTTCAGATATCTATGAATCCCAACCCATTATTCAGAGTGGATTTACAAAACATAAGTTTCATTTTTAGCGTAGTCAAAATTTTCAGAATTATGACGAAGATTCCAAAGAACACTCGATTCCCATTATCATCAAATAGTTGTGGCAACTCACCAGATTAAAGTGCTTCCAATATCTCACCAAAGCTGTTGTTTCCAATTTGCTCAAGTCTACCTTCTGCATCATTTGAAAATCAATTACATCTTCAAACGGCTTTCAGATTTGTTCAGACTAAACACATAAATATAGAGGTAGAATTCAAGACCAAACTTCAAATACGGTGACAAAACTGCCTATTTTTAAAAGGCAAAAGTTCAGAAGACACAAAGGAAACGAACACTGTTAAAACGCAGAAGCGCTTACCGGCATTCCATGCGAAGGTGCCCTTGAACCTGTGGACTGTAATTCGTTAGAATGATTTTTGCTGACTGATTTAGACATAGAGGTCATTGTCTTGTGGGGCCTCTGTTTGGACTTAAGTAACTTTGGAAAATCGTAAGAAGCTGCTGTGACAAAAATATAATTCGCTCATTATACTTTCCACGAAAATATCTCAAAAGATTTATGATATTTAACAATTGACTGGCGAAGGAATTTTGATTCACCTAATTCTGAGCTACTAGACATAACATTTTCACAGTCGTTTCCATCGGCATCCTCATGTCCAGTTGGTGCATCCTCGTGGCTAGTTGGTGCTTCTATAACACTCAGAGCATTTCTCTGTAGCTTCACTTCTATACCATTTGTAAGTTCCTGAAAGGAAAAATAGGAAGAATTTTATAAAAATGTAGCCTTTCACCGTTTGACATCTCGTCCATGATTTTTTTGGGTTAAACGTAATTAAGTTTTTTATGCAGTCATAAAACCAGAAAAATCAAGGAAACGAATTCTGATATTTATGAAAATTGATGCAATGCTCCATAAGATTCCAAACACCTCATAACTGGCTTCAACATGCAAATCACAGACTGAGTAGTTTGTGACATTAAAAGAAAAAACCCTGGCATCAAAGGAGTGAGCAGAATTTGTACGCATAAGTAACTTGACAGACTCAAAAGTGCAGGTTTTCAACCTTTGGAATATTTTGATAGATATTACTCGAGCAAAAATTTATCCAACATTCAGCAGGAATTGAGATTGCCATTTATAACAAAATAGTCAAACACTAAGAACCCACTATTCTTACCCAAAGCAAGCAACGAGACACAATTTTTCAGCATAATTTGTTGTGCACATATGCAGGCTGCGGCCTTTTCACCAGACAATAAACTATGTATGCAGAGTTTAAGACTGATTGGTAGATAAGACTATGCAGAAATGTCCATGTGAGCTGAATGCTAATGTCAGAAGCTCATAAATTAAATTCGAACTAGTCACTTAAAAACGTGTCCATTTACTTGCAGAGGCACATGAGAACATTTAAATATTCCATAAAAGCTACTTAAACACGCGAATTTCAAAAGAATGCAAACCTTGCAGAAGCAAATTTCCATTATAAAAACATATAATACGCCACTTTTACAGGTTCAAGAATATGCTTCAACGCTGCATAAACATTATTGAATGAAGATCGCAATTTTTTCCTTAAATACAAGAGAAATCTCAAATTTCACCATTCACTCCACGAAAATCCCAAATGTGCAAAAAAAGTAATTGAGTTACGAGTTGCAAATTCAAACCCCTTTTTTCAAAAGCTTGGAACAGGAAGGTCAATATTTACTTACAGTAAACAATTAAATAAATAAATATTACCAGGATCAAGAAAAAAAAATTTAAATAGTGCATAAACATACAAATTGGGATCGAGGTTACAAATTCAAACCCTTCTTTACAAAATCTGAGAGAGAAAGAAGCGAATATTCCCTTCTAAAGCAATGTATTAACAGTAGTTTTACCCGGGATCAAGAAAATGTCTAAATGCTGCATAAACATACTAGAAATATCCAAAGTTCAAGTTTCCTTAGTTAAATATCAGGAAAAATATATAAAAAATAATCAACAAAAAAAAGGCTTAAACTCTGGCGTCTAGAAAAATGTAGATCTCAGAACATGCGATTAAATAATTTTCGCATTGAAAGAGAAAACACGAATTTCGCATTTCTTAGTTAGTAATCAGGAAAATAAAGAACTGCCCAGTAAGCTACGCTAAAGGAAGCACGGTTTAACTCATAATACCATGTCAATTTAATCTTGCTTAAGAGAATTAAGCAGGAAATAAGAGAATTACCAGCCAATGCCATCCCCCAAGCCCAACGGCCTTCTTGACGACGCCACGAAGTCCAACGAGAACAGATTTCGTCCTGTTATTTCCCGTAACAACAACCTTAGTATACTTTGGAAGTACAGAAAGCTCCTCATCTCCACTATCTTCGCAGCAAGGAGACGACGAAGATATGACCCCCTGCTGCTGCTGCTGCTGAGGGTAGACAGCTACCTCCTGCATTTAAGTTCTCTAGCTATAAATGACCACAGAAACAGAAAATGCGGTCAAAACACCTCAATTCCCAGTCAAAATCACCTCAATTGCCAACCAAAATCACCAGATCCGCTAAAAAAAATCCCAGCTAAAATGCCTTAGAACGCAATTACAGGGGGACGAGCAGCAACAAATACTGAACCGATCGCGCATCTAAACCAGCCAAAAACCCTGATGAAACGACACTAAACGATCTCGAAGCTGAGAATGGCAGCTCGTCCGCACATACGAAAATATTTCCATTCCAGTACACAACACCTACTGCTATGGCTTATACACAGGGGCTTAATGCGTCTAACCAACTGACTGTTTCCACGTGTCCGACCACACCATTGATGCCCGGCCCTGCCGCAGAGAATAGGGAATCCACGTGGACAGAAATTTTGAAACTGGGACGACCCGTTTGTGACCGGGTAAACCGTTTGCAGTTGCTCTGTTTTTCTTCGTTTCCGTAACCCTAATTCCCGCTGCCGACCTCCACGTGGCGGGGCATGCAGTGGCACATGGTATGGGAACCCTAAATTTCGAAAATTTGAATGTTTTTAATTTGCCGTTGGTGTCCGCTTTTCTAGAGAGAAAAGAGAGGCAGATCGCAAATGTGCCTAAGTGATAGAGTGGGGTTATTATGTTTCTATCGCCCGGATTCTTCCCTATGTTTATATTTTGTTTGTTGGTTAAGGAATCATATCCATTGATAAAACGTTATGATGGATGATGGGGACCCTTTTTTCTATTTATTGGCTTTTTGATAAGGAGACAAAGATTTGGTACAAGGACACATCATAAGAATGGGTTGAGGTAAAGATTGTGAGATATTGTTATCCTTAAAATTATTAATGGAATTAATAGTTTGAAGGGGAGAAAGGTGATACTCTCATTTTCATTCAATTTATTTGAAAATATGAATAAGTATAGTGTGTCTTAATGTTGTATTATTATTAGTAACAAAAAAATGTAAATATTAAAAAATTTGAATTCTTAAAAATTATTATGAAATTAATTGTTTGATTTAAAAAAATTATTATGAAATTAATTGTTTGATTTAAAAATATTCGAATAAGAAATCAATTTTTATGGTGTTTTATATGTTAATTTGGTATCTCATTTAGTCATGATCTTAAAATATAAATTATTATTACAAGTATTGAGAAATGAAAGCATTGGCACAATAGGTCACAAAGGGAGTCAAGATGGAAGTGAGCATAGACCAAAACATGAGTGAAAAAGGAAGTGATATATATGCATAGACATAAAGGAGTGCGCAAACATAGAGGATGCAAGTGAACCAAGGATATAAAGATATGTGTGCATGATGAAACTGTGAGAGCAAGACACATATTTGTGCATAAAGGAGTTACACATCTGCTTAAATATTAACACCGTGAGTGGAGATACACAACTGAAGGTTTGGTGCAAGAAGGCATACATGGAAGTTGAAGCAAAGCATGACGAAGTTAAAGCGTTATGTGCAAGACAATGGTAACCAACTAGGATACATGTAGATGGAAGGATTTATTAGCAACTTATAAATATAATGGTTACAAAGAAGATTTGTTTACCTAGTCATCATAATAAGATGGCTTGGAGGAGTGAAGCTAAAGGAGTACTTGAAAGGAGGAAGAACACTTATTTTAGAGGAAGATTGGGATTGAAGACTAAGATTTGAGAGTTGTTGAGAAGTAGAGAATTCCATATCAATGTTGTGGTGCATGACCATTGTACCTGTGATTACTTTATAAATAATGAGAACTTGTAGACAAAGTCTTCAATCTTTTTATCCTTAACATTTGTTTATGTTTTTTGTTCCCTTATTTTATCTTGTCATAATTTACAATGTCTTTTGTGTTGCACCCACTGTGACGTAGTCAAGCACATGGCGCTTAATCCTAAGTGCCTCAAGAGAAAAAGGTCCAACGCACATCCTTTACAACATTTGGTATTAAGGTGAAGCAAGACTCTAGTATGGATATGAGCATGTAAAGAGCTCAAAGTTTGTCATGTTAAAGAGCTTATGCCACCACAAAAATGGCACATAAAAGAGATAGAATAACTACTAACAAAGAATCGTAGGGGTTGAGGAAAAGGATCGAAGAACTTAGAAACCAAACAATAAAATGTACAAACAAAAGGAGAGTGCTTCTAAACCAAAACTTGAAGAAAATAAGAACAAAGTGGACAATAAAACTATTTTGAAATAGATGAAATGCAAAACTAGAAGTCATCAATCACAATGAAAGTTTGAACACAAAATGCCTAATAAATTGGTTAGATAAGTTGGAGCATTACTTTGAGTATGAGAAGATTGATGATCCTCAAAAAAACAAACTTTGTGGGTGCAAAGTTGAAAGGACATGGTACATTATGTTGGGAATTTATGCAATAGAAGCAAGCTCATAAAAGAATACAAAAAATGGAGGCATGGAATAAAATTATCCTACAAATGTATGATAAATTCTTTCTATTGGACTACAAATAACAAGTGTTTCAACACATGTAAAATATCGAAGGAGCAACGTAAAGGACTACATGTAAAATTAAGCATTGGCTAATCAAGAACATGAGATGGGAAATCAGTCAAGGCTCAAAGGTGGAGATTGACTTGGATCCTATGAAAGGTTTTACAGGGGAACATACATTACTGGCTACACTTATATGTTATATACACAATATGGGAATATATTATTTGAATCATATTTATATATTACATGATCCTATCTCTGTGTCGTTGTCCTAGACACATGCTCGGGATTTGGGATTAATTGATGGCTTAGCAGAGACTTGGAAAATGTATATACAAAACTTATCAATGGCAGGTATTGCTCTCTCTGAGAACGATGCTATTTTAATTTAGGATGGCTTTACTATAGGTGGAGAGATCTAGATAAAGGAGGCATATTGTTATATCTCACCAGCACAACATTCCATTAGGGATCATGATCGGTTTCAGAAAATTTGGAAGTGGAACCTCCCCTCAAGCTCAAAGTTTTCGATTAGATGACTTGGAAAAACATAATCCTTACATGGGATAGTTTATGTAAGAGAGGCTTCATTGGACATGAAAGATGTGCCATGTGTAATGCAAAGCATAAAGGCCTCATACACCTATTCATTAATTGTCCATTTGCATCTTCTATCTAGTATCATGTTCTAAAAATTTTGCATATTTCTGCCAATTTGAATCATTCTTATGTGAAGGCTTATTTAAAAATGGTTCAGGAACTATAAATTTTTTTGTACTCTCCCTTTTCACATATTTTGGGGAATATGGAGGTGTCGAAATGCATTGATTTTTTAGGGATCCACTATAAACATAAAAAAGTCATGTATGAACATTGTGGCTTATTTCAATGAAATTGGGCCTAATTTGGAGAAGGGAAATCCGAGATATATAAATTATGTGGATATTTGGCGTAGATATCATGTAGGTTTCTTTCATGGCGTAGTACATAATAATTCATGCGATGGCGGGGCATATATAGTCATTGAACTAGGTAGATTTATCGTTTATGTTGGAATGGGGGGTGGGAACAAATACCAAGCCTAAGACCATCGCACTTTGGGGGGTTCATTACTGCGCAAAATGGTTGCACATTGAACGTATAAATGTCTATGGAGACTCTAAAGTGGTTAGCAATTGGGTGTTGAGAAGAAAAAAATTGGAGCCACCCATGCTTAAAATTGGATGAAAGGTATTAAAATGTTGATTAATGTTATTCAAGATCTAACTTTTGAACATATTTACAGGGTAAAAAAATTTGTTGCATATGCCTTATCCAAACAGGTTTGTAATGAGCTTCTTGGAGTGATCTCTTTCTCCGCTTTCTGTAATGACACCCTTATTAGAGCATGAAATATTCCAATTATATAGAATTTTTTTGTAAAGATAAGTAAATTTCCTTTTCTAGATATTAGTTTCTTTTATTTGTATATGGTTAAAGCTATGAAACATTAGAAGAAAAAAATATAGCCTATATTTTATGATAGATTTTAAAATCTAGACTATGTAGTCTTATGTTTTTGGATATATAGGATCATCTCTCAGTAGGGTATGTTTTTTAATTTTGTGGAGTACATGAATATTGTAAGTAGAATTTATGAGATATGGGGTATATATTCACACTTTTTGAAAACGTAAACAACTTTTTAATAGAAAGTTTGTTGTTTTTTATCTTTGAAAAAAAAAGAGTCCTTGAGGGCGTAACTCACTTCGCAAAGCATGTTATGTAAAATATTATGAGGTCCTTGGTTCAATCCCTCAAATTAATGTGTGGCCACATTAGGGACAACTTGGTGCACCTATTACTTATAGTGATAGTCGACCCAGTGCCATGTCAGTGTAAGACTGCCCTAATTGTTAATTCCACTAATTATAACAATAAAAAAGACCACATAAAGGAGTTTTACATGTGGTTGATATTTTTTTGGACGTAAATAGGAGGAAGAACATTGAATTTCAAGTTATGTGAGTGCTTTGAAATCCATCATTCAAGAGGATATCAATGTACACAAGATGCATTATTTAGGGGAGCAATATCTATGGGTGTTAAAGGTGGAATAATGTGAGTCCAAGAGAATTTTGCAAGAACAAAGGATGTTTTAGTGCAAATGTCATAGCATGCATACTAAAGTTGATGATGCATGCAACAAAAGAATAGAGATACTACAAGAAAAATACAGTCTAGCAACAGTTTTGGTAGAGATCTTTAGTGTTACAATATTTGGCAAATTTATCAAAAATAATGATGTTAAAACCTCTACTATTGATAGTAAAGGTTTTAGCAGAGGTTTTAATTATTTTCGTGATAACTAAAAAACCTTGGTGATTGAAGGTTCTATAGAATGTTTTCTTGTAAATATACTTATATCGGTGTGATAATTTTGTGAATGTCTCAAGTTAGATGCATGTGAACATATAATCATTATTGCTTTTAATTATTTATATATTTTTATTTGATTTGTGTTCCAAGGTTTGTGTAGGGATAAGGGTTAGAGTTTCCATCTAACCATGCATATGAATAAAGACTATATAGAGGAGATGTGACATGTGTACCATAAGGAGAGGTTGAGGTTACTCATACCTACTAGAATCTCCCTACATGTAGACCAAGGTTAGAATGGACATGTGCATACCTGGAGGGTTGAACAATGCCATGAGGCTAGGCTTCAAAGGTCACCCACATGAACTAAGTGGGTGTTATAAAGGCATGGAGTCCTTATTCCTCAATAAGCTACGAGTCTCTCACCAATGGTAAAATGTTAGGGCCCTATATTACTAGTGTAGTCCCTTATTGTTGTTAGTGGCCCCCTTATTGTTATTTTTGTACCCATGTAGTCCCTATATTGTTATTATTGTGCCCCATAATAGCCCACTATTTTTATTGTTGTGCCCTTACATTATTATTGTTAGGTCGGCCAGGATTATATTGTGACCCAATGGACTCCTATTTATTGAAAGGATGTTTTGTCATTTATGTCATCTAAGAAGTCTTCATTTATGTAATGTAAAGGAGGTTGCCCCCTCGAAGTGGTTGATTTTTAACTCATTGATCTCTCTTTTCTTCTATTTTGTGAGCTGGTTTCATAACATTTGGTATCAGTGCTTTGGATTCTAGTGTTTCGTTGCTTCAAACATGTCATCATGGAATTTTCACTATAACTTTTTTCTACGAATATTTAGATGCTAAAAAGAAAACCCATTTGTAGTACATATGATACGTTTAGTTGGAAAAATGATTCCTTATGGTACAAATATCGCTTATATATTTGTAATAATTCCCAACTAAAACAAAATATTCTTTTGGAATTTCACACCTCTCCCTTAGGAGGACACTCAAGATTTTTAAAAACTTACCACAAGGTGAAGAAAGAATTTTTTTGGGATGGCCTTAAATATGATATTCAAAATTTTGTGGCGGAATGTTTGGTTTGCCACAAAATAAAGTTGAGACAATTAAGACCCTGGGTCTGCTACAACCTTTATCCATTTCAAATCAATGTTGGGAGGAGGTTTCAATGTATTTTATCACAGGTTTACCTAAGTTCGAAGGAAATAATGTCATCATGGTGGTAGTTGATAGACTTACCAAGTATGCACACTTTTGTGCATTATCTCATCCATTTAAAGAAAGTACAGTTGCTAGTGCATTTATGGAAAAAATTCAAAAGATACATGGAAACCCAAAGATTATTGTAAGCGGTATAGATCCCATTTTCACTGGAAATTTTTGGACGGAATTATTTTCTTGTTTGGGTGCTCAACTAGCTCATAGCTCATCTTATCATCCTCAATTCAATGGGAAAACTGAGATAGTTAACAAATGTTTGTGTAAAAATTATACAACAAGCATGTATATCATGGATTCAACCTGATCTAACAATGTACTAAAGTTAAATACTGAATCGCTTCTACAAATATTTTGCGGAATTAAAAACACAATCGTCAATCACATGAAGCAAAGAAGAATCAATCAAGCCACAACATAGATAATTTCTCGGGGAAAGCTTACTGCTCAAAACCCCACTATATTCTATTGTATATTCAACATGGAATCATGAAAAAATTACATACAACTATTCTCACAAGAGCCCTCCTATACTCTCTTAATTGTCTCACACTACCACACATAAAACTGACCAATACTTAGCCAATTTAATGCCTCTAGATAGCCTGCCTTGCTTGCACAATCCCTGATGAATGAAATCCCTAAATAATAGGAATTTAGACCTCCCTTGAATGCGCAAGTATCATGGGCACTCCAATTGGTGTTTGGTTGCATGGGTGCAACCCAATAATCCTACAACTGATAATCAACTTCCCTTTCACCTAGATCTCAACTAGGTCTCCACTGGATCTGACATGCATGCAGCTAATAATAGTAAATCCTCAGTTGCATGTGAGATCACTGATTGTGAATTAATTATTATTTAATTCATTTGATCTCTCACTAGTGTATCTAATAGTTACAACTAGCACAACTGAGTTTAACTCACTTAACTGATTTAAACTAATTAGAACCTGCATTAACGAATGCACCACTGCACTTCGAACTCTGTCACAACTAGAATTACTTTGCATGCCTCACCAACTACCTCTAACTTGAAATTAATGAGCTAACTGAGTTTATCACACTCAGTTAACTATTACAAGTTATTTTGAGACTAAATTACATTTTATTGTCCATCTTAATTAAGGGATAACTAAAATAGTCATGCACCAAATTTAGCCCTGTGGGCCCCACCCTAGTGTAGGTGCTTAACGCACTAGGCGTGGGTGTGTTGAGGCCTCGGAATTCCGCTGCCAAAACATGGAAGAAAACCACCATGTCTGGACCTTAAAGCAGCTCCTTTTCTGTTTGGTGTAGTGGCTCTGACTAGGGATAATGGGACCAATTTCCCAATAAGGATGATTTTTAGGGTGTGTTTTGATTATACAACATGCAAATGGAGAATGATTTTAATCTATCATATGCATCTATCTAAACTATTTATTCTACTATATACCCGAGATGTTTCTTCCTTTATGCGATCTAAAGAGATATTCTTCAACTATTAGTAATATAGATCATTTAACTATTGAAAGAGATGAAAATTATGTAAGATGATTCTTATAACAAAGTAATTTAACTAGAATAATTGTGAAAAATATATCACATTCATATGTGTGATTATATATTTAATAAGAAATCACAGACAAATATTAGAATAGAAATGCATGTAACATTCATCTATAATAATGTTTCAAATATATAATGCAATAAAAAGATGACTATCAATCTATAAAGTAAGACTTAATACAAGTGAATAGAAGTACCATATGTATGAAGTTCTACTCATGTAAACTGATAGTAATTGATCCGCTCCTCTTCACTTTCAAGCAATTTAAAGAGTACAGTAGTGTAACATCAATTAAACAACTTTAATTGTCAAAAGATAACATATGTGTTCCATTAATTCATCAAAGCATTCGCAAACTTACAATAGTGCATTCTTTGCAAATGTTTTTGACAAATTTCTAGACCCTTCTCTAAATGCATGAGAGGGGTTTAAATACTAAACTAACTATGTTCTAAAATAGATTATTACAAAAATATAAAGGAGGTTTCAAACAACCATCCTCGCAAGGCTAACTTAAACTACAATCTAGGAAAATAAAGTAACAATTTGATTTATGAATTCCGCCCTTTCTTTTGGATTTGGTCATGAAGTTGAGAAATATCTAGCATAGGCTTGAGCTGAGTTGGCTACGAAATCCTTGATCTGACATGTCCCTTGAATACTGTATTTGAAAGTACTAGTCGCGATCTTCAGGTTGAATCTGTTAAAGACTGTAGAATCTGGTATTGATGATAAGGTTTGATCAGAAAATTCCAATAATTTTCTTGATCAAACTTATTTACCTTTTTAATTATTTCATCCTGTGTGTCTGCCTTTTTCTTCCACTGTGTTTCTAGTTGTTTTACTTATGAGAACACTTCAGACGTTTACTCTTTGATAAGTTCAGCTTTCACCAGCTGTTCACATACATATTCAATAATTTCCTTTGATAATTTTGACGTTTTCGCTGTTGATTTCTCTGCCTACTGGTTTGTGCTTCCCAATATTTGAATAGGATCTCCTTGTGAAACTTATCTATCTGGGGTAGATTAGTTTCCCTTCCTGAGTCTAATGCTTGCCATTGAATATGTTCGTTGATTTTCTTCTCGAGCTTCTCACATTTAAGTTTTTTGGATAGCTACTTGCTAGATCAATATGTCATTTGAGTCACAATAAGAGTCAATAATAGAAGTTTGTTGGAAAAATACTTCCTGTTGTTTTAACTTAGCATTTACATCCAATGCTTCTTTTATGAATTTTTCTAATTGTGGTTGGCTTTGTAACCTGGTCATTACTGCTTCCAATTGTGCCCGTTTCTCAGTGATTTCTGCTTGATGCTTCAATTTAAGACTCAAAATATTTTTGAAATTGGGCTTTCTTTGCTTTCATTTGCTCACTGGAGTTGGATTTTTCTTTATCTAATAGTCTCTCTAGTTCTTTTATTCTATCTTCCTTTTGCTTCAGCAAAATTCTAACTTCAGTACCTTTATCAACAGTGGCAGTATCATATGCCCCTGCATACTGTGATAATTTAGTTAAATGTTCCGTAGGATCAGTTAAGGGATCCTTCCACAAAATGTCAACATATTCATTTGTGAGATCTGAGACCGTCTCTTCAATTCTTCTCCTTTTATTTCTCTTAACTACAACCTTATAACTAGGACTGTAGAAGATGTCTAGTGAAGGAATTTCTTCAATTTGTAAAACTATTTGTTCTGTAGGGTAGGCTGGTATGATCTCTCGATCATGAGTTTGTGGAATTTGTTGTATTGGATTAACAGTTTCCACTATCTTATAGGAATGTTCAGGTGTTTGAAAACTAGTTACTTGGTTAGCATTGGGATTGCCTTTAGGAGTTTTTATTGCTTTAGAAAAATAATCCCATTCACTACTCAAATTCTTTGTTTGTGACTTTTATGACTGATCAAGTGTATCATAACTGTGTTGAGCTTCTTGAGAAGTTGATTCTGTTCCATTACTTTATTTTTTCTCTTGCATCTCTATCTCTTGGATTATATGATCAATTATCTTTTTTGGGCTATCCTTTATGGATTCGGATTCATTTTTAGAATGATCTGAATTGTGAGATTGATGCTTTGATTAACCTGATTCATCCTCATACATGTCTTTTGCTTCATTATCCAAGCTAATACTTGGAGTAGGTCTGTTGACATCTTCAATAGTTAACAATTTGAGAGGAAATCTCTCCAGTCTCTTGTTTCTGTATATTTTTAAGGCTTCCAAATCATCTTGGTTAAGTTGAATGGATGAAAACTTCATTATATCTGAAAAATTTTCCATGCCTTAGAAGAGATCATCAAATCCATATATTTCCTTTACAAAAGGCTTCATTTTGAGCTCAATGGTGTAATTTATTATTACAACATTTGGGTCATATAGCCTCTTTGGCATTATTTCCAAATTCAATAGATTAATCTTTGAAACTTCCTTATAGGTATGGCCAATATCAAAAAGTGCAAAAGTACCGCACTGTAAAGGGAAATTGGGTCAAACAACCTTCTTAGCATCTTTCAGTTATTTAGTAATACCATTAACAAGTTGGTAGGCTATCTCTCTTGTAAGTAACTTATCAGGAACATAATATGGTAGGACGTGGGAAAGCATAACTCCCACATACTATGACATATATAGAATTCTCATCTGCAAACCACCTAGCCACAGAAATAATATCTGTACTAGCATCTTCGGAAACTGTAGGGGCTTTCTTATTAAATATCATCTGGTGCATAGGCAACATGACCCCATGAAATTTTTTATAAAAATGCAGATGGAAGTTTGAATCCCAGAGGGCACTATGGTAAATGTGGATTGGGGTAGGGTCTTGGGTAGTCTATTTCCATCCCATGGGAGGAAAACTAGAAGAAAAGTAGATTGCATCCATGACATAGGCAGACATATAAAAGGGAGGTATTTCTCTATATGAAACACTCCTTTTATTCATGTATTGTGTGATGTGTTTGGCTAAAATGTTAGATAGGATATTTTCCCAATTCAAAATTAAGGAATTGATGATTGCGTCAATCAATGGAACCCAATCTACTGAAAACCTAGTGGTATCAGGTTTGGAAAACAACTTACAAAATATACCGATAGCATAGCAATAAGGGTAAGGAAGTTGGGCAATTGAGTATGTACCGAGTTTATCTCGCTTCAACATTCCCTAGTCTTCCTTCCATTCTTTTATAACTTTTGTTAGATCTGGATTGTTTTCTCTAAAGCCATGGACAAAGGCTCTATCATAGCTTTGTTGTGGGTCTGGTAAGTGGTACATTGCTTTTAAATCATATGTCCTGAAAGAACCAATATTCTTGCTTCTTGAATTCTTAAAAGTTTTGTCTTTTATGGTTGAGAGGTTAATTTCCCACTTAACCATATCTGTGTAAGAGAGAACTTTTGGCCTTGCAACTACCTTGTGGATGAATGAACATGCAATGTCAAAATCAGTTGGGTCTGAAGAAATAGATAATTATACTGAAGCAATTTTATCTATCACTATTGGCTTTTCATTTTCAAAAAACTGATACATTGCTTCCCATGAAAAACTACTGCATTCCTTGTTGCAAGTGGTGTCTGAAAATAAGGGAGACATGTATGAATCTTCAGTAGATGGTGTTTGAGCAATCTCTTTGCATTTCTTGTTCTTCTCTATTTTCTTCGTTCGGTTAGTTGGTTTCCTAATGTCAAGTATACAGAACAATAATTAGAAATATATGGAATAGAGAGACAAATTCGTCGTTAATTTATTTACAATATGCAAAAATAGATATGAATCTATCAAACATGATATTTAATCATCGATAATCATTTCAAAATCAAATCTCTTACACCTTCGCACGAAATAGCTATCAATAAACTTAAGCCGTTAGATCTCGGATTTCGTTTTGATATGACATAAGTCATTTCGCATGCTTGAGTAATTAAATGCTATTATTTCGCATATCGCAACTTATAACTTTTACCGTTAATGATGTTTACCCATAACTTTTGCGAAATGCGATCTGTGCAAATCGCATATCGCAACTTTTATATGGTAAATGAATTTACTTTTGGTTAAGTTGTGCAAAATGCGAATTGCGAATTCAAGAAGTCATGCGACCGCACTTTATGGGACTTTAGAGCTTTATATTCATTACTTTGTTGGCTCGTCGGGTCTGCATAATTGCAACATATGCTGAATTTCTTTATAAGTTTATCGTTTTAAATGAGGTGCGATGCAATAACCAAATTATAATGATAATTGAAGCGTTTGCAAGTTTTAAATAGAACTTCAGAAATGGCTTTAGCGCGTTTCGCAACCCACATGACTTAATGGTTTTCAAGTCTTTTTTAGTTATAAGTTATGTGGTTTGTGATGCGCACTAAGGAATAAAGTGGAAAAACTCAAAGAAAAAATTATTTCCTAAAGTTTTTTGTTTTTAAAGATAAAATAAATTTCCTATTTATTTCTAAAGGGTCCCCATTTATTAAAATAAAGGGGGGGGTTGTTGTATAGCACAAAAATTGGTGGGAGAACCAATTTTCTCTGACTAATATTTTTTGAAATTTCTAAAACTTATTTGAAAAATAAAAATAGTTGCGGGAATGAATTTCAAACAAATAATATCTTACTAAGCAATGAAATTTCTCTTGATTATAATTCATAAGAATCCCTCTTTTAAAGATATAAGTATGAGAATCTATATTAGTCTTTACTCAGTTCAAAAAGATAAAGCAAGTGGCTCTTACAAATCAGCTTTATAAACATTTACTATTTTATGACAGGTAGAGCCTCTGTTCCAATAAGCAATTTAAGCTTTTGGCAGGGTTACCTTTTACCTAGTAATGATTCATTGTCCCATCTAGTGTTTCTTACAATTTCCAAAAATAAATTCTAATTTTTGAAAATTTTCTTTTTATATCATATTTTTATTTGCTTAAAAGCCAATGTCTTGGCTTGGTAACCAAATGATGACAATGCCATTCACTAGTTGTAATTAAACTGATCAAGTTGGCTCTTGATGAGACCCCTTGTCCTCTTGATATAATATCAAGTCATTACCCTATTTTCGTAGGCAATATTGGCAATGTCAGTTCAAATATTTCCCTATGAACATGGTAAACAAGCTCGTGATGAGACTTATTATATTTTAAGTTTTTCTAGTTATAATCTTTTTTGAATTTCTTTCAAAAATTAATAAGTTTTCCCGGATGGGGTGAATCATTGGTCCTTTTGAGGATTCCAGATGATAATGTTGAGTTTTAGATTGCTTTTCTGTAAAAGAGTATTTATTATGTTAAATATTGTTTTCTTGACTGATAACAGAATAAACATGCTATATAAGGATGAGAGTTCATTAAAGATAAATAATTTCAGTGAAATTGCATCTTTCAGTGAAAATAAAATATATTTGTCTTTCAAATCTTTCGATTGTTTCCTTAACACTTCTTATTTTTATAAGCGATAAATAAAAAAGGATCATCTGAGATTTTATTTTGAAAATCCAATAATTTATACTAAACAACTTTTATTTTTCTAAGGAAAAGAAAAAGACACTAGTATACAAGGAATAGAAGGGGTTACCTCCTATGAAAAGTATTTTTTCAAAATCTGCCCATTAACATGTAAAGAATCTCTTTTGCCTGATAGTTCTTGCAATAATAACGTCAATGGGCCTATTTCTTCAATTATTTGAAATGGACCTAGCCAGAGTTTTTGAAACTTCGTGTGTTTACCTTTTTCCTCATCCTCTTTGTCCCATTTCAATATCAGGTCACCAATTTGAATTTTTTTTGGAGTAATAGAAGTTGAATCAAATGAGGCTTTTACTATCTGTTGATGATGTGCATGAGTATGTTTAGCTTTTTCTCTTTCTTCCTCTAACTTAATAATTTGACATTGTCTAAGTTGTAAGTAAGAAGAAGGAGATTCATCAATAAATTGTACTAAGGAAAGAAAGGGAATAACTACGTTGGTAGGAAGTACAACTTCTTTTCCATAAACAAGATTGAATGGAGAAGTGCCAACAAAAAGCTTTTTGAGTTATTCAATCTGCCAAAAGAGCAAAGATTAATGACTTATGCCAATTTCGTTGATTTTGATCAACAATTATTTTGATTATTCTAATCAAATTCTTGTTTGTAGATTCTGCTAAACCATTTCCTTGCGGGTAATAATTTGCAGAATACTTAAGTTTAAAACCTCTTTTGATTGCAAATTCCATCATAGCAGTTCCTGATAAGTAAGATGCATTATCAAACATTAAAGAAATAGGTAAGCCAAACCTAGTTATGTTATTTTGGTCGATGAAATCAATGTTATTCTCAGATTTGGCTACTTTTAATGGAATTTTTTCCACCCATTTAATAAAGTAATATATAGCTGTGAGAATATATCTATGTTGCTTGGAAGAGTTACGAACAATCTCACCAATTATATCTAATCCCCATTGTTCAAATGTTTGTTTGATATTGACTGGATGTAATGGGAAGGCTGACTTCTTTTGTCTTCCAAATGCACTTTGACACACTTTGCATTTTCTTGCATATTCATGAGCATATTTGGAAAGTGTAGGCCAATAGTAACCTGCATGCAGGATTTTGTGTGATGTCGTATTTCCTCCAAAATGTCCTCCAGCTGGTCCATCATGAAGTTCCTACAAGACTTTCTCTGCTTCAGATTTTTCTAAGCATCTAAGTAGTACATAATCACAATTTATCCTAAACAAGACATCGTTGATTAATTCATATTTCTTGGCCTTTAATCTCAAAGCTCATTTCATTTTGTAACTGAGTTGATTCGAAGCATATCCATTCTTCAAATAAAATATGAGATCAGCATATTGAGATTGTGCATCGTTGAGGCTTACCTCTGATATTTGCACATTGTTACCTAGTTCTTCCTCTGATGATAGATGGGATGCTCTTGTAAGCATTCTGCAAAAACCTTCACCTCTAACAATTTTAGAGGGTCTAATTTCTACATCATATTCTTGTAAAGCGGTAACCCAATTAGCTCTTTTCTCTCCTAATTCTCTTTGCATTAATAGTTGTCTCATTGCAGAGAATGGAACTATCATTTTGGTGTGAATTTTTAGGAGAAAAGGTCTGAAATGCTTTATAGCCTTAAAGACAAAAAATGATTTCTTTTCAACAAATGTGTAATTTAGTTCTGCACCTTGCAAATTGGAACTGAAAAATGATATTGGTGCTTCAATTTGTTGGTCATTAAGCTGTGTTAAAACAAAAGCGTATGATGTATCTGATGAAAAAGTGTATAAAGTAAAAGGATTAAGAAAATTGGGGGTAGTAAGGAATGGAGCGTTGATAATGGATTGTTTAATCAAATAAAATGCCTCTCCTTCATTATGTCCCCATTTAAAGACATATTTTTTCTTAATCATGTTCTGTAATGGTAAAACTATTTGTGAAAAGTCAGGGACAAACCTTTTAACAAAATTAATTTGTCCAAGAAACGACTGCATAGTTTTCTTGTTATGAGGGAAAGGAATTCTTTTAATCTCTTCAATTATTTCAGGATCAAAATAGATACCTCTTTTTTACATGTTGAATTCTAAAATTTTTCCTTCTTCTAATGCAAAAAATGATTTCTTTGCATTTAAGGAGATGCCATACCTTTTGCATCACTCGAAGACTTTTTTTAGGTCATTACACATGATTAGTTACTTGTTTAGAAAAGATTGTAATGTCATATAAATAAATAACCATTATTTTATTTATGAGCCCTTTAAAAGCTATGTCCATAGCTCTCTGAAAAGTGGCGCCTGCATTAATTAATCCAAATGGCATCTTTTGATAGGCATAAGTTCCCCACTTAGTTCTGAACATAGTTTTCAATATGTCATCTGGATGTACAAGAATTTGGTTATATCCCGAGAATCCATCTAGAAAGGACATAAGTTCAGAACCAGCTACTGCATGCAGTACTTGTTCAATGGTTAGTAATGGAAAGTTGTCCTTCTGACAAGCGTTGTTTAAATTCCTAAAATCAATGAAAATTATAATATCACCATTCTTCTTCCTGACACGTACCAAATTTGATACCCATTTATAATGCCTAACTAGAAAGATGATTTTTTCCTTGAGGAGTTTGTTCAGTTCTATTTTGATTTGATTTTCCAGATTTGGATGAATCTTCCTCAATTTCTGTTGTATAGGTTTTTCTTCTAAGATCATAGGAATTGTGTGTTGAATCACAAAAGTGTCATATGTTTTAAGATCAATGTAATCCCAAGAAAAGATTCCAAAATAAAGAATTAACTACTGTTCTATCTGCAAAATTTATACAATTGGAATTATCTGGCTAGGAAAAATTCTCAATCTGAGAAACAACTACGTTATCGAAGAAAGGTGAGTAGTTTCTAATAATGTTGTTATTGAAAGCTACTAGCTCATTAACTCCTTGAAGATCGGTGACTGTGTGCTTCATGAACTTTTCACAGCCTACTCAAATTTGATTTGGCTTTCCATTATATGGTAACCACATATGCGACTAGTCTGTTGCAAAATACTCATGAAGTTTTTCAGACCAATATCGACTTAAAACTAAACCATAAAACTCAAGAATATCATCCACCAGTATATTGATTATTTGAGTAACCTTGGGATTTGATGACAGTCTGATGGAAATGTTAGTGTCAGTCTAGTCATACTACCATCAGTGATTAAAACTGCTCTTTTGCATTTGCATATTAGGTGTCTCATACCGAATAAATTTCACCATTCCGCTAGGTCATGGATTCATTGATGGTAGTAATTCTTCATCAGTTTTCCCTCATGTGAAACTTGCTGATTTTCCTCTCTATGGTCTTCAGTCATTATTCACTTTCATTCTCAAAATCATATCAGTAGGTCATAGGATGGGTCTCATTAGTTTCTAGGGTCTCACCATGGTCAAATTAATGAGTCAAATGTCAATAATATCAGCAAGGTCATGAGGAAGCCAATAAGCTCAAAGTCACAGCACCAGGAAGAATCAGAGAGACATTTTATTCAGTTTGATGTAATTTTCACCTCAAAACCATGTTTTGAGGTCAAAACATGATATTTTGTCTTTATTATTATTATTTATTATGTAGTTTTATATCATCATATGTAATAAGTCACAATTGAGAATCTCTTATCTCCCCAAAGTGATGTACCTGACTTCAGAGCAGTTTTCTACAGCATGTTCAGCACCAAATCATCTTCCAAGTAGATCCATCAGGAAGATCCTGGAAAGAGCTTTCCAATGGTATACTACACTCTCAAAACTGACTTCTGGATTGAAATTTATGCTTAAGTGAAGCAAAAATCCCTATATCCTCATATACCCCCTATTTTCCATTTTTCCTTTTAAACTTTGTATTATTAAAGTTTAATATTCCTTTAAATAATCCCTTTTCCCCTTTTCGATTATAAAATCACATTATAAAGCTCATAAATATAAATGTGATTTATGCCAAACCACTTCCCCTCCATACTCCATTGAAACTTTATAATAAACATTTAATAAATTCTCGTCGCATTTACAATACGTAACCAATTCCCCACCATCCTTCATAATAAAACTTTAAAATAAAGTTTTATGTTATAAACCCCCTACTTCCCATCAGAATCTCAAACCTTTCAATCTCATGTTTTATTTGTATTTCTAGATCGGCCCATCGCAAAAGTTTCCGATGTGATTGCCCCGAAGGCTTACCCCCAATCGAAAACTCTCGATCAATGTCTCCACCATCGCTCTCTTGGTCCGATCCAACAACCCACAGCTAATCGGGCCATCGGAAATTAGCACTTCCATAAGTCCCCCTCCGATTGATCGCATCACAACATTTCCCGATCGCAACATTCCTCGCATCGCAACATTCCCCGATCGCAACATCCCCCGATTGAAACCTCTGATTGATCCGGCACCGTTGATCTGTCCCTGCCGATCCAATGGCTCAAATTCAATCTAGCCATTGGCATCAGCGTTTCCCATATGTGCTACACTCTGCTCCGATATTTCGATTGCGATTGACCCTGGTCCCACCATAATCCTCCGCCCATCTGTAATTAAAGGCCCCATTCCCCTTTGTAACTAATAAATTATGTATCTCCCATTGGGCCTTGCCAAATCGCATTGGAACTTTCGTTTCCCCGTTTCATATAACATCCTCTCTCGATTCCGATCCCTAATTGCGATTGATCGCACATCACAAATTGCAATCGGTGGATCCAATTAATATTACTCTGCCCCCTCCGATCCCTAATCCCTATTGGCCTCGGCCCCACCACAGGTCCTTCCGCCTCTTCCCAATTAAATGGGTTTTTCCCTTTGTTAATGTGATAAATCATTTTTATTTAAAATATTTCAATCGCATCTCAAAATATGTTATTATATGTCATATCCCGTCCGCCCATCCATTCTGGTTGCGATTACACTATGTTTATTATATTATATCTCTCTGCCCCGCTCCGATTTTGATTGCGATTTTCATATGACTTCCGCCCCATTTACCTTCCCTTTTCCCATTTAAAAATAAATTTTCCCTTCACGAAAGGCATAAGTTCAATTTATTTTATTGCAACAACATTTTATTAAAAGGTCAGAGAATAAAGAAATATTGGAAAGAAAAGCGACATTCAAAGGGCCGAGAGCTCATTTAAGACAAAGATTGTTACAGCAAGCAGCAAAATAGGAAATCTGTTCATTGGATTACCTATTTTCTTTCATACATCCTAACAGCAAAATCTCCAAGTGGTCAAATGCAATGATGTCCCTTATTTTTAGGGGCAGATTGTTGTATTTATTTACTATGATTGTATTTCAGTCCTTCAGCTGTTAAAACAGCTCCCTTCTCTTGTGGATCTATGTTCCCACATTTCAGCCTATTTAATGTAATTGTAAATCATTTGTAAAGCAGTCTGAAAGTCTGAAAGTCAGAGAGTCTGAATATTCTGTAACTCAGAAAGTAGGGGAAAAGTGTGGAAGAACATCTCTGCACTACATTGTACAATTTGACAGGAATTAATAAGAGATGCAGCTCTGATTTGTGGGATCCATGTGGTATGAGAGTTAGCATTTGTTTTCTCCTTTGTTTCATATGTGAATTGTTATGTGTTCCATCCATCCATAAACATTTCCTTTTGAATGCTTTCAAGATAGAAAGGTAGAATCCATTTTATATGCTCTGCCTTGGGAAATCATTCATACTCTGTATTTTTCTTCTGTTTGAAAAGGATCCATTTATTGTGCCCTTTTTAGCTCCTCACCAGTCTTTCCATCCCATCCTCATTAAATTTTAATTGCTAATTTTCCTGTCTATCTTTCCCCATGAAATACCCTGTGTCCTGATTTAAATCCTGGTTTCAACTGTCCCTTTATATCCCACACATCCCTGAAATTCATTCATTCATTCATTTTATTAAAACCCTTTTTTATCATTTTATCTAGCCTAATATCAGTCCATTTATTATATTTCTTTGAATATTCTTTCACGGAGAGAGCCCTCTCCTATCCTTGTAGGGCTAGCTACAAGGCTGAGCGTGGTTTAGTTGTTACCCTGTTTTGCCTTTTGCAGCCTGGGGTCCAATTCAGGTGCTAACATCTCTGGCGACCCCACTGGGTAATATTGTTTAGCATAGAAGATTAATCACCCCAGTAATATTTTCCCGGTAAAGAATGACAGAGTATTATATATGAATGTTGATGGTGAACAACAATCAGATGCATATAAAGGCTGAAAACATTCACATGGCGACTCCATCCACTGAAAGATCCAGAAAATCAAATCCTTCATGGTGAATTCACTGCAGGAAGTTCAGTAGCTTTAAGATCTTTGTTTCAAGATGGAACGTATTGCAAGAAGGTATGCTCCCATGAGCCAAGATCATATTCCAGGTTTCCCAAATAAAATGCCCAAGGTGGATTGGCTTCAGAATTTGCCTATCTTCAGAAATGTGGAAGGTAATGACGCTGCTCTTCATCTGGTAAAATCTCACATTCATGTGCATAAATTAAAGATCGATTTTCCTTAAGACTGTTTGATGAAAATGTTTATGGCTACTCTGGAAGATGAAGCTCGATCTTGGTATGAAAGTTTGCCCCCTGCTTGTATTTATGGTTTAAAATATTTTCATACCATATTCTTTGAAAGGTACAGATAATCTTGTCCATCTTTAATGTTAGTTCAGAACTGTTGCAAACATGTTAACAATTTCATTGAAAATCTTGAGAATTTTTATGGAGATGATGAATTCATGGATGAAGAAATCATGGAATCGCTCTATGAAAACCCATTTCAGCAGCACGCAGAAATATTTGAGGATACTTATCAAGATCAGCAGGTTGAATATATTTGTACAGCTAAAAATGATGAAAGAAGAGGTTTTATTTCGAATCTGATTGAAATAAAGGATGAGATGCCACTAAAGGATGTTCCAATCTTACATAGTGATAAAGTTAAGCCAGATCTAGAGTTAAAATGTGATGAGGAAGAATACAATGTTCCAGGTCCCATAAAAGAGAGTTATATTGTTGAGGCCGCCTCAAATGAAGAAAACAGAGTTATAGACTTGAGTTTTCTCGTTCCATCAGAAAAGAGTCTTCATGAGGAGGTAATCCATTCCCTTAATGAAAAACAAGACGATATCTTTGTTCAAGTAAGTGAAAGAGTTTCTTTGGATGAAACTGTGGTAGAAGACATAAATGACAGTGTTGGATCTCAAGAGCCATCTGAAGTTTCTTCTCTTATGATTGATGAATGTAATAAGAAACATGAAAATATGGATGTCGTATCATATGAAGATGACCAACAATATATTCAGACTACAGAAGATCAGAGCGTTTAGGACTACCATTCAGATTCTTCTTCCTATGTCTCATGTTTTGAAATGTTTTTTCAAGAGGAAATTTTCTCATCTACTTGTTTAGAATTTTTTGAAGACCAGGAACACACTCTTACTGAGGTACATTGTGAAGGAAGATCAGAATCAAGAGAAAAAGACACCTTGTTTCTTCAGCAGGAGGTAATTCTTCATGTTTTTCAGGATCCAGTGGAAAATTTATTGCAGCTAGCAGTGAAGGTAATTATTGCAGTATTCCGTGATGAAGGAGATCATGGCCAACCATGCTTTTGGATGCCCAGTTGCAAGTATCTATTGTTGACCAGAGGATCTGATCAAGATAATCAATCAAGGAGGCATCTGCTTGATTGGTTACATTGGAATTTTAATATAGCCTAATGGTACTTCGGTTTTCAAAAACACAGGTAGTCATGTACTGCCATCAAGCTTTAAATTTTAAGTTTGGTCTTAGTCACTTTTGAGTTAGTTTTTTGAGTCAAGTTTCTTTCAGTTTGGTTTTTAGATTTTGACTCCATGCCCAATGGATAAGGCTACTTAGTCTACGGTGTTCTTGGCACCTCCAAGGAGCTACCATCCCCATTGGAGCCAATGTTAGTGTCATTCTAGTCATACTGCCATCAGTGATCAAAACTGCTCTTTTGCATTTGCATATTAGGTGTCTCATACCGAATAAATTTCACCATTCCGCTAGGTCATGGATTCATTGATGGTAGTAATTCTTCATCAGTTTTCCCTCATGTTAAACTTGCTGATTTTCCTCACTATGGTCTTCAGTCATTATTCACTTTCATTCTTAAAATCATATCAGTAGGTCATAGGATGGGTCTCATTAGTTTCTAGGGTCTCACCATGGTCAAATTAATGAGTCAAATGTCAATAAATATCAACAAGGTCATGAGGAAGCCAATAAGCTCAAATTCACTGCACCAGGAAGATCATAGATATGATTTATTCAGTTTGATGCAAGTTTCACCTTAAAACCATGTTTTGAGGTGAAAACGTAATACTTTGATTTTCAGTCACAATTCAGAAGTTGTCATCTCTGACAAGATCATCACCCTTCCTTTCAAAGAAGTTTTTCATAGCATGTTCAGCGTAAAATCATTCTCCAAGTAGATCCATCAGAAAGAGCCCGGAAAGAGCTTTCCAATAGTATACTACACTCTCAAAACTGACTTCTGGATTGAAATTTATGCTTAAGTGAAGTAAAAGCCCCCTATATCCTAATCCTTCCCCTTTTCCCATTTTTTCCCTTAAACTTTGTTTAATTAAAGTTTTATATCCCTTTAAAAACCCCTCTTCCCCCTTTCCGATTATAAATTCGCATTATAAATCATTTAATCAAATATGCGATTTAATTTCTAAACCACTTCCCCTCCATGCCTTAAGACTTTATAATAAATAGCTTTATATTATAAAGTCCCATCATTATAAACCACTTCCAATTTCCATCACCCGTAAACTTTATAACAAAGTTTATGTCATATATATACTCCCCTGCCATTCCTAAACCACTTCCCCACCATACTCAAGACTTTAATAATAAAACTTTATGATAAAGTCTTATATCATAAAACCCCGACCCAAAGGTTTATCCCCTTTATATCGCAATCGAAAGGTTTGGAAATGCTATTCCGATTGACCCATTCCAGAAATCTCCGATGCAATTGATCGTGTCGCAAGTCTTGCGCCCTTCCTCCGATTGATCGCAACATGTCCCGATCCGCTTCCCCGATGGCAAAACCTCCGATTGATGTCTCCGCCGTTGATCTTTCCCCTTTACCCGACGGTCCTCCGCCAATCGGAACTTTCCAATTGCATTGTTTAAAATCCCACCTCCGATTGACTCCCGCCGATGGCTCGCTCCCGATTAACCCATAACCGTCGATCTTCCCCCTTCGATCCGACGGTCCTCCGCCAATCGGAACATTCCAATCGCAAGTCCCTCCTCCGATCGCAACGCACATCCATTTCTTACGATGCGATTTCATATATATTACTCCGCCCCCTCCGATCCCCGATCCCGATTGGCCTCGGCCCCACCACAGGTCCTTCCTCTTCTTCCCAAATAAATGGGTTTTTCCCTTTCTTAATGCGATAAATCATTTTTATTTAAAATATTTCAATCGCATCGCAAAATATGTTATTATATGTCATATCCCCTCTGCCCATCCATTCTGATTGCGATTACATTATTGTTTCATATATATATCTCTCCGCTCCTGCTCTGATTCTGATTGCGATTTTCATATGATTACCGCCCATTTCCCTTCCCTTTTCCCATTTAAAATACATTTTTCCCTTCACGAAAGGCATAAATTCATTTTATTAGCATTCTATTAAAGGGTCAGAGAATAAAGAAATAGTGGAAAGCAAAGCGACAATCAAAGAGCCGAGAGCTTATTTAAGACAAAGATTGTTACAACAAGCAGCAAAATAGGAAATCTGTTCATCGGATTACCTATTTTCTTTCATACAGCCTAGTAGCAAAATCTCCAAGCGGCCAAATGCAATGATGTCCCTTATTTTCAGGGGCAGATTGTTTTCTATGGTTGTATTTCAATTCTTCAGCTGTTAAAATAGCTTCGTTTTCTTGTGGATCTATGTTCCCACATTTCAGCCTATTTAATGTAATTTTAAATCATTTGTAGGAAGTCTGAATAGTCTGTAACTTAGAAAGTAGGGGAATAGTGTGGAAGAACATCTCTGGGCTACATTGTACAGTTTGACAGGAATTAATAAGAGATGCAGCTCTGATTTGTGGGATCCATGGGGTATGAGAGTTAGCATTTGTTTTCTCCTTTATTTCATATGTGAATTGTTATGTGTTCCATCCATCCATAAACATTTCCTTTTGAATGCTTTCAAGATAGAAAGGTAGAATCCATTTTATATGCTCTGCCTTGGGAAATCATTCATACTCTGTATTTTTCTTCTGTTTGAAAAGGATCCATTTATTGTGCCCTTTTCAGCTCCGTACCAGTCTTTCCATCCCATCCTCATTAAATTTTAATTGCTAATTTTCCTGCCTATCTTGCCCCATGAAATACCCCGTGTCCTGATTTAATTCCCAATTTCAACTGTCCCTTTTATCCCAAACATCCCTCAAATTCATTCATTCATTCATTCATTTTATTAAAACCCTTTTTTATCATTTTATCTAGCCTAATATCACTCCATTTATTGTGTTCCATTGAATATTCTTTCACGGAGAGATCCCTCTCCTGTCCTTGTAGGGCTAGCTACAAGGCTGAGCATGGTTTAGTTTGTTACCCTATTTTGCCTTTGCAGCCTGTGGTCCAATTCAAAAAGCAACAGAAACATAATTATTTCTCCTGGACACTTTACTCCGTTCTATCAAGTTAATGAGAGGACTGTGGGGAAGGCAGGAGTTGTTCAATTCAAGACAGATCATTTAGTATTTTTGGCATTATATTAGAGGAAGCCCCTAAGTCTATTAAATAGTTATGAACGTTTTTGTTGTAAATCTCATAGGTTAAGAGAAATGGAGGAGTATGAGAGATGGATTGATCACTTATCATAATCAAGTATATAGCATCTATTTTAGATGAAGGGGAAGGTGGCTTACCCATTTCATTAACAACTTATACTATTACTGGAGCAGGTAAGTTTGAAGCAAGAACCACATTTAAGTCTCTAAGTAAGATTTTATGTTGCTGATTTAATTTAGTAAGCTCGTGAATTGAAATGTTTGCCCTAGTTTTCTTCATATCTTCAACCACATTATACTCACTGGTGTTTGAGACTACCATTTCCTTAGATGCAGGTGGAGTATCTGAAGTAATGGGACTTGTTTGTGTAGCCTTTGAAGTAGACTTTTTGCTTACTGATTTATCTTTAGCAGGAGTTGAAATCTTTTGTTGTTGATTTGGCTGTGTTGCTTCAGTAGTATTTTTTCTCCTTGTGCTCACAGGTAAAGCTTCATGTTATTCTTCATTTGGTAGGATGAAATCCCACATTCCATTTAGTTCAACTTCTTCTTCTTCGTCATCTTCTTCTTCTTATGTTTTCTCTTCCTCTGTATCTTGATTAGATTCAACATTAGATATGATATTTGGAGGTTGAGTACTAGAGGAATGTCCTTTTTTAAAGTTTCTAAAAGTCTTTGTTGAGCTAGCATTTTGAGCAACTCATTTCTTTATATATGCCATTTCATTTGTCATAGTATTAAAAAAAAATTGAAGGCCTTCTACATCAAAAGGATCTTTTGGCATTTTATTTTTATAATCAACTTTGAGATATACCTTCTTTGATTTTCGATCCTCTTGAGAATAATTTTTCTCAAGATTTGTTATGTGTTTCTCTACATATAGAGATTCATTCATGTTTTCTGCAAGTGTTTCCAGTTTTGCTCGATTAACAAAAATAGCTATATTAGATGGAAGAGATGAAACATACCACTCAATTTCAACTTTTGCACTAGGAACTGCTGTAGCAAGAATTTTATTGAGTAATTTATTAAATCTTGAATTGAAATCTTTTATATTCTCACCTGATTTAGATTTTAGGTTTGAAAAATCATTGATGAGCATAGAAGTGGTCCTGTCATCCCCAAACTTAGCTAGAAATTGTTCTTCGAACATATTCTAGGTAGTTATAGAGCAGGCAGGCAGTGAAAAATACCAGGATCCTGCGGATCCTTGTAGAGTATATGGAAATAATATTACAACACAATCCTCTTAAACTACTCCATTTAGATTGACGAATAACATAAAATTGTGAATGTGTTCTTCTGTTGAAAGACCATCATCAGGATTAAATTTAGGTAACCATATTTCAGGTGATTTTGGTAGGGCATGAAGAGGAGCAGGCATATTTACAACCCCTGGATTGTTCCATGGATTTCCTGCCATTGGATTTATAATAGGTTGGATGGGTGGAGTTTTAGTTGGGGAAGAGGCAGGCTGAGTGCTAGGACTAGTTGTAGGGATAGTAGTTTGAGTACTGGAACTAGTTAAAGTAACATTGATTGTTGGAATTGAAGTTGTGGAAGTGAGCGGAGGTAATGGAGGTGACTGGGATAAGATATCGCTGGCGATTGACTATGATTGAGTCCTCTTTAGTCTCTTTCAAGTAATATCGATGGGAAATTCAAAAGGAAGAATTCTTGTCTTTTGAATTTCTGATCGAGTTAATATTCTTCGAGGTTGTAAAGAAGACGAAGTACTGATATCTGATATTTGAGAAGGTTCAGGCTTTTTAGTAGAAACATATACTCTCTCTAGCTTTTCTATCAAAGACTAAACTTCTGGGGAAGCTTGATGGGAATCAAGAGATAGTATGGGTTGAGTATCACTAGGAGACTTAGGAGAAGGATGATCAACTTCAAATTTCAAAGATGAGGATCTAGATAATATTCTAGAAGTTGATGGGGATCTAGAGAGAGAGAGACACTTAAATTGACCTTTAGATTGATCAGATATTTTTTCCATTCATAGGGCCCTCCTTCTAGCACCAGAATTTTGAGGCCTTAGAATTCCGCTGCCAAAACATGGGGGAAAACCACACAGTCTGGACCTTAAAGCAACTCATTTTCCATTTGGTGTAGTGGCTCTGACCGGGGAAAATGGGACCAGTTTCCCAATAAGGATGATTTTGAGGGCGTGTTTTGATTATACAACATGTAAATGGAGAATGATTTTAATCTATCATATGCATCCATCTAAACTATTTATTCTACTATATACCCGAGATGTTTCTTCCTTTATGTGATCTAAAGAGATATTCTTCAACTATTAGTAATATAGATCATTTAACAATTGAAAGAGATGAAAATTATGTAAGATGATTATTCTAACAAAGTAGTTTTACTAGAAGAATTGTGAAAAATATATCGCATTCATATGTGTGATTATATATTTAATAAGAAATCACAGACAAATATTAGAACATAAGTGCATGTAACATTCATCTATAATAACGTTTCAAATATATAATGCAATAAAAATATGACTGTCAATCTATAAAGTAAGACTTAATACAAGTGAATAGAAGTACCATATGTACGAATTTCTACTCATGTAAACTGACAGTAATTGATCTGCTCCTCTTCACTTTCAAGCAATTTAAAGAGTACAATAGTGCAACATTAGTTAAACAACTTTAATTGTCAAAAGATAACAAATGTGTTCCATTAATTCATCAAAGCATTCACAAAATTACAATAGTGCATTCTTTGTAAATGTTTTTGAAAAATTTCTGGACCCTTCTCTAAATGCATGAGAGGGGTTTAAATACTAAACTAACTATGTTCTAAAATAGATTATTACAAAAATATAGAGGAGGTTTCAAACAACCATCCTCGTAAGGCTAACTGAAACTACAATCTAGGAAAATAAAGTAACAATTTGATTTATGAATTCTGCCCTTTCTTTTGGATTTGGTCATGAAGTTGAGAAATATCTAGCGTAGGCTTGAGCTAAGCTGGTTGTGAAATCCTCGATCTGACATGTTGATGCAGGAGCATCAAGGGCGTTTTTTTTATTTTGTAAATATGTTAAAAGGGGGTGTTAATTTTTAATATTTTATTAATTAATTTGAATAAAATAGGAGAAGGTGAGGATTTTTGTAAATATCTTTTATTAAATATAAGGATAAGTGAGGGAATTTAATTAGTTGAAGGATTTTAGGATAAAGATCTATCCTTTAGGGATGTTGAGAGATTTAGGGGTTTGTTGAGGAATTGAAGGGATTGAGCATTTAATTAAATGATTTTTTAAAATTGTATAAATAGGAGGGGGTTTTGAGAGAAAAAAACATTGAGATTGTGAGTGAGAGTGTGGTAGAGAGCTGGCTTTGAACAGCCAAGGCTGTAAGCCTCTGGCAATTTGTAAGGGCCAAGAACGTTGAAAATTTGGCCAAGAAGACCAGTTTGTAAGTATGTTAATTTTTATGAAAGTGTGATTTTGCATAAGTGAGATTTCGAATGTTGGTGATGGTTTGAGAGTGTTAAATTTGTGAT
Organism: Pinus albicaulis; assembly: GCA_034641835.2. Classification (NCBI taxonomy): domain Eukaryota; kingdom Viridiplantae; phylum Streptophyta; class Pinopsida; order Pinales; family Pinaceae; genus Pinus; species Pinus albicaulis. Next base: position 77,758,483 of record CM076581.1, on the reverse strand, counting down.
TAAGAGTTAAATCATGTGCCTTAGCTGAGTCTTTATGAATGACTGAAATCTAGAATAAAGAAGTGAAATGATTAATCTGTGGTAAAAGACTTGCTGACATTGAAATCGATAATCATTTGTGTTGAAACTCCAAAGTGGAAATTTAATTGAAGTTGTGGAATTGTCAAGTCGATTACAATGGATCGATTTCAGGGAGAAAGAATTCCTGTATAAGAAATTGATCAATTATTGGTTAAAAAGAGGGCGCTATTCTACTTGAATTGGATGTATATATTTGCAAAGAGTTCTGCATTGAATGTTCTTAACTGCCTCTGTGAAATTTGGACGCTGTCATTAGAATGATCAGCGCATAAAACACTGTTCACTTTAATTTGTATATCATTAATGAAACATGGTATAATTGCAGACAGGAGTAGTTTGTAATAGCAGATTGCAAATTGTTGAATCAATTATATGGAAGGCGCCATCGTTTTAAAAGGAATCTAATTGGATTGTTACAAATCAATCTTTGAAATTGGGTTTTGTGAGTTTAAATTCAGGTACAAGGAGTGATGAGGTGCGATCTCTTTTCAGAAATACCTGCAGTGTAAAACGCATTTGCATTGAGGACTGGTTGTCAAATGAATGAACAGAAATGCGTTGGATTGTTAAATTCACACTGTCAAAACTCAAAATAGTTTGCAAAAGAGTGAACGCAGAGAACTGTGAAGTCAAATTGTAGATGGAACTTGTGTGCGGATTAGTCATTGGGAAAATTAACAAATTAAAATCTAGCAAATTACTGAAACTACAATTGGGAACGCAGAAGAAATCGTGGTGAATCCGGGTAAAATTCCAGATCTGTTTATATGTGTGTTAAATGTCTGACATTGAATTTTAATGTAATACAGAAGAAAGCGCTGAGGATTTTGATTCGTGTGGAAGATTTGGTTACATACAAAAATTGTAGAACCGCTCAAGGAGTTCAGCTATGGAATATAAACCAATGGATATGTTGAGAGTTAGACGCGGATTTAAAAGCGATAAAAGGGTAAGTTAACGTGTGAGCAATTGTTGCAATAAAAATGTATCGATTGGTATCAATAGTAAAAGCGCTGGAATAGTTACATTGTTCTGATTTTAAAATACAATTTTAAGAGCATATGTGAATATGGAAAACCAGATCTTAGTGAAATTCTGAGACTCTGGAAAGGGTCTTATAGGAAATGCATTGTGGTAACTTCAGAGAACTGGGATATGACTTTGTATTTTTCAGTTGATGATACAATGTCAAGTTGAAATAAAATATGAGTGCATTTGTTTGATTGATCTTTAAATCTGATCTTGAAGGCGCATGTGAAATATCTGGTTTGAATGATGAAGTGGAAATGCAGATTGAAGTTTTGAGATGATTTGTATAAACCCATGTGAATGTTGGCATTGATATGGTTAAGGAGACATTTGAACATTTTTTGAAGGTTCAAAAGTTATGAAATTGCTTGAAGGTGAGTGGATGTGAGATTGATAACATATGAGATGATATTGAATGATTTTGAGCCTTACATTGGAAAGATTCCGCAGGTTGAATGATGGTGTGAATTTTCCAGTAGATTGAGGTTTTTGATTTGGGTAAAAGTTTAAGATGCATTCTTATATACATGGTTATTGAAGATCCTGAGATTTGCAGGCCTTGCCTGCGTCATTTTTGGTATCAAAGCTTGGCTCTGTTGAATTGAAAAATGTTTATTTTCTGAATAAGGACAAGAAGATTTGTTGAACTGAAATGTATTTTTGAATGTGTGATGAATGATGAAGATCAGATTTTAAATCTGATATGCAACGTATACAATTGCAAGTAAACAGAATGCAGGTAAAGGAGATCAGATTCTAATCTGACAGTCAAGAAAACCAGAGTACAGCTGGGAGAATGGAGAAGAACAATTAAGTTCTTAGAGGCAGGTAAAGCAGAATTAAGCAGAGATTGCAGAGACAGAAAGAATCCACAGTGATGTTGAGAAATGGAAGTTCACTTGGATCGTGCAGGTATTGTGTTTGGTTAATTTTGATTTGAGTTTTACTGACAAAGAAATGGAATGAGAATTGATGGTTGCAGCAATGAAGAAACTCAGCAAAGAAGGAATTATTGTTGACAACTGAATTTTTCCAGATAAAGCCAGAAGATTGGAAAAGAGGATCAGATTTTAAAAAGATTTGCTGAAACAGATTTGCAGGTGAATGGAAGGACAAGATCAAACGAGATCTTGGAGGTAAGATGATATGGTTTTATTTGAATAGAATATTGTAGTCTTTGCATTGAAGTATTATTGCAACTCCCAAAAGGCAATTGCTAACAGATAAAGGAAGCTGGTGAAAGTTTCTGAGTGAAAACATAGAGGTGGCAGAACCTTGAGGAATTCCAATAGAGATTGGAAAAGGAGGACAATTGTGTTCTTAGAACATGCAGATGAGTTGAAGCCAGGAAGAGCAAAGAGAAGTGCTCAAAGGAGGTTCCGGAGATAGAGAACCCATTGCTTGCCAAAAGACTGAGTGAGGAGAGCTTGGTGAGGTAAGTGGCGGCAGGACAGGACTTGCTGCTGAAGAGGCTTTAGTGCAACTCATAGTAAAGTGAGTGAGGGACTCATAGAGATGGAAAGGATGATGACTAGTGACAGTGGTAACATAGGTTCTGAAATAAACCACAGCAGAGGATAAAAGGAGAAGGGTGCCAAGGCAGTTGGCATACAGAGACAGTTAAGCAAAGAGGAACATGAAAGGGAGAAGGCTGAAATAGAAGTTCAGCTTGAGGTGTTAATGGAGATGTTGCAAAGAAATGAGGAAGACCAGAAGCATGGTTATGTCATAAGAAAGAAGCTGAAGTGGCAGAGGCTACAAGAGAAGTGGGATCATCAGGTAAATATGCAGTTGGTGAAGGAACTAAGGGAACTTGAACAGGTTATAGATGCCAGACAGAGGATAGAGAAGCTCGAAAGAGTTGAGCTACAGCAAAAGGAAGATGCTGAAGAAGATGTTGAAGTTTCGATATGTTACCCAGAAAGTGGACCATTACTTTTTGAAAGTGATGAAGAGCTAGAGGAGTTGAATCATATGAATGATTCGAAGTAGCCCGAAGACTTGATGACTGAAGCATCAAATAAGACCGTAAGGTCTTGTGATTCTAAAACTAATGATTTGTGTGTGATTGCAGGTTTGGAAGAAGATAGACAGTCTTTTAAAGCTGACAAAGATGTGAAAGAGTACCTTCCAGAAGATGAAAGTTTTGAAGCAGAGGCTGGGAAAGAATCAGTTCACTACAGTGGACAAATGCTGGAAGACATCATTGAAATAGTTGATGAGAAGGGGAGACTAGCTGACAGTCTCAAGAGTTCTTTGAGTCAGCATACGGATATGCTGACAGAAGAAGAGAAATCAACGCAACATACTGAAGTGTTGCTAAAGGGAAAAGAGGTGCAGAGGCCTTATTTTTTTTATTATAATGATTGTCTTATGATTGAAGATGTTGTTGCAGACGCTGGAACATATTTGGCACAGGTGGATAGCCAAATGGAAGAAGGAGAGGAAGAACATCTACTGAAGGATGTTAAGGATAGATTGATGAAGAAGGATGACAAAGCAGTTGTCATAAATAATAATAAAAAATAAATTGCAGATGATGAGCAAAGGAATGTTGCAGAGGGACAGGAAGTTTGGGAGGCCGCAACATTTATAGTAGCAGCAGCAGAAAAGGTGATCAAAACAAGTGAAGAACAAGCAAGAATGAGAGTTCAGCAATCAAGAGATAGAAACAATCAGCAGACAGAGGACATACTGGACAGAGAAATTGAGTTGATAAGGAGGTTAATGATTAAAACATCCCAGAGAAAGACAACAGCAAGAAAGAAAAGGAGCGACAAAAAGAGAATGACAGCGAAAGATTGCAAGAGCAGAGCAAGTGGAGCATTACAGCACAAAATATGGAAACCTGGAAGACAACAACAGATAACAACAGTAGTAAAGCAATCGACAAGCACGAAAAGATTACAAAATAAAATTTGGGATCCAGGAGGAAATATCCAGACTTATGACCAGGTGGTCATGAATTTTCTTACATGGGGAGTCTGATGCAGGAGCATCAAGGGCGTTTTTTTTATTTTGTAAATATGTTAAAAGGGGTTGTTAATTTTTAATATTTTATTAATTAATTTGAATAAAATAGGAGAAGGTGAGGATTTTTGTAAATATCTTTTTATTAAATAAAAGGATATGAGGGAATTTAATTAGTTGAAGGATTTTAGGGATAAAGATCTATCCTTTAGGGATGTTGAGAGATTTAGGGGTTTGTTGAGGAATTGAAGGGATTGAGCATTTAATTTAATGATTTTTTAAATTGTATAAATAGGAGGGGGTTTTGAGAGAAAAATACATTGAGATTGTGAGAGAGTGTGGTAGAGAGCTGGTTTTGAACAGCCAAGGCTGTAAGCCTCTGGCAATTTGTAAGGGCCAAGAACGTTGAATATTTGGCCAAGAAGATCAGTTTGTAAGTATGTTAATTTTTATGAAAGTGTGATTTTGCATAAGTGAGTTTTTCGAATGTTGGTGATGGTTTGAGAGTGTTAAATTTGTGATTAAGAGTTAAATCATGTGTGCCTTAGCTTCTAGTCTTTATGAATGACCGAAATCTAGAATAGCATACTCCTTTTTCAGATGAATCTTGGTAAAAGACTTGTCGGGCTGAAAATCGAGCAATCATTGTGTTGAAACTCCAAAGTGGAAATTTAATTGAAGTTGTGGAATTGTCAAGTCGATTACATGGATCGATTTTCAGTGGAGAAAGAATTTCGTATAAGGAATTGATCAATTATTGCTGCAAAAGAGGCTATTCTACTTGAATTGATGTATATATTTGCAAAGAGTTCTCGCATTGAATGTTCTTAATCGTCGTGAAATTTGGACGCTGCTATTAGAATGATCATCGCATAAAACACTGTTTCCTCTATCACTGTTACTCACTTTAATTTGTATATCATTAATGAAACATGGTATAATTGCAGACAGGAGTAGTTTGTAATAGCAGATTGCAAATTGTTGAATCAATTATATGGAAGGCGCCATCGTTTTAAAAGGAATCTAATTGGATTGTTACAAATCAATCTTTGAAATTGGGTTTTGTGAGTTTAAATTCAGGTACAAGGAGTGATGAGGCGCAATCTCTTTTCAGAAATACCTGCAGTGTAAAACGCATTTGCATTGAGGACTGGCTGTCAAATGAATGAACAGAAATGCGTTGGATTGTTAAATTCACACTGTCAAAACTCAAAATCGTTTGCAGAAGAGTGAACGCAGAGAACTGTGAAGTCAAATTGTAGATGGAACTTGTGTGCGGATTAGTCATTGGGAAAATTAACAAATTAAAATCTGGCAAATTGCTGAAACTACAATTGGGAACGCAGAAGAAATCGTGGTGAATCCGGGTAAAATTCCAGATCTGTTTATATGTGTGTTAAATGTCTGACATTGACTTTTAATGTAATACAGAAGAAAGCGCTGAGGATTTTGATTCGTGTGGAAGATTTGGTTACATACAACAATTGTAGAACTGCTCAAGGAGTTCAGCTGTGGAATATAAACCAATGGATATGTTGAGAGTTAGACGCAGAGTTAAAAGCGATAAAAGGGTAAGTTAACGTGTGAGAAATTGTTGCAATAAAAATGTATCGATTGGTATCAATAGTAAAAGCGCTGGAATAGTTACATTGTTCTGATTTTAAAATACAATTTTAAGAGCATATGTGAATATGGAAAACTAGATCTTAGTGAAAGTCTGAGACTCTGGAAAGGGTCTTATAGGAAATGCATTGTGGTAACTTCAGAGAACTGGGATATGACTTTGTATTTTTCAGTTGATGATACAATGTCAAGTTGAAATAAAATATGAGTGCATTTGTTTGATTGATCTTTAAATCTGATCTTGAAGGCGCATGTGAAATATTTGGTTTGAATGATGAAGTGGAAATGCAGATTGAAGTTTTGAGATGATTTGTATAAACCCATGTGAATGTTGGCATTGATATGGTTAAGGAGACATTTGAACATTGTTTGAAGGTTCAAAAGTTATGAAATTGCTTGAAGGTGAGTGGATGTGAGATTGATAACATATGAGATGATATTGAATGATTTTGAGCCTTACATTGGAAAGATTCCGCAGGTTGAATGATGGTGTGAATTTGCCAGTAGATTGAGGTTTTTGATTTGGGTAAAAGTTTAAGATGCATTCTTATATACATGGTTATTGAAGATCCTGAGATTTGCAGGCCTTGCCTGCGTCACATGTCCCTTGAATACTGCGTTTGAAAGTACTGACTGTGATCTTCGGGTTGAATCTGTTAAAGATGTAGGATCTGGTATTGATGATAAGGTTTGATCAGAAAATTCCAATAATTTTATTGATCAAACTTACTTACCTTTTTAATTATTTCATCCTGTGTGTATGCCTTTCGCTTCCACTGTGTTTCTAGTTGTTTTACTTCCAAGAACACTTCAGACGTGTACTCTTTGAAAAGTTACGCTTTCACCAATTTTTCACATATAGATTCAATAATTTCCTTTGATAATTTTGATGTTTTCATTGCTACTTTCTCGGCCATGTCTTTTGCTTCATTATCCAAGCTAATACTTGGAGTAGGTCTGTTGGCATCTTCAATAGTTAACAAGTTGAGAGGAAATCTCTCCAGTCTCTTGTTTCTGTATATTTAGAAGGCTTCCAAATCATATTGGTTAAGTTGACTGGATGCAAACTTAATTATATATGAAAAAATTTCCATGTCTTGGAAGAGATCATCAAATCCATCTATTTCCTTTACAGAAGGCTTCATTTTGAGCTCAATGGTGTAATTTTTTATTACATCATTTGGTTCATATAGCCTCTTTGGCATTACTGCCAAATTCAATAGATTAATCTTTGAAACTTCCTTGTAAGTATGGACAATATCAAAAAGTGCAAAAGTACCACACTGTAAAGCGGAATTAGGCCAAACGACCTTCTTAGCATCTTTCAGTTGTTTAGTAATACCATTAACAAGCTCGTAGACCATCTCTCTTTCAAGTAACTTATCATGAACATAATATGGTAGGACGCGGGGAGAAGCATAACTCCCAAATACTCTGACATATGTAAAATTCTCCTCTGCAAACCACCTAGCCACAGAAAGAATATCTGCACTAGCCTCTTCAGAAACTCTATGGGTTTTCTTATTGAATATCATCTAGTGCATAAGCAACATGACTCCATGGAAAATTTTATAAAATGCAGATGGAAGTCCGAATCCCAAAGGGCTCTGTGGTAAATGTGGATTGGGGTAGGGTCTTGAGTAGTCCATTTCCATCCCATGGTAGGAAAACTAGAAGAAAATCATATTGTGTCCATGACATAGGCAAACATATAAAAGGGAGGTATTTCTCTTGATGAAACACTCCTTTTATTCCTGTATTCTGTGATGTGTTTGGGTAAACTATTAGATAGGATATTTTCCCAATTCAGAATTAAGGAATTGACGATTGTGTCAATCAATGGAACCCAATCTACTAAAAACCTAGTGGTATAAGGTTTGGAAAACAATCTACACAACATATCGGCATCATAGCAATAAGGGTAAGGAATATGGGCAATTGAGTACGTACCGATTTTATATCGCTTCAACTTTCCCTGGTCTTCCTTCCATTCTTTTATAACTTTTGTTAGATCTGGATTGTTTGCTTTAAAGCCTTGGAAAAAGGCTCTGTGATAGTTTTTTCATGGGTCTGGTAAGTGGTACATTGCTTTTAAATCATCTGCCCTGAAAGAACCAATATTATCGCTTCTTTCTCAAAAGTTCTGTCTTTTATGTTTAAGTGGTTAATTTCCCCCTTAACCATATCTGTGTAAGAGATAAATTTTGGCCTTGCGGCTACCTTGTGGACGAATGAACATGCAACGTCAAAATCAGTTGGGTCTAAAGAAACAGATAATTCTACTGAAGCAACTTTATCTATCACTATTGGCTTTTCATTTCTGAAAAACTGATACATTGCCTCCCATGACAAACTAACACATTCATTGTTGCAGGTGGTGTCTGAAAATAAGGGAGACATGTCTAAATATTTAGTAGACTGTGTTTGAGAAATATCTTTGCCTTTCTTGTTCACCTCTATTTTCTTCGTTCTATTAGTTGGTTTCCTGATTTAAAGTATACAGAACAATAATTAGAAATATATGGAACAGAGAGACAAATCTGTCATTAATTTATTTCAAATATGAAAAAATAGATATGAATCTATCAAATATGATATTTAATCATCGATAATCATTTAAAAATCAAATATCTTACATCTTCGCACGAAATATCTATCAATCAACTTAAGTTGTTAGATCTCGGATTTTGTTTTGATTCGACATAAGTTATTTTGCATGCTTGAGTAATTAAATGCCATTAGTTCACATATCACAACTTATAAATTTTACCGTTTATGATGTTTATCCATAACTTCTGCGAAATGTGATCTGCGCAAATCACATATCGCAACTTCTATATGGTAAATAAATTTACTTTTGGTTAAGTTGTGCGAAATACAAATTGTGAATTCAAGAATTCATGCGGCCGCGCTTTATGGGACTTTAGAGCTTTATATTTATTACTTTTTTGGCTCATCGGGTCCCCATAATCACAACTTATGCCGAATTTCTTTATAAGTTGATATTTTTAAATGAGGTGCGATGTGATAACCAAATTATAACGATAATTGAAGCATTTGCAAGTTTTAAACATAACTTCAGAAAAGGCTTTAGCATGTTTTGCAACCCACATGACTTAATGGTTTTCAAGTCTTTTTTGGTTGTAAGTTATGCGGTTTGTGATGCGCACTAAGAAATAAAGCAGAAAAAATCAAAGAAAACTTTATTTCCTAAAGTTTTTTGTTTTTAAAGATAAAAATAAATTTCCTATTTATTTCACAAAAATTGGCGATTCACTTAGGAGAACCAACTATCTCTGACTAATCTTTTTTGAAATTTCTAAAACTTATTTGAAAAATAAAAATAGTTGCAGGAATGAATTTCAAACAAATAATATCTTAATAAGCAATGGAATTTCTCTTGATTATAATTCATAAGAATCCCTCTTTTAAAGATATAAGTATGAGAATCTATATTAGTCTTTACTCAGTTTAAAAAGATAAAGCAAGTGGCTCTTACAGATCAGCTTTATAAACATTTACTCTTTTATCACATGTAGAACCTCTATTCCAATAAGAAATTTAAGCTTTTGGCAGGGTAACCTTTTACCCAACAATGATTCATTGTCCCATCCAATGTTTCTTACAATTTCCAAAAACAAATTCTAATTTTTGAAACTTTTATTTTTATATCATATTTTTTTTTTACTTAAAAGCCATTGTCTTGGCTTGGTAACCAAATGATGACAATGCCATCCACTATTTGTAATTAAACTGATCAAGCTAGCTCTTGATGAGACCCCTTGTCCTCTTGATATAATCTCAAGTCATTACCATGTTTTAGTAGGCAGTATTGGTAATGTCAGTTCAACTGTTTCCCTATGAACATGGTAAACAAGCTCGTGATGAGACTTATTTTCTTTTCAGTTTTTCTAGTTATAATATTTTTTGAATTTCTTTCAAAAATTAATAATTTTTCCCAGATGGGGTGAATCATTGGTCCTTTTGAGGATTCTGGATGATAATGTTGAGTTTTATATTGCTTTTATGTAAAAGAGTATTTCCTATGTTAACAATTCTTTTCTTGACTGATAACAGAATAGTCATGCTATATAAGGATGAGATTTCACAAAGAATAAATAATTTCAGTGAAATTACATCTTTCAGTGAAAATTAAATCTATTTGTCTTTCAAATCTTTCGACTGTTTCCTTAACACTTCTTATTTCTATAAGCGATAAATAAAAAAGGATCATATGAGATTTTATTTTGAAAAACCAATAATTTATACTAAGCAACTTTTATTTTTCTAAGGAAAAGAAAAAGACACTAGTATACAAGGAATAGAAGGGGTTACCTCCTATGAAAAGTGTTTTTTCAAAATCTTCCCATTAACAGGCAAAGATTCTCTTTTGCTTGATAGAGCTTGCAATAAAAACGTCGATGGGCCTATTTCTTTAATTATTTGAACTAGACCTAGCCAGAGTTTTTGAAACTTCATGTGTTTACTGTTTTCCTCATGCGCTTAGTCCCATTTCAATACCAGATCACCAATTTGAAGTTTTTTTGGAGTAACAGAAGTTGAATCAAATGAGGCTTTTACTATCTGTTGATGATGTGCATGAGTATGTTTATCTTTTTCTCTTTCTTCCTCTAACTTACACTACAAGGAAAAGACCCTCTAGCGGAGGTTATAAAGGAGGTTTTTAGTGTTATAAAATTGGCCAAAATTGTCAAAAAAACATTTGCTACAACATCTGTTGTTGTGTAACCAGCTCCAAAAATAGAAGAAAAGAGATATGAACACCTTAGAAATAAGCCACTTCGAGGGGGCAACCTCCAATACATTACATAAATGAACAATTCTTGGATGATACAATTTACAAAACCTCCTTTCTATATATAGGAGTCCATGTGGCCATAATGTAATCCTAGTGGGCCACAATGTAATCCTACCCGACCTAACAATAATAATTTAAGGGCACAATAATAACAAAATGGGGGTTACAGGGGTACAATAATAACAATAAGGGGGGCTACACTAACATAATAAGGGGCTACACTATTAATATAGGGACTTAACATGCCCCTCTCCTTCAAACAAGTGTTGTCCTCAACGCTTGATTATTTCTTGATGCTTCCGTATAAAATTCTCATCCTCCCATGTGAAATATTTTACAGGAAAGTTCTTCCACTTGCTGAGATACTCTGAAATTGATCGTACTTGTCAAGTTCTTGTTTCTATGACTGCTTCATAACTTCTTTCGATGTGATGTTGATCTTCCTGTTGTTTCATTAGATTCTGCACCAAAGTTGGGTTATCCTTTGAGAGTTGGAGAACTTGTTGTTGATGCTCGATGTGATCTTCCACTAATTTATCATCCATATTTGCTATTATTTTATCCTTCAAACCATCCAACTTAGCCTCCATTTATGCTTTTAAACCATCTATTTCATCTTCAATTGCTCTTCGTAAGATCGAAACTTGTTGCACTTGGTACCGTAATTTTGATATCTCATACTGCAACTCTTCCTCTTCATGCGTCATAGTATAGGTTTTTGAGGGATTAATGGGTATGGAATTATTTTTTGGAGGCATAATAGAACCCATTACTGACAAAATTTCTTCAATATTCCCTTGGAATCAATTCAACTTGATTCTTCAAACAAGACTTATGCAATTCGGAAAAATACACACATTTTTCTTTCTTTTGAGGAGCTCAATATTGAAATTGGATTATCTCTGTTATTGCGGCCCTTCAATATTTTAAATTCAGCACTGAAGTAGCCCTATGCATTCTCTTTCTAATTCCATAGGTATGACCTGATTTGGATTCTCCAAGACAAATTTGTGTCCAATCTCCCACAATGACCTAATTATGGACTGGTTCAGTAGAGCGAACTTGTACGACTTGCCACGTGTCACTGTTTCATCCTTTGTCTCTGAAATTGATATCCAAGAAACTACAGTCTGTGTAATTGCAACCACATTTTACGGCACTTAAATCCGATGCCCAGAGAGAGAGTTATTGAAATTTTCCCACGATCACCTCTTTGAGATGCAATTCAGGAGCCTAAAAAAGCACTACCTTCCACAGATCATATCTCCAAAAATATTGCGAACCAAGCTCTAAAATTTTTTGACTAATTTCCTCAGGATTTTAGCTTCGCACCATACAAATTTCATATTCTGAACCTTCGTAGAAAAAAATTTATAGCGCAAATTCCACGATGACCTGTTTAGGAGCCTGAAAAAAGACCTAACTTCCACAGATTATATCTCCGAAACTATTGCGAACCAAGCTCTGAAATTTTTAGAAAATATTCCTCAGAATTTCATCTTCTCACCCTAAAAATTTCAGCTTCTGAAACTTCGTAGAAAAAAAGTTATAGCGCAAATGCCACGATGACCTGTTTGGAGCAGCGAAACCCTAGAATCCAAAGCTTCGATACCAAATGTTGTGTAACCAGCTCCAAAAATAGAAGAAAAGAGATATGAATGCCTTAGAAATAAGCCACTTCGAGGGGGCAACCTCCAATACATTACATAAATGAACAATTCTTGGATGATACAATTTACAAAACCTCCTTTCTATATATAGGAGTCCATAGGGCCATAATGTAATCCTAGTGGGCCATAATGTAATCCTAGCCGACCTAACAATAATAATTTAAGGGCACAATAATAACAAAATGGGGGTTACAAGGGTACAATAATAACAATAAGGGGGTCTACACTAACATAATAAGGGGCTATACTATTGATATAGGGACTTAACATCTGTTTATGGTTATGGAGGTTTTGGCGAAGCTGTTAACGGAAATTCAACACAACTAAAAAAAAAATGGGCGGTCGGAGGTAATTACGAATGTTTTTTTCATCGGTGTGCTAATAAGGATTAGATGCACTGGTGTGTACCTATAGCCGGAGCCCCCGGGCGGTCGAAGGAGAATGCACCGGGCTATTAAGGTATAAAACAACATCGGGCGTAGTGTTGGTGATACAATGCACGAGGCTGTTCTAATTGGTCTTGGGATTTGAGCAGTGCCCATAGGTCGTATCAACGCGCCAGTGCATAGACTTATAGAAAAGAAACGATGCACAATATTACACAAATGCACCGAGATTTATAATTGGTATTGGTATTCATGCGATGCCCATAGGTCGTACAAATGCACCGGTGCGTATAGACACTTAAACGCCCCAGTGCGCAGTATCACACAAATGCACCGATATTTGTAATTGGTATCGGTATTCGTGTGGTGCCTATAGGTTGTACAAATGCACCAGTGCGTATAGACACAAAAACACCCCAGTGCATAGTCGCACCAAGATTTATAATTGGTATCGGTATCTGTGCGGTGCCCATAGGCCATAAAACGGCACTGGTGCGTATATAGACATAAACGCACCGGCGCGTCGTACTGCACAAACGCCTCGATATTTTTAATTGGTTTTGGTATTTGTGCGATGCCCATAGGTCGTAAAAATGCACCGTTACGCTTAAGAATACAAACGCACCGGTGTAAGAATACACACACCGATTTTCATTTTGTATTTTTTAGAAACATCGACTTGTGACAGTGCAATTATTGTGATTGTTTTAAATTCATTATTCATCAAAAGTCAACACATCTTATAACAATATTCATATTAATTAAATTTTTATTAATGCATTTGAATGTGATGTTTGGATTAATTTGTTATATCATATCATAATTATTGTGGTTTTTTAAAATTCATTATTCATCAAAAGTCAACACATATATATCTTATAACAATATTCATATGAATTAAATTTTTATTAGTGCATTTGAGAACGACATTGGAGAACGCAATAGAATAAATTAAAACATATTTTATTATATATATATAAGACATTCTTTGTCATACAAAATGGGACAGTTATTGGTATCCCTTTATCTTTCAATTGGGACACTATGTCCATTACATTAAAGAAAATGTTTGATTTCACAGACATTTTTCAAAAAATACAATGCCTTGCTTTGATATCCAAACATAGTGATCATCATTCTTCGCTTGAACTGTTGTCACTGCTAGAGCTACTTCCATGACTTGGGTTATTTTTAGGAATGTTTTGTTCACGATGTTGATTGTTTTCTTCTTCTTCACCTTCCATCTACAAACATAAAAATAAACTGTAATGAGTGTATATACATTGGTGAGAATAATGAAAATTTCAATATTAAATAATATACATCAATGTAAATCGAAAAGAAATGACGTACCAATGCAACAATTGACTCATAAACTATACACATTCTTTCAAAACCATGTAACATGCCATCTTTCAAGATTTGATCTGTTGGTGCAGTTCCATACTTTGTTTCCTGCAAGTTTTATGCCCCATAAAAAATCATATATTTAATATAAAAGATATATTTTTTCGATTAATTATAGACGGAACTAAGTAAAACAAGATCAATAGATGTTTACAAACTCTACAATTAAGTTCTGATATGCCAACATATACTCACAACCCATATTTAACCCAATTTCAATCAATTCCTCTGATGGTTCTTTTTTGTATGTTAGCACCTGTTTGAAGACATTCAATGATTATTTTTGTAAACAAATTTAAAAAATAAAAAAATGAAATCTAGTTAAGTTGTTATAAGGAAGTAACAATTAATCACAAACTTAGATATCAATCCTTTTCTTCCTTGTCGTTCTGTTTTATGTGTTGAATGGGTTCCATTTTCTTTTCTTTTCTGCAAGAAAATACTTGAAAATTAATATTTAATGCTAAATTTTTTATTTATTGTACCTAATGATCGAAAAATTCAATGATTACATATTACATTTGAAACACGTTGTTGTTGAGATGGCTCCTCCCGCGAAGCAATTTTGTCCATTTCTTTGACCATCTCTTTGTACACCTTTTTGGACATTCCTACTGGCATATTTCTGATATCAACTCATTCATCTTTTGAGATTTTCATAGTCTTCCTGAAAATGTAACATGACAATAAAATATTTAATTTTTATATTGATATATGAAAAGTAAGTATAACAAAAGTGATATTTATAAATAATTCTAGACAAATATTTAAAAGAATATTACTCTTTCATTCCTTCTTTTTTGTTGTTGTACGTTTTTGCTATTAAAAGTCTGACATGTCTCATTGACCAATTATCTGGAAACTCTTCCTGTATTTTAGATAAAATTTGGTTCTTGGAATCATTGGATTGGGTTTTGTATTGTAAGTGGAAAGAACGTCTATACATTCGATCCACTAGATCCCTCAAACTTTTGTAAAAGTTTTTCTCCATTTCGTTAACCTCCAACATCACTCCAGATGAGCTAGGGAGCAATTCATTTTCATTTGCATGTCCTATTTTTTTTCTTTTCTTAGAACAACATTACTTTTCTAAGTTGTTGGTTCATGTAGGACATTAAACAGATGTGAATTAATAGACTATTTGACATATGTTATCTAATAATTATAATTATATTATTAATGAAAACTAAAAAAAGAAACTCATATTGGATCTATAGTATTTTTTCATTCACCTGATTCATCCTTTTGCAATTTTTCCATGAAGCTTTTACGCTCTTCTGGTCCTAGATCAAAAATAATCTTATCCAGCTTCATCATTTTGTGGCTTTGCATGATACACAGTAAACAATACATATTAGTTAAACTTACATATAGTTCAAAAATAATATTTTTTGTAAAAAATTTACAAAGAACTTTCCTTTTTTGCTTTTCTTGATGTGTTATCAGTATTTTTGTTACTTGATCTCTTATCATTCATTTCTTTAAACCTGTACCATATCATTCATTAATATATTTATAAATAAATTGTCAACTTTTCAAGTAAAAAAAAAATCTCAAGAAACCGGAGCACCATTCATGGTGTACGCACCGACGCCGATGCGTGGGTGTCTTAGAAACACACCGCACAAACAGTATAAGAGACCATACGTTTCTCTATGTCAACAAGGAGCACCGGTGCGTTTCATGTCAATCACCGCACCGGTTAACCATGATAAAATAATAAAAATCGTTTAGTGTTAGTTTTTGTAGCATAAACTGGTGCCATATGTTACATATGGCGCACCGATAAAAAAAATTTGTTTATTAAATTTTTATCACATTACTTATGCGGTGCGCTTGTACAATACATTGAACTGGTGCGCTAGGTTACGCTGGGCGCACCGATAAAAAAAAATATGTTTTTTTTTAAATTCACGCAAGGGCCGACATGGATTGGGATCCAACTATGCTAATCATCCCGTCGGTTGGATGTCTTAGGTTTATATTTAGCAATATAAACCCTATAAATCTAAATTGAAAAGGCCTAATTCTGAAATCAAAAAAAGAGGGAGAAGAAAGGGCAGAAACAAAAACAATGTAAGGTTTGTATTTTTTGAAAGTTTTTTGTTTTTGTTTTTTTCGAAACTGAACGTTTGCGGTGCGCCATAATAAAATAGTGCACCGACTGCATATTTTACAAATGGCGCACCGAGAAAAAAAAAATATTTTTAAATTTTTTATCACAGTACTTGCGCAGTGCACTGGGATAATAGAGCGTACTGGTGAGCTCAGGTACACAGGGCGCACCAAAAAAAAAAAATATCTTTTGTTTTTTTAATTTACGCAAGGGCCGACATGGATTGGGATCTGACTATGCAGGTTGTCACATGTGTTGGATGTCTTAGGCTTATATTAGGAAATAAAAACCCTATAAATATAAATTGAAAAGCCCTAATTCTAAAACCACAGAAGGAGGGAGAAGAAAGGGTAGAAACAAAAAGAATGTAGGGTTTGTTTCTAAAATGGATTTTTTTTTTTTTTTGCGAAACAACACGTTCGCGGTGCGCCATAATGAAATAGTGCACCGGTGCCATATGTTACATATGGCGCACTAATAAAAACATTTTTTGTTTTTATTTTTTTATTTTTTATCATTGTGCTTTCGCGGTGTGCTGGTATAACAGAGCGCACTGGTGCGTTATGTTACGTAGGGTGCACTAAGGAAAGAAATATGTTTTTTTTTTTTAAATTCATGCAAGGGCCAACATGGATTGGGGTCCGACTATGCAAGTCGTTGTGTGGGTTGGATGTATTATGACTATGCAAACGCTATAAATCTAAATTGAAAAGCCCTAATTCTGAAATTACAGAAAGAGGGAGAAGAAAGGGCAGAAACAAAAAGAATCTAGGGTTTTTGTTTCTAAAAGTGGATCTTTTATTTTTATTTTTTATTTTTTTAATTTTTCTGAAAACTCCATAAAAGGTAAAAAAAATGTTTCATCTTCTTTATGGAGGCACATATCATTGAAACAAATTGACACATTGGCTGTTAGGAAAGATATTTTTACTTCAAAAACTAAAAAGAAACATTGGCCAAGACGATTAGAAAGTACGGGATCAGAGGCAGGCACTGGTCCCTCTAATTCATGGTTTTTCAAAGAAGGTGATGTCCCATGGATTTTAAAAAAAGATGATATATCTTTGGCAAAGAAGTTATAATGGATGTGAGGGTGCCAACTTCATACGGGTCTTCACTACGGCGCTGCTTCACCGTGGATGACCATTTGTCGGGGTTGAAATCACATGACCATTTGAATCTTCTAAGAGTATGTATAGTGTCAAAAGCATGATTTTATTATTTGTTATATTAATAAATTTTATCCCATGCGGGGATCATAAAACATAACTAATTTTGTATATTATTGCACGTGTTTATAACTTTGCAGTGTCATTATCCTTTGTTTATGCATGGGTGTGTGAAACATGAATTCCCTCAAGACCTAGGACGTGCCATATCTAAATTATCTGCATTTGTACGCTGGATCACTTCAAAGGAGATTCATGTGGCTAACATTCAACAATGGCGTCAAGAGATAGTTGCGATTGTTTATATGTTTGAGAAGGAACTACCGACGAGTTTCATGGACTTACAGGTTCATCTTCTAATCCACCTAGTAGACGAGGTTGAATTAGTTGGGGTGGTTTCTTGTCGTTGGATGTTCTTCTTAGAGAGGTACATGAAGAAATTGAAAGGTTTTGTTCGACAAAGGGAAAAACCCGAGGGGTCTATGGCAGAGGGGTACATATTGTATGAGTCTTTCTATTACCAGTGAGTACATCAAGCAGATCGACAATAGACCAGGTGTGGTGATTTGGGACGATGAAAGGGATGAAGACAAAAGAGAAGGGGAGTTGCTCCAAACGAGTGGAAAAAAGCGCTTGATAAAGAGTAAGCGACTTATAATTTTTTAAATTTACAAAAAGTAATTAATATTCATGTTGAAATTCGATATAATGTATATTTTGATCTCTAAGTACTATATAATGTTGGTTTGATTTCATCAGCAAATGCAGAAATTGAAGCAATCAATAAATTCGTTCTTTACAATTCTGAAGTGACACAACTGTGGGTTGCATTGTACGAACAAAAGAGGATGAAATGGGATAGTGACAGGAAAGAATTCAAATGGTTGAATGGTAGAAGTGAACCTTATCCCAATCATTTAAAAGAAAATATGCCGAAAATATGCCAAAAATATGCCCCAACAGTTGGGTTGCTAACCAAGTCAGAGAGAAATATGGTGCTACCGGTCGTTACCCACGTGCTGAAGAGGATGCGCTAAACGTAGGGATTGGGTGCAGCAACTCAGTAATAATCTTTTTAATTTATATGTAAATTTGAAACTTATATTAAGACATCTACATTTCATATTTTAACTGTTGGGTTATTATAAGGCACATGACACTATGATTTTTTGAACTTTTTTATAATAGGTGCATTTGTTCCCATCTATGTGGGCATATGGACACCATTTTCGCACAGAAAATTCTGATGCTGGAAACATCACACAATATTGTGGAGTGGAAGTCAAGTTCAATCAATCTAGTCGATCTAGCGACCGTGATCAAAACCTAGTACGAGGGACGTTAGGTTACGTCGGAAAGATATAAGAGATCATTGAAGTGGATTTCTCTTCTTTCCAATGTGTTATTTTTAGGTGCAAGTGGTGGGACACCTTTGATCATAATAATGTAAAGGAAGATCGCGATAGTAGGCTGATATGTATCAACTCTAGAAAGATGTGGGATGAAGCTAAGGAGCCCTTTGTTTTCCCTAAACACTACAACTAGGTGTTTTTTTACCCAGATGTGTTGGATAGGGATTGTTGGTTCGTATTGACACATGACCCTAGATCAAAACATATTTTTGAGAACAATAGTGTTATCATGCCATGCGAGCTGGAAGATAATGAGGGTGATCATGAGAACCGAGAGTGATATGGTACATGTGTTATTTCATCAATATTTATACTTTTTAAGATGGGTTTTTCAAAACATTATAATATGTATTTTGAATTAATTGGTAATTTGCATTGTGTTAATATTAAAATCAATAATTCACTTGATAATTATTTGCAATTATGTTGATCTAAAAAACAATGGCGTACTGTATAAATTAGTTCTTTTTTTGTATCTAAGATCATAATAAAATAATGATAATTCTAAAGTACATGAATTTATTTGCATTATTTTCTAAATTTTATTATGTTACAATAAATCATATTATTCTAGATTTATTATTTTACAATTATCTAAAATTTACAAATTTAAAAATTTAAAAATTTTAATAAATTCATTTCACATTAATACAATTAAAATTTTACAAATATTTTACATACAATTACAATCAGAATTAGAATTAGAATTACAATTACAATTTTACAATTTCACATATAGTACAATTACAATTTTAGAATTTTACATACAATTACAATTTTATAATTACAATCAATTCACAGTAATATAATTAAAATTTTACAAATATTTTACATACAATTAGAATTACAATTTTACAATTTCACGTACAATTACAATTACAACTACAATTTTAGAATTTTACATATATACAATTACATTTTTACAAATAAAAAAATTACAATTACCATTACAATTTTACAGATTTACATATATACCATTACAATTACAATTTTAGAATTTTACATACAATTAGAATTACAAATATTACAATTTTACAATATCAGGATCATTTAGTATTAAATTAATTAATAAACATCATGTTCATGATAACCATCGTACAAACATCATATTTGACTAAAAAACACATTGAAAATTGCTAACATCATTGTGATCATGATCATCTAACAAAACATAATTAACATTACATATCAACATATTTATCACAACACAAACATCAAATATACATCTCATGTCAAATAACTCATGCTATCATCACATACACATTAAATGCACATATCTAACATGACCTAACAATATACACATCATGATGATCACCAACAAGTAAATAAGTACAACTGCAACATGAACATAAAATACATGGACCATATATATATATATATATATAACTGAATAATGTTAAAAATATACAACTGTAATATAAATGTCATGGATCAGCTGGTGGTAGTACAACATCAATATCAGTACTAGTGGAGGCCTGCTCAGTCACGGTCGATGGTCCAGCCTGCTCATGATCATGAGTATTGACGGATGCTGCAGGTTGCTGACTAGACGTGTCTGATGGTCTAGCCTCATCTCCATGATGACTTCTGTTGGATGCTAGTGGAGGCTCATGCTCATCTGACGCTGCATGAGGTGAATGATTATGAGATGAAGAGTCGCTGCTCGTGGACTATCCATCACCTGCTACGTCACGACCATGCCTATAATGTTCAATATTTCTCGTCAGTCGTGTAAAATCTGTCGTAACTCCTACGACATGCCGCATCAAGCTGTACATGTCACGCAACATGCCTCTCCACATCTGTAATAGCCTATCATCAGCCTCTATGTCTCTGTAATGAGCGGGCCTGATGCCCGCCTCAACAATCAATGCACTGAGTTGGTCACCCAACTCCATCTGGTATCTAGCATCATGTCGACTGCACCTAGCACCAGCCTCCTGATGATCCTCGACATCTGCCATGCCATGATCATCATCAGTTGGATCCACACCTGGATCATGTGGTACTGGTGTCAACATCTCCTCGCCATCAAAAGAGCCAATGTCTATAAAATATATACACGTACACAACAATAATTAGATAATTTCATTACACAATTTAATAAAAACAAGTTAAAGAACATGCTAGAATAACTTTAATATATAAAACAGTAATATTACCTCTATCATCTGGCGGCTCATCAGCTGTGAAGAGGATGTTGGCACACCCTCGCCAATCCAAACCTGCGTAAGGACAGGGGACTATAACGAAGGGATGCTCATCAACACTGGCTACAAACTCCAGTGCATCCTGTGATATCCCCACGAAAAACTCAGTGTCACCCCTCTTGGGCATCATCTAACCCCACATGTTCATACATCCCTCAAACGTTGTCCTACGAGGCTGTCGAAGAAAAGTAGGCCTCATCTCTGGAAACCTCTCAAAAAATAAACAAAAAAAATCTGAAGCAAAAGGAAAGTTCACCCTCCCTTGTGCATGAGGATGACATCTATCTAAGGCTGTACAGAACTGCCGCAAAAAAATGGCAGACCACCTGACAAGTCGTGGCTCCTGTACTAAAGAAGCAACATACTATAGAAGCGGGCAAATAATGCATTGCCCGTTACTGGTGTTGTACGAAATGGTCGAAATGATAAGTGAGAGACACTGCACCTCCTCCCTACCAAATGCACCAATATGTAACTGACCACCAGTAACCTGAAACTCTTCAAGAGACAATACATTTTCTCCAATGTATCTCTACGAGTAAACTAACTGACTCCCTACTGCATAGCCAACTGGAACCTCTAGGAACGAGGGAAAATCCACCCCTCTCCTCGATAGCCCTGTAATGAAGTATATATCCTCCTCAGTGAGTGTGTACCACTGGTTGATACCAAACCAAAAAGCTTGTTGCTGGGCATTCCACCTTCGGATAAGATGTCTCACAAACAAATTATGGCCCTTTAGGGAAGTAGCCTCCTCATAGAACTTGAGGAGGCCTACCTGCCTTAGGAGCCCCTACGTAGTTGCTGTAATAAGGTGAGGGTATGTATCTCTCTCCCTCTCTCGTGCCTCCCACAAGTGAAACATGTTATATTTAGCTCCGCCTGTTGTTGTTGTTGTTCCACCTCTTCTCTCCTTTCACGTCTCTGAATTATTGACATATTAAACAAAATTTTTTTATTAAATAACACATGTATTTAGAAATATACATATATAATTTTTTTTGAAAACAAAATAAAAAAATAGTCAGTGTTCCAAAAACACAGTCATGCACCGGTACCGGTGCGTCTTTCTATGGAGCGCACCGGCCTCGGTGCACCTAATAATATTAAGTGCCCCAATGACGGTGCTCCAGAGGAATTTATAGTGCATCATTGACAGTGTATGGTATCAGTAGGGTGGTGCACTGACGAAACTCTATGCCCCAAGACGCATAGTTAAGTCAGCGGATCAACCTCCTACCATCATGACATAGTGAATGGTGCGACCTTTTATAAGGCCGCACCATTGACCTAGGTGAAATACGGAAAGCTGTGTGATGAAAAAAATAGCCACCTCGGGGCTGCGATTTTAGTCAACACACCGCATCGTAGCTATTCAACTAGGTCAACATTGCGGCTGGATAACAGACCACACCACACTTTTAAAAACAAATTAAAATAACACGGTGCACCTTCGGTACTGCCCTGGAACCGGTGCGGATACCGTAAGCATCGGTTTACCAGGCCGCACCATTGACAATGTGGAATAGTGGCAACATGGCGCGTTGATAAAATTACCAGCACCGGGGTGGAACATTTAGTCAACACACTGTGTTGCCGCTATTCCACATTGTCAACGATGCGGCCGGGTAAACGAGTGCACCACAATTTTTATTTTTATTTTTAAAATAACACGGTGCGCTTATCAATACCACCCCAGAACCGGTGCGGATACCGTTAGCACTGGGAGCGGTGCGGCCTGTAAATTTATAGGCAACACCGCCAACCAGTGCGAGCTGAACGACTCGAGCGCACCGCGTGAAATAAAATAAAATAAAATAAAATAATTTTAAATGGTTAATTTTAAGGTTAATTGAAATTCTAATCCGATAGAAGGTTTAATTATGGAAAAACAAGAAAAATACTTGTACATTTTCTCATCGAGGAGGCATATTGGCTGTAAAATTTGAAAAATAAAATTTCTCCACCATTTTGCAAAATTCAAGCTGGAGATTGATTGGCAGTGCACAGAAACAGTGCGTGCAATGTGTGCAATGGGAGCACCGATGTCAGGGTGGCTCAGACAAGGATAAATTGCACCAGTGCTTGAGAGCTCTGTAGCATTGAAAAAAGTGAAAAATGCGGTTTTCTGGCCGTAATTTTTTTTTTTATTTAACCTTGTTCCGGTGCGTAGGATTTTCTAGGCACACTAGTGCGTTTGCTTCAGTCCGCATCGGGCGATTTCTGTTTTCACGTGCTTTTTATGAGGCACCAGTGCAGATGGTCTCTAAAGCACCGGTGCGCAACAGTAATACAATGCACCGGAAGGGTGTCTACAGAGCGCACGGTGTCCGGTGTGCCAATGTTTTGTGCGGTTTTTGGCCCTAATTTTTTTTATTTAACCCCCTTCCGATGCATGGGATTCTATGGACACACCAGTGTGTTTTCGTCATTCTACGTCAGGCGGTTTCTATTTTCGCACACTTTTGATGAGGCACCAGTGTGGATTCTTTGTAACGCACCGGGGCGCTATAGTAATAAAACACACCGAGTGGGTGTGTACGGAGTGCACGGTGTCTGGTGTGCTAATGTTTTGTTCGATTTTTTGTCGTAATTTGTTTTTATTTAATCCCTTTCCCATGCGCTGGGTTTATGGGTGCCTCGGTGTGTTTTTGTCATTTCGCGCACTTTTTATGAGGCACCAGTGTGGATTCTGTGTCAAGTACGGGGCGCTACAGTAATAAAACGCACCAGGCGGGTGTGTATAGAGTGCACGATGTCCGGTGTGCCAATGTTTTGTGCAATTTTTTTGCTGTAATTTTTTTTTTTATTTAACCTCGTTCCAGTGCGCGGGTTTTATGGGAGCACCAGTGCATTTTCTTCATTCCACACTGGATGGTTTTTTTTCCTGCACGCTTTTTATGAGGCACTGGTGCGATTGTGTTGTAAAGTCCCGGTGCGCTACAAAAAGGAAACACATTGGGTGGGTGTGTATGGAGCGCACGGTGTCCGGTGTGCCAATGTTTTGGGCATGCACAATGCGTTTTATGGTGATAAGCACACCGTACAAAATACATTCGCAAACACCTCTGCCTGCTAACCTCCTCTAGTAACCTCCGCTAGAAACGAATGTTTGGGGTATTTGTATAAGGGGTTCCTCAAAAACATCCGCTAGAGGGTCTTTTCCTTGTAGTGTTAAGAATTTGAAATTTTCTAAGTTGTAAAGAAGAGGAAGGAGATTCATCAATAAATTGTACTAAGGAAAGAGAGGGAATAACTACGTTGGTAGGAAGTACAACTTCTTTTCCATAAACAATATTGAATGGAGAAGTGCCAATAGAAGCTTTTTGAGTTATTCGATCTGCCCAAAGAGAAAATATTAATGACTTATGCCAATTTCGTTGATTTTGATCAACAGTTCTTTTGATTATTCTAATCAAATTCTTGTTTGTAGATTCTGCTAAACCATTTCCTTGCGGGTAAGAATTTGCAGAATACTTAAGTTTAAAACCTCTTATGATTGAAAATTCCATCATAGTAGTTCCTGAGAAGTAAGATGCATTATCAAACATTAAAGCAGTAGGTAAGCCAAACCTAGTTATGATATGTTGGTCGATGAAATCAATGATATTCTCATATCTGGCTACTTTTAATGGAATTTCTTCCACCTGTTAGAGTCAGAATATGCATTCTTCCATCAGTGATTGATTTCATTGCTTCATTTCTCATGTTAGGTGTCTCATTCTAAAATTTTTATATCATTCCATTAAGTCATGCTAAAAATTATTTCACTGATGGTAAATTTCCTCAATAAAAATTCACTCTCCTTCAGAGAACCATATTTTATGACTTACTACCATGTCCCCTTGAGCATAATAATACCTATGAAAATTCTCATTTCGCCATGCCTTGTCTCAGTTAAAATCAGTCCTGGATATCGGCTCTTAGAAGTCTCATTAGGTCATTAGGGTTTTATTTTTCAAGGTCCAAAATGCATTACTCCATCCAAATAAAGTCAGGAAAACATATGAGAGTGACTCAAAGAAATTTTATCTTCCTCTACAGAAGATCATCACTTTGTAACTATTCTATTTTTCAAGTTGTAATTATTTCAATGATTTTTATATCAAAATGTTATTTTGATATAAAATCAAATATGTAATTTATTTCTAATTTTTTTTAAAATGTAATTTTATGTTTTTATATGTAATAAATTATTCCCTAGCTGTCAATTCAATCATTCTTGCCAAACTGAAGCAAAGAAAATCAAGCTCCATTAGCTAAATCAACCTGCAAAGCAAAAAGTCAGAAAGGTCAAAGAGTATCAGTGTCAAAGTTTGAGAAGAAAAGTGAACATAAGGAAAGTGGGTAATTTGAATTATAAATCTAATCCACTAGATTATAAATCCATTCAAAACCTCAAAGAAAATTCCATTTGTTTCACTCATCCTTCAACAATCCTCAACAAGGGAGAAATTTCACATCTTCAGTGAGCAAACAAGCAAATTTCCAAGGTCGTTGCGCATTTGAGATAGTTGCAACATGTTTGAGGGAGACGTTGTGCATTTGAGAAGGGTAATTGTGCGTTTTCCTGAACTTCTCAAACCATTTTCCCTGGACGCTACGCGTTTGAGAGGGGTCACTGCGCATTTGCTCCGGACGCTGCGCATTTGCTCAGGAAGATAGAAAACTGTCTTACAGCCTCCCACTCCATCTGCCAATGCCATACCTTTGCATAGGTTTTCTTTAAGGCTCCATTGATCAGTGAGTAAGCCCTAGACATTATCTCATTGATACATTTTTTGTTTTATAAGCATTTGAAGCTTTTTCTAAGGAAGAAACCCTATTTCTCATTTCAAACCTAATCCCTAAACTGTTATATATTCCCCTATATATTTTTCATATCCCTATTCCCCAATGCAATACCATTCCTAATACCTCTAAATCCCAGGGCTTTCACTAACCTAGGTTCCCATTTACATTACCATTCCCTCCATTTCCCAAAACACCATTAGGGGACTTTTGAGGTCTAAAATGGGCCTCCTAAGGAAATTATAAAATAAGAGTGGAAAGAATAAAATATGATTTGATCACATCGTCATATTTTAGAGGGTAAAAATAAATAAACTATTTTTTCAAATCGTATTTTCAAATTATCTCCCTATGGGTTTACTCAAATTTCGAGTGGAAACACTCGTTGGATGCAAAAAAAAATTTGATTGCAATCACGTTTTTCATATATTTCTCATTTTTCATGTAGCAGTGTCCATTGTAAGTATGCAACATGGGTACTCCTTGGATGAGGAATTGAAATTTGCATCCAACGAGTACTCCCGCTTGAAATTTGAGTAAAACCTTAGAGAGATAAGTTGAAAATACGAGTTGAAAAAGTAGTTTTATTATTTTATTATTTTTTATTATTTTTACATTTTACTCCAAAAATGGTGAATCCTCCCCCATGGTTGACATCATCATCTTGAATCCTATTGGTTCTTATAAAATTTATTTTGTTTGTACATTTTTCTTAGGAGGCCCATTTTAGACCTCAAAATTCCCCTAATGTTCCTTTCACTTCACATTTCCTCCATTTCATTCCATCGCCCCAGGGTTTCAACTTCAAATATGGCTGAAGAGGAGAACAAAAGTATTAGTGAGGAATAGAGACCGAAGAAAAATCCATATAAAAAGGGAGGGAAAGTCATTAGACATGAACCAACAACCACTAGAGAGCTTATGGCATCTCCCCTCACTATGTCATGTTTCAAACATGTAGGTTGTTTTTAATTTTGTGAGAAAGTGAAAAAAGATCCAATATCATCCTATGTTGACGATATTGTTCATTTCCAATCTTCATGATAGACAGGTCACTCTTGCCAGGGTTAATTTCACTATGTCCACTAATATCATTGTAGCTGCTACAGGGATCCCAAATGTAGGAGAAAAATGGTTTAAACAAGGAAACCTCAATCATTGCTACTATGAGCTATATATTAAACCAAGATACAAGGATGAAAAAAAGACAATTTTTCATTTCTCTCATCTCCTTGACAGATATGTCCCCATGATGAAAATCATCATGAAATAATTTACCTGTGAGGGAAGGTCTTCTAGACTTTATTCCTATCATATCCGACTCCTCATGCACTTTACTAGAGTCAGAATGCTTCACATATCCTATTGTCTCTCTTGCAACATTGAAAAAATGGCATATATTTCCAAAAAGAGAGATTATGGTCATCAAATGCAGAGTATTTTCCACCACTCCCTCATCAAAATGATACTCATGTATCAACTTGATCAATTGAATATTCCATGGGATACATTCATATCAAATGAGATTTTTACCATCCCACCTGGTCAGCATGACCAGAATGTCCTTTCATCATCTCATCCTCCCACATCTATTCCTCCATCTCAGCCTACTATTCATAAATCATTAACAAGTAAACTTCATTCACCTCATTCACCTTATATTAATCCGTCTTCTTCACCTTTCTATAACCCTACATCATCATCACATCATGATTCAAAGTCATCAAGCAGTGAGGAAGATATTGTGGCAGCATGGGCTAGTTTCGCTGAAGTTGAGCCTTTTCCAAAAACTTACCACAGAGGCTATAGGCATGTGTTTGCTTCACTTGGAATGAAAGGGGCCATGCCTTCTTCATCAACACAACAGGTAGATAAAGGTAAGGAAAAGGTAATAGAGCCAAAAATTGATGATGACGAGGGAAAACATGAGACAGAGCATGAATTTAATTTGATTGACTTAAGTGAAGGAGATGAAGACAAAATCACCAATGCAGGAATTAAAGGCAAAGAGGCAAATATTAATGAACTTCAGATTAATCTAGAGAGGGACAAATATCTGATTGACTTCCTTGAGCAATAAAATCAGCAGCTGAAGACCAAGCAAGCCATCAATGAGGTGAAGTGTATCAAATAACAAAGAGAGGCAGAAAAGGCTAAAGCCTTGCTAGAGGAAACATTGGAAAGGTTTGGTGAACTTGATGACGAGGAGGATCAACCTCAAAGACAAAGACCAAGGACTAGAGGGCTGAAAAGAGCTCTAGCCCTAGAGAGACAAAGGGAAGCTAAACTAGCAGACCAACTTACCTTAAATGAACAACTTACCCTAGAAATCAACAAGGACAGGGAACCATGGCTTGATAGAGCCAATCTAAATTTGGAGAAGTTGCTAGAGAAGGCCAACAAGGACAATGAATTGTTGAGGACAAGGTTCAAACTTCATGCATGGAAAGAGAAAATTGCATTGGCCAAGCTCAAAAGAGCCAATGCTAAAATTGAAAATTTGACCAAGCAAGGAGAGAAAGAGAAGTTAGACATACTTGCTGAGGTTTCACTCCATGCCTCAAACACTTGATAAGCAAGTATCATCACAATTTTTACAACATTTTGGCACACTTTCCACTTTTGTTCATTTCTGTGTTTTTGAGTATTTTTGCACATAGAAAATTTTCCAAAGGTGTAGCGACCTAGAAGCTACACTCTTTTTTGGGGCATCCAAATGACAAATGGCCACCACCAGAAAGTTCATATTGATGAGGACATCAACCCTAGAAAGTTTCAGAGTTTTTGGAGGAGAACTGGTCCATCAAAAGCTCAAATAACCATCAAAATTTCATGTTTCTGCCTCCAAATCTGCCTGGTCGCTGTGCGTTTACCAGTATTGGGAGAACAGGGTTTTGACAGGGAAAATGACACCATTTTGAAAACTAGTGGTATTTTTGAAAAATAGACTCAAATTTATTTCCAATGAGATATCATGGAGCTGATTTGGACACTGGGAAAGCACTTAAAATCAACATTTAACAGAGGTCAATTTTTCTGCCTCGACGCTGCGCGTTTGACAAGGAAAATGCATTTTTCACAGTTTTCAAAATTTTTTGAAGTTTCACTCCAGTTTTACTTTTACTTTAGCAAATGAGGAATTTACTTATGTAAATGGTCAAGATGAATTTAAATATCATGTTTTTACTTTTATCTAGGGTAAATACATTAGGTAAGCCAATCAGTTGAGGTGTAATGAATCAATTCATTAGAGATAGGATTGAGTCACTTTTCTCATCCTATACTCTAGCTATTAGTTCAGATTTTTGTGTAATATCTCCCTTACCTCATGGATTCGACCCGATGGATGAGTGGAGGTGGTTTTGAGGTCTATTTAGCTCAGGTCCTCAGAGGAGTCAAAGGTTGGCATCAGTTTGAATGTTAGTGTTATCACAAAAATCATACCTGATTGGCTGTTGATCATACAACTTCAGTGTAACTATTTCAAACCAATCTTCTGACTGAGGCTTAGCCTCCTCAGTCTGAGAGGCCTCTCTCAAGGGTTAATGATATTGAATAAATATGTAGAAAGATGGATAAATCTAGGTTTTATGTATTGGTTTTATATGTCTGTAGGTTGAAAAGATCAAAGCTTACTACCATTGGGCTATGGAGTCAGTGAATAAGACTCTCAATAACAAAAAATTTCCTTGTAGAAGCTGAGGCTTTTATATACTTCAATGAAAGAGTAACACATGCAAGAAAATCCCAATAACTTGAGTTTCAAAAGTAATCAGAGCATGTGATACATGAGTTCTGAGTTATGAGACATCAAGGTATTGAAAAGGAAATATTAAAAGAAAATCACCATAACTCAATACTTAAAGGAAGTCAGAGCATGAATTACCATGAATTCTGAGTAATAAGCATTATGATATTGAAGAAAACCTTTCAAAGATAGGACCTAAAACTCATTTGACCATAGTTTAATACTTAAAGGAAGTCATAGCATGAATATCCATGAATTCTGAGTAATAAGCATTAAGAATATGGAAGGAAATTTTTTTAAAGATAGGACATAAAACTCATTGAAATACACTTAGAATATCAGGTCTATCAAGATGAAAACCTCTCTGCATTACTGATCACAGTCCATTACATAAAGCAGTAGTTTTGCTAAAAAGTCTCCAACCCTTCACTAATTCGACTTCTTGGTCTTAAATATACCTTTACAACATGAGATGAACTCATCTTCTGCTAGATACTTCGAATTCCTAACTCTTGACACCTTTCATAACCATATTACATGGGATTTATTACAAAAAGACAACTAATCTACTAAACAGTCTTAATACAAATAGGATTCAAACTCTTAATCACCTATCTATAACCACCTTATATTAATTAAGTTACATCATTTGCCAAGTGTACTAACACATGGTCGAATCTAGAGGATAGACTTCAACTCTTCATGACCATGATGCTGACCTCCATCAAAATAGGAACAATCTCCTATTTTCTAGGCATAGGGTTCCTTGCACTTCTTGAAACATTATGACCACCATGAACTCATTATTTCGAGTTCCTTTGCTGTTGGAAACTAAAATAACACCTGAAAGAATCCTCCCTAAGCTCCAAGTATCCAAAAACCATCATGAAACTGTTCAAATGAGTTGAAATAGACTGCGCTACGAAAACAACACAATTTTGTAGCACCTTTCATAGTGCTGTTTTTTAACCCTTGTTTCTTCAAAATTTTGATTTCTTTCCTCAAGGATTTTCTTCATTGTCTCTTAACACATCTTCCTTAGCAATTTGAAATCATAATTCAAACTTTTTCCCTTCAAAATTTGATGAGAAAAGTGAAAAAAAATATGCTATAGCAGTTTCATAGTGCTTTTTAATTTATCAATTTATCCCACCTCCTAATGAATTTGAAGAAAATGAGAGAGGTTTTCATAGTTAGGCCTGTTAGGAAGAAAAATCTCTTTCAGTTTTCCTAATTTCATTTTTAGTTGCTCAGAAACCTCCTTGGAAGTTGACTGCGCAAAACCAGAAAACAAAGTTTTTGCTTCATAACTTTCAGCAGTTTCGTAGTTCAAATCAACTTTTTTGAGCTAGTGGCGCTACAAAAAAGAGGTTTCTTGGCTAATTGACCAGTTTTGACATGAGACTTTAGGAAATGACTCACAAATGGAAATTTTGGATATTTGACAATGAATGGACCTTAAAAAAGACTTTATTTGAACTTATGGATGGGCTTTGAACTTATGAAAATCTAACTTACCCTTGATCAAAACCTAAATTGAATTCTAAACCTAATTTGAAACATGACAAAAAACAAACATGACACAATGATGTTTTGAAAATTTTTGGGTGATAACAATTAGTGTATTGATCAAGAACCAGTTTGGTCTAGATATTAATGAAAAATTGCAGCTCTTTCCTTGGGATTCATGTGGTATGAATGTTTGGCATAGTTTCTTCTTTATGATCATTTTTATGAATGTTTTGTAAGCTCATAAACTTTTTATTTCTATTATAGGATAAATTTCAAGTTGATAAGAAGAATATATGTTTTTCATGCTATGTTTTGGGAAATTTTTCATAATATGTCCATTTTCTTCAGTTTAGGAATAACTCATCCCCTATGCTCTTCCTAGCTCCTCATCAGTCTTAAACCATCTCACCAAATCACCTTCAAGTTTTGAGCCTTCTACCTACCTTGCCCCATTGAATGGACTGCACTTCCATCTCATTGGCCCTAATCTAGTCCCCTTGACCTAATCCTCATTCAGTGAACCCAACCCCAAATCAAAACAAATCAAACCCTTCGGCATTTCTTAGCTAGCCTAAAACCTTTTTCATCTAGCCCTCTTTGCTATGATTTTTGTGGAGAGAGCCCTCTCCGATTTTGTAGGGATAGATACCAATTCAAAAGCTTGGTCTGTGGTTACCTCTGTTGGGATTCCTTCTTCACCCTTGGGAATATGGCGGAGTGATAATACCACCCATTTAGTAAAGTAATCTGTAGCTCGAAGAATATATCTATGTTGCTTGGAAGAGTTAGGAACAATCTCACCAATTAAATATAATCCCCATTGTTCAAATGGTTGTTCGATATTGACTGGCTGTAATGGGAAGGTTGATTTCTTTTGTCTTCCAGATGCACTTTGACACACTTTGAATTTTCTTTAATATTCATGAGAATCTTTGAAAAGTGTAGGCCAATAGTAACCTGCATGTAGGATTTTGTGTGCTATCGTATTTCTTCCAAAATGTCCTCCAGCTGGTCCATCATGGAGTTCCTGCAAGACTTTCTCTGCTTTAGATTTTTCCAAGCATCTTAGTAGTACATAATCAAAATTTCTCCTAAACAATACATCGTTGATTAATTCATATTTCTTGGCCTTTAATCTCAAAGCTCGTTTCATTTTGTAACTAAGTTGATTCAGAGCCTATCCATTATTCAAATAAAATATGAGATCAGTGTATTGAGATTGTGCATCGTTGAGGCTTACCTCTGATATTTGCACATTGTTACCCGATTCTTCCTCTGATGATAGATGGGATGCTCCTATAAGCATTCTGAAAAAACCTTGACCTCTAACAATTTTAGAGGGTCTAATTTCTACATCATATTCTTGTAAAGCGGTAACCCTATTAGCTCTTTTCTCTCCTAATTATCTTTGCATTAATAGTTGTCTCACTGTAGAGAATGGAACTATGATTTTGGTTTGAGTTTTTAGGAGAAAATGTCTAAAATGCTTTATAGCCTTAAAGACATCAAATGCTTGCTTTTCGACAGATGTGTAATTTAGTTCTGCACCTTGCAAATTGGAACTGAAAAATGATATTGGTGCTTCAATTTGTTGGTCATTAAGTTGTGTTAAAACAATAGCGTATGATGTATATGATGAAAAAGTGTATAAAGTAAAAGGATTAAGAAAATTGGGGTTAGTCAGGAATGGAGCATTGATAATGGATTGTTTAATCAAATAAAATGCTTCTCTTTCATTATTTCCCCATTTAAAGACATAATGTTTCTTAATCATGTTCTGTAATGGTAAAACTATTTGTGAAAAGTCAGGGACAAACCTTTTAACAAAATTAATTTTTCCAAGAAACTACTGCATAACTTTCTTGTTATGAGGGAAAGGAATTCTTTCAATCTCTTCAATTCTTTCAAGATCAATATAGATACCTCTTTTTGACATAATGAATCCTAAAAAATTTCCTTCATCTAATGCAAAAAATGATTTCTTTGGGTTTAAGGAGATGCCATACCTTTTGCATCGCTCAAAGACTTGTTTTAGGTCATTCACATGATTGGTTACTTGTTTAGAAAATATTGTAATGTCATCTAAATAAATAACCAATGTTTTATTTATGAGCCCCCTAAAATTTGTGTCCATAGCTCTCTGAAAAGTGGCACCTACATTAATTAATCCAAATGGCATCTTTTGATAGGCATAAGTTCCCCACTTAGTTCTGAACGTAGTTTTCAATTTGTCATCTGGATGTACAAGAATTTGGTTATATCCCGAGAATCCATCTAGAAAGGACATAAGTTCAGAACCATCTACTGTATGCAGTACTTGTTCAATGGTTGGTAATGGAAAGTTGTCCTTCTGACAAGCTTTGTTTAAATTCCTAAAATCAATGCAAATTCTAATATCGCCAATCTTCTTCCTGACAGGTACCAAATTTGATACCCATTTAGAATGCCTGACTAGAAAGATGATTTTTTCCTTGAGGAGTTTGTTCAGTTTTGTTTTGATTTGTTTTTCCAGATTTGGATGAATCTTCCTCAATTTCTGTTGTATAGGTTTTTCTTCTGAGATCATAGGAATTGTGTGTTGAATCACAGAAGTGTCATATGTTTTAAGATCGATGTAATCCCAAGCAAATATGATTTTGTACATTCTAAAAAATCTGATAAATGATAATATTTCTTCAGAAGATAGTCCAAGACCTAGATTGACATTTTGAGGTTTTTCGTCAGTTCCTAGATTTACTAACTCAAACCTTAAGGTAGAGCTTTGTGTTTTTGAGTTAGTAACTCTTTTAAACCTATCTTTTAGATCATATAAGTCTTATAACTTGACAACAGTTTTAGGAATAGGATTTTCATCTTGTTCTTTCTTAATCTGAATGTCATGTTCATTTTTATCCAAAATTTGACTATCATAAGATCCTTCAGATTTTAAGAAATCTATGATATCTGAATCATTATTGAATACTCTCCAATTGGTAACATTATCAGGAATAGATGGCCTAAAAATCAATTCAATAGAAAATCTATTGGGACTAAACTCTTGGGATGGGATTAATTTTGATGCTACATTAGCCAATAGATCTGCACTAGCATTCTGAATTCTAGGTACAAAAGAAATTTTGAAGGTTAAGAAATGAATGGTTAACTCTTGTACTAATGATCGGTAATGCTTTAAATGTCCAGAATTACAATGAATGGTATCTCTTACCTGTCTAACAATGATTTATGAATCTCCTAGGACCTTCAGATATTTGCTATTAAGATCAATGACTTTGTACAAACTTTGAATTAATGCTTTGTATTCAGCTATACTATTTGTACAATTGAATTCTAGTCTGCAGGCTAACATGATTTTTTCTACTTCTAGGTTTATTAAAATACAACCTACACCTGCACCATCTTCAGATTTAGGACCGTCAAAATAAAGAGTCCAAAATAAGGAATTAACTATTGTTCTATTTGCAAAATTTATACACTTGGAATTATCTAGCTGGAAAAAATTCTCAATCTGAGAAACAACTGCGTTATCGAAGAAAGGTGATGGTTAAGCATTGAAATTTCCCAAAAATGACTCTGCTGAGTAGTTTCCAATAATGTTGTTATTGAAAGCTACTGGCTCATTACTCCTTCAAGATCGGTAACTGTGTGCTTCATGACCTTTTCACGGTCTACACGAATTTGATTTGGCTTTCCATTATATGGTAACAACATATGTGACCAGTCTATTGCAAAATACCCATGAAGTTTTTCAGACCAATCTCGACTTAAAACTAAACCGTAAAACTCAAGAATATCAGCCACCATTATATTGATTATTTGAGTAACCTTGGGATTTGATGACAGTCTGATGGAAATAGAATTTATTTCTCCTATCACTTCTACTCTGGTTTTATCAAGTTGTACAATATGAACAGGGGGACTTTGAGGAGCTATGTTCAATTTAGCACAGACTGATTTTGGAATTATATTAGAGGAAGCCCCTGAGTCTATTAAATAGTTATGAACGTTTTTATTATAGATCTCATAGGTTAAGAGAAATGGAGGAGTATGAGAGATGGATCGATCACCTATCATAATCAAGTCTATAGCATCTAATTTAGTTGAAGGGGAAGGTGGCTTACCCATTTCATTAGCAGCTTGTACTATTACTGGAGCAGGTAAGTTTGAAGCAAGAACCACATTTAAGTCTCTAAGTAATATTTTATGTCGCTACTTTAATTTAGTAAGCTTGTGAATTGAAATGTTTGCCCTGGTTTTCTTCATATCTTCAACCGCATTATACTCAGTGGTATCTGAGACAACAATTGTGTTAGATGTAGGTGGAGTATTTGAAGTAACGGGACTTGTTTGTATAGCCTTTGAAGTAGAATTTTTGCTTACTGCTTTATCTTTAGCAGGAGTTGAAACCTTTTGTTGTTGATTTGGTTGCATTGCTTCAGTAGTCTTTTTGCTCCTTGTACTCATAGGTAAAGCTTTATGATGTTCTTCATTTGATAGGATCAAATCCCACATTCCATTTAGTTCAACTTCTTCTTCTTCTTCATCTTATTCTTCTTCTTCTGTTTGCTCTTCCTTTGTATTTTGATTAGATTCAGCATTAGATATGATATTTGGAGGTTGAGTATTATAGGGCTGTCTTTTTTAAATTTTTCTGAAAGTCTTTTTTTGAGCTAGCATTTTCAATGACTTGTTTCTTTAGGTTGATCGTTTTACAAGGTGCGATGCGATTTATTTGAAAGCGGTATTTAAAGCTTTTTTAATGGGAGTTTTATATGAATTTGAAAAGGTTTAGCACATATCGCAGCTCGCAAGACTTAATATGTTTTAAGTTGTTAGGCTTGTAAGCTATGCGATTTGCGATGAGCGTTAATAAATCAAAGCGAAAAGGGAAAGAACTTTATTTCCTAAAGCTTTTAGACTTAGGCTAAGATAAAATCAAATAAATAAATTTTCTATTTATTTTAAAGGGTCCATGCTACTAGTTGATTATGTATGAATATGATCAGTGACTGGGTGATTGAATAAGATGGATGTTGCTGACTGAATAAGGGTTCTGTAAATCTGACAATGTATCCTTGAATGTATCTGATCTTTTCTGAGTCTGATCAGATTCCTAAATTCAGTATATAAAGATCTATACGCAGGTTCGTCCACAGGAAAGTGTGTATACACGCATGTTGCTGTAGGAAAAGTAGTGTATACATTTGGTTTTGCGAATGATCAGGGTTAAAGTTGATTCTGC
Organism: Pinus albicaulis; assembly: GCA_034641835.2. Lineage (NCBI taxonomy): Eukaryota > Viridiplantae > Streptophyta > Pinopsida > Pinales > Pinaceae > Pinus > Pinus albicaulis. The sequence continues at coordinate 77,722,301 of CM076581.1, read as the reverse complement.
ATGTTAATTTAGAAGTCTGGATTTATTATTGTGATCTGGTTACAGTGATTTCACTGTTCTATTTAAAGAATGGTTTATGACTATTGGTATTGATCTACAAATTCTGTTAGAGTTGTTGGATCTAGCGTGAAAATTCATGAAACGTGGTCTATAGTGGTTCTGAGGGTTGAAGCCTTCAGTGTGGAAGTCAAAGATTCCTGCCAGTAGAAGTTGGTGATCAGTTCAGGGGGTACATTAGGGGAATTTTGAGGTCTAAAATGGGCCTCCTAAGGAAATTATAAGATAATAGTGGAAATAATAAAATATTATTTGATTATATCATCAAATTTTAAAGGGAAAAAAGAAAAAACTACTTTTTCAATTCGTATTTTCAACTTATCTCCCAAATTTTTTACTCAAATTTCAAGTGGGAGTACTTGTTAGATGCAAAATTTAATTCCTCATCCAAGGAGTACCCATGTTGCATACTTTCGATGGATCCTGCTAGACAAAAAAATAAGAAATACATGAAAAACGTGGTTGCAATCACGTTTTTTAATGTATTTCTCATTTTTCATGTAGGAGAGTTCATCGAAAGTATTCAACATGGGTACTCCTTGGATGAGGAATTAAATTTTGCATCCAACGAGTAATACTACTCGAAATTTGAGTAAAAACTTAGGGAGATATGTTGAAAATACGAGTTGAAAAAGTAGTTTTATTATTTTATTATTTTTTAATATTTTTACCCTTTTACTTAAAAAATGGTGAATCATCCCCCATGGTAGACATTATCATCTTGAATCCTATTGGTTCTTATAAAGTTTATTTTTTTTGTATATTTTTCTTAGGAGGCCCATTTTAGACCTCAAAATTCCCCTAATGTGTAGCTCCCTTCCAGTAGAAGCTGGAGAACGAGAGAAGGTAGCAGCCTTCTGCAGGTGGGTGTCTACATAGTGACATGAGTCTGCATCAATACAACATTATAAGCAATTTTATTTATAATAAATATTGAAGACAAAGATGACATGATCAGTGTTTTTCTCCCGACTTGGGTTTCCACCTTAAATCTTGGTGTTTATGTGTGTTGCTTATGTGTGATGATTTATTCTATTCTTACTCCACATGCTTTCTTCTTACTAAAATTCTGATGAATGAATGATGGACTGATCTAAGTAAAGATTTATCTGCATAATAAGATCTCTAGACATACGCAAGTTTCATGAAATATAGTCGCATGTATATGCTAGTTGGATTAATCAAAGTCACGTATAGAAATTAGTAAACAAAAATAAATATTGTGATTCTTGTAAATACTGATTCACCCCCCCTCTTAGTATTTTTCCAAACAATTGGTATCAGAGCAGGTCCTTCTGAATAAGCTTGATCGCTAGAAGGAAGATCATCCAAGATGTGCAATCAAGATGGAACAACATCTATCAGACCACCACTCTTCAACAGAAACAATTTAATCTTATAGAAGACAAGAACAAGATCCATCTTCAGTCTCTTCGAGCAGATGTTTGGGTAATAGTTGAAGGCGGTTACCAATATCTAGCTGCAGTTCCAACAGATCAAGCAGCAAGGAAGAACTATGAAACCAATGCAAAAGTTGTCAATGCATTATTGGGAAGTCTGACTGAATCATAATTTGTCAAATTTATGCAGTTAAATGCAACAAAGGAGATATGAGATAAAATCATTATGAGCTATGAAGGTGATGCCAAGGTAAAAAGTGTTAAAATCCAAACTCTCATAGTTCAATATGAAAATCTCAGAATGCATAATGATGAAAGTATTGTTAGTTTCCTTTTACATCTAGATGAGATCATAAATCGTATGAGAAATCTGGGTTAATTCATAAGCGACGCCACTCTAGTAGAGAAAATATTAAGATCTCTATCTCCTAAATTTGAGTCAAAAGTGTCTGATATTGAAGAGAAGTGGGATCTACAGACTCTTACTTTTTTTCAACTTCTGTTGGGCGGATTAATCAATCTTGTGGACAAGATCGATCTCCCTAGTACCAAAAGGTAATCTAGCAAAAAACAGCCAAACAAACCTATCTTTCTCTAAACATATGCGATTTACGAAAAACACTATAAAGGTGTTACAGACATATTGTAGATCCGATTCTTGTTCGAAGTAGTTGTTGTCCTTCGTGCACTTGAAGGAGTTATCTTCGCAAACCTGTAGTCACAAAAAAGAAAACATTAAATAGAACCTGTATAGTAAACATCATAAATCATGCTTATCATGGTGATCAAGGAATCCATGAAATAAACAGTTAACTAATAGCTTATTGAGAAAAATGAATTCATTTGTATTAACTTTGAAAGAAAGAAAACCTTACAACCTTAGCCTTGATGTTGAACAGGTATTCCCGGGGTCCGAAGTAGGAATCTCCTCTACTCTGAAAAGCCTTGCACTCTTCCAACCGAGACAGATAGAGGTATGTGATCTCTCCTCACAAAAATCTCAGTTAATTGAGTCTGAATCCCAACAACACTTAACCTCAAATAATTCTAAATCTTGAACTCCCCTTGAGGCTATCCTATGCCTCTTTTTATAGTGGAAAAGAGGAGGTTTCAGTTCCAACTATGAAGGGATAGAATCCACCTTCAAAGGGATAAGCTCCTCACATCAATGGGTTAGCTCCATAAGGTAAGGGATACATGAACCTCAAAAGAGCAGTTCTGCCACCGCAATATTCTTTCTAGAGGTTTCTATAATTTACTGAAAGTGAGATTTTTTGAGTTTACTTGCGCCTTTTTAATCTTTACAGGGGTCTGCACCCATAACACGGAGAAAGTGCATTCAGGTACGCAAGATTCATGAACATTAGGTGCGGGACCGCAGGCAAGATAAAGAGAAAGTGCGATAACAAAGTTAAGGAGATTTTTAAGAACTTTTCTCTTATTTTCAAGGCTTGACATGAGGAACTGATATGTTAGACTTGCAAAGGAGGAAGTATGAGTGATAATGAGCTCATACATATAGCAGAATGTCAGGATGACAATTTTTAGTGCAACAGATTTCCCCCTAAAGTGAAAAGTCTAGAATAGATGAAGCTGAAGTCTTTCATATATGAAGAGTGCAGTACTTTATCATTTCAAGGATCATCTTGTGGACACCCCAGTCAGAACCTGTAAAAACATTCAATGCAAAATATATATGTGTAAATATCATCACTGAGGTAGGCATTCCCATACTCAGATAAAAAATAACTAGAAACTGATTCAAATTGTTCTGATACAAGAATGATTTTGAATACATAAACAATATAGATATATGTAGACACAGTATGGACGCAGCCATTTGTTTATAATAAAAAAATTCCTCGCAGCCTGGATGGTAGAAACTAGATCCAGGGTCTTGATTTCCACATCTTAAACTAGTACGATTCTATCCATGTGAATGAATGTGTCAAAGTCGAACATGGTAGAAACCACTTGATTACCAATCAATGATTTAAATTGTTAACAAGTGTGAGAGTAACCACCATTAATGTCAATGGCTCTCAAAGTACTCAGTACAATCCATGAAATGTGAATGAATGAGATGAATTCGAACATGTCACGAAATCATTCGATCGAAGGTCAATGATGCAACCTGTCGTCGAAGGCGAGAAACCTGCCATTGAGGCATGCAGATTTCAAGGTACTGATAATTTCTAGGTAAACTTCCTAGATAATGAGTTGTCGTCGATAGAAAGTGATCCGTCATAGGTAAACCCACAACACGAAATCATAGATCAAGTTTTGAAGAAATATATTGGCAAGGAATGACTCAGGGATGGTCAAAATGGATGACATATATTTCGCAGATGAATGGTTTATTTGAACTGTCCTCTTGAACACATAACGACACTACAGATGGCTTGGTGACAATTGACCCAGATCTAATACCCAAAAACCGGATGAAAAATTTCAATGTGGTTTGATTAACTGTTAGGCAAAGGATTTCCAAACCTAGGTGAACAAAAAGTGTCGTGTTCAAGAGTGGTTAACTGGATTTTTGAAAAATCAAAATACAACAAACAGGTCCATTTTCCTCTCTTTTCCCCCCACCATTTCTGGCAAGTACCTCTTTATTTTTGACAAGCTTGAGGAGGATAAAATTTTCTTGTTTATAAGCTCATCCTTCGGATGAGTCCAACTTAGTTTAAGATTCAAACCCTAAGAAGGAGTGGTTCGAACCTGTTTAAAATTGAACAGGTCCTTTACTGTTAAGTTTTAACGAGTCCAGTATAGGAGAAACTCGGTGTTTTTTCAATTTTAGGGAGTCAAAAGAAAAAAACTTAAGAAGACTCTGTGGGGGTACTTTTTCGTAAATTTAGTCTCTCGAGCCCGAAAAAGGATAAAATAATGTGGGAGAGAACTCTATTGACTGTAATTAGTCAACGTATACCTTTTCCGTAAATAGTCCATTTCAGTCCATAAAAGGGGTAAACTTATACTAAAGGGACAATCATTCATTTATTTTAACGAGTTCGAATAACCAAGTGCTCAGCAATCTTTTCATGTTTAGAGAGTCTCAAAAGAGCTTAAAAGAGAACTCCAAGTTTTTGCTTTTTCATGAATTTTTTGAAAGAGTCCGAAAAAGTGATAAAAGTATGCTCTTTTGTTGAAAACGATCAATTTTCCCGAAGAATCCAATTTCTGCACAAAAACTCAAAACATTACACATACCTGTTTAAGATAAGTAAAAATGCTTTCAAAAATAACCTTTTTAAAATGAAAAAATAAACAAATTAAAAACTCATTTATTCGAAAAAACTTATAAAAAGGACTTTTCTAACTTCATTTTTACCATTTGAGTTCAGAGTGAAAAGTAAAAGCTTTTGGGTAAAAACGTTCCTGCAAAGATTCTGGAAAATTTATCCGACGAAATCGAGAACCGTCAACTCCAAGTAATCCACGACCTCCTTATCTTGCATTTCATCCGTTTATATTTCATTTTTAGGCTTTAGATTTCATTTTTTAAGCAAAAATATGTTGAAAAAATCTCCCGCGGGGGTCCGCAGGTGCAACACGCAGGCCCTGCGGACCCCGAATTTTTTCTATATGGGAAAAATTCCTAGGTCCGCACCTGTTCCACAGTGCCCATGCGTATGTACGTACTGTGTATGAGGTTCAGGTGCGGACCTCGCGCAATGAAATTTTGAACTCAATTTTCTCAATTCCCTCCTAAAAATTTTCAAAAAATCTTGTTGTAATATGTCTTTTTATGCAATGTAGGACTTACAAGATGCTTATTTGGAGAGAACGCGAGCATGAAGATGTGGATGATGTTGCAATGAATCATTTTCCTACAATGCAGGCATTAAGAGCATGCGGTTTGTATAAATTCTTGGCCATTCAGGGCAAGAGGGCATAGGTAGACCTCCTGACTTGGCTAGTGAACAGATGGAACATACAGGACCAGTGTTTCATTATTGGCGGCCACCGGCTCAAAATTGAGCTGGAGGATATCTATTTTTTGACTGGTTTGTCCAAGAGGGGTGAACAAATTTCTCTGTTTGGGACTAGGCTAGGTGGCCAGTCTGTCGCTAGTCTTCGACTAGAGTTCTGTGATGATCAGGCAGACCCCCGAGATAAATGGATTGACATAAAAAATATCATCCATCCCGAGCTTAAATTTATTGCATTTAATATCACCATACTGTGTGGGAGTGCAGCGTTGCATGTGGCTACCGGTTCCCAGATGCGCATTACTGTAGACTGTTTTCGAGGCACCATTTTCAACTGGTGCGAAGCTGTGTTGGCCAATGTAAAAGGCCAACTAACCAGAGCAAAGAACAGAAAGCTAAATAACTTTGGATATGGATCCATTGTAGTCACCTTTACTCTAGATAGGATCCCCATGTTAGCTCCACAAAACATTCCTGTTGATGCTGGTCGACCTCGAGAACCTAGGATGGTTCGTTGGGTTGCATTGATGGCCCGTCACGCTGTTGAGGGCGTCGAGATTGTTCGATTTCCTCAATATTTTCATTGGCTAGAACGCCAAATTTTTGTTATAGAGGAATTTCCATATGCCGGGATAGATTTCCGTGGTGACCAAGAGATGGCTCTCCCAGCAGGGGAATAGTGGGATGAATCAGGTAAAAATCATTTTCAACAATTTCTAAATTCTAATTTTTTTTTTTATTTTAATGATCTCAAAACTAAAAATCAAAAGTTTTAAATGCAGATGTGGGCCCACGGTGATGAGCCCATCTCCAGCCTTATGAGAGGAGGCATCCAGTTGCCGCAGTGCCAGCCCCAGAGGGCCAATCAGTAGATATTCTGTCTGATTAGAGCATCACCTAGAGCGCCTGACTCTAGACATTCCAGAGATGGACATAGATGATATTCCACTCAGATTACAGAGATATGTAACTGGTGTCCCAGGACCTTTTAGGAGGTTCCTATGTAGGGTGGCCATCATAGGATCATCGTGATCATCATCAGTGATAGGATGATCGTGTCGTAGACTCATATTTTTTACCTTTTGTATTACCATTTTTTCCGATTATAAGGTGTTTCCAACCTATGATCGAAGACGATGTATATTTTTTGAAACACTTCTATAATATGATATATCACTATTTACCGGCTATCTGTGTACATGTTATTGAATGTTGTTTAATTTACTGTTTTGATTATTGCAAATGTTGATTTATCATACTAGAAGAAACTGCATCTGCTAATATATTTAAATGTCTTGGAATATGCTGATATTCAATGTAATCAAATTCACGTTCCAAGAGACAAACTCTTAAAAATAACCGTAGTAACACTAGATTTCTAATGGCATAAACCCTGTTAAGCTGTAATACAACAAGTTCAGAATCCAACCTAACAATCAAACTCTGAATTCCAAACGATATGGATTCAGATAATAACTCAATCACTGCACTATACTCTGCAATGTTATTCATTGTTTGATCGAGGCTTACCCCATGCATGGATACTAACTCATTAGAGGGTGAATAGATAACCCAAGCTGCGGAGGAAATGTTCCGTGTACTACGATAAGCACCATCAGCAAAACCAATGTAGGTTTGAAGAGACGTCGACATCTGCAATATCAAGAGTAAAACTCAGATAAGCAGGAATAGTGACAAAAACACACTCTAAACTAGGCATTCTTTTCTAATCTAAGACACACCAACAGTAAAGAAATCTAATCTAATAAAAATTTCCACACCAAGTTTAAGCATAATATCTCTTCAGATAAAGTCCATTTTTGGGTTTATCTAAAGGGACACCATCGAAATCTATCAACTCATAGGCCCCTTTTGCTAGCTTTTGCTTAACAATGAAAGGACCATGCCACATGGGCACAAATTTTCTAGCTCCTAGCTTATTGTTGGCTTGCTCGTACACTAAGACTAGGTCTCCTTTTGAAAAAATACGAGGGGTAACACTTCTATCATACTAAGATTTTATTCGTTTGACATGAGCCTTGTTTGCTATTGCAGCGTTTTGTCGATTCTCATCTAGTTGAGCCAAGTACAAAAAACGTTTCTCCTCTTCAGACGTAGCTGGGAGTAATTCTATGGCTAATTTCAATGACGAAATTTCGCATTCAATAGGCAACACAGATTTCAAACCATAAACCAGTTGAAAGGGAGTGAAACCAGTTGACGTTTTTACTGAGGTCAAACCAATATGCCCAAAGTGCTGAAAATAACATGGAATGCCAATTCGACTTATGAATACCAATAATTCGTCTGATCATAGTGACTAAAACTTTATTGATAGCTTCAACCAGACCATTAGCCTGCGGGTAATAAGGAGTAGAACTATCGTGGCGCAGGCCAAGTTTCTCTGTCATTTCAGTCATCATGATATTTCGAAAATGGCTTCCATGATCTGTAATAATGGCTTGAGGAACACCAAATCTAGCAATTATATGATTCAATACGAAAGTTGCAGCAATCTTGCCATTTGCTGAAAATGTAGGCATCGCCTCGGCCCACTTAGTAAAATAATCTACCGCTAAGATAATATACGCATGCCCCCCGGCCGAGTGAGGGTTACATGTAATAAATTCAATACCCCATTTTGCGAAGGGATCGACAGTAATTATAGGGTGAAGAGGAGCGGGTGGCGCACGCATTTTATGATCAAAGACTTGACAATTGTGGCATTTCTGGACTACATAGATACAATATTTGAATAATGACGGCCAGAAATAACCAGTGCGAAATATCTTGTGGGCTGTGGCATACCTAGACATATGACTGCCACATGCTCCAGAATGGAAGTCATTTAGAACCTTCTCAGCTTCTTCATGAGTAAGACGACGTCGGAAAATAGAATCCGTTCCACGACGATAGAGTGTATCACCAATAATATTGTATTGTTGGGATTGGAAATGTATTTTCCATCGCTGAGATCGTTAAATTTCAGGCCGAAAAGATTGGGTTTGGAGATAAACAATAATATCCCCATACCATGGATCAAGATTACTGATAAGAAACAAGGATTCTTCCGCAATGGGCTGCTCCACCACAGTTTCATTATCAGTAGAGGGGAAATCACATATTAGTTTGGAAAAAACCAAAGATTTCTTTGCCTTGGAATTTTCAAATTCCAAGTCAAATTATTGCAGGATAACTATCCATTTGGAATACTTTCCCCCTAACAATTGTTTGGTCAAGATGTACATCATAGGGTTACGGTCAGAAATTACTGTGGTCTTGCGTAATAAGATGTAGTGTCGAAATTGTTGGACAACTTGAACAGCTGCCAAGGCCAATTTCTCCACATGTGTGTATTTGATCTCAGTCGGATGCAGATTTCAACTAAGATATTAAATCACATGTTCATTGTTGAATTTGTCTTCTTGAACTAAAACCATCCCAATGGTGGAATGAGAGTCGACGAGGTACAAAAAATAGTCCCGGCAGTAGTTGGGAGGATGCAATAACGGTGCATGGGTCAATGCGTGTTTGAGTGCATCAAAATATCGATCAGCGATCTCATCCCAAAAGAATGGAATGTTCTGTTTCAACAACCTAGTAAAACCCTTTGTTAGCTCGGCGTAGTTAGGAATGAACCAACGTAAAAATTTTGCTTTCCCCCGTAAACTTTGGAGTTGGCGTAGAGTCGAAGGAGGAGGTAGATTGACAATAGCTTCGACCTTTGATGGATCAACGCGAATGCATGCTTTCGAAACAACAAATCCCAGTAAGCGACCTGATTCTACATAGAAAACACATTTGTGTGGATTCAGCCGAATTCGATAATGCCTAAATCTCATAAAGATAGCTCGTAAATGAGTGAGATGGCCGGCCCTATGCGATGAATGAGCAGGTAAATCATTGAGATAAGGCTGCAGAATGTGCTTAATGTCATGAAATGCATAAGACATAGCCCTTTGAAAAGTTTCCCCAACGTTCTTCAATCCAAAGGGTAATTTGCAATAAGAAAATGTCCCCCATGGACAAATGAAAGCTATTTTTGGCTTATTAGCAGGGAGTATGTTTATTTGATTGTAACCGGAAAAACCATCCATAAAGGAGAACATTTCACTGCCAGCACAATCATCAATTATTTGATCGATATATGGGGTTGGATAATTGTCTTTAGGACAAGCTCGATTAATATCCCTATAATCGATACATACTCTTATCGTTCCTTGTTTTTTGTTAATATGAACAATATTCGATACCCAATCGGTTAAAGGAATTGGATAAATGAAACCTGCATGAAGTAATTTTTCAACTTCGGTTTTTATAGCAGTAGCTTTTCTAGGATGTATTTGACGTAAACGTTGACAGAAAGGTTCGGCATCCGGGTAAGTCTTGATTTCATGTATAACAATTGACGGATCGATTCCTGGCATTTCTTCATATGACTAGGAAAACACATCACGAAATTCTTGAAATAGGGCTTTATAAGCTTGAATTTCATCTTCTGTATAGCAAGCACCTATATGAATGTTTTCAATTATTCCTGGCTTCACTGAAATGTCAATTGGAATCATTCGAGAGATATTTTCCAAATTTAACTCAGAATCAAGATTCACAATGGATTCTGTGGTTCCTTGACATATTCAACAATAAAAATAGAAGCGAAATAATTTTTAAAATGATCTAGCTTAGGTAAAAGTGAAGATCGGTGATGAAGATCTTCCCATGGTAAATCATCAATAGACAAAAGTTCACGAATCTGCTCATCAGTATGAACAAGATCGGGAAATGTCATTGTGGCTGAACTAGATATAGAAAGTGATTCCTCATGGATCCCATTCATTGGATCAGTTTCGGTTGAAGAAGGGTTGGAAAGTGACTGTACAGCCTGATATGAAATTTCAAATGGACTCAAAGGCATCATGCCATCAAATGAATCTAACTCGGAGTCGGAAGGTACGATCCAAGGATCATCAAACATAATAGTATACGATGAAATCATATGAATAGTTGCGATACAAGGTAATACGTTAGGAGGAGGAAAGGAAAAAGTTCCTAGTAAACCAGATTCTTTAATCAAACCTACTCCAACATCCTTGTAAGGGATAGCCGCTTTACCAACGTGCTGGATTGTTTCTGTAGAGGCTGGATCGGAAGAAAAATAAGTTGACTGATCTATTGTAACGATCTTTTCTTGATGTGGAAATTTTATAAGTCGAAAGACCGAAGAAACAACAACAGTCATAGCATAAGACCAACTACGACCGAGGAGAAGGTTGTAATCTATAGGGGCATCAACCACCTCCACATCTAGATTTACGGTTTTACCTTCGATCCCTATGGGTAAATCTTGCAAAATACCAAAAGGGTGGAAACCTCGGCCATCAAAAGCCTTTAGAATTGTCGGAGACTGATTGAGTGTAGGAGAACCAAGCGATTTCCAACACTGGATTGACATAATACACGTTGAAGCTCCCTCATCAATCATAGTCCGAAAGATCGATCTATTTTTTACTAACACTGGAATTTGGAAAGCCATTTGGTGAGGTAGACGAGGTGTACTATTCTCTAAATCTAAGATTATTAGGTTCGAATCCTGAATATCAACAGTTCCTATGGCAGACAAAAGTAATTTATGTTGTGCTAGGCATGATTGTAACACTTCCAAAGCTGACATTGCTGAAGGGGAAATAGCTAAGTCCTCAACAATGTTGTAATTCTGAGCAGCTCTCGCATGTGGATTGAAAGCTAATTTACGAAGAACACCTTTAGCAGGTGGTTTGATTACTAATTCTGGATTGGGTTTCTCGATCTGTAGCGAACCAGAAACAGGAGGAGGTGTAGTTAATATGTTTGCACTAGAAGATTATGCTTCTTTACCATCAATAGGATTCTTAGTACCATAATCTTGCGATCACGTCGCAACCTGACATGAGACATCATCAGAATAGGTTCTTTTGAGGAATTTGAGGTAGAACCAATCATCTTACTATCTTGAGTAGGAAAAGGATCCTTCAAGACAACAGGCTATTGAGAACCTTTAACGAATTTCGCAACCTCCAATCGATGCGTGCATTCTTTAGTAAAATTATCCTCGTCACAAATGTAACAAGGATAGTGAGGTTTGTGTTTTTCGTCATTAGATTCATTTTTATCAGTTTTCTCTTTTGAATTCTTTTTGTTTTTATTCTTCCCTTTCTTTTTACCGCCGAATTTAGATTTGGCCGTAGATGTCTCTATGACATGAATGTCAGTAGAAATTTCGGGGGAAGAATCTCCTTTCGGGGAATCAGGTAAAGTTATAATAGGAGAAGATTTCTTTGAAGATTTCTTCTTGCTTTTAGTATTGACTATACCAATCATACCATCAGTGGCATGAGACCCTGAAGGAGCTGCAGTTATTTTACCTTGTTTTGGAAGATCAGGGATTTTTTCATGTAAAGTACCTGACTGTGTATAGACGAGGTCAAGGTATTGAGGTTGAGCAATGACTTGCTCCTCAGTAACAACTCCGGCCTTAGCTACATATTCAGTGATTTTGGGCAACAATGATTTAACAAACAATTCCGCCAAAATTTGATCCGAAATGTAAACTTTCACCAAACGCCTTCTACGTCGCCATTCATGAATATGATCAGAAATATATGTGGACGTGGATTGCTTTAGTGAAGTTAACAATTCCGTGCCATTGTTGTATCTGACAGGAAACTGAAAATAAGTCAAGAAAGCAGTTTCTAACTAACTGAAATTATTATAAGAGCCTCGTGGTAACTCAATGTACCATTTGGCGACAAGACCAATAAGAGTTCTTGGGAAAAGTTGCAAGCGAATTGAATAATCAATTATTGAATTAGACGAACACCAGAGGTGATAATTCATAACGTGATTTGATGGATCTTCTCCTGACTTACCATCGAATTTTGGTATATCACTGGGAAAATTATGCGGCATTGGTGGCCAGTACGGATAATAAAAAATTAGATCATTCATAAGGCGTGTCAAATCATGTAAATCCAAAGTTGCAATAAATGGTAACTGATGGTTAGGGTTGCAAAAACCTTGAGTAGCCAAAGCAGTTCCGGGAGGAGGATACCCAGGATAACTGGGAATCGGATTTTCATTAGGAATTGTGTAACCTCCCGGGTAACTAGGATTAACCAGACCAAACTGGGGTTGTTGAGGCTATTGATAAGTATAGCCAGGGTACGGTTGATACTGATAAGTTGGATTTTGTGAAACGAGACTGAATTGAGACTATCCCTAGTACGGTTGATACGTGAATTGCGGTTGACTTGTGACAACCGTACTTGTACCAGCTTGTCCCGCAGGCATCTGGACCGAAGTCTGAATTGAAGGTCTTGACTAGGGTACATAGACTTGAAGGATTTGCACAAATGTCGAGATAGAAGAACTCGGAGCTATAGATACTCCAGAAATAGGTGTTATAGGTTGAACAGATGTTGCAGTAGTTGCAGCAGTTTGAGGCGTAGTCTAAGGTGTACTAGGCCCAGACTGCTAAACATAACTAGGTGCAGGAGTTTGAATAGTAGGCTGGACAGGTTGCTAGGTTGGACCAGAAACCAAAGGCTGTCCAGGTTGAGAAGGCAACTGCACATTAGGTTGCATTGGCTGTTGAAATTGGGACGGATCCCATACCATGTTTGTTTCGGGGTATTGTCCCGTAGAAGGTTGAACATAAGGACCATAGCCTGGTTGAACGTAGGGCTAATAAGTAAGTGGCAAATTTCTGACTCCTTGTACAGATGATTGACCAGAAGGCGGTTGGAAACCTTGAATTGGGTACTAACCTTGAGGTTGATAACTCTGAGGCACGTACTGAAGCTGGGGTTGTTAAGGACCCTAAGGAGCATATTGAGTTTGGGGTTTACCTTGGGGTATGTACTATCCTGAAGGTTGATAACCTTGAGGTATGTATTGTCCTTGAGGTTTTCCTCCAAAATAATATGATTCCACAGTTTGTCCTGGGAAAAAGTTACCTTGAGGTTGCCCCCTAGGTAGTAACTGACTGCCTGAAGGTTGCCCCCCAGGCAGTAATTGACTACCTTGAGGTTGCCCCCCATGCGTTAACTGACTTCCCTAAAATTGTCCTCCAGGCAGTAACTGACTTCCTTGAGGTTGAGGATTAGGAATATTACCAGACATCATAAATATTTGCTCTGCGTTCGACGTTTCAGTTTTAATTCCATTAACAGATAATAATACCTGTTCAATCGGTCGAGGAGCTGCTCTAGATAAAGTACCAGACAGAGCCTGATATCTCGAAGGAATAGAAGGACCACCATGTAAAAAATTTTCTGGTGTCTAAGAAAACATAGATGAATCTCCTGCCATAATGGATGAAGGATAGTAACCTCTGGACGCAGGATGAAATGGAATTCGAGGTGGAGAAAAAGCAAGACCCAGATTTTCTAAAAAGTTTGTCAAAGATAGATACCAAGCGTCAGTCCTAATAGGGTTGTAGAAAATAGATTCACACTCCCTAAGATTCAAATACTGAGGGGATTCGGGAAGAGATATCTCTTCGTCTGCACTAGCAAGTTCTTCAATGGAAATGAGGACAGACGGAAGATCTTCAGTAACAATACTTCTTACCCTAGGTGAACCAGGATCGCTAGAAATTGGAGTATTAAATCCTGAGGATGTTTCCAAAACAGAATATTCAGTGTCAAGATCAGAAATTTCAAGTTCGTCAGCTAGTTCACTGGAAGGAGAAATACTGCTAGTAACTTCGGAAACTGAAATCGGTTCAGAAATATGCTCTGTTGTGGGTATTTGATGATCAGGATGAACAACTATAGATGAGCTTCCAATTTCTGTTGATTTAATTCTACTGCTACTAGATGATACTAGAGCACGCAGCCCTTCAAGCTGACTTGGTGTATATTCAGGGGGCTTCCCCTGAAGTCTTCAGGATTGTCTCGGTAATTATGCCACGATTAAATATTAAATCAATCACACACAAACAAAGAAAATTTCAATGAAAACACCTAAAGTCTCTAAAGAACAAAACAGTTGAATCACACGCCTAAAAATCTAAGAGTTCAAACCACACACAAACAGTTGCTTCCCGTACTAAAAACACTAGTTGGTGATGAAATCCAACTTAGTAGAAGTTTAATACAGAAAGGGCGGTTGGAACAGTTACCCCAACAACCTGCTTAATGAAACAGACTGGCACAAGTTTCTTCACAAAACCATCTCGAGTGAAGATAACCCCCCAGAGAGTCCAAGTGAGTCTAGTTGACATATGCTCCAGGTACAGTGATATCTTTCCTTCACCGTCACCTTAGGAAATAATCTTAAGCTTATGGACACTAAGGTTACCAATAGTAACAAATACAACTGGGGGAACAATCTACGATCCAATCCCACGCGCAAGGGCATAGTAACTAAGCTCAATCCCCTTGAAGGCTCCTCGACATGGTCAATCCGAGGTTTACCAACAAGTGACCCCAGGCTCCTCAACAATGGTTAATCCAAGGTTTACCATTTGTAATGCGCGCAAAATATTCTATCTTTCCCAATGAAACATAATTGATTGTCTCAAAGGTTAGGACATGATCTCGTGATTAAATCCTTTAAGAGAAGCTTCCCAGATTGTACCAATTACAATTGGATTTATTTCCTACCGCAAGATTTATCTACTTGTTTGTTTTTACTATCTTGGAGAGTTAATTACTCCCTACTCCAAGATACTAGCCTAAGCTATATTGGTGATAAGAGCCCTATAAATAAAAATATTACTAGATTAATTTTAATTAAGCATTGTTTTTATGGGAAGTTCTTTAAGTCAATAGGTATGGAAATGAAACTTTGATGGTGTGAAAACTCGACTTCCAAAAACACTAAAAATGCACCTAAAAATGATAATCAATTCGTTTTTCTTTCAATGAAATTCTATCTAAAGAAAGAGTTCGAGAATGCAATTATTTTAAGAGACAATTCTTTCTTTGAACATAAGAATAACTAAAGAAAATACTTTGTCTTTTCAAAAATAACTCAAAACAAGACAAATTATCAAAGCTCACAATAAAATCCTTTTGCTTTCGAAACTTGAAACTACAAAAACAACTTTCCTTCAAAAGAAATCTACAAATTTTAAAAGCACTCAAAACTACAAAAACTAATCTTGAGATCTACAAACTTTGAAAATCTAATTGAATAAAAGCTTTAATATTTTTTGAAGAATTTTTTACTTAGTTGTTCAGTAAACTAAGGATCTATTTGTCCAAAATAACAAACAAATCAAAAAACATTCAAATATGTTTTCTTTTATAAAAATGAAATTCAAAACCTATAACAAAGTTTTTTCGAAGATTTGCAAAGAAACAAATAGATCTATTTCTCAATAAGGATGGATTTCACAAACAGGTCAGACTCATTAAGAAGACAAAAATACCAATGTAATCTGAGGTATTTCAAACTTCCAATGCTTTGAGTCACTACAGAGACCAAGTGAAAAGCAATCCAAAATGCAAAACTTCTAGAAAATCATCAAAAACACAAATACTGTTGGAACTCACTCACAAGAGACTTATGACAGAAAGAACACAAATCTGGGCAGATAATAAAAAATCTAAATTAAATTAAATACAAACTAAGAAAAGAAATCTGGAGTTTTTCAGAATTTTTACAGGGTCCACAGGCTTCCAGAAGTAACAGGTGCAGTCCCGCACTGTTTACTTAAGGAAAGTGCGAAACTACCCACACTGTGCAAAAGAAAAAAGTGCGGTCCCCAGAAAATTTCAAGAAAAACGTAAAAGATTTCAAAATTTTCAAAAACAGAGAAAACCTAAGCTACCCAGGCAGATATCCATCAATTAAAAACCAGGAAATTTTTTTCCTCAAATCAAAATAAAAGAGAACCAAAAACAACAAGTTCTTTCCCCAGTGGAGTCGCCAATTTGTTGGGCGGATTAATCAATATTGCGGACAATATCGATCTCCCTAGTACCAAAAGGTAATCTAGCAAAAAACAGCCAAACAAACCTATCTTTCTCTAAACATATGCGATTTACGAAAAACACTATAAGGGTGTTACAGACTTACCATAGATCCGATGCTTGTTCGAAGTAGTTTTTGTCCCTCGTGCACTTGAAGGAGTTATATTCGCAAACCTGTAGTCACAAACAAGAAAACATTAAATAACACCTGTATAGTAAACATCATAAATCATTATTATCATGGTGATCAAGGAATTAATGAAATAAACAGTTAACTATCATCTTATTGAGAAAAATGAATTCATTTGTATTAACTTTGAAAGAAAGAAAACCTTACAACCTTAGCCTTGATGTTGAATAGGTCTTCCCAGGGTCCGAAGCAGGAATCTCCTCTACTCTAAAAATCCTTGCACTCTTCCAACCTAGGAAGATAGAGGTATGTGATCTCTCCTCACAAAAATCTCAGTTAAATGAGTCTGAATCCCAACAGCACTTAACCTCAAATAATTCTGAAGCTTGAACTCCCCTTAAGGCTACCCAATGCCTCTTTTTATAGTGAAAAAGAGGAGGTTTCAGTTCCAACTATGAAGGGATAGAATCCTCCTTCAAAGGGATAAGCTCCTCACATCAAGGGGTTAGATCCATAAGGTAAGGGATACATGAACCTCAAAAGAGCGGCTCTGCCACTGCAAGATTCTTTCTAGAGGCTTCTATAATTTACTGAAAGTGAGATTTTTTGAGTTTATTTGTGCCTTTTTAATATTTACAGGGGTCCACACCCATAACATGGAGAAAGTGCGTTCAGGTACACAGGAGTCATGAACATTAGGTGCAGGACCACAGGCAAGATACAGAGAAAGTGCGATACCAAAGTTAAGGAGATTTTTAAGAACTTTTCTCTTATTTTCAAGGTTTGACATGAGGAACTGATATGTTAGACTTGCAAATGAGGAAGTATGAGTGATAATGAGCTCATACATATAGAAGAATGTCACGATGACAATTTTTAGTGCAACAACTTCATGGGATCCTAACTGCGTGTGAAATGAGGAAAGGAGGTTTGTCTAAAGTCAAAGAAGTTGCTTTTACAGCTAATGCAAAAGGCAAGGACAAGGAAGAACAAAAAGAATCAAGGTACATATCAGAAGAAGATGAGGTAAATTTTGTAAAGAAACTTCAACTTGGCACTGGAAGGTTCAAAGTTAAGCTTCCTTTCAAATGTTTTTCTTGTGGAAAAGTTGGTCATTATGCTGCTAAATGTCCTCATGAAAATGGAAAGGATTTAACAAAAGGTAATAGGAGACGATTTGTCAATAGAAAAAGTTATTATACTCATGAAGATAGTGATGGTTTATCAATTAGTGAAGAAGGAGAATCTGATCAAGATATTAGACTGCTCATGGAATTTGAAAAAGACACTAGTGAGGCTAAAGATACTTTTATGGATGCTTTAGAAGAATTTTTTTTCTTGAAGAAATAAATCCACTCGAAATATGCTTGGAAGAGAAAAAAATAGCCATAGATACTCTAAAGAATCAACTTATAGAAAAGGAGAAGCACAATGAGAAATTAGAATTTGAAATAGTAAGTGTAAGAAATGAAATTGAGAAAGTAAAAAATTTAAATATTAGATTTTCTAAAGGATCTGAAACCTTAGATGAAATTATCAAGGTTCAACGCTCTCCTCTTGTGAAGACAGGTCTTGGATATATCATTGAATCTTCTCAGTCAGAAAAGTCCTCAACTACAAGCTATCTAAATGCAACAAAAGCCAGCCAAAAAATCTTTGTCACTTAGCAAAGGAACAAAGACAATGTCCAGGTAGAGCGTGGTCACTCAAATTTAAGGATGAACAATAACAGAAATATTAGTCAAAAGGTAAAGAATAATAGAAGTTTCTATGATCGCAGAAATTTATTCTTTAATGGATAATGTTTCTCATGTCATAATTTATGTCACAAAGCTGCTCAATGTGTTGCATACAAAACCATCATGACCAAAGAAGCAAGAAATCAAAGAAACGAGACAGGAATAAAGAAGAATACTTATAAAAAAATTTCTCCACTTCAAGGAGAAATTGAATGTTCATTTTGCAATAACTTTGAACATGAAGAATCTAAATGGAGGAGCAAACTTCAGCCAAACGAACAGATATACACAGGTTCCAAGGTATGGAGAAAGAAGGACTTATAGCTTGAAAGCTGCAGTATAGCTTTATTTGCAGAAGGAGAAGAAAATCAATGATACATTGATAGTAGATGTTCAAAACACATGACAGGTGATAAAAATAAACTTATTTCATACAATGCATTAGAGAAGGAAAAGAATGTTACTTTTGGAAATGACTCTCCTGCTATCAATAAGGGTAAAGGATCTGTTTTTCTAAAAGAGAAGGTTAAAGCTAACAATGTTATGTATGTTGATGGATTAAAGCATAACTTGTTGAGTGTTAGTCAAATGCGTGATCATGGAAATGAAGTTGGCTTTCGATCAAAAGAGTGTGTGGTTCGTGAACTTGACACAAGAAAGACCATAATAAAAGGAACAAGAACACCAAGAAATATGTATATATTGAAATGTGCCAAGAGCAATGTTATCTAGGTAAATTTGCAGAAAACTGGTCATGGCACAAAATATTGGGACATCTAAGCTTTTCTCAAATAATAAAATCAAGTAGGGTCAAAGAAGTTTGTGATCTACACAACATTACTTTACCATAAAGTACCATATGCAAGTCATGCCAATTTGGTAAGAAAACCAGGGTGCAATTTAATGCCAAAGAAGGATCAGCAAGTAAGCCTCTTGAACTTATACATATTGATTTATGTGGACCTATAAGGAAAAATTCACCTCGCGGATAATAATACTATATCTTATTCATTGATTACTTTTCTAGAATGTGTTGGATCGATTTATTGAAACATAAAGATGAAACATCTGAAAATTTTAAGGTCTTCAAATCTTTAGTTGAAAATTAATTAGATCTAATAATCAAATGTCTTAGATTTGACCAAGGAGGAGAATACATATCAGATGAATTCTTTGATTTCTGTGAACAATATGGCATAAAAAGATAGTTTTTTGTAGCTGGAACTCCGTAGAAAAATGGTGTGGTAGAAAGAATGAACAACACAGTTCAACAAATGGCTCGTGCTATGCTTGATGAATCTGGGATTCCTAACACCTTTTGGGGTGAAGTTGCTCATAGTGCAGTTCTCAACAAGGCTCATGTTTGTGTAAACAATTATAAAACTCCCTATGAACTCTGGTATGGTAATATTCCCATTGTAAAGCACTTTAAAGTTTTTGGAAGAAAATGTTATATAAAAAATAATGATGAAAAACTTGGTAAGTTTGAACTTAGAGAAGATGAAGGAATATTTCTTAGTTACTCTTTTAGAAGTAAAGCATACAAATGCTACAATAAGAGGCTTCGAAAGATTGTTGAATGTATTGATGTTGTGATTGATGAATCTCTCACAGCTCCCAAAAGGGAAATAACAACAAATGAGGGTGATGATGATGAATGTTTTCCCTCGTCAAATAACAATAATATAGAAGGAGAACCTTATGAAGCACCATAAGTAGATACATCAGAAAGAGAAAAGGATCCATCTAGGTATGTTCAAAAGAATCATCCAGAATCTCAAATTTTGGGAGAAAAGGAATCAAGGGTACAAATAAGAAGAAATCTTGTAGGATGTCCCTGTTATCTAGCTTTTTTATCCACCATTGAACCAAAAAATGTAAATCAAGCTAGTAAAGATGAATGTTGGATTCAGGCCATGAATGAAGAACTCAATCAAATTGAAAAGAATAATACTTGGGAATTGGTTCCAAGACCTCATGATAAAAATGTTATTGGAACAAAGTGGATATTCAAAAACATATTAAATGAAAATGGAAATGTAATCATAAACAAAGCTAGACTTGTTTTTAAAGGGTATGTTCAACAAGGTATAGACTTTGAAGAAACATTTGCACCAGTAGCCAGACTTTAAACCATAAGAATGTTTCTTGCATTTTCAAGTTTTCAACAATTTAAGGTTTATCAATGGATGTAATATATGCTTTCCTCTATGGTGATCCATAAGAAGAAGTTTATATAGAACAACCAGAAGGATTCATTCTGGGAAGTGATGAAAAACTTGTTTGCAAACTTAAAAAGGCCCTATATGGTCTAAAACAAGCTCCTCGGGAATGGTATTATCGTCTTGACAAATATCTTCAACAACAAGGTTTTACAAAAGGATATGCAAACAGTAAATTATACACAAAAATTGAGAATGATAAATTATTAATAATTGTTGTTTATGTTGATGACATCATTTTTGGGAGTAATGAAGAATCCATGAGTTAGAAATTTTCTTATGTTATGCAAAAATAATTTGAAATGTCTTTACTTGGGGAACTAACATATTTTCTTGGCTTACAAGTGCAACAAGGAAAAGATGGCATCTTTCTCTCACAAGAAATATATCTCAAAAAAATCCTAAAGAAGTATGGGATGGAAGACTACAAACTTGTGAGCACTCTATGGTGATCGGATGTAACCTTAGTTATCATGATGATTCTCTCATGGTAAACCAACCAGAGTATAGATCTATGATTGGAAGTCTACTTTATCTAACAGGGACTAGACCAGATATAATGCATGCAGTTGGGATTATTGGACAATTCCAAGCCAATCCAAAGGAGTCACATATTTAGGCCGTAAATAGAATATTCAAATATATACAAGGAACTCAAGATTTTTGGCTATGGTATCCCAAGAATGTTGATAATACTCTTCATGCTTACACATATGCGGGTTGGGTTGGAAATGTTGATGACTAGAAAAGAACTAGTGGTGATGCATTTTATATGGGGCCTCGATTAGTATCCTGGTTCAAAAAGAAATAAAGTTCCATTGCCTTATCTGCAATAGAAGCAAAATATGTGGCTTTCGCATCATGATGCACATAACTTCTTTGGATGATGCAGACATTACAATATATTCAAATTATATGTTCTCCTCCCATCTCTATCCTGTGTGACAATACAAGTGCCATCAGTATCTCGAAAAATCTTGTTATGCATTCCAAAACCAAGCACATTCCTATCAAATAACACTTTTTATGAGAACAAGTGCTTGAGAAAAAGGTTAAATTGGAGCATGTTCCCTCCAAAGAACAAGTTGCTGACATATTTACTAAACCTCTTCCCAGGGAAGCATTTGAATATCTCAGACAGAAGCCGAGAGTTGTCTCTACCTCACTTACCAAATATGTTTGATTTCAGAAGATTAAATTCAGAACGCAGGTTGCATGAAGCCTAGTTGTGTATATACATTAGTTTTTTTCTATATACGGTCACGTATGGATATGTCTGTCATTAAATATGTGGGTCTGCCTTCAAATCAGTCTTCGTCATATATGGTTTGGCTCTGTTGCTCAGGAGTTTATGGGTTCTATCTGCAGTTCTGGTGTTCAACTTACATTTCCTTTCCTTGTTATTTATATGCTTGATGAATATGATTTGATGAATTGGTTGTTGAAAATGTTCAGGATGCACAGGTTTAGGGGGAGCATTATCCTTGCCGAGAATAATGCATTGTTGGCATTACGTTGGTTGTTGAATTATGATTTCTCTCTTGAGTTCCTTTGATCTTGGTTATAAAAAGTCATATTTGTAATTTGATGTAAGGGTAATGTTGAGACCTATGATGTAAATATTGTCATATTCCATCATGTATGGACTTAGTCAAATATGTAAACCCACTTGTTTGGGTAGTTGAGTAAAATATGTAACCCCACTTGGTTGGGAGATTGATGTAAGTATGAGTCCTTGGTGATAGGAAAAGTCGTACTTAATTGAGTCATAAATTCATGTGTTCTATTGAAAATTTGAAGACTCGACATGTTCTCAGAGGGAGCATGGTTAGTACAGATCAGATCTACAGAGCTTTTCCTTCTACAAGGAAAGAGAAACATTGTTTTGGAATTGGTCTGCCCTTTGCCCTTGCTGTCAAAGGGGGAGAATAACTTGGTGTTTGAATAATTATTATGTCTCATGTTGATGTATCTATCAATTATCTACAAGTTGTGGTGATCAAACACCAACATGGTTGTCATCAAGTCCAAAGGGGGAG
The DNA here is from genome assembly GCA_034641835.2 of Pinus albicaulis. Lineage (NCBI taxonomy): Eukaryota > Viridiplantae > Streptophyta > Pinopsida > Pinales > Pinaceae > Pinus > Pinus albicaulis. The sequence continues at coordinate 77,699,821 of CM076581.1, read as the reverse complement.
ATTTTTCGCATTATGATTCATTCTGATTGCATGTGTTGTCCTTGATCACAACCCACTTGTAAAAGATGAAGTATATGTCTTCTGGAGAAGCACAGTGGTTTAGAAGAAGATAGATAAAGTGTATATGGATTCTGGAGAAGCACAATGGTTTAGCAGAATATGGATAAATACATATTTAAGGATCTATATGCGATTTCGTTCAGGCAAAGTCGCGTATACACACGGAAATGAAGAAGCAAAGTAGCGTATGTATTTGCACACTAAATTTATGATACCAGGGGTACTTACCATGGTTTTAGCCCATAATATTGAGTGTTGTGTCGTCTATTTGATTCCATCCAAGAATACCATCGGCACTTGTGTGGTTTTGGCTCATGGTATTGACTAAGGCTCAAACTATTTAAGGAGAAGAAGTTCATAGTGTAACGTGTGGATGTGGAAGAATATTGAATAAATACTTCACTTTGAAGTATATCTACATGGAATGGGCTCTAATTGATTGATAGAACTGAAATAATGATGAACCTATGAATACAATGATGGATCACGATCTCTAGACCTGAAATGACTATGTATTTGCTTGATTTGTTTATAAGATGTCTAGATCTGTGATCTTGCACATATTTTTTGAAGTGAAGGGTATGATCTGAGTAAGTCTGTTGATCTAAAATTTTACATAGTTCTGAATATTTACAGATCTATGCAATAGTTTGTCACGGTGAAAGCGCATATACACATGGGTTCGTTTCAGCAAAAATGTGTATGGAAGTTAGGTTTTTTCTAGAGATTGTTGAAGAAAATGTCTGATCATTTTTGCTATATATCTACTGTCTATCAATGAAGTCTTCATGTAGATCTGGATTTTTTGAATACTGTATATGTTGCTAGTTGATTATTTATGAATATTATCAGTGATTGGGTGATTGAATAAGATGGATGTTGCTGACTAAATAAGTGTTTTGTAAATCTGACAAAGTATGTCTGAATTTCTTTGATATTTTCTGAGTATGATTAGATTCCTAAATCCAGTATGTAAAGATATATACACAGGTTAGTCCATAGGAAAGTGCGTATATACGCAAGTTTCAGTAGGTAAATTAGCATATGGTTTTGTGAATGATCAAGGTTGAAGTTGATTATGCATGTTAATTCATAAGTCTGGGTTTATTACTGTGATTTCACTGTTCTATTTAAAGAATGGTTTATGACTATTGGTATTGATCTACAAATTGCATTGGAGCTATTGGATCCAATGTAAAAATTCATGAAACGTGGTCTGCAGTGGTTCTGAGGGTTGAAGCCTTTAGTGTGGAAGTTGAAGATTCTTGCCAGTAGAAGCTGGTGATCAGTTCAGGGGGTTGTAGCTCCCTTCCAGTAGTGACTGGTAAACGAGATCAAGGGGTTCGATCTCCCTTCCAGTAGCAGTTGGAGAACGAGAGAAGGTAGCAGCCTTCTACATATGGGTGCCTGCGTACTGACATGAGTCTGCACCAGTACAAAATTGTAAGCAATTTTATTTATAACAAATATTGAAGAAAAATATGATAGTAGCGATGGTTTTCTCCCGACTTGGGTTTCCACCTTAAATACTAGTGTTCATGTGTGTTGCTTATGTGTGATGATTTATTTTGTTCTTACTCTAGATGCTTTATGCTTTATAAATGTCTAATTAATGAATGATGCACTGATCTAAGTAAAGATTTATTTGCATAATAAGATCTTTGGACACGCAATTTTCATGAAAGATAGCTGCGTGTATACGCTAGTTGGATTAATCAAAGTCACGTATAGAAATCAGTAAATAAAAAATAAATATTGTGATTCTTGTAAATACTAATTCACCCCCCCTCTCAGTATTTTTCCCAACACTTTTAGTAGGTGTCTACAACCTCGACAGGGATGCCTTTTAACCCCATGAAATTCTTGTGTCCCATATATTAGATATAAATTCAGATTCAATTTAAAGTATTTACATTTTTTAGAAGTTAATTGAAGGCCAGTATCTTGGCTTGGTAACCGGCTAACAACAATTTCATTCACATGAACTAACAAAAATAAATATTGTGATTCTTGTAAATACTAATTCACCCCCCCTCTCAGTATTTTTCCCAACACTTTTAGTAGGCGTCTACAACCTCGACAGGGATGCCTTTTAACCCCACAAAATTCTTGTGTCCCATATATTAGATATAAATTCAGATTCAATTTAAAGTATTTACATTTTTTAGAAGTTAATTGAAGGCCAGTATCTTGGCTTGGTAATCAGCTAACAACAATTTCATTCACATGAACTAACAATAATTAACAAGACGGCTCGTGATGAGACCTCTTGTCTTCCAGCTTTTCAACTGAAAGCCATTACCCTGGCTTGGTGAGCAGTAACGGTAATGCCGTTCTCGTTCGAACACATGATCATGGTAGGTCAGCTCATAATGAGACCTGCCATCCCTAAATTAATCATTTTAAAAGAAAATATGATTATAATTAACCTTAAATAGGATACTTAATGATGAGGAGGAAAATATTCTCTTTAAGAGCACGAGATAGCATGAAATTTTTTTAATTACTAATATTTATTGGTTGGTCCTTCTACCCTAAAGACTCATTTTAAAGAAAACATCTTGGATAATGACTGAAAGATTCCTTAACTTGATCTTGCTAGGGTTCACATGAGAGCTCATTAGGGTTCTATAGGAGTGGTCCTCCATAGGAGGCTCTTCATCAATACCTTGGAAGAGAAACTTGAAATCATTTCTTGGATGGAAGTCTGTTAGAATGAATAGGATAGAAGTATGGTTTTAGGCTTATGAATTGAGAGTATTAAACATAACTATGACAGTACCCCTAATTGACCCAATGAATAATATCGATCGATGATCAAAGTCACTTTATAAAATATGAGGCATTAAGAGTGAATTTATTCTGATAAGTCTTACCACAAGAGTGATTAATGACAAAAATTTCAATATTTGTGCCTTAGGAATTGCAATTTCAAGAGTTATTGTAACAATTTTATTTCAAATGACATTTTTATTCATTGCTTCCATACTACCCTACCTTAATTTAAAGAGAGGAATATCTCCTTCAAGTGTAGGAGTACTTCCAATTTAACCATGTGCGTAAAAAAATACTAAATATACTCACACTCAAGATTAAAATGTAAACTTCAACACATACTAGAGTATGAGAAACCAACTTCTTTACTTGATATGGTGCCAAGAGTTTCGAGTTAATGAGGGAATGGGGTGTGCGAAAAATGGTTTGGAACCAGGCTTCAATAGGGCCCATATATTCAAGGTTATCCAACTTGTACAAGTCTTCCACCGCTTGATGTTTGCTCTCTTCAGATTGTTAAGGATGGTTAAGGGGAATCCTAGGGTTTTCTTCTTGGTGAGCTTCAACAATGGTTTTCAAACAAGTTCCAATCATAGATTTCTCTTCTAATGGTTTATGGATTAAAGTTTTTTCCTTAGGTAAAATTTTTGTGGTAATAAGGGAAGTTTTTTAATTCACTCCTCTCCCTTCTCTAAAAGATATGGCATTACATTCAGTAGGGAGTGAGTAGGAAAAATAGGTTTTTGAAATTGATGTGCAACTTGAAAATTAGAATTAGGATTTGTTTACACAAATTATTGGGACCATAAAGAAGGATAACATGGTGGTGCATTGGAGAACGAGCTGGTTTGGCTGGGCCCTAGCCAACCAGCTCGTTTCCCTACTATGAGATCTGGAAATTCAGGTACTCAAATGATACATCACAAATATATTGAGACAAGACAATGCATAAATAGCGTAGTCCTTTGTATCAAACTTCAAAATAGAAAATATACATCATAAACCATAAATCAAACCTCTAACTGATCCTAGGGAAGGGGGGAAGAGCCCCCAAAACTTGACTCAACATATTTCCCCATACAATGAATGGTTTCCCCTATTTATAACAGTGATGTCTCCTGGCTATCTGGATCAAAGGTTAACAACACATTCAAGTTTGGAGTTTAAAACTGATTCCTGTATGGCAATAAGAAATGGGATTATTAACTAGATTCGTACTGATCTAGAGTTCCATAAAAACACAACGACCGATGTCGAGCCATGAAATATTTGTCGTAACATTTATGGGAATAACACGCTGCTAACAACCTCTTTGGCTTCTAGAATTGGTTTGACCACGTAATTTGACCTTAGCTTTACGTTTTCTTTGAATACCTGGGTGCGATTAAGGAAAAGCATCACCATCTTGGACCTTTTCTCTTCAATACCCGTATGCTCGTTTTCCATCATGACAACTATATCTATGACAATCATGGAGACAAGAGTAGGATTTGTACTGTGTGAACAAGAACTAAACTACTGGAACAGAAACTGAATAGCTAGAACAGGATTTGTACACCTGCCATAAGGATAATTTATTATTAGTGATATTTTCACACCAAATCCCTTCAAATCATTAAAACAAAGAGAATTGTCATAACAATAACGCATTACCTCTGAATGCCTCTATAATAGCCTAATAATTGCGCAAAATGATAGTAATAATAATGAAAACTATGAGTAAGCATAGGGTGATAATGTGAATTAAACATGAAAATTACAGGGCCTAACACTCCTCTCCTTCAAAAAAGTGTTGTCCTCAACGCTTGAGTAGTTATGGATGATTCTGTATAAAATTCTCATCGTCCCATGTCGAATCTTCAATAGTAAATTTCTTCCACTTGATGAGATACTCTGAAATTGATCGATTTTGCAGTTGTCGAGTTCTTGTTTTCGTGACTCCTTCAGGTTCCAATATGATTTTTCCTTCCTCGTCAACTTCTAGAAATATTGTTTGAACTGGGAGGTTGTCACCTGTAACCTTATTTAAGCATGAAACATGGAAAACTAGGTGCACTCGGGAAGATGCAGGAAGCTCCAATTTGTATACCATAGTACCGATATTTTGCAACACCTTGTTAGGTCCATAATACTTTGGTGATAATTTATTATCCTTCTTAGCTTTATTGAGGGACATTTTTATGTATGTTTGTAGCCATAAAAATACCCAGCTGCCTACATCAAAACTTCTTTCCCTATAATGTTGATCTACTTGTTGTTTCATTCAATTTTTCTCCAATGTGAGGTTATCCTTTAAGAGTTGGATAAATTGTTTTTTATTCTCGATGTGATCTTCCACTGCTTGAACCTTAGAATTTTCTCTTAAAGATGATGTGATGGACGGTGGATGATATCCATAGAGTGCACTAAATTGGGTCATTTTTGCTGCAGTATGGAAGGAAGTTTTATGCCACCATTCAGCCAGAGGTATACACTTGACCCATTGTGTTTGTTTATCAGATAAAAAGCAACGAAGATAACCTTCCAAACATTTGTTCTCTATCTAAGTTTTCCCATCAAATTAAGGATGATATGATGAGCTATGAGCTAATTGAGTACCCAAATAAGAAAATAATGTTGTCCAAACATTTCTTGTAAAAATGGGATCTCTATCGCTTACAATAATCTTTGGGTTTCCATGTAGTTTTTGAATTGTTTCCATAAATGCAGTAGAAAATGAACTGGCTATAAATGGATGAGATAATGCACAAAAGTGTGCATACTTGGTAAGTATATCAACTACAACCATGATGGCAATATTTCCTTCAGACTTGGGTAAACCTATGATAAAATCCATTGAAACATCCTACCAACGTTGGCTTCGAATGGGGTCTTAATTGTCTCAACTTTATTTTGTTGGCAAACCAAACATTCTGCCACAAAATTTTAAATATCATATTTAAGGCCATCCCAAAAAAAAAACATTCTTGACCCCGTGGTAAGTTTTTAAAAATCCTGAGTGCCCTCCTTAGGGAGGGGTGTGCAATTCCAAAATAATATTTTGTTTGAGTTGGGAATTATTACAAGTATATAAGCGATCTTTGTACCATAATTAATCATTTTTCCAGCTAAATGTTTCATATGTAATAGGATCTTGCTGCAACTTTTGAATGAGTGTCCACACCTCTTCATCATTCTTCCATTCATCCCTTACCTCGGTTATCCACTCAGGTTGGATAATATAAATGGCACAAAGAAATGCTTCCACATCCTCATCCTTTCTTGAGAGTGCATCCGCAACAACATTTTGCTTCCCTTTTTTGTAGATGATTTCAAAGTCATAACCCAACATCTTTGTGACCCATTTTTGTTGCTCTTCTGAAGATAATATTTGTTCCAAGAATTATTTAAAACTATCATGATTGTTTTTTGTAGATGATTTCAAAGTCATAACCCAAAATATTTGTGACCCATTTTTGCTTCTCTTCTGAAGATAGTCTTTGTTCCAAAAAATGTTTAAGACTATCATGATCAATTTTTACTCGAAGTGTCTTCCCATTAGGTAAGGTCGCCATTTCTTTAGTGCATGTAGTATTTCCAACATTTCCTTCTCATAAATAGGTTTTTGTAAATACTTTCCTTTGATTGGATGACTTTCAAAAGCAATGGGTCTTCCTTATTGCATTAAAACCGCACCGATTCCATTTCTTGAGGCATCACATTCCACAATAAAGGTTTTTGTGAAGCCTAACGTAGTTAAGATCGATGCTTGGCATATTTCCTCTTTAAGATGTTCAAAGGCATTAGTTGCTTCTGGAGTCCAAGAAGATGCATATTTCTTCAGTATTGATGGTAGAGGTGTCAATATCATCCCATAATTATTAACAAACTTGTGATACTACCTTTTTAATCCCAGAAATCCCTGAAGATGCTTTATGGTTGTGGGGATTTTCCATTCCTTAATGGATTTAAGTTTGTTAGGGTCTACCTTAACACCCTGATGAGATACAATATGACCCAAATATTCCACCTCCTATACTCCAAAGAAAAATTTGGAGGTTTTTGCATATAATTGTTTCTCGTCCAATAGTTTGAGCACCTTGTCAATAGGTTGAACATGATCCTTCTAAGACATGTTGTAGATTAGTATATCATCAAAAAATACTAACACAAATTTTGTAAGGAAGGGTTTGAAAATAGAATTCATCAAACCTTGAAATGTGGAAGGTGCATTAGTAAGGCCAAAAGGCATGACCATAAATTCATAATGACCCTCATGGGTTTTGAATGATGTTTGTGGAATTTATTCAATCTTCATTCTAATTTAATGATATCCAGAACGAAGATCCAACTTGGTGAAGTAAATTGCTCCATGCAATTCATCCAATAATTCATCAATGACAAGGATGGTAAATTTATCTTTAATAGTGAGCTTGTTGAGCTTCATATAATTAGGACACATACACGATGATCCATCCTTCTTGTGCACCAATACTACCAGAGCAAAGAAAGAACTTTGACTAGGTTGAATTATACTGGCATCTAGTATTTTTGCAACCATAAGTTAAATCTCACTCTTTTGGGCATAATGATATCTGTAAGGCCTGATGTTTGGAGGAACACTTCCTGGAATCAAATGAATAGCATGATCATGATCATGAATAGGTGGGAGGCGTTTGGGAGTCTCAAACACCTTGGAATGTTTGTCCAATACTTTTTGGAGATCTAGAGAAATAGATGATTTTGATGTTTGAACCTCTATTGAGCATAATTCTACAATTATGTCTAATTGTTCTTTCTTCAGAATCCTTTTCATGACATTAGAGATGATTATCTTTCTTGGCTTCCCTGCGATGCCCTGTAATTCAACTTCATTTCCTTCCCAAAAAAAATTCAAGAAAATTTCTTGAAAATTAAAATCTATCATCCCCAAAGATTGTAACCATTGGATTCCTAGTACAACGTTAGCACCACCCATTGGAATGGAGAGCATTGAACTATTCAATACATATTACCCCATGTTTATCTTGATATTATGGAAATTTCCAGAGAAATTTATACTTCCTCCATTTGCAACCATCACTTGGCACTCTGGTGCTAGGGATAGGAAGCAATTCAATTCCTTGGCTACCTTACAATGAGTAAAATTATGGGTACTACCTGAACCAATAAGCACTATTACATTTTTCTTCTTGATTTGTCCTTCTATCTTGAGAGTTTGAGGAGTGGTAATTCCTGCTAATGCATCACCATATATGGTTGGATTCATTTCTTCTTTCTCTAGGTTTGGTTCCTGGTGTATATCCTCTTCTTTTGAATTTTCTGGTTCATTTTCTTCCTCCTCTTCATAATCTATGTTAAATAATTTCTTCTCGGCACACATATGACCTTTAGTGTATTTGCTATCACAACTCTAGAAAAACCCTTTTTCACTTTTTTTCTTCCAATTTTTGTGGTGTCAACCCTGTAGGTTGTGGAAGTCTATGAGTAGCAACACTTTCATCTTTATAGTTGTGAGTGGCTTCCTTGTCGCCATAATTTTTTCTTGCCAACTTGAATGCCTTCTCTAATGAATCAGGTTCCCAAAGGTGAAGCTCATGTTGGATGTTATCCTTTAAATTCCCTATGAATACATCAATATTGTGTTCCCATAAAATATTAGTTACCCTTATATTCAATTTTTTGAAGTCCTCAATGTGCTCCACCATTGAACTCTTTTGTTTGAGATTTATCAATTGCCTAAAGAAGGTGTTACTCTTTGAATCCTCATAATGTGATATCATATACTTCGTAAAAATTGACCCAGTGACAATTTTTTTACAAGAGAAAATCCATTGATACCATACAAATGTATTAGGTTTTAAATATAAAGTTTCAATGCGTACCTTTTGTGTGTTTTTCACATTATGGAGATCAAAATATTGCTCCATATGTAGTATCCATGTTACGAGATCCTTGCCATAAAAATTCCTCATATCGATATTTTGAATATGATGGGTCTTCAATCCAACATTATAGTCTATGAAATCATTATTAACATTTATTTTGTTCTCATCACGAGATTCCTCTACTACCGTTTCGCCATTAAGAAGCTTTTCTTGTAGCAACTTTGTCAAACCTTCCTTCAAACCTTCCATGTATTTCTTCAACACATTCATGTATTATTTTAAACTGTTCATGTTGCCTTTTAAACCATCCATGTCACCTTTTAGTTATTATTTGGTTGCTCTCTGTGAGAGTGATTTTTTTTGCACTTGGTCCCGTATTTTTGATATATTATGCTACACTTCTTCCTCTTCATGTGTCATAGTATAGTTTTCTAAGGGCTTAATGGGTGTGGAATTATTTTTGGGAGGAATTTTAGAACCCAATATTAATATCAATGCTTCAATTTTCCATTGGAATCACTTCAAACTGAATTTTCAAACAAAAGTTATGCAATTTTTAAAAAAATTACACACCTTTTTCTTGTTTTAGAGGAGCTCTATATTGAAACTGATGTATCTCTATTATTTTCAATCCAAAAGATTTTAACTTCAATCTTTTAGTAGCCCTCTGAGTCTTCTTTCTAATGCCACAAGTCTAACCTAATTTGTATTCTTCAAGGTAAAGTTATGCCCAATATCCCACAATGTCCTAATTATGGACTAGTTCAGTAGAGCGAACTTGTACAACATGCCACATGTCACTGTTTATACCTTCAGCTCTGAAATCGATACAAAAGAAACTAAATTCTGTGTAATTTTGGTCAATTTTTACAGAATTGTAATCTAATGCTTGAAATGAAAGTTATGATGATTTTTCTTCAGCCACCTGTTTGAGATGAAATTCTAGAGCTTGCAAAAACCCTAAAATCCTTAGATCATATCTCCGCAAATATATCGAACCAAGATCTGAAGTTTTTACGTGAGGTTCATCAAGATTTTAGATCCACGTGGTAAAGATTTCAACTTTTGAAGCCTTGTAGAAAAAAATTACAGCGAAAATTCCAAGATGACTTGTTTGAAGAAGCGAAACCCTATAATGCCAAGCTCTGATACCAAACGTTATGGAACCAACTCACAAAATAGAAGAAAAGATAGATCAATGACTTAGAAATCAATCTCTTCAAGGGGGAAACCTCCTTTACAATACATAAATGAATAATTCTTAGATGATACAAATGACAAATCCTCATTTCTATATATAAGAGTCCAAGGGGTCACAATATAATCCTAGTCGACATAACAATAACCATGTAAGGGAACAATAATAACAATAGTGGGATACTATGGGGCATAATAATAACAATATGGGGACTACATGGGCACAACAATAATAGTAAGGGGGATACACTAACAATAACAATAATGGTATACACTAGTATTATAGGGACCTACTATTGTCGTGCTAGGGGCATAAAATATCATGCATCCCAATAGTAGGTCACTCTTTCTCCCATTCTTATTGTCGTAGAGATTGGAGTTATTTATGCATTTTTTTCCTTTTAAGGAAGCTATCCAAGTTCCTCATTCCATTTTTAAAGAGTAAATTAATCGAAAAATCGCTTGGTCATATTTTTATGGCGCTTATACTCGGGAAGGAGTTTGTGGAGGTGTTCTCATATTATATATTAATGAGAAGCATTTTTTTAAATCTAAAAGTGGGTTTGGCAAAGGATCAAAGAATTATGCAAAACTTTTATCTTTAAAACTCTTGTTGTGTTGGGCTTTGGAATATGGTTTTCGTTCTCTACAAGATTTTGGAGACTCTTTAAATGTCATCAACTAGTTCAATAAATTTCAAAGATGCCACAATCACACACTACTACCAATTCTTGATGAGATATATGATTTTAGACAATTTTTTAACTCTATTTCATGTTGTCACATCTACAAGGAAAGGAATTTTGAAAAATATCTTTTATCCAAAGAAGGCACTCAATAGGTTTTTAGGGACTGGCAAGTTTTTGAACATGTAGATGGAAAAATCATAACTTTTGACATCAATCCTTCATTGATATCTAGCGTACATGAGAAGATGTTTCCTTTATGTTTTTTTCCTTTGTATATTTTTAACAGGAAAATGTTATTTTGTATATATTTATTTTGGACACTTGGGTACATTGATTGAGATATGGATTATGGACTATAAAAATTTCTGGTAATAATTTTTGAGGATATAGGGGTGGGCCTTGACAATGAATCCACTATTTATTTTATTTTATTTTATATGTATACTTTACATGGATATTATCTTGAATGTGCCACAATGCATCTATTGATGTAACTTTTTATACTTTAATAAAAAATTACGATTTTTCTTCATAAATAAATAAATAAAATTTTAAAAATACATAATAATAAAAAAAATACAATATACTTTCTATTTTTATTGGTTTTCCACTTAGGAAACTAGACCAGAATCACAAAAAAAATTCTTTTGTCCATACTATTGGGATGCATGATATTTTATTTTCAAAACTGATAAAATGTCTGATAGAGTCTAAATTGATACTATAAACCTAAACCCTATCTAATGGTAGCCTTGTTGCTTGTAAAACAAAAAGAAAATACAAACAAGAGAGCCATTTAACTTGATGGAGAGCCCACCTCTATGGTTGCAGGTGCTTCAAAGTGTTAAGATTTTGTGTATTTAGGGTAGCATCAGTTGTGCTCTAGCTCCCAAATTTTGTGGAGGGACTAAAGTACACTTGATCTACAAGAGCCAGAAATGGATTTGAGAAATTTCAGCTGGTGTTCAAGTTATTCAAATAATTAATTATTTTTTAATGGATTTCCTAAGTCTAACTTAGGAAAATAAAATAATTAAAGTAAATTAATTAACACATGTGCTGAAATTGTCTTAAGTCACATGGATAAAAAAATATTTTAATCTCATCCATTAATGGATGGTTTAATCTCGACTGTTGAAGGGTTCAATGAAAAATTATAAGAGAAAGGCTTGAGGTTCAGTTGACGACACACATTTTTTATAGAACAGAGGAATAGATCTGGAATTCTAGGGCGGGTTTGCTAATAATTTCTTGAGGAATTTCCTATAATGAGGGTTAGTATTAGATGAGGGAATGATCTACTTCCAAGAGCCAAGAGTCAGTAAGAGGCAGAGGAGCAGCAACAGGACAACATAGAGAAGCAGAGCAACAGCTACGCAGGTGTTGCACAACTGCCATGCAAGTGGTACGTAGGACAACACATAGGCACTGGGAGGCTTCAGAAATCACTCAGAGGGTATTTTAGGGCTAGCATTAGGCTGTGGGACCCTTCCATGGATTACACAGTCCCTTCTGGTGCAACGCAGTTGCATCTGAGGCTAGTAGAGCTGATGTTGGGGCTTCAGGGGCAGTGCTGAGGGTTTCTAGGGTTAGATCCAAGCTAAGTCCTATAAATCCCATTTGAGGGTGTGGACCAGTCAGATATTTGGCACTAGATATTTATGTTAGCTGTAGATTTGATATCTTTTATTCTATGTCAGGTTTTCCAGATCTGGAACCTACATTTAATGTACTCAGAACTACTTAATAATAAACCCTAATATCTGCTGCACCGGTTTTCCCGCTTTTGGTTTTTTCGGGGACTTATGTCCAAAAATCCATGTGTCACTTTGTTGCATGAGTGTATTATTTAGTAAATGATATGCATGTGTAGGTTGTAGTTGTGTTTATTTTCGATATTTTCTGAATCTAAATTCTGGAAATAACTTGTATTAATTAAATCAAGTAGGAGAAAATAAACCAATACACTTTAGTATAATTTTCGCATGGTATCAAAGTGATAGCAGATCAAATTGAATCTCCAAAAATCAGTTGAAGATATATTTTTTTTGGAGAGAGGCAGAAGAAGCAACAAATCCAGAAAGGGCATCTTGACAGCAGGGGAAAGCAGATCTAGGAGACAACGTTGAAGCTACAGAAGGCCTTTAGGCTTACGTAAACCCTTCCCAGGGTAGCATAAGGACTGTGTCACCCAATTTGGGGTTATGCAGTCCACTTATGAGCAGTGCTAGGACTGCATTGGGCCAGCCATGAAGACGCTTTCCAGTTACTTCTCCTATTCTAGAAGAATTTTTCCAAGGTCCAGAAGTAGTGCTTCAGATATTCATCAGTGTTGGTGGGGTAGAGATTCTGCAAGTGAAAAATTGTGCCTAGATAAGGCAACAAAGGTGAGAGGAAGATAGTTACTTAGTAGATATGAGCCAAAAAAATCAGAGATTCGATCAGGATGATTAGAGAGTACTGTCCGTTTGAATTTTTGGTGGAATATTTCCAGGAGGGAAGTGAGTTTTCAGGAGAAGCAACTACTAGAGGGTTTCTAGTCACCAAGAAACCCAGATCCAGAGGGAGAAGTACTATTTCTTTCAGATATGAGAAAAGATGGCTCGATATGGACTAAGGGATCAAGATAGATTGGACGACATGTCCAACTATGTTATCTGGAAGGTCATAATCCTCTCGGTTCTTGATGAGTATGGTCTCAAAGATCATGTAGAGAAATTTCTTTCTGTACCAACCGATGCAGATCCACTCAAGAAGTGTGAATAAAATCAAGCGTGGACTAAGCGTTTGATCATGGACAGAGTCAAGGATCACGTGATTCCTCATATTTTTGGTAAGAATAAAACAAATGACATGTGGACTGCCTTGGAGACGATGTACCAAGGAGGCTCTATGCAAAGAAGAATGTTTCTTGAGAATCAGATGCAGATGTTCCAAATGATGAAGGGTGAAGAGATAGAACCATTCCTCTTTAGACTTCAAGCTATCTGAGACCAGTAGTTTGGCATGGGTGCTAATCTAGATGAAGGGCTCCTAGTGAGGATGACCCTGAATGTTGTCTCTGAAGAATGGGAAACGTTTGTCCAGAGCATTCTGGGAAGGGCAACATTACCATCATGGGCAGATATGTGGGCTATTATCCACCAAGAGGAGATCAGGAGGATCACCAAGAAGTACTCTATCATTGGAGGAAGAAGATAATCCAGAGTGAATAAAGAAGAGGAGGAGGATGTAGCCCTTGCATCAAGGTAAAAGAAGTAAGGGAAGAAGAATAAGGACCTCTCCAAGTTCCGGTGCTTTAACTTTGGTGATCTTGGTCATTTCACCAGCATTTGTCCTAAGAAGAAGGACAAAGGATATTTTGATTCCAAGGCTGCAGTAGCAAATGATGATGCCTCTTATGATGATGCAGCCATGAGTGCTCATGCCCTTCGAGAGAAGAGGTGGGGTGACATGGATTTGTAGAGAGCTACAAACTATGGCAGGATCCTTGAGTCAACCCTACTCTTGGATCACATACAAGCTCCGAGAGCCTTAAGATAGTAGCGGAATGATTCAGAAGGTGGTTGTTACACAAAATTTTGTCACCGTCCCTACAATCCCTCATCCCGTATGTTGGAGGACTATTCCCGTGGCCTGTGAACAGTAAAATGTCCTGAAAACACCTTGATGGCATCCTTCTGCATAAGGGCAAGAATTATCCTTGACAACATTTACTCAGAAACTTACTAAAAACATATGTTTGGGCATTGGCGTGAGCATCTAGTTCATCACTCGCGCCGACCTAGGAAATTTACACTAGGTCCACGCCAACTGGCGCTCTGTCCCTATGTATTGCCCGTGCCAAGCCTATTTGGGAATGTTTTTAAAAAATAAAAGGTGGAATTTTGGTTCCAAAAACTTCAGAACGAATCATCAAAAAGAGGTTGGGTTGTTTGGCTCTGGATCTCCCTATTTAGGAAGTGCTTTTCCACCTCTCATGGAACCTTCCTAAGAGATAGGACTCTCCCCCATGATTATATGGATCCTAACCTCTCCTTCTCCCTCTATAAAAGCTTGCCCTCTCTATTTGCAACCTAGCTGAACATTTGGGAAGAAAACTATAGCTGAGCGACTATTGAGAGCAGAGCTAAGGAGAACCCCGTAAGAGAGAGAGCCTTGTCTAAATTCTCGACAAGCTTTGTGAGACACGCTCCGCTGGAAGCCCTACCAAAGGAAGAACGCGACGTCGGAACTCGGTTGTAATATTTATTTCACATTTTAATATCTGCTCGACTATGTTATTGGTTCCACTGTTGTATTGCTTATCTGTGTAATGCAATTTGATTCAATCTTTTCTGACTAATTGATAGTTACATGTTTGAATTATTACCTTGTATGTTGTCATTTTTCTCTGCATGTGTACATGTGTTCGGACGCGGTGAGCGAAAGGATTGTGATATGTCGAGCTAGGAACGGGATGCAACACTTCTTCTTCGACAACAACAGCTTACGACTTGAGGTAGGCTATCCATCGTAATTTTGTATTTTGTAACTAGGAATCAATATCGTAGCATGTTTTGTTTGTTGCTAGACCCACTCTAGGGCTAGTGGGATCGCCTCTGTCCGCAGAGGGGATTTACCTCTCCAAAAAATTGGCGACTCCACTGGGGATCAGTGTGAGTTTTTCTCCCATCCTTTAGGTCGTCTTCCTAGTCTTTGCTGGCTTAGCTTACTTTTTTTATTATCTTTGCTGAGTCTAAGACCTCTGTTCAGCCCTATAGGATCAATTTGACCTCTGTTTTTCCAAAATTTCCACCTTTCCAAGGCTCGCTTGTATGGCACGGGTTCCAACTTGACAGTCACTCTAGCTGGCGCTAGTTGCTAGTTTATCACTCGCGCCATCCCCTATCTGGCACGGATTACAGCCAGAAAGTCGCACCAATCCCTGTAGGTGCTAGGGTTTTCTCTATTTTGGAGTTTTTGGTCTATCTTGGTATCTCTGGGTGTTTTCTTAACTTGGTTTGAATGCTTTGGGTTTGTTTTTGACTGAGAGTAGCCCTTATCCTTTGGCTGTTTTCCCTTTTTTGTCAATTTTTCTTTTCAGCCCTAGGATTTCTAGGTGCTTCAGCTTGCTGAGCCTCCCGTGGGAGTTTTGGGTCCTTGGTTTCCCAGTCAACTTCGTTTATGCTCCTTTGCATTCATTTTTTTGGATCCATTTGAGTGATTGATTTAATTGAGTGATTGTCCTCTCTTTCATTTAGTTTTACTCTCGTCGCTCCAAGCCTAGATCGCACGGCTTGTTTGGGTCTCTTACGCGCTGTTTCTTTGATTTGAGGGATTTCTTCATTGGTTTGAGTCTTGTTCAGCTTATTTTGAGTTGAGTGAAATCCTTTTGTTTCAACTATCGATTCACCATTCTCGAATTGGTGTTTTGATTCATTTTTCATATCATTTAGTGCACTTGCTCTGATATATTGAAAAATACAAAAAAAAAAATATTTTGCATTCTTGATTAGCATAGTGAAAATTGGAAAATCTTTCGCATTTCTAGCATTATATAATTCTAGGGAAGAGCTTTTTAGTTTCATTAACTTGCATCAGATTCAGTATTGGATGTTTTTGTATGTTCATATTGTCACTATCACGTGGAAGCTCTTAACTCTCTCGTAGATAGCCTTTCATCGAACAAAATGGTATTTTATGGCATGTAGCTTGCATTTAGGGATTCATGAGATTCAAAATTCAGTAGGACCTTGGAATTGAAACATAAATAAAAGATTAACTTAAAATTTATTTCAATTAACCTAAGGCAACATTGAAACTTAACGCAATATTTAGTGGTCTAAGTTAGAGATGTGTTATGGCGTCTTTAAACCTAGTAGCTGTCTCTCGCCATCTGGCTTCAGACAGCGCTAGTACGGACTTGTGCTCCCCGTATCGTTGAGTATATAAAGGGAGACCCATATAGGTTGCAATCCTTTTATCCATAGGAAGCTGAGTCTGCCGCCTTGTAACTGTGATACACCGAACACAAAATTCGGGGAGACTACCTGCACGTACGTCAAGTCCTTGGTTGCTTTTTTCTTTCATTCTATAACCAAGGTGTATATGGTAGTTCACAGGAACCTGATACACCCTTTTACCTAGACTACCCGAGCAGTCATTTTGATCTTTACTGACTCCATAAATTTGAAAATATCATCGAGCACTTGTCCTTTCATGCTCGCTTAAAACTGAAAGAGACTAGAGTCATATTTGACTGTTTCTTGACTCTTAAAACATGAAACAACAAAATTTTGTTTCAATGTGGTAAAATAAACTACCTATGATTACATGCCCATTAAATATTTATTTCTTGGCATGTTTTTGTTTGCCCTGGTTTTAATCCAAGAGTCTTCATTTTCGATCTCTTTTCCTTTTCTAGTGTGCTACAGTCACAGTGGCATAACCGTTAGTTTTGTCTACTGGTAGTCCTTACACAGACAATTCATCTGAAACTTCTCAGGTCTCTGGCTCTACCGAGCTTGAGTAGCCTATCATCCAATCTGAATATCCCTTTGGGGAACCAATTGAGTTTCATTGGCCTCTTTCCAATGCTTGGTTTGGGTTTGGGATCGGGGAACATTTTCCCCCTCTTACATCGGGATCACCGTTTTTGGCTGCTGTCATACCTCCTAGCCCCCGTACTCTTTTGCAAGATATTATGACAGATTTAGACATGGACTCGTCTGGTCCTAACGGATGAAGGATACTATCTTTTCCTAGAAGACGTCCAACCAGATCCTACTCAATCTTCACCATTGGTCTCACTTCTAGCTGGATATAGGTCTTTAGGTCAGATCATAGTCGGTATTGCCTCAATGGAAACGTCAACTCTGTCAAGGGGGTCGGTTCTTCCATCATTAGGGATGTCACCAATGACACCTGTCTCATTGGCACCCTTGGTTACATCTGTCCCCACTAGGCCTACTGTCTGTGTGGCTGTGTCGGCACCGATTGTCACTGTTCAACTTTCAGGAGTTTCAACTTCGGTAGAAAATTCGATTTCCATGGCATTCCCTAACGGCCTTTTGCTGGAGGAGTATCGACTGTCTATTCAGCAGCAGAACTCCCAGGTTTATCAGTCCCCTCAGGATCCTTATCAGTCCTATTTTTCTCATTATGGGGCAGATGGTACCCCGATTTATTCACTTTCGTTCCAACATGATGAGCATGGCAACCCCATCTACTTGCATGCTCCTGAGGCTTATCAGTTCCTCCCTGGTTTTATACCTACCTTGCCTATGCAACCCTCTAACCAACAAGTACAACTCTTTCAGGGACAACCTTCGATTCAGCAAGGGTATGCTTTTGGCCCACAAGGACAACCCTTTCAGGGAGAACCTCAAGGGAAACCCTTACAGGGACAACCTGCGGTCCAGCAGGAATTGTTTTACGACCTGCAAGGGCAGCCTTACAATCCTCAAGGTCAACCTTTACAGCCTCAACCTATGGTCCAAACAGGGGAACCTCAAGGACCAGTAGGGAAACCAGTATATCAACTCGGACCTTCATACGGTCCTGGGGGGAAAATCCATCCATCTCAACCATTGGTCCAACCTCAGCAGCCATATCTTCCGATTGGTCAAAAAGTTGCACAGCCAGGGCCATCTTATGGTCCTACCATAGGTCAACTTGGTTATCAGGCGCAGCTTGGCCCACCCCAACCATCAGGCCAACCTACTCAGCAGGGGCAACCTGGTGGCTATCATCAGTCAGGTCAACCTATTCAACTAGGACAACCTGCACAACCTGTCAACCCTGCTCAGTCGCCACTCTATTCTATGCCCCAGCCGAATCCACTTGTGTGCCCGACTTACTCGGCTTAGCAGGGCCCTACTTACCAGCAACCCATTCGACCCCAAGGCGGTTATCACCCTCAAGGTCAATATCGACCGGTTTACAACCCACCTCAAGGATCTGCTTATTACCCTCAATAGCCAGTCTATACTTATACTCCGTAGAAAAATCCCCACGCTGCTCAATCGGGACCCACATATACTCAGAATCAGTATCTTGGTTATCAACCCCCGTATCCTGGTTTCCAGCTGTCATATCAACTGAATTTTCTGGCTTATACCCCTTATGGTCATAATCCTCAGGGATAGAACTAATGGGGGTAGAATTATACTCAACTAGGGTGGACTATGGGCACGGGTCCTTATCGAGGACCTGCCATGCCTTTTAACCCTCATTTATCGTTCCTTGCCACGTTGGAGTTGCCAGATGTGTCCAAATTGACAAATGATCTGATTCTTCATAATCCTTATTGGCCTCCGGTCCCAACGAAGGTTCTTGGTGATTGTCCCAAGTTTTAGGGAAAGCCTGGAGAAGACTCCCAAGCACACGTCATAACATACCATTCGTGGTATTCTTCTAATTCTTGGGTCAATGACTCTATCCGAATTCGTCTTTTCCAGCACACGCTCACCAGAGCTGCTGCTAAGTGGTACATCGAACTACCTTGTGGCATCTTTCAAGATTTTAACACTCTTGCTATGGCATTCCTGACTCATTTCTAGTTGCTGGTTTGTTATGAAGCCGCGACGCATCTCCTAACATCTTTGAAATAGGACCGAGGTACCCATATCTCGGACCACATTCATGAATGGAAGTGGTACCTCTTTTTTCAACCAGATTGTGGAAGATATCGCCATGGGGGCATGTGTAACCGAGGAACAAGCCATCGCTCGTTCCCAGTACCTTGATTTAGTGTACTCTCAATCGAGTACGTTGTATGATATCTTGACTGAAGCTCCATGGCCTGGGACCTCTAAAGCGCTGGCTACCCCATTAGTCGATGGCGTTATTGGTTCCATATCTCAGACTTCATGCAAGTCTTCCAATGGGAAGTAGAAATCGAATTCTTCCAATAATTCTGCTCCTCAGGCTTCCCCAGATTCTGGTAAAACCGCGGAGGTCAATGCTGTTCAGGCCAATCCTACGAACAAGACCTCCAAAGGGAAAAATAAGGGCAAAGGCAAGGCCAAATCCAATGCCCCAAAACCAGAATCGTCTAAACCTCATGCTGATGATGGTTCACAGCGAAAACCGTAGTATCCCTGCTTGATTTGTGAAGAGGATCACTACACTAAGGATTTTCCTCAAAAATACGAGGTTAGTCAACTACTCAAAGGTGCTAAGGGAATTCTGACAGTCCTTAAAGAACCTTTCCCATCTCAGCAGACCTAGATGGTCGATCAATCGGCACCATCTGTGTTGTTCGGCTCTCAAGTTTTCATGATGAATGGTTCTGCACCCGTTTCCATCGCTACTCAGTCGAAAGATTATGCCAGATCACGTCAGGCAGTCAGGAAGGAGGTTGTTGATGGTCCTCCTCCCCCACCTAACTCTGGTCCCCTTGAAATTGAGAAGCCCAATGTTGAACCCATTATACGGCCACCTTCTAAAGGTGTTCTCCGGAAGTCTTCCTATAATCCTAATGCCCGTGCTGCTCAACATTACAGTATTGTTGAGGATTTAGCGTAGGCTCCATCCATGATATCCATGTTGGAAATCCTCCAGAGTTGTCTGTATCAATGGAAATAATTGTTATTTGCGATCGATAGTATCGATCCTGCCGATTCTAGTTTTCTCACTTTCGACTTAGAGAATTTTGTCCCCCAACTTCCGCACCATATTGCACTTGTTATACAAGTCGGTATTAATGGTCTCAACATCCATACGGCCGTAGTGGACGAAGGTGCATCTACCTACGTCATGTCATTTGCTTGCTGGAAGGCTATTGGCTTTCCAACCCTTAATTCATCACCCAATTCCCTTGAGGCATTCGATGGAAGGGAATCAAAACCCTTAGGTGTTCTCACTAGCTTACCGATCACATTGCAAGGCAAGACTGTCAACGTTGAAGTGGAAGTCGTTGATGTAAAACTCAACTATAATCTTCTACTCGGTCGCAGTTGGACTCACGCTATGTTGTGCGTTCCATCCACCCTCTTTCTACTTTTGAAGTTTTTGCATGAGGACAAAATTATTACTGTTCATCAGTTGTCATTCTTTACCTCATCTTACGAGAACAACGTGCCATACGTGGACCAAATTCATAATCCCCCTGACAGCATAAGGTCGGGTATTTTCAAAGATCCTGCTCTCATGGGTATTTTTCCCTTTCCACCACCGAATACTGTTCAAGTCAACATGATCTCTTGGTTAGATGACCCTTGGATCATCCCTTCACCTAAACAGGTTGATTCGTTTGGAGATTCGATGCCACTTAGTCCCATCGAGATCAATTATTGTGAGCTAATAGCTGCATCTGATTCTCCCCCTCCTGAAGCTGCTCCTTTGAGTATGCCTCTCGACATGTATTCTCAATCCCCCTGGCTTGGCGATGCGGATTCGCCGGATCTTTTGAAAGAAGTGTTTCCATCTGACGAGGCCATCATGGAAATCATGTCTCTCAAGGATCTACCGTGGAGCGATGGGCATCATCATTTCTTGTTTATGCCTTGCCTCGGGGCCATGTCTAACTGTCTTGAGTGCTTCGCGTCCCAAGTTCCTTCTCTGCCACTTCAGATGCCCATTCTGACTCATGAAGTATTTTCGGAAGGTAACTTGGGGAACATTACTCAAACGATGCCTATTGACATCTCCGTTAAACCGAGGATCGTCAAGAACATCCATGTGGGAGTCACTTGCTCTTTTGAGGAAGTCCAAGTGTACACTAGTCTCTTTCATGAATTCCGCGATGTTTTTGCATGGTCTAACGAAGAAATGACCGGAATCGACCCTAGTATTATGGTGCACAAGATTCGCACCTACCCAGGTGCGAAGCTTGTCCGCCAGCATCTTTGTCCCGTGCATCCTTGAAAAGCATCTGCCATCAAGGCTGAAGTTGAGAAACTTCTTAAAGCAGGTTTCATTTATCTGATTCCCCTGACTAAATGGGTTTCTAATATAGTCCCTATGGATAAGAAATAGGGCGCCATTCGTGTTTGTGTTGATTATCGTGACATCAATCAGGGCTGTCCTAAGGATAATTATCCCACCCCATTTATCGATTAGATAATTGACGATTGTGCGGAAAGTGAATTTTTCTCCCTTATGGATGGTTTCTATAGCTATAACCAGATTACATTCTCCCTTTGGATCAACACAAGACCTTTTTTATTTGCCCATGGGGAACGTTCGCATATAGGAAACTCCCGTTCAGCTTGAAGAATGCTAGGGCTACGTTCTAGCACGCCATGTCCTATGCTTTTCATGATATTTTGCATATTTTCCAACCATACTTGGATGACCTTCTGGCTTATTCAGCTGCGCGGAAAGACTGCCTGGAACATATTTGTCAAATATTTCTTCGTTGTAGACGCTACAATATTAGGCTCAACCCACACAAATGTGTCTTCTGCATTGACTCCGGTAGACTCTTAGGGTTTATCGTGTCTAAATATGGAATTCACCTTGACCCTCTTAAAGTTGAGGCTATTGTCAATCTCCCCTCCTCATCCTCGTTACATCAACTCTAGAGTCTCCAAGGGAAATCCAATTTTCTACATCGTTTCATCCCGAACTACGCCAAAGTAGCCAAAGGATTTACACAACTTCTAAAGCAGGATGTCCCTTTCTGCTGGGATGAGATTTCCCAACAGTGTTTTGATATACTTAAGACGTTGCCTGTCAACGCTCCGCTATTGCGTCCTCCAAATTACCATCGTGATTTCACCCTCTACCTAGCTGCTGCCTTTAGCACGATCTCCATGGTATTGGTCCAAGATGATGATGACGGTAATGAAAATGTTGTTTACTACCTGTCTCAGAACCTTCTCGACCCTGAAACACATTACACACACGTCGAGAAGTTAGCGTTGGCTGCGGTCTAGGTCGTCCAACGTTTTCGTCATTACATTCTTTTACGCACAATGACCATGATTTCTGACTGTAACCCCATGACTTATATTTTGTCACGGAAGTTGCTAGGGGGAAAATACTTGAAGTGGATTTTCATCCTCCAAGAGTTTGATTTGGAGTTCACTACAGCTAAATCGAAGAAATCACTTGTGTTTGCTGATTTGATTTGTTCTCTCCCTGCTGACTCTGCTCCTTCTTCCTCTGAAGATCATATACCGGACAAAACTCTCTTCCTGATTAGCACCCTCGACCTATGGTATGGTGATATCATCATGTACCTCCAAACATCTACTTTCAGGTCCGAGCTAATGAAAGATGCCCGACGCCGCATTCGGCATCAATCACAACCTTATCGCATTGTTGGAGATACCCTCTATATTGTTGGAGTCGATTATGTACTCCGCCGATGCCTGACCCTCGAGGAAGTGGAGAAGGTTTTAAATGACTGCCACTGTGGCACCTGTGGTGGTCACATGTCTGGTTATGCCACTACACAGAATATCCTTCGTGCTGGCTACTTTTGGCTGTCTATTTTCGAAGATTGCATTGTTGCAGTACGTAAATGCCATGCATGCCAGATTTATCAATGCAAGATGTGTGCACCGCCTGCTCCACTACACCCTGTCGTTATCATTGGCCCTTTTGCCAAATGGGGCATAGATTTTATGATATGTAACCCTCATTCGGCCGTGGGGCATGCCTATATCATCGTTGTCGTTGATTACTATACGAAATGGGCCGAAGCAATGCCTACACTGGCTGCTTGGTTCAGTGTCCCTCAAGCCATCGTCACTGATCATGGTTCCCATTTTCAGGATTATATGATGGCATAAGTGACATCTAAGTTGGGTCTGCGTCACAACAGCTCAACGCCTTACTATCCCCAAGCTAATGGCCAAGTTGAAGCTGTAAACAAGGTCCTTGTTACAATGCTTCAACGAAAAATCAGGATCCACAAATCGAACTGGCATCTCATGTTGTTCTCAGCTCTCTAAGCTTACCTAACATCGATAAAAAACGCAACCAGGTTTAACCCATTTCAATTGGTATACGGTCTAGAAGCCACGCTTCTGATTGAATGTGAAATCCCTTCACTTAAGTTAGTTGTGGAATTACTGCCTGATACTTCACCTGAAGAAGAATGTCTCCTTTATTTAGAGAGATTGGATGAAACTCGTCACTTAGCTACCTTGGTCATCGAAGCACAGAAGAAGCGAGTCAAAGCCCATTTTGACCAATCGGTTTCTCCTCGTTCTTTCATCGAATGCGATCTCATTCTTCTATAAGACCAAGCTCATGATAAGCTAGGGGCAGGAAAATTCCAACCCATGTGGCATGGGCCCTACATCGTTAAATGTGTGTTGCAGAATGGGGCTTATGAGCTCATTGACTATGAAGGGTGTCCCTTATCACAACCCATAAATGGGTTGTATCTGAAAAAATATTATGCCTGAATTATTCATGCGTGATATGTGTACATAGGTGATTATTTTCATTTTGTGTGCATGCTTTGGTGTGATGTGCTTTGTGAGCTTTTTCTACTTATTTTGGTATTGTTTGCTATGTAGATGTCTATTTCCCCTTATGTCTGTTTTGCGGATGGTGCCTCCCGTAGTACCAGGAACTTGTCTTCGGCAGCCTGGGTAATTTATGATGCTGATGGTGAGTTGATTAACTTACAAGGTATTTTTCTGAGACCAGCTACAAACAATGTCGCTGAATATAGTGCAGTTTTGGAACTATTAACCGAGGCAGTCAACCTCAACATACGTACATTGCTTGTTAAGTTAGATTCGCAACTTGTTGTTCTTCAACTAAATGGTCATTATTTGGTTCGAAACCCATGCATTTTGAGATTGTATTTGCGTATTCGTTTACTTGAACGAAATTTTTATTTCATTACATATCAACATATACCAAGACGAATGAATACATTAACAGATGAAATAGCTAACATGGTGCTGGATAGACATTTGCGCAATTTAAAAAAACATCATCATATGTACATAGACCCATGTAGAAAATATATATAATATATATATATATATATATATATATATATATATATATATCATTTGTTTACAAGCCGTGTACATCATAAAACCCACAAAAAATAATATATGTCTGTTTCGGTTACATCATGAGACAACATGTCTCTCAAAAATGTGCAGAAGTAAAGCCTAATGCCTAGTCGGCGTGGTGCTCATGATAGCACATCACCGCCCATACCAACTGCCTCAGTAAGCGGTGGATACGGCTTGGCACTCCTACAGTATGCCTCTGATAAGCTTGAGGTACGTCATCAAAACACGCATAATCGAGGACCCCACGAGTGATTCCCTCCAAGTTTTTCACTAACTCCTCGTCAATGCCCTCGCCTGGAGGGTCAAAGTCACGAGGAGTCCGCCTCACTATTGGAGACATGCCCGCAGGACGTTTTGTACCCATATCTGCATCCATATTAGATTAACTATCAGGACATGCATATATACTAAAAAATCATAAAACTCATAAAAATAAAAAAATGAGTCTTACCAAGTTCTTCATCCCAATCCTCTCCCTCTGGGAGTGGGAGGTCTGGGTCTCCGGTAAAGTCTGTGTCGGCGTAGGGCCAATCCTCCAAAACGATCAACTGTCATCGGAGCCAATCAAAAAACTCTGGCCTCCAGGACATCTGCTGGCCACCCCCTACTCTGGGAATCAATGCTGCCCATCGGGCAATCCGTGGCTCTCTCAGTGGTGGCTCCAGGACTATAGCCTCCTGTCGCTGAAATATGGGTAATCATTCTAAGAAGAACGATACCAAAATTGACCCATACCCAAACTATTTTAGTTTGGTCTTCTTGCATTTGGTGAGCTTCCGTTTGATGTTCATGGTTACAGCCTCGGCCCAGTTGAAGATGGTCGAGTTCATACACTCTGAAGCAAGAAGTAACTGCGTCTTTGTGGCCTTGTGCGGTGCCTGCGATCCCATAGCCTACGTGATGGTGTGTAGCACTAATATCAGTGCTAGATCGGGGATGGTCTGAATGTCCACTTTCCCGCTCCCTGTTCCTTTGCGTGCCCCTGGGCACACCCTGTTCATGACCATTGTCATGCTTTCTCCTAAAGGCTTGGTACCAGTTAGAATAGGGATTGGACCCCTCTGTGACAGTCCAGTGACGAAATATACATCTGATGCTTCGAGATCAAGTTCCTAGTCTCGAATTTTGAATTTCTCCTCATCCTCATCCCAAATACTGATGAGATACTGCAGTAATTTGGGCTGAGCCCGGAGACATGGCGTTAGAAATAACTTTTTTAGCCCACAATTCCAAAGAGCATTCATACATTGCTCATTTTCCATTGCTTGTTCATCTTCTTCGTTATGTTCTCTCTCTTTCCATTCAATAACCATCTTTTTCGCTTGATACCTGCATCAATCAATCATAGAAAAATTGTAAGCCCCCTGGGGTATTTAAATTTACATTCCATTGGTTTAATTTTATAAAATTTGAGTTGGATTTTGAGTTGCGCCATTGGCGCGACTGTTTGGCTAACAATCGCGCCAACTAGCGTGAACCCTGTGTAAAACAGGGCGGATTGGTGCGGGTCTGTGCCCGAAACCTGTGCCAACCGCGGAGCCCTAAATTTTGAAAATCCTTCCCTAAAGGACCTCGAATAACAATGAAATGTAACTTAAAATATGGCCAAAGAGGTCGGCTCTTACTGAATTGGATGGAATTCGATTTGGTCCACTAGATTGATCACACTCGTCGCCTGAACATCGAAGCAGAAATGGGTCACTGTTGCTCTGCAAAGAGGTAAAAGTGAAAAGTAAATATTTTTTACCACTGTTGGTCTTTTATAGCTTTTCAAAGTCCTAAAATAGGTTTTAAAACATATTTGTCGATAGATTTTCATGTTATTTTCATGGAATATGTTTTACATGCGTCTTTTTGTGCAGCAACAGGTTTTTCACATGGTTTTGAAGAAGAGACGAGTTGTATTTTATACTTTTTTGGACTCGGTAAAAACATGAAAAAGTCACTACTAGAGTCACCTTTTAGCTCTTTTCTGACTCTCTAAAACTAAAAATATTACCGAGTCGCTTGTTGTTTTGAGCTCGTTAAATTGGTTGCGAAGCGATATCTACCCAGTATACGTTTTCCCCTTTTTTGGCCTGGGATAGATTATTTACGAAAAAGGAATACCCTAGCCTATCGCGACTAGGAGGTTTTCTCAGGCACAGTTTTCTACCTTTTCGGACCTGAGGAACTATTTACGAAAAGGGACTGTTGGAGTTTTATTTTTCGCCTTCTTTTCAAAATCTCTAAATATGAAAAGATTTTGAGTTCTTCCTTTGTCAGACTCATTAAAAACTGATGACATCGGACTCCGTCGCAATGACGTTACTCGAGTTTCTCCTTCCTAGGGCTCGTAAAATGTACTAGGTTGGATTTTTCCGAAGGAAAAAATTACATCGCAAGCACATGCTATCCCCTTCAAGCTTTTTTTCATAAAAAATTGGGGTACTCGCCAAAAATGGTGGGGAAAAATAGAACCAAAATCGTAGTCGTGTTGGAAATATGTCGCTCTTGAACATGGCACTTGTCTGCATTCGTGTCAGGTTGGGGACATCTCATCTCGTTATCTGCTTGCCTTCATGAGTTTGCGTAATCTCTTTTGACCGCTCATCTGCTCTTTGCCACATCACCATGACCTCAGATCCCTTGATGTCAAATACTGCCAAATCTAGTGTCGTGCCGCCAATATGTTCAAGAGAAGTTGGCCTCTGCAGTTTTCAACATCCCTCTAATTCTCTGTTGGTCCTCATTCAAAAACATCATGTTCCTCTATCTCGTGTCGATGATGTGGGAAAAATTATGGCCCACCTTAGATCAAGGTAATTTCCTGTCGACTTCAGCTCATTATCCAAGAAGTTGATCTAGAGACTCCCTTCAGGTACCTTGGAGCCTGCATGCCTCAATGGCAGGTTCTTCACATTCGATGCAAGGTTTTCATTATTGAACTTCGATCAAATGATTCTGTGGGTGTTCGATGCCAGATCACTGTTCACATTCCCTAGATTGTACCTCTTGTACCTTGAGAGCCATTGTCATTATTGTTGGTTTCTCTCGCGTTTGTTAACAGTTTTCATCATTGGCTGGTAATCAGACGATGTTCTTGCATGTTCGACTTCAACTCACATATTCGCATGCTCGAACTTGTACTTTGTTTGGGTCGAGATAGAGCGCAAGACCTTGGATTTTGTCTGATGAAATCCAAGCTGCAAGTTCTTTGTGGATTGTTATGACTTATTACATGACTCTTTTGATTGGATGGTTGCGACCATACCCGAGTCTACTTGTTGATCCTTATTTTGTTGGATGGCTACGTCCATACCTTGGATCTCGATTTTTGAACACTTTATTATGGATGGCTGTGCCCATACCACATATCATGTATCAGAGATATCAGTTGTATTTTTACTCGCAGGTCTTAAAACGACAATGTTTTCAGTTTCTCATAAAGCATTTCACCCCTCCCTCTCTCTCGGACCTCATGCTTTATGGGGCATCTGTTACACAACATTTTGTCACCGTCCTTGCAATCCCTCGTCTTGTACATTGGAGGACTATTCCCATGGCCTGTGAACAATAAAATGTCCTAAAAACACCTTGATGGCATCCTTATGCATAAGGGAAAGAATTATCCTTGAGAACATTTACTCAGAAACTTACTAAAAACATATGTTTGGGAATTAGCGTGAGTAGCCAGTTCATCACTCACGCCAACCTGGAAAATTTACACTATGCCCACGCCAACTGGCGCTCTGTCCCTGTGTATTTCCTGCGCCAAGCCTATTTGGGATTTTTTTTTAAAAATAAAAGGTGGAAATTTGGTTCTAACAAATTCAGAACGAATCATCAAAAAGAGGTTGGGTTGTTTGGCTCTGGATCTCCCTGTTTAGGAAGTTCTTTTCCACCTCTTATGGAACCTTCCTAAGAGATAGGACTCTCCCCCATGATTATAGGGATCCTAACCTCTCCGTCTCCCTCTATAAAAGCCTGCCCTCTCTATTTGCAACCTAGCTGAACATTTGGGAAGAAAAATATAGCTAAGCGACTATTGAGAGCAGAGCTAAGGAGAACCCCATAAGAGAGAGAGAGCCTTGTCTAAATTCTCGACAAGCTTTGTGAGACACGCTCCGTTGGAGGCCCTGCTAAAGGAAGAATGCGACGTCGGAACTCAGCTGTAATCTTTATTTCACATTTTAATATATGCTCAACTATGTTATTGTTCCACTGTTGTATTTCTTATCTATGTAATGCAATTTGATTCAATCTTTTCCGACTGATTGATAGTTACATGTTTGAATTATTACGTTGTATGTCGTTGTTTTTCTCTGCATGTGTACAGGTGTCCGGACGCAGTGAGCGAAAGGATTGTGATATGTCAAGCTAGGAACGTGAAGCAACAATTCTTCTTCGACAACAGTAGCGTAGGACTTCACGTAGGCTATCCATCATAGCTTTGTCTTTTGTAACTAGGAATCGATATCGTAGCGTGTTTTGTTTGTTGCTAGACCCACTCTAGGGCTAGTGGGATCGCCTCTGTCCGGAGAGGGGATTTACCTCTCCAACAGTGTTTGAAGGCCATATTGAAGAAGAAGAGGGATCTGAAGAGCTGAAGAGGGAGAAGCATAATGTAGAGGCAACATCAGTGTGAAGGCAACAACGTAGAGAGGCTGATGGGACTTTAGCAGCATAGAGAAACTGAGCTCATGCAATGCAGTGTTGCAGAATGACAATGTCTCCAGGAGGACAGCGTGATTCAACATCCAGAAAGCTTCAGTGATGGAGAGAAACTTGACTTATCTGTCAAACCGTTGGGCAGAGTCTTTCAATTTCTTACTTCTCAGCAATTGAGTTGTAGTGAAACAGTTAACAGTGGTAGTGCTATGGGAAGCATGATGCAGCAATTTGAGAGGGAGCTGCAGTACAGATGTGGCAGTGTCAATGACAGTGGCATGGGCAATAGTAGAGAGAGCAGCAGTGCAGTAGATGGATGGCAGCATGCCAAGCATCAAAAAACATAGATCCAGTACTAAAGATCTTGTAATGCATGGTGTGATGCATTGCTAGAGCACACTCGTGATGCTAATATGGAGTGTTGATATTTTGTGTATTTGGGGTAGCATCAGTTGTGCTCTAGCTCCCAAATTTTGTGGAGGGAATAGAATACACTTGATATACAAGACCCAGAAATGAATTTGAGAAATTTCAGTTGGTGTTCAAGTTATTCAAATAATTAATTATTTTTAATGGATTTCCTAAATCTAACTTAGGATAATAAAATAATTAAAGTGAATTAATTAACACATGTGCTGAAATTGACTTAAGTCACATGGATCAAGCAGTATTTTAATCTCAGTTGTTGATGGATGATTTAATCTCGACCGTTGAAGGGTTCAACGAAAAAGTATAAGAGAAAGGCTTGAGGGTCAATTGACGACATACATTTTCTGTAGAACTGAGGAATAGATATGGAATTATAGGGCGGGTTTCCTAAGAATTTTTGGAGGAATTTCCTGTAGTGAGGGGTAGTATTGGCTGAGGGAATGATTTGATTCCAAGAGCCAAGAGTCAGTAAGAGGCAGATAAGCAGCAACAGGAAATCGCAGAGAAGCAGAGCAGCAGCTACACATGTGTTGCGCAAGACAATTCCGAGGCACTGGGAGACTTCACAAATCATGCAGAGGATCTTTTAGGGCCAGATTTAGGCTATGGGACCCTTCCAGGGGTTACAAAATCCCTTCTGGTGTAGCGCAGTGGAATTTGAGGCTAGCAAGGTTGACGCTGGGGATTTAAGGGAAACGCTGAGGGTTTCTAGGGTCAGATCCGAGATGCGTCCAGTAAATCCTATTTGAGGGTGTGGATCAGTTAGATATTTGGAACTAGATCTTCAGGTTAGCTGCAGATTTGATATCTTTTATTCTTTGTTGGGTTTTCCAGATCTGGAACCCAAATTTACTGTACTCAGAACTACTTAATAATAAACCCTCATATCTGCTGCACTGATTTTCCTGCTTTGGGTTTTTCCAGGGACTTATGTCCAAAAATCCATGTGTCACTTTGTTGCATGAGTGTATTATTCAGTAAATGATCTGCATGTGTAGGCTGTAGTTGTGTTTATTTTCGATAATTTCTAAATATAAATTTTGGAAATAACTTGTATTAATTAAATCAAGTAGGAGAAAATAAACCAATACATTGCAGTAGAATTTTCACACAAAGTCCTCCTTGTCATTGATTTTTTGAATTTTCCTCTGAACTTTATGAATGCATAAAATATTTTCATGTTGGGTCTATGACCCTCCATGAGTACTTTTCCCATAATAGTTTTGAGTTGCCAGTACAAATCCATACTTTGCATATAACAATTTTGTATTGTATGAGTATTTATAGTCCCAGGAATCCAACTACTTCTTCCTAAATTTTGGCATCACAGATTTAACTTCTATCCACCCTAACTTCTTCCTCCACCTAGTGAATTTCCTTGTGAATTTCTAAAGGGCTGTTGGTTGTATAATTTGAAGTTGAGTGCTTTATTGCAAACTGAGCTCTCGAAGAAGGGGAGGGTTGAGCCCCATGACCGACCCTGCATCCAAAGGGAAGATTAACTCAAGACATAATGTGAAAGAGTGAGGGGTAAATAAATGAGGAACAAGGGGTAGAAGTGACGAAGAAAAATAGTGTCAACCTACCGGCATGAAGGGAATAAAGATAACAAATAGCCACCAAGGGGGCCCTAGAGAGACTTCAACTCAACCATCCCACTATTGGAAACACAAATAGAATCCACAAACCAACTCAAGACCCATTTAATTGAAGAGAGGCTAACTAGCAAGACCTCTAAAAAAAAACTAAGAACCTATACTTAAGTATGACCTCACATACAAAGGTGAATCACATAAAATAAAATAAATAGACATGAAATAGAACTAAAAATATCAGTGAGAGTGTTGGGAAAAATACTGAGAGGGGGGGGGGGTGAATTAGTATTTAGGACTTACTCAAACTTTTACTTCTTCATTCTCTAAAAACCCATATGCTACTTTGTTGAAGCCAACTAGCGTATACACGCAGATATCCTTTATAAAACTCGCGTATATATAGAGATCTAATTATTCCATTAATTATTTACTTAGATCTATGCAACATTCATTCTTCTGATGATTAGATAATAGTAAGCATGTGCAGTAATAATAGAATAAACCATCACACATAAGCATCACACAAGAACACCAGGATTTAAGGTGGAAACCCAAGTCAGGAGAAAACCACCATTGCCGTCGTCTCAGTCTTCAATATTTATTATATAAAGAAAACATGTTACAACCATGTACTGGCGCAGACTCATACCAGCACGCAGGCACCCACCTGCAGAAGGCTACAACCTTCTCTCATTTACCAGCCTCTCCTAGAAGGGAGCTACAACCCCCTGCTCTCGTTTACCAGCCTCTCCTAGAAGGGAGCTACGACCCCCTGCTCTCGTTTACCAGCCTCACCTGGAAGGGAGCTACGACCCCCTACTCTTGTTTACCAGCCTCACCTAGAAGGGAGCTACAACCCCCTGACTGAAGGCTACAACCCTCAGCACCAACATGGACCACGTTTCATCAATTTTCATACTAGATCCAATAGCTTCAATAGAACACAACTTGCAGGCCACTTTTCATCATATTTTCAGACTGGACCCACTTCACACATTTAAGCTCAATCATACATCAAACTGAAACTTATACCCTTGTCAATTCAGTCAATGAATCATCAACCAATCAAGCAACAACTTAATCTTTTCTCAACATAGTCAGCAACATAATCAATATTCAGGAAACCCAGATTTGTATGAATACATCATAGACAGATAGCAGTAATACAGCAGAACAGATCAGACATTTCATACCACATACTTCAGAAAACCCTAGTTTTCATACGCGCTTTCCTTTCACTGATCCAGTATATATACGGGCTTTCATGTATATAAACCCGCGTATACATCTGCACATATTACAGAACTAATTTCGCAACCCATACACTCTTTTTCCTAATCCAACCCACATATATATGCGCTTACTCTGTTACAAACTTGCGTATAGATCTTCAGACATTTTAGGTCAGCACAATTCTTCAGAACAAATGCATAGCTTAAATTTTACCCTTCACTTCAGAAACATGTTCGGCTCATCTCAGATCTAAACATTCCATAAACAGATCTAGAAGATACAAATACATTTCAGATCTAGAGATCCCTCTTCATCATTTTCTTCACTGGTGCATTATGAATTCAGATCTATCATTCAACTGTTACTCATTCCATACAGATATACTTCAAAGAGAAGTATTCATTAAAACCCAAACATCTTACTCACACTTGCACAATGATTCTCTTCTCCTTATATAGATTTAGCCTTTGTCAATACCATGAGCCAAAACCACATTACTTCCGATGGTATTCCTGGATGGGATCACATAGACAATCCAGCGCTCAATACAATGGGTCAATACCATGGTAGTAACCCCTGGTTTTACACATTTAGAGCGCAATTGATCATACGCGACTTGGCACGTACTTTTCCACGTGCATACGCTACTTCTCCTAAACAAACCCGCGTATGCTTTGTGTCACACACTTTTCATCAATGTTCTGGCCCTTACTGATATTTCTTTCTCTGGTACTTCTGAGCTACTTGTAGAACATCAAATTTACATCATTAATAATCTCGTCAAGCATCAAGAACAACTTCATTAAGTAGGTTGCCATCATCTTCATCAAGTGGGTTTCCATCAAGGACAACACTCTGCATCATATTGCCAACAGAGAGAGACTTAAAGACAAAAAAACCATAAAAAACAAAACAAGGGAGAAGTAAAAGTCAAAAACAACCTCTTGGAGAAATATCTACATATTGTGAGCCAAGAGAGGTGGGTTGAAGAAGAACTCGTTGAAACTGTGAAGCAAAGAATTATTCCCAACGAGATAAGTTACTTAGCTAAACCCAAGACTTCCTCTGGAACCTCTTTCTAGGCCTAAATTTGAAACAAATCAAAGAAATGACCTCATATATTCCCTCAGAGCTAACGTGTAGTCGATCTAACCAGAAAAGTCAAATACAGTGGGAGTGGTATTTCCAATTTGTTTCATGTTTCCTTTCCCATGCATTCACATATTATCATATTCCTTACCAATGTCCACCTTCTCCTCCATGATTATCAGTTTGGCACTGCAAGTGCTAACACCAAGGGTATTTAGCGTTGAAGAGGTCATCAAATAATTTATCTAGACACCAACCACCATGAAACCTATCATTAAGGCACCTGCATGAACCATCATCTTATCTAATCACCAAGTATGTGGGATATTAAGTCCTCGATCCCCATTCCCTTACATATCATTAAACCTTGTCATGTCTATGTGACACGCCCATAGGAAATTGGACATGTTAACTATATTTACTATTTCATTCAGATTTGTAAGAGCATTCTTAAATATTTGCAAAAATTTATCTAAACATTTTAATTTCTAAACATCTACATTCAAATTATTTAAAGATTTAAATTTTATAATTGATAAGATTTGTATGTTTTTTTATGCTTTCATATAAATATTAATAAGTGAAAAATAATAATATGCATTCTATAGGTTAGTATGAAGTGTATTTTGGACAATGAGATGGATGTAGAATGTAGATATTGTCAAATTAATAATTTATATTAATTAATAATATTCTTTTTTTTTTGGCAATTTGTATTGATTTTTTTTTAAATATTTTTTTTTATTGTTATTAATGGTAAATGATATAAACCATCAATATGATTACAAAATTTGTGTTTATTGCACCTAGATATGCTTTACAACTCAATATGAGGCAATGTTGTTAAGTTAGTGTTAGATATCATTACATTAAAAAATAAAAATTATTACTTCAAAAAGTTTTGAAAAAAATATTTACATCTTTAAATTTTTAGTTTTAAAGTTTACTATACTACAATTTTATTTTTATTAATAAAATACAAATTTAACATAAAATTGCAATATGCATATAATATTAAAAATTTAAAATAATAAGATTATTTTTTTATCATGAAATTTTAGATCTTTGTATTAAATTTTATTTAATAACTATTTAAAAACATAATGATAATAATAAATTATTTTACTAAGTTTACTTTATATATATAGAAAATAACTACATGATACTTTTGGAGAGATTTTTTTCTTTTTTTTTTGAATTAGAGGAATCAACAACTAGGTTAATTTCATACTTGCGTAACATGGCATCGATTTCAACCATTATCACTATAACATCTACGTATCTACGTATGCCCCTTCCACAAATATTTGCAAGTCGGGAAATTTGAAACTCGAATCTCTTGGTACATAACACTTCATTTTCATGGTGCTTTCGAATTGAACTACCCCCACGAGAGCTTGTTTCAGGAAGATGTTATTACTTTAGGTTAGGTAAGGTAATGTTTAATAACTAAATAAATACAATACAAGTTATTTTTAAAGTTTGAACTTTAAAACATATGTTACATTGTAATTT
Organism: Pinus albicaulis; assembly: GCA_034641835.2. Taxonomy (NCBI): domain Eukaryota; kingdom Viridiplantae; phylum Streptophyta; class Pinopsida; order Pinales; family Pinaceae; genus Pinus; species Pinus albicaulis. The sequence goes on along the minus strand of CM076581.1, from coordinate 77,664,746 downwards.
TTCTTTTATTAATAAATTTTCAAACTTTTAAAAATGTGCTTACAGTGAGATGCATGAAATAGAGTGGCTCTTCTCTCTGCAACTAGGGTTTCACTTGCCTCAACCATCACCAAAGTCTACATATATGTGACATCCCCCTCAAATTTTCAAGATTTGTTGTCCCATTTAACTTGGTTTACAAGATATCTTCATGTTAGTTATGGTCACAAGTTTTTGCATATGAGCCTCTTGCTCGTTTTCAGGAAGATGTTATTACTTTAGGTTAAGTAAGGTATTGTTTAATAAATAAATAAATAAATAAAATAAAAGTTATTTTTAAAGTTTGAACTTTAAAACATATGTTACATTGCAATTTTTATTTTATTAATAAATTTATAAACTTTTAAAAATGTGCTTAGAGTCAGATGCATGAAATAGAGTGGCTCTTCTCTCTGCAAGTAGGGTTTCACTTGCCACAACCATCACTAAAGTCTACATTTATGTGACATCCCCTCAAATTTTCAAGATTCGTTGCCCCATTTAACTTGGTTTATAAGATATCTTCATGTTAGTTATGGTCACGAGTTTTTGCATATGAGCCTCTTGCTTTTTAGGGTTATCTTCTCCCTTATTTTACATAGGTGTCTTCTCCTTGATTGTAATGTTCCAAATTTTTAGCTTCCAAGCTAAATGGAAAATTAGAGCTAGCAACAACTATAGTCGGTAAATAAATGGGTAGAAAAGCCCATAAGTCTCCTAAGGAGGATAAAAACACTCCAAGTGTGAAAGTAGACATTCTTTCAAGTTCAATAAAACACCTCTATGTGTGAACAAGGATAAAATGCAGCTACTTTGACTTGGTCAACTGCGCAGTCTTGGAGGAGAAGAAACCCTAGGAAGAATAATGCAATTTTGGAGGGAAGTGCATATTTTGATTGAGGAGACCTAATTGGGTGGGCCCAAGGAGAATCAAACTCGTATTCTATATGAGGAAGAGGATGGGAGCATTTTTCTTCATGCTTTAGATCATTATTCATGTCTCTCTAGACATTTGCTTACTCTTGCTGTTCAGCAAAGTAGCAGTGTTGTTTAGCACTTGGGTGTTCCCGAGCAGGAATCCCACCTCTTCCTTTGAGGAGCCTCATTGAGAGAGATTGCATTCACCATTCCACATCAGGTTTTCAAGCCAAGCTTTAGCCATCTTCATCAACACAGTTTCTGCAACAGATATTGTGTAGTGTAGCTGGGTGCAGCAGTGAAAGGGATTGATATCCCACTTTCTGAGCTAATCTTTGTTAGAGGGAGATTTCCTTTCATCCAGAGATCTATTTGGAGGGTCTTGGAGCAGATTTTAGATCAGTGGTATTATAACACACACTTCTCAGATTTTCCAGCTCAGTTGTAGCTAGGAACTGCGTTATTTTGGGAGGCAAATTTCATTGCAAGGTTTGGTGGCTTCTTTGTGGTTTTTCCTTGTGATTGAGAGGTTAATTCTCTCATGGGAGGAAGAATTTGAAGGATATAAATCAGATCAGATTTCTATCAGCCTCTTACACTCTCATGCTTCATGTTTCAGTGAGTATTCAAAGATTTCTAAGTATTACATTTTGTATTTAGAGTGTTTGACAAGAAACCCTTGCTGGGTTGTCTTGATTTTTGTATAAGGAGACTAGATTTCATTCCTTGAGAATTTCTGATTAATATATGAGTAGATATATTGTTCTCTAATCATTTTATGTGTAAAACCTCTCTTAGAATACGTAGTCCCTTGAGCAGCTACTCCGGCATTTTAGAGTCTTGGGGTTTTTCACTAGTTTTGACTACACTAGTGTGGGAGATCTATTTAGCCCACCTAGTTTGATTTGATTCAGCTCTATTCTTGGATTTAGGTTGTTTATTGCTGTATCTATGGGATCCGAGAGTTAATTTCAGTTTTTTATTTCATGCATGGCTGGAAATTCGTTTTTTCTTCTTGCTTCCTAAGTTTTCCCAAGGAGGAATATATACATAGCTATAGACAGAGCTTGAGAAGGGGCCATATATCTACCGGATCTCATCCTCTTTTTAGAGGTGACATATCTGGTAAATTCCCACTCAGTCCATCTCTGAAATATCCTTGTTCATATTTCTGACAAAGGAACACTTCAGTGGAGAAAAATCTGCTGAATTCCATTTCGGGACATTACAGTGGTATCAGAGCTTCGAACTTGGCTCAGCCCGTGAAGTTAGAAATTTAGAAGCAGAGGGCTCAAGGATGAATAATATGAGTTTACTCTGATCCATATTTAGATCTCAGGGAAAAGAGGGAATATGCATTGAGATTCCAAAGGAGTCTCAAAGAAGAAGAGGTTTCAATGAGATCTCAAGCCATTTCATTTCAGAGAAAGAAGAAGTGGAAAGAAACCAGAAAGCTTCAGTATGTGCAGAAGGAAGGAAAGATAAACTGACAAATCTTCTTCCACAATTTATACAGAGATTTCAAGGAGAGCTGAAGAACACAAGATTGGAGATGGGATCTCCAAAGGAGGATGAATCTAGAGCAGAATCTAGATTTTCACATGGTGAGGAGAAGCATGTAGTTGCACACCATAGTGCACAGCGCAGTCAAGGGCCCAGATCTATCTTGAGATGGAGGAATGGAGCTGACATCTTGTGTTTCACATTGCCAGAGGCAAGACCTTCAGTTCATACTCTTGAACAAGAGGACATGGGGGTCTCTTTTTCACAAAGGGATCAAGTTGTTGGAAGTTTTCCCACACACATTACTGAAGAAGAGGGCAACAACGCTGTCATATATAGAGCACATCCAGTGCCTCATGCAGAGGAGGGAGGATCACATTCTCCCACAGGATGGATTCTTGTGCCTTTGCAAGAATTTCCCTAGGATCTCATACATAGAGGTCCAAGCACAATCAGTGAACAACGTGATTGTGCAGTATTGCAGCTAGAAGAAGAGGAGAGGGAGGAAGAGCAACATCAATTGATGAGGAGCACACACCCTTCTCTATTTCAGAGAGCCAATGCAAGAAAGAGGTAGACTGATTTTCCAGTCAGGGCAGGGGCAAGGTTGCCCAATCACATATGCAATCTACTCTTGACATTGATGTCTCACTTCATGGAGGCATCCCACTTGGGAGGCCACCTGATCTTCAGTTGATGAGAAATTTCTTGTCTTTGGGTTCACCACTCTTGGATTTTAGAGAGGTGAAGATTTTTGGGGAGAAATTTGGCATGGGGGATGTCAAAGTAGCAGGCATCAGCATGAGTGGAGCTTCACATGCCAGATCACCAACACTGTCACTGAGGAGGATTGATCCTTATTGGAGGTCTCAATTTTTTTTAGAGTACTCCAAGGATCTTGGTGCATGCATAATTCTTGATGACTTGGAGGGAGATGCCAGATACATGGTGGATGATGTGGTCATCTATTACTATGACAGGATCTTCTTGAATAGACCTTCTAGTCTCAAGGAGAAGCTGTTACATGTAGCACATGAGGACTTCTCTTCTATGCACTTTGATGCATATTTCCAGTTGATGGAGGAGTTCACTTGGGAGGGCATCCAACATGACATATATCAGCATATGGAGAGATGCATAGCTAGAATGGTGATAGAAAGGATGTCACAGCCACCTTCCTACTCATTGAGAGTGAGGGATAATTTCCAGTTGAGCCATTTCAGCTCAAGACCTCAAGTACATGATGAAGGAGGTATAATTTCACATTTTGTATTGTACTTCTTTCCCTTATTTGAGCAGCATGATGTATCAAGAAGGGTTTCTTCTTCTCGCATATTATATGATGGTGTAACATGCAGCTACTTGTAGCATTGATTTTGGCTATCTTTTTGATGACCTGTGGGGGAAGCCATATGTCTATTGGTGTGCACCAATGACACCATACTGTAATTTCATGTTTTCATCTTATGAGATGACTATGGCAGAAAAAAAGTGGCTGGTAAAGAACTTGTTGATTCTTATTTTGATGTAGGCCAAGAGTGCACTGCGCTGGTTCCATGAGAGGGTCCAAGATTCACTCTTCGGTTGTCAATTGGCAACTTGTTTTTATTGTATCTTGCTTCCATGTATTGCTGATGTGTTCTTGATCAAAGGAAGCTTGTATGAGGGAGAGATGAGGCTGCAACAAATATTTTTGTTGCTATGGTTTCACTTGGGAGAGTATGGGAAAAATTCTTCCCATACTTTTCATGATATTTCTGAAGAGAAGAAAGGCACACTCATGGTGCAAAGAGGCTACCCTTCAATATTGGAGGATCATGAGAGACTCCCATGTAAAAAGATGATCTTCTCATATAGCAGCATTATGGTGGATGGATTTCGCATATAGAAAGTCAAATGGAGAAGTCATGGAGCCTTATTACAAAGGCCTACATCACTGTCACATAGGAGCATGTTCTTATGGATGAGATATTCCAAGGGGAGGAGGTATACCTTCTTCTTGTAGTTTTTTATGAGTAGATTCTCATGGGAGGGCTTATTGGAGGATCTCACTTTCATCCCACTCACTATGTATGGTAGAAAATTCATTTATGTACTTGTTGATTACTCTATTGAGTATTTGTACTTTCTCACCATGTTTGCACAATGCATTGCTCCTCAAAAGAGCAAGAGTATTTTTGGGTTTCATGGTCACTTTAGGGCTAATGTTTATGATGATAGTAGCCCATCTATACATGAATTTGGGCAATTTTATTGTTATTTTATATATGTACAACTAATATACATCGATTCTTACTTCCCCATGTTGGGAGAACAAACGTATACAACTTGTAACTTGTTGCAGGACCACTTGCCATATGACATTCTCAAGCAACAATTGGGAGAACTGCACTGTATCCACCAGAGAGACCATATGTATCATCCAAAATTGCACATAATCTTCAGCCATCTTCTAATTTGGATGCCATGTGGTGATGATGTGCCATTCATCTTGAATGGAATGGTTTGGGTTGGCATGACTCATGATTTTGGAGGAAGAGTCTTTGGAGACTCAATCTTCTTCTTGCCATTGGAGGGAAATCATGTTGCAACCCAATATCATCATACCTCCTACACTTATCATAAGTGGAGGAGAGGACAGCATGGGATAGGCCCTATTGCCTATCATGTTCACTTATTCAACCCACCTACATTTCAGGAGCACGAGGTGGAAGAGGCTTCTCAGGAGTTACCATGTTGGAGGGTGACTCACTTCATTTGGATGATTGCATGGATGAGGGAGGCAATCATTTACCATGTTTATCATCACTCCTACTTTTTTGAGGTCATGAGACATAAAACATGTTTCCATTCACACTTTTCTCCTTTGATTGATGCAAACACTTGGTTATGCACACTTGGGGAGGAGCATTGGATGGCAGTTCATTTGCAGATTCTCTTGATGCAGTGATGGAGGCTATTGATGGAGGCCACATGAAGAGGAGGGGAGATATTTTTCTCTCCTTATGCATTTTCTTGAGGACGAGAAAATATTTTGGAGGGGAGGACTATAATGTTCCAAATTTTTAACTTCCAAGCTAAATGGAACATTAGAGTTAGCAGCAGCTATAGCCGGTAAATAAATGGGTAGAAAAGCCCATAAGTCTCCTAAGGAGGATAAAAAAATTCCAAGTGTGAAAGTAGACATTCTTTCAAGTTCAATAAAACACCTCTATGTGTGAACAAGGATAAAATGCAGCTACTTTGACTTGGTCAACTGCGCAGTCTTGGAGGAGAAGAAACCCTAGGAAGAATAATGCAATTTTGGAGGGAAGTGCATATTTTGATTGAGGAGACCTAATTGGGTGGGCCCAAGGAGAATCAAACTCGTATTCTATATGAGGAAGAGGATGGGAGCATTTTTCTTCATGCTTTAGATCATTATTCATGTCTCTCTAGACATTTGCTTACTCTTGCTGTTCAGCAAAGTAGCAGTGCTGTTTAGCACTTGGGTGTTCCCGAGCGGGAATCCCACCTCTTCCTTTGAGGAGACTCATTGGGAGAGATTTCATTCACCATTCCACATTATATTTTTAGGCCAAGCTTCATCCATATTCATCAATGCAGTTTCTACAGCAGATACTGTGCAGTGTAGCTGGGTGCAGCAGTGGAAGGGATTGATATCCCACTTTCTGAGCTAATATTTGTTGGAGGGAGATTTCCTTTCATCCAGAGATCTATTTGGAGGGTCTTGGAGCAGATTTAAGATCAGTGGTATCAGACCACACACTTCTCAGAGTTTCCAGTGTAGTTGTAGCTGGGAACTGTGTTATTTTGGGAGGCAGATTTCATTGCAGGGTTTGGTGGCTTCTTTGTGGTTTTTCCTTGTGATTGAGAGGTTCATTCTCTCATGGGAGGGAGAATTTCAAGGATCTGTATCAGATCAGATTTATATCAGCCTCTTACACTCTCATGCTTCATGTTGCAGTGATTATTTAGAGATTTCTGAATATTACATTTTGTATTTAGAGTGTTTGACAAGAAACCCTTGCCGGGTTGTCTTGCTTTTTGTATGAGACTAGATCTCATTCCTTGAGAATTTATGATTAATATATGAGTAGATATATTTTTCTCTAATCATTTTATGTGTAAACCCTCTCTTATACTACGCAGTCCCTTGAGCAGCTACTCTGGCATTTTATAGTCTTGGAGTTTTTCACTAGTTTTGACTACACTAGTGTGGGAGATCTACTTAGCCCACCTAGTTTGATTTTTTTCAGCTCTATTCTTGGATTTAGGTTGTTTATTTCTGTATCTATGGGATCAAAGAGTTAATTTCAGTGTTTTATTGCATGCATGGCTATAAATGCGTTTTTGATTCTTTCTTCCGAAGTTTTCCCAAGGAGGAATATTTACATAGCTATAAACAGAGCCTGAGAAGGGGCCAGCTAGCCTCCGGATCTCATCCTCTTTTTAGAGGTGACATATCTGGTAAATTCCCACTCATTCCATCTCTGAAATAGCCTTGTTCATATTTCTGACAAAGGAACACTTCAGTGGAGAAAAATCTGCTGAATTCCATTTCGGAACATTACATTGACATGGTTCATGGCCAATACAAGCTAGTACTATGTAGTTGAGATTCCAAAGTCTTTCATTGCTTTAGTGTACTTTATTTGAAGAGGTATTATATTTTTTCAATAGATGGTATTTCCAATCCCATAATCATGGGTGATGTCTTGCTACCTTGTGGTTCAATGGGGCATAAATTTTTTGAGCCAAGATGGTTTGCAAAAAAGGTTGATTCAGTTCCTTCTCTTCACTTGGGGTTAATTCCTTCAACAAAGAAGAATGTTAATATCATTAAGGAAAAGGGGTTGATTGGTGACTTCACTCTCCTTTTGCCCAATTATAGATTTGATTTGGATTGGATCTCTAACAATTAAGAAGATCATGAGTGTGCTAGTACTATGTACTATGGAAAAGGTTATTGTGATTTTATTTTCAAAATCCAAGAGGATAGGTAAATGATCTTCAAATCTCTACCTTATTTCATGGGCTTCGGGGGAATGTTTCTCACCCATTTGACTCTAAATTTTCATCCCAACATGGAAATTCATTTTGTGCCTATCTGGATTAGATTTCCACATCACCCCCTTATTTACTTAGGTAATAGTATTTTCAAAGCCATCGGAGACAATTTGGGTCACTATATCACTTGTTCCTAACCAAGGAGAATATATTCTCATATGCCTAAATTTATGTTGAAATAGATTTTATAAAAGGACTCCCTGAGGAGATTCAACATGACTTGGAGGGTTGGAGTCATCTTCAAGATTTGGATTATGAGAAGATTCCTTTTAATTATAACCTTTTCCAAAAGTAAGGGAACTTTGAAAAAGTTCTCCTAATGCTATAGCATCCTAACCTCCTTCTATTGCATAGCCATCTTCTCAAAATAATGTTGAGCAAGGAACATTCAAACCAATTTCAAGGAAACAAAAGAAATATAAGAGGCCTCATCTTGCTAGTAAGTTTGAGTCTCACGAGTTTTCTCCCTCTAGTAATAAATTTGATCCTTTGCAATATTTTAGGGAAGAAGGTGACTTTGAATAAGCCCATTATCATCCAACACCCTATTCTGATCAGTAAACTCCAAATCAAGTGTAAGCAGAGAACATAGAACCACGTATTGAGGAAGAGGTTGTATCCAAGAAAAATTAAAAAACTTAGTTTTTTAAAATGAAGGAAGTAGAAATTGCAACAGTGGAAGAGGAGGTGATCCATCTTTCCTCCTCTTCTATTTCCTATTTGGATGCTTTAAAAAGAAATGCACAATCCCCCTCTCCATTAACAAGAAGTAGAAAAGATAGAAGAAATAAATCCATAGAATCTGGTGCTCAATGCTCTTTTACGTTAAGTGGATCTAGTGGGTGGTCAATTTCATTGAAATATTAGAATTTTTTTGTTTTTTATATCATCTTAAGAAAACAATTTGTAAGAATCTACTCTTGTACTCAAGAAGCAATATGTTTAAATTTTAGTAGCTTTAGTTTTGGATCTCTCCCCTGTATCCTTTTATTGGGAGGAGGATGGCTTTTTTATCCTCTTCTTATTAGAACCATTGAAGAAATTTTCCTTGTAGCATTCATTCTAATGTACTTCAACTGTGCGTTTCAGTCACATAATTTTGATTAACACAAATTTCTCACTATGGTTAAAAAAATTATGCAGTCAAAAACATATTTTAAACAACCAAAAATCACAATCTTGCCCATACTTGTAGTTCCGAATTCCAGCCAAAAAAATACATAAAGTAGAATAGTTAGACAACGCGCATGCAAACACAAATTTAATTTATACTATGAATATCACAATAAAGAAAATAAAAATAAAAATAATAAACATGTTTAATAAAAATGCAATGCCTATATGTTTGTAGTATATGTATTACAGAGGTTGTAATACTTTCCGACCATAATGAAATACATGATGTCCATGTTGCATAATAGTTTTATGTACTCTCTCTAATAGTATTTGTTGGGTAATTTAATTGGTAGTTAAATTACTTCATTAAATTGTCAAACTAAGGTTAGTGTACTTGCAAAGTGTATGTGGACTATATATGCTAGGTATTCTATCTTTGATTATGAAATTAAAAGCAAAGAGATCTAAACTTTCTCAAGTTCAATTCTCATTAAAGAGGCATACACGTTCTTTCCATAAGGCTTGTTAAAAATTAAAATGACTTTAGAAACAAACTTAAACAGCAAGAATGACAGAATGAAAGTTATTCTATTGACTTGAAATAAAAATTATGTAGAAATTCCTTGTAGATTCAAACTGTTAATTGTAATTTGCTAAAATAATAGACTTAAATATAATATACCAATTGCAGAAACAATAAACGATCATGAAATCACAAAGAATATTGGGGAAAGCCACAACTGAAAACCTCATTATCTGTATATTGCATTAGTCAGAAATATGAGAAGATTACAATGCTTTTCCCATGCCTGAGCAACCTCTGCACTATCTCTTTTTGTCTCACTCCTTGCTAGTCCTAATTACTTGTGTTTTTTCCTTGGGTAATTATCCCCTATTAATTAGGAAATCCCCATCCAATATTGTGCAATCCATCAAGGGCCTTCCTTTGACTGCATGCGCCACCTCTACAATTTTGGATGATTATACGATTGATACTACACTTCCCTTGAACTCCATTCTCAACTGGGTAACTCTTAGTTCACACATGCATGAGTTATTTATGGTTGATCTATCAGTTCTCTGGTTGATCACTGAGTGTGGTTCAAGTTTCACTTCCACCCTTTGACCTTCCACTACTTCCTCCAATAGTTGGAACTAGTTGAACTGAATTTAACTCAGATTAACTGAATTAATTAATTACAACTCAAAATAAACTCAACCAGGGATCCTAAAAGGTAGGAACCAATCTACATGACTCAAGTTAGACCCTCAAATCGAATAAACTAAACCAACTAAGTCAAACTAACTTAGTTAACTCGTGCAAGCTATCGTGAGATGTGGAATTACAATTTTCTTCTAATTTAATTCAAGGGAAAATTAAATTAGAAATTTTTTTGGTGCCATTTTCAACACATTATTCTATTGAAATAATTGAAATCTAATCTATAGATTTGAAAATGAAAACTAGTTTACAAGCATAATCGAAAATTAAGCTAAAAACTATTCTAAGAGAAGATAATTGAAATTTAATCTATTACATCGAAATGAAAAGTAATCTACGAATGAGATTGAAATCTACTTCTAAAGACTTATTCAATTCTATTACACTGAATAAAAAACTGCAAAAACCATAAAAATAGATGAATTTACTACAATACTTGATAGATTACTCATGTTTGTGTGTGTGTGTGTGACCAATTGTGATAATTAAACTTGTGCAAATCTAAAACTAAGTGGATTAACTATGATAAGTGAAATAAATAAAGAAATGATTTTGATATTTGGGATTTATGACTCAGTGCTCAACCTGTGTAAACAAAGCAATGTCCAATAAACTACATTGTGAAATAAAACATTAACAGAGAGCATCTAATAATATACAAATCTGAAAAAATACCAATAAAAAATAATTTAATCAACAATTAAATTGACTTACAACTCTTCAAGGGCGCCTCCTGTCGAGTGCAAGAATTAAATAGCTTCAGTCACACACTATTTACCCACACATTTAATCATGAATAGAGTGTTTGTACCAAAAACAAAAGTCTTGCAATAAAAAATAACTTAAGAACTTAAGGGTTGGTCATTGTCTCACTCCAAGGCTATTTATAATCCCATTTTTTTTTTTTGTAAACTTGGAAATACCTCTCTATTCATCATATGTAAAGCAGGTTAAAAATTATGTTTTTGATGACCTCAACCTGCCTGTAGGAAACCGGGTCTCTTTGCCACCAATCAACATCATAGGCCATCCAAAATTGAAATAGTTTGAGCATGTCCAACCAAGCTTTCAAATCTACCATGTATACTATCATGCTATTCTGACTACTGTAAATGTAAATGCTATCCGAAATCATTAAAATAAAATAACAGGAATTTTCAAGAACACCATGACTTGCAGAAGTCAATCATCTAATGATTCCACCGAGGTCGGGTCCTTCACACTCGATCTCGACATCTCTTGCTGCTTCAGACTTTGAAATTCCTTCTCCATGCGTAAGAGACGAACATTTTTATGGAATAGCTGCACTTGGACTGACTTTATTTTCCTCTGAATTACAGACAGAATTGGCTCCTCTTGCTGGGGTTTCAGTTTTCAATGTTGATGGGGTACTTCCCTCTGATGTGTGTCTGTAATGGCTCTTTCCAGTAGAATTTTCATGATCCAATAATTTTGGATGACCTACTTAAACAGAGCCATCCTTCCTCGAGTATTTCTGGGGCCCACTACTAATGGTTCCCATTCCCCCACTTCAATCGATTCCTCTGTTGCCTTTGCCTTTAGTTATTTCCCATTTTGATATTTTTGCTTTCACCTTGGTTGTTGAGCCTTCACTGTATGCCTACAACATGTTCTACATGTTTTCCTTCCTTGTTCGCCTGCCTCTCTTTTTTTGCGGCTGACTGGTTGAGGCTAGGGCCTTCCGTTTCCCCTTGATTGGTTCACCGGGGCTGCAACGACCCTTCTGACCCTATACTGCCTCCATCTTCATCCTGGAAGCCTATGAATTTTTCAATTGCTACAAGTCCTCTTGTATCCTCTTTGAGGCTAACACCAACAGAGCGGGAGACAGAGGGAAAATCAATTTAATCTAACCTGAAAGGAATTCATAGTCAACAATAATGTTAGGATCATTGTTCCTTGTACAAACAATACCTCGCATTTTTTCTTCACCGTATGCCAACTTAGCAGTCGGTTCCACCATTGTTTGACATTTCCATAGACATAAAACCTAACCCTCTACCCGACTCACGACATGATTTGTTACCAAACACTGACTCGATTTCAATTCTGCCACCTCAGGAATATCCCCCATCCCCAAATCCTCAGTAGCTTCCCACTCGCTCAATTTCTTGATCCTAACCCTGCCTCTACCACTTGTCATCCTTATGTGGCTCTCCATCACCTGTACTTCAAACAAACCCACCTATGGGACAACTTTACCAGCCCTCGACTCCCCAGAATCTCCCACCCAAACCCCCCAATTGTAGAGTTTATCAAAATGTAGAAGCTCGAGGTTTGACTTTGTTGTCTTTCCTAGAGACCCAATGCCCCCCTCCAAGGACTCCTGAGACTTTCCCACCCAAACCCCCAAATTACAAAATTTCTCAGAAGGTGAGAGCTCAATGGTTGACATTACTAGCTTTCCGAGAGACCCAATGACCCCTTGCGAAATTTTCATGACACATACTGATGGCAACAAGCATAAGGGGAGTGACAACTTACCCATACCTAATCCTAAAATCCCATGGATAAACACCCATAGATACAACCAATTTCTCATTAATTCATGCCTCATTACCTCCATCTCAAGAAAAAAGAGGGTCTACACTACATACCATAACCTTTTCCTTGTCGTCAACTTGGAGCTCTCGAGGTTGTTGTGTCGATGTTGTTGGTGTCAAAGCTCGTTCTCCCACCTCATGTGCTTCCTTAATATCCTGCTGCTACGCAAATGTTTTTGCATGTAGGGCATGCACACACCATATACCACCTACCGGTACATTCCCTCACGGTGTCCCAGCTGGCCTGCTCATAGCCTACCCCAACAATAAGTGCTCGCGGTGTGAGGTGGATTTCGGTAGCCCGCACACTCTCCTTGCCCTTCTGCCTTAATGACATGTCCTTGGTTTTTGTGAGGGACATATATCATCCTCATACCCCGATCAAGGGATTTATAATATTGTTTTGAATAACATTTCAAACAGATATAAGCTGAGAAGCTGGTTTATTTTTGATAGCTAAGTAACTAAATTAAAACAGGAATCATGCTTCTCATGGTTTGCTACAAGAAGAGAAAATCATGATGCCTTAGTATCCTATTTGATTCTTGTAGGATATAGTCAATAAAAAGGAGAATCAATTAATTTAATTGTTTAAATGTCATTTGGCTGAAAAAGTAACATGTAAAAGATATTTTGAGTAATTAAATTAAAAAGGTGTTATTAAGTGACTATGGGAGAAAAAACAAGGAAAAATTCATAGATATATTTTATATTATTTAATTGAGTGAGAAAATATAGAAAGGTAAAATAAAGGGTGAAAGGGAAAAAAGGTTACAAAAGAGAGACCCATGGTATTTGATAAAAGAGAGGTTGGAGCTTACTCTTTGGGTATGTTTGATTATTTTCTCAACTCTATTTGGAGAGATCTTTGTTGGTGTACGAGTGTGAATAAACTATTCAACCCTTTTTCCACATTAATTTATCAATTTGGGTGCGTAAATGATTTCAAGGTAACATGCAAGGTATATGCAGGGGAAATGGCACAATCTAATATTGATCACAGATTCAAAAATTAAAATAACAAGAACTACTGTGATAGTAATTAAAGATAAATTGCAGAATTATAAAAGTGTTCACAGCAATTGAAGAAACATACCAGAACAGGAGTTAAAATACTCAAACAGAAATGCGAAAGTGACACACAGAAATAACGCAGCATCCAATCATAAGAGTGGGCCCAACTCTCTGACCAAGGTTGCGATAAACTCAAAGCTTACAGATAGAACATCAAAATGGCTTGCATTCAATTGATTAACAGCATTTTGTTACAAACTTGATCTCTTGTACGTTAACCCCATTCGCAGCCCTGAGACCCTTCTTATACAATTTTTCAGAAAAGTGTCTTCTCAATCTGACAACTAATATCTACAAATATACAATTGTTACAACAGCCAACCTAGTTTCCAAGAGAAAACCAAGAAAGGTATGAAATAGATCTAGAGTCGGGTTGGAATCTGTTATGCTGTTATAGCATATCAAAATAGCAATGTGAACTCGGAGTTGTTTCTATGACTGTAGATGCGACCCTTTGACTTCTGAATCTGCGACAATAGCAAAATTAGTGCTCGTGTAGGCAAAATCCCCATGACTATTATTTCATTAATTAAACATTCTCAATAAGAAAGTGAAATGGGGTTTACCTTGTGCGTTTAGAGAATTTAATGAATATCAATGATATAAAGAAGTGAAAGAGTGGGTGAAAATGGGAGAGAAAAGTATGAAAATTTAGTACCCAACATCTTCCACCAACTAGTCTATCTACATGTCGTGTTGCAGCTCATTGTCTTTTTAGGTCTCGGTTGGACTGACTGTGGTTGGCATGATATTGAGTGAGGTCGTATTCTGCTGCCATCTCTATTCTTTGGGGTTTATATCCTTCCACCAATCTTCACTTACAATGTATGCTGGAGTATACTGATCTATTGGCAACCAAATGAGGGGGAACTGAAACCTTAGCCCCATCCACCAAACCGCACAAGTCTGAATACATGTAACAAAACGAGGCACTCTTTTTAATGTCTGTGTGAAATTGGGTGTTGCAAAAGGTTCCCGGTTTCTGACAGCTGATGATGAAAGCATCCATCTCCTTTGACAACTGTCGAGCGCTTCATTATGAAAAGAAACTACCTGTCTGACACAGAGGTCAGCATACCACTTCTGTGTTGCCAACATATGTTCTTTATGTCCCTCAATCTGTAAAAAGGTAGAGTGCTTTTTATAAATATTCACTGCCTAACCATGCTCCCTCCTTATCATCAGTGGCCTTGTAACTTGGTTTTCTTATAAAGTATCAAATGCATTCCTACATTTAACTTGGTTGATAGTGTAGGAGGTGAAGGCTCTCAAGTGAATATCCCCCACAAAAGGAACATTATTATGGTATGATCATCCTTCGAGAAATAATTATGCATGTAAAGTTCTCACATCAAGTGCTGACCCATGACATCATGGATTTTCAAAATATAAAGGAACTGTATCGGATCCTTAATCTCATGGTTGATTTCCTTATAAATAATTTCTAGGCAGAATAAAAGGAACTAATCATGAATAAATAAAGCATAACTATGGATGGGAGGTCTACAGGCCATTACCTGTTGCGCCAAGGTAAACATATTTTCTTTATCCACTTTCAGCATTTGCACCTGTTCCTCTAAATCCTCCATCTTACCCTAATGTTTCATTTTCCTCTGTCGTGCTCTGTCTATACCCGGTAATAACCCCAACAGCCTACTCCCAAACCCTCTTTGTATCCTTCCTATGTTCATTTGCGGCATATTTCCATTTCTGAATTTCGGCAGCGAGGAAGAATTCTCAAGCTTCAAACAGATGTTCAATAGGGCTAGTCTGCGTGGAAGTAGAGGAAACCTCGACCTTGGGTTTCATGACCTTCCATTTATATTTTTTCACTTTTTTCTTCAACCGAGATACTTGCTTTCTCAGTCTCCAAACTTCCTTTTTCAGTCGCATGGTCTCGTTAAACTGAAGTTGATACCTTCTTTTGAGAGGTGGTCTCATGTTTTCACATTGTTCTATCCATTGTTGCTTAACAGTGAATTCGTCTCCTAGCCCTGCAACAGGTTCAGAAGGCAGTGGGCCGCTGTTACGACGTCAACTGGCTTCTCTACCAGATCTTCTTTACTTGGTTCCCTTTATTTAGGGCCACTCTCCTCTTCTTCTTTCCTTAATTCAGGAATTTCTATCACTTGGTTAGTGCCTTCATCGGCCATTCTCTATTCCAGGGTTTCTACGAAATTCCATTCTTCATTTTGTGCTTCAGGATGCCCCTACTGAGAATCGGTAAGTGATGGGTCGACACCGTCCATATCCTTCCTTGAATCGACAAAATTCAGTATTGGCGGGACAACAATTTATTTTATTAAACGTTGGGGAGAACGAAACCCCCTTGCTCCTCTTGGAATTATAGTCTGAAAAGGAGAATGGAGAATATCTTTTACTTGATCTGTGTTAGTCTTGTCTGCCACCTCTGGTTACTTTTCTTCCTCACCTTCATCTCTTCATTGGTTCGAGCCTCCTTCATGCATTGCTTCTTTGTCTGTGGTCGACATTGGTTCTTGTGGAATAGTGTCAACCCCGAGGGTTGTTCCTTCCATGTTTTCCTGTCCTAACTGAGTCGGGGGTGGTTCTTGTGTAACACCCCTACCTATTTCAATATCCACATCCGTTTGGGTAGGTGATGTTGTTTCTTGCATAAAAACATCACTTTCCAGCCCTCTGGCTGATGTTCCTTCTCCCTATGCTTCATTGATGAAATTCGATTTCTGGGGAAAAATATCAACTTCATCCCCTATCTCCATGGTTCCTTCATCCATAGGTTTCACAGGCAATGTTGGTTCTTGTGTGATAGCCTCGATTGTATCACCAATTGTTTCTTCCATTTCCATTTCTTCCATTTCTTCCCCTTCTTCCCCCATTTTCTCTGTCTCTTCCTCTTTTGCTGAATTAACTGGAGGTTCTGGTTCTTCCTCCATTTCCTCTAGCTCTTCCTCTCCTGCTGAATTAACCGGAGGTGCTGGTTCTTCCTCCATTTCCTCCGGCTATTCTTCTTCTGCTGAATTATTCGGAGGTGTTGTTTATTCCTCCATTTCCTCTGACTCTTCCTCTTCTGCTGAATTAGCCGAAGGTGCTGATTCTTCCTCTTCTGCTAAGTCAGTCGCATGTGTTGGTTCTTCCTCCCTAGCAACGATGACAACTGCTACTTCCTCTTCCGATAGTTCACAGAGCTCTGCCCAAGGAACTTCGAATCGGGCCATTGCATGCATAACCAACAAACGAACCAGTCTGTGGTTGGTGAGGACTGTCGGCACCTGGTGCGAGCCCCAAGCGGACTGCGCCATGAGTTGGAGATGTTTTAATAAAAATAAAGAGATGTTTAAAGAGTGAACTTGTGCCTGTGGGAATCGAAGGTGAGCCAGGATTTTGAAATGGTACTTGAAAAAAGTTGTAGACCATCCTTCATAGGTTATATATTTCATCACAAAGCCTGATACCTCATTCCATGGATACGGTAAAGATTTACAGTCATACCCTCTCCCATACTAAAAAATTCTTTCTCTTGCTTGCAGAAACACTTTAGGAAACTCTGGTAAGGGAATCCTCCGAGAAAACCATTGTTGTCCTTGCGGTGTTATCCCACTAACTTCTGCAATGGCTTCCTTTGTGATGGGAATTTCTACTCCTATAACCCGAGAGCGATCCTGAACCAAATTTAGCACAAAATCTGTCATAATTCCATTGTTGAATCCCTGCAATCTATTAAAATAGGTATCCCATCCTGCATTGACGAAAACTTGCCACACATCTACATTGCTACAAATCGAAATTGTATCTTCAGGTTCATGTTGCACAGCCATTCCACCCATCCTATAGAGACTGTAGCAGCACTCTGGATGCAGTAGACCATTGGAAGGAGTGACAGCTACCAATTTCGGCAAAAACATCATGGTGAAAAATTAAATGGAATAACAGTAAATACAACAGGTTATTTCTTGGGAAATGAAGAAAATCATGGCAGATTATGGTAAGTGCGATGAATGAGATGGTAATTATTTCGCATGAGTTAGAAAGGAATGATCATTTGGCAAGATGTGCATGTTGCTAATCCCAATACATGTTAATAATTATGTGAAATACGGAGAGAATTTATGAGCGTACCAACAACACGAGGTTTTAATAATGCCTTTGGAATAATCAATGATGTGGTTTAATTATGCCGTCGTTTAGTTATGATATTGTTACAGGTCAAAATACCTCCTCATCAGCTCAGAGGGGAAGACAAATATGGAAGGAGTACAAAGACCTAAATTAAACCTATTTCTGCTAGGGTAACGCCTATCTAGAATAATACAAGAGCGTTATAATGTAGTTAATCAGTGAATATGCTGCGTTAGTGGCTAGGGAAACGCTCTGTTTACACTAAAGGGCAGTGTTACCCGTGTTTTAAGTTTGAATCGGGAAAAGCCCGTGGAGAATGATTTGAATCTCCAGCTTTCCCTCACAAGAGAGTCAGTTCACAAAAGAAACTGCAGAACACCAGTTCATTATTGGTCATTGCTATAACAAGACTGAACTCCAAAGGAGGCAAAAGCATAGAGATTGAAGAAACATCTAAGTTTTTTCCATTCCAAACTAGTGGAAAGAGAAAGGAAACAATGGCTTTCTCCCTCTCCTATAAGAAGGAGCTGAAGGCTCTTAATTGAAGGTCGAAGGATTGCTAAAGGTTTTTGCATACTTGTGGAATAGAGAATAGTGTTATATTGTGAAGGCCAAGAGTAAAAGAGGTTCCTAGAGAGCTTGTTGACTTGGACTTCTTCACTTGAGAGATAAAAGAGATTGGGAGACTGACGAGGGCTTGGTACAACCGACGGTTGTAATCCTCCTTCTTTCAAAATCAATAGAACTGTGTTTGTTTTGTCCATTAAATGCTTAATATTGTCATTATTGTTTGAACATTTACATAGTATGATATGAATGGCTCAGATGTGTATATTTTAGAAGTTCATTATATATTGACTTGATTGATAGGAAATATGTTATGTTAGAAATTACGCAGGTGCTTTGACTGATTGCAGGACTAAGATTTGGAGCTGGTGAAGGACTCTTGCTTCGCTGCCTAGCGCTCTCCAAGGGACTCCAAGATTGTCAAAGAGGTAATTCTTTATCGCATTCTATAAATTTATTTAAAGTTAATATGAACATGCTCATGCCATCTTTGTGAACAGCACAGCTAATCTTACTGTCTGCCTCGGGCACCGGAAAGCCCTGAGAGGGATATTCGAAAACCAACAACCCAAGTAGTTTACCCTATAGCAGAATTGGCGACTCCACTGGGGAGTTTCCCCATAGTTTCCAGACTATTTCTTCCCTCCTCTCTTCTTTCCTCTGTTCACAGACCCTTCCGACCATTGTTTATGCCCAGTAGACATATCAAACGCTCGTAGAGTTCAATCCCGTTTATGTTTGACCAACTGAAGAACTTTTCCCTGGCTAATGCTACCTCTGTAGGTTGTCCAATGCGTTATAACGCTGTCTCTGATTAAATACAGTGTGTTAGTCGTTGTCTTTACTCACAGACAGAGCGTTACTCAACCAAAACCTTGATGTTCACTGCTGTGATGGTGTTTTAGTTGCAGAGTTTTTTAGCCATCATTACCTTTCGCTGACTGAATCCCTGTGCTTGTCTGCTAAGCTGGAATTTCTATTTGCTTCTTTTGTTTGAAAATTCAGTGTCCAAAGCATTTACTTTTTAAGAGAATTTTATTATTATTATTATTATTTTTCTACATCTAGTTGAGTTTATTCTAAAATTTTCAGTTCATAGACTGTTTAAAAGAGGTAGATAGAAGTATGAATCTTTAAAAGTTGAACTGAGCTATTTTAATGTTAGTGCATGGATGTTGAAAAGAAGCCTCTCCATGTAGAAACACTCTTCATCGAATTTAATATCTAGAGAATGTTTTGCATGGTTTCTTGAGTCAGAGTCTCATCACATTCATACGTCCACTCCCCTCCGCAAGACTAATAATCAAGTACAATAAGAATAAAGCGATAATAAAATCAATAAACTCTTTTTGAACTCACACAAACAGTAGTTTAGGCTAGGATCTTGGGTTAGCAGTAGTGAGAAAACTACCCAAGATCTCAAAACTTGAAACTAGAGTCATTAACGAGCGAAATCCTACTGCACTCATATTATAGGGACCGTTCCTTTACCGGAGCTCAGCGCAAGACAACACTTGGGTGCACAAGAAGGTAGCCCGCCTTTGACTGCATCCTATGGGTGTGTTATATATTGGGGTTCCCTTCGGGGATGTCGAAACTAGATCGGGGATCTAGGTATTCTGCCCATATAGCACATTGTCCTTGATCGTGGACCCCCCTGATGATGTCTGTGATTTGAGGTATCTTTAGTGGCCATACTTTTTAGGGACTTACACAAGGTGACTGGGACGGGCTGTCCTGGTACCTAAAACAGACAGACCCACTCTGTCTTCGGTCTTTAGGAGGGTACTCGTCTCCACGAGAGTGCTTACACCTATCGTCTGAGGTTCGGGCGAAGCTCTAGAGTGACCGTAATTGTACTTTCGACCAACCCTCTCTGTATACTATTGTGATATTGGATTTCATCATCAGCAAATGGTAGTACTCAGACAGGGCACCCTATTCTGGCTGCTTGCTGATTGATTTTAGAGAGTCCTTTTTTTCTTTTCTTTTTTAGGAGTGTGGTTACTGTTAGCCACCTGTAAAAATTTGATTATACCAAAGGTGGATAAATATGTTTTGAGCCTTCAAGGAACAATTTTCTCTATTAAAAAATTTTGGCTCTTAAAGACTCTTGAAGGCCTCATGCCTCTGTCCAGTTTCCCATACTGTTGTTTACATCCTAAAAACCTCTGAAATCCTATAAAAATCCAAAGTCAAATACTACTGCAGACCCCTTTTTTCCCCTTCTTTCTCCTCAAAACTAACCTCCTCTTCTATCCCTCCATTCCTCATGAAAATCCCTCATTTCCATGTTTCTGCTATTTCCCCTCATTAAAATCCATTTTATAAGGTTAAAAACCCACTTTTTAACCTCACTGAAACCTTTATTTCCTTCAAAAAACATTCAAAAACCATAGAAAACGCATGTTTTCCATGTTCTGGGCTTAAGCCCCCTCAGGCTAAGCCTCTAACCCTTTTTTCGTCCATACACCCGAGCGCCAGAACCAAATGCTAAACCCGTCGGGCGCTTATCCTTTTAAATTAAAATTTCTCTGCCAAACCATTAAAAACTTTTGTAAATTCGTGTTTTTGGGTTTTTAATTTATTTCCAAAGTTTTCCGATGTGTAAATCATGGAGCAAATCTTGACCGTCGATCTACTTTGCAGATTGGACGGTGCGGAGCGCGCCATTCCTGTGGACCCCCCCCATTCGTGCGCTGTTTTCCAAACCCGCCTGGTATCCTTCGCACCGCCTTCGGGCCAAAAGTTGTTTCCGTCCATTAGTAGCGATTCCATACGACGGTTGACGCGTGTCCCTTGTATGATTCAAAAACCACCGTGCAACCATCGTCCATCACGCGTTAAAGACCAGACTAGGACACCCAGCGAAATAAATCTCCGCCGTCCGATCTAGGCCCCCTCATCCAACGGCCATCACTCTTCGAAAGTATTCCGATGGTTAACCAAAGTGCCCCCGCGATAAAAAGGCCCTTGTACCGTAGCAGATCAATCCCCGCCATCAATTTGATCTGCAGATTGACGACCCATATTGCGTCGCCCGATCCCATTGCCCAGTCAACGATTCCCCGCCGCTGACTTTCCATTGCCCACTCCCGATCGTCGATCATGCGCGATCAACGGCTCTGATCTGATCCTCCTTCCCCCATGCTTTTTCGACCATTCTAAGATTAAATCCCGACCGTTGGATGATGCCATCCAACGGTCCTTCTTCCTCCGCACATCCTCCGATGCAGATTGACCTATAAACGCAGGATTTTGTAACATTCGTTTGTTTTTGCAGATTTTAATGTTTTTTCGCTTAAATGAAGAAATTTCGTCGACCAAGGATGATGATCCTTCGGCCTTCAAATACATCAGGGAAGTCATCCACAGGGTAAATTACATTTTTCATCGATGTTTTCTCAGGCATTGATGCCTTATAAACCCTGCGCAGCCCGACACGACAGCAAGAAAACCATGAAAGAGGCACAGTCAAAGATTATCAGTGTCGAAGACCAAGATGAACCAGAATAGAGAATTAATGGACACATCAGCGGGGATTATGGCTAAGACAGTTATCAAAAGCCTAATCCCCAATCTAAACACAGTTTAAAAGGAAAACCTAAAGTGTTTTATCAAGAAAACCCTTCACCGCCACAAATGGAGGCAAATTGATTCCTCCCAGCGACTAAAGCGCCACCTGTGCCTCAAAGTATTCAATCAGGAACAAAAGTTATTGCTCGGGATCAAAAATCTGCCTCACAGCACAACCAAAGGGTAAATCTTGCCAGGAATTTAATGACAGAATGTCGGCAGAGTAACCTTAGCATCGCACAGAGCCTCAAAGGTCAACAAAAGCTCACACGGAGCTTGATTCATAAGTGTAAACCAATTAATACAGTGAAACACCTGTACAGTTTCTTCATTGAGCCTCCCAAGGGCCAAGAAAACATTAACTCTATATTAATTGTATTAGAGATCATTAATCAGATCTCACCTCCTCATCCTTCTATATATACTTCAGTAGAAGATGAGTGAGGGATTGGTTGTTGATGTAATTGCTGAAGCATTGTAATGTAATTGAGCTAAAGACTCCTGATTGTAAATAGTGATTCACTGGCTCTTGGAGCTCTGCTTGTAACAGATAAGTTAGGTTGTGAAAGAAAGATGAATTAAAACACTGGACTTGAAGATTGTAACTGGTTTGGAGCATCAATACAAGCTAATTTATGGGATCCTGGTCTATGTTGACGGTGATGTTATTCTCATTGTAACTTGTTATTTTATTCCTGTTTTCATTTTGTTTCATTTTCTTCTATAAAGAACAATTTAAACAGTGTTAGGGCCTACTGTATACCAGTAACCTTCTCTGGCTGAAAAATCTTTATTTAAATGTTTTCTTCCCACTGCGTTATTTGAAAATGATTTAATTCGATTCAAGCATAGGAATGATGGCGCTCCCTCATCTTATTGTCTTAGCTGAATATTATTTTTGAATGTTACTTTCAGTATATGTTGTGTGAAGATGAACTGAGGAAGATATGGTGAGCCCTGGTCCCAGTCTTGTTTGCATAACTGTTTGATTGTTTCCCTTAGAATGTGTTTAAAGCTGGACAGTTTCAAAGTACTTACCAGATCTTAGGCCATTTTGTGTTGTCTCTGTGATTGTCTTGGAAGTAGCCAAGTAAATAAGAGCTAGGAGAGGATGTGTGGTGAGCTCGGCCCGCTAGTCTCTGCTCCAAAGGTTGCCTTTAAGTTTCCCTCAGTTTTTTGTATGTTTTCTATTGGAAGTGTATCAAAGGCTGGATAGTTTCAAAGAACTTACTAGATCCTAGTTTGCTTTCATGTCTTTCTTAAGTGCCTGGTCAAAGGCTAGCTAGTTTCAAAGTACTTACCAGATCCTGGGCTGCTCTTTGTTCTGCATTTGTTTATTTCCCCTTCTTGATGTATCATTCCATTCCATAAATCAAAACCTTAAAGAGATCCTTAGACATAGATGAATTGCCCCATGGACCACTCTTGCCTCTTGCTGTTCCAATTAAATCCTCATATGACTCCATAGCCCAATGGACTAAAAACCTGCCATCATCTTTCTTCTTGATCAAAACTTACTCTTTTGCTTGCAACTTCTCACTTTTGAACCTCTTTACCTTTGGGACTTTTCACCTCTAACAACAATCATGTTCAACCATCCAAAAACAAACAAAACCCTTGGACTTCATAACTAGTCTAATATCATTATCCCAAACTTCAAAGACAAATCCATCTTTGTACATATTGGAGATATCACTCTCCGGATTCAGGAGGGCTAGATCCTAGAATCCCAAAGTTGGTTGAAACAATGTTGTTTCTGTAATTGGACTCTGCCAATCTTGCTAATAAATTACAGATCCCCAACATTTCTGGCGACTCCGCTGGGGAACTGAGTTGAGTTTTCATCTCATTTTCCCTTGATTTTCACACAAAACTTTGAGAGTAAAAAGCAGCCTTTTCAAGCACTACCAAGAAATGGTACTCATGATGAAACTTGTTTGGATCAGTGACAATCTAGGTCAACCCTAAGGTTCTCATAAGACTTTATCTAACCTTGAAAAATCAGCTAGCGTAGCCATAAGAGTAGACTATCTTTGTCTCATAACCGTAGCTAAGTTTTGAAATGGATTTAGCATATTCTTAGAAACCACGCAAATAAAAATAACTCAGAAAATACCAAAAACATTTCAGATTGGTAGTAAAACACTTACTCTTCCATTTCATTTACCTTTTGGTTGTGTTTTACCTCATACTCTTAGACAGAGTCTGGAAAGGGCCAGGTAGCCTCCGGATCTCATCCTATTTTAGACGTGACATATCTGGTAAATGCCCTCCCAGTCAATCTCTGGTTAGAGTTTGTTGTGTTTCGGGATATCCTTGAAAAAGGATGTTTCACAAGCACTGTGGTGGACAGTGTATCTCTTTGAAAACACTCTAAAATTTCCACCTGGCGACTCCACAATCCTGAACAGACCTTAAGACTCCACTAGGAAGAACCCTTATCATTATAATATCTTTAAAACTCAGTTAGAGGGTTGTAGGATTAAAATTGTGAAAGCAGATTAGTTGACCTCTTAAAGATTGTCATACTTGGTTAAACTTTTCTTGTTTTTTTTGGGTCTAAAACACAACATAGTGGCTCCTAGAAAGATTCACACTAGAGCCCACCCTGACCATGATCCACCTGAGATAGTTGATAACCCAGAAAGAATCCTTAGGAAGTCTCCTAAGATACGATCTTCAACTATTTTCAGATCACCCAAAAGAGCTAATTCAGTCCCTTAAAATCTTTCAGCTCTACAACAATCACAAGTTGACTTAGTTAATCCTTTTAGGACTAGGTCATTTGGTGATTTAGATCAGCTAGATTCTGAGTCTTCACTTTCATCTCTTGAAACAAGTGAACATCTTGGGAATAGAGAAACAACACCTCCTGATTTACATTTTCTTTATAATCTAGCTGTCTCTCATCCAAGGTCAGCTTAGCAATCTACTGAAGTCCCATCCACTTCTTTTCATCCTTCATCCATTGCTCAAACCACTTCACTTCAAACCACACCCCCTCTGGTCAATCCACCTCCACCACATATCATGGCAGCATAGTATGCTCCCTTAGTCCTTCCTGTACCATTAGTCAATCTTCCACAGGACTATCAGTCCAAAATTCCATTATATGATGCTAGCAATGCTACAACAGCATCACAACATGTGGACAAGATGAATGACTACTTTGACAGAAATGAAATTTATGATGATTCTGTCAAACTCAGATTGTTT
Organism: Pinus albicaulis; assembly: GCA_034641835.2. Lineage (NCBI taxonomy): Eukaryota > Viridiplantae > Streptophyta > Pinopsida > Pinales > Pinaceae > Pinus > Pinus albicaulis. The sequence continues at coordinate 77,639,804 of CM076581.1, read as the reverse complement.
GCTCAGAGTTTAAGGGGAGAAGTAAGAAAATGGTTTAAAGCCCTAGCCCCCCACAGTATCAACAATCTCCAAGGCTTCCATCAAACATTCTTAAACAAATGGGAAGTGAGGAAAAATCCTCTCCAAGTTCTTGCTGACTATAACAATCTTCATAGGAACCCAGGGGAAAGTGTACAAGCTTATTGTACCAGATTTAATAGTGTGTATAATGCACTCTCCCCAGAATTAAAACCTCCACAAGGCTTAGCCTTAAACAAGTTTCCTGAAGGGTTTGACGCTGACATGACCTATTCACTCAGAGAGAGAGATTTTTCAACCCTTGAAGACATGCAAAGAGGTTCTCTTTCTGTGGAAGTCAACCTAATGGAGAAGAGAGCAAGGATGAAAGCTGAAAAGAGAGTATATTTTATAGAGGAATCCATACCTACTACCTCAAGCTAAAAGATGGAAAGAATGATGGAAGAAATGATGAAGAAAATGAGCATTCTTGAGAGATCACAAGCAAGTCAAAACCAAACTGCTCCTCAAAACAGAAACCAAAACCAGAATCAGAATATAAGAAGAAACCAGCCTCCAAACAGACCCAGGGAAGATGTTCAACAGATCACTCCTCCCTTTCATCAAAACTATGTGAGTGAGGTTGAGGAAACAGATGAAATGACAGAGGAAGATGATATTAACCTATTTGGGGTAGATGATGATGACTTTGAGGTTCATTATGATAGGAAACAAGGTCTTTACACACCCTATGATGACAAAAGAGATGATGATGAAAATTGTTGTCAAGACATGGAAAATTCCATCACAGAACCTTCAAAAGAATATGAACTCAGAAGTAGATCTAGTCAACAAACCCCCAACACCAAAACCTCTGACAAATCTTCTCAAAACACCACTACAACCAAGCCTAAAACAGTCAAACAAAAGGACAAAACAGTGGCTGTTAATTCTGGTAAAGGTAAAGAGAAAGACACTCAAAATCTTGAAAAACAGAGTGCAAACCTTAGTAGTACTAACACTTCATCTAGTACTCCTTTTTCAACTGTTGTGTCAACTGTATATAAAACAAATCAGCAAGCTGTTGTTGCTGATAGAGTGGCAGTAAACAAGGCTGAAACCAGCACCTTAAAGAATCAAATTCCTTTAAGCCTGGAACAGGAAATCTCAAAGATCAAAATTTATGTCCCTTTGACTGAGTTAGTTGCCCAACATGTATATAGGTCTAAAATTTTGAAGGCTTTGAACATAGAAGAAAATGAGGATACACTCAATCTTAATGACGACCAGCCAGAGCTTATTTTTGGTCCAAAGATTGAAGGTAAGTTTCAAGAAGGACCTGTCCCTCCCTTTTATGTAAGTTTGAATGTTCATGACAAAATTCTACACAACGCTATGCATGACTCAGGCGCTTCTCATAATTTAATGCCAAAGGCTGTAATGGAGAGCCTGGGTCTTGAAATCACCAGACCTTATAAAGATCTTTACTCCTTTGATTCGAGAAGAGTCAAGTGCTTAGGATCAATCAAAGACCTTTGTGTTAACTTAGCCCAGATTCCAGCCAAATTCTTAGTTATGGATGTTGTTGTGGCTGATGTACCCCCAAAGTATGGAATGCTTTTATGGAGATCTTGGGGGGCTAATTTACAGGGGACTATGCAAATGGACATGACCTATGCGACTATCCCTGTTTTCAATCAGACTAGAAGACTTTACAGGGAGTCCCATATGCAATACACAGTTACAAGTCAAGATAGGCCTCAAAACTCCCCTCTGTATTCTATAAGTACAAGCCTTGATTCTTTTATCATGTTTAATGATGAAACCCTCAATGAAAAAATAACTTTAACAGAATTAAGGGCTGAAACGGAGGAAGAAGAGCACCAAACTCAAGTGTCAAAACAATTTACTACATTTAAAAACATGGGCAAACAAGACACCAGTCTTGATTTACAAGTCATAAGTCCATTGCTGTTAAACTTTGACAGCAAAGAAAATATTCCTCAACATATTGAAAAACTTGAGGAATCAAATCATACAGAGGGCATTCACCAAACCGATAAAACTGAAAATGACCCTCTCTGGAGTATGTAGTTTGATGGGTCATGCACTAGAACAAATGCTGGTGCAGGTGTCTGGATTACTAACACTGAAAGCAAGCACACAAAATGCATTTCTTGCAAATTAAAATTTCAGTGTTCAAACAACATAGCGGAGTACGAATCCCTGCTCTTAGGCTTACATTTGCTGAAAAAGTTAGGAGCTAAGAAAGTAACTGTGTATGGGGATTCTGAGTTAATAATTAGGCAAGTCAATGGGGAGTATAATGCAAATCATCCCAGACTTAGGGCCTATCGAAATGATGTCATGGATCTTTTGAAAACATTTCAGGAGTCCAAACTGAGTTTTGTCCCGAGAAAAAGAAATCTTATAGCCCACAATGTAGCCTCTGCAGCTAGGACATGTCTAACGCCATATGATACCGAAGATGGCTCAACTCAGATAAAATTTAGACCAGCTGTACCTGATAATAAAAAATATTGGCAGGTGTTTGATGGAGATAAACAAATAGAAGACTTCCTGCAATTCAGAAATGAATTTGAACCGCATAGTTCAGATTCAGATTATGATACAGACTGCAGTGAAGAAAATTTTCTTGGTGAAGAAGAACCTTCTCCTGAGCTTGTCACTATTAACCTTCAGACTTGCAAACTTAGAAACGAAACAGAATTGAGTGCAGAATCAGAAACAGAGGAATTAGAAACTCTGCATTCTAAAAATGAAAGTTTGCCAAGTGGTCTAGCACCTTTAGAAGAGTTGTTCGATTTTGATGACGTGGCCAAGAAACCTAAACTGGAACCTGTAGAGACTGAAGTAGAGGAGTGCAACATAGGCAGTCAGGAAAAACTGAAAATGATCAAACTATCCAAAACTTTACTAACTCACATTAAACTCAAATACATAGAGCTGTTCAAAGAATTTTCTGGTGTTTTTGCATGGAGTTACGAAAATCTTAAATCCTATGACACTGAAATAATACAGCACAAAATCCCTCTTAAAGAAAACCAAAAACCATTCAAACAGAAAATGCGCAGAATAAACCCTGTACAGCTACCTTTGGTCAAGAAGGAAATCATGAAGATGTATGATGTTGGTATTATTGTCCCTATTAGATATTCTGAATGGGTATCTAATCTGGTGTCTGTTAGGAAGAAGACTGGAGAAATCAGGCTTTGTATAGATTTTAGAGATTTAAACAAAGCTTCATTGAAAGACAACTACCCTTTACCAAAAATGGATCATATTTTACAAAGGGTGGTAGGGTCTAGAAGAATTTCTTTGCTTGATGGCTATTCAGGGTATAATCAGATCTTAGTTCACCCTGCTGATCAATTAAAGACAACCTTTACTACACCATGGGGCACTTTCATGTATGTGAAAATGCCCTTTGGTATAATGAATGCTGGAGCAACCTTTCTGAGAGCCATGGACATAGCATTCTCAGAAGAATTGGGCTTATTCATCATTATCTATCTTGATGATGTCATGGTGTTTTCAAAAACAGATGAAGAGCATTTACAACATTTAAGAAAATTTTTCGAGAAATGCAGAAGGTTTGGGATATCTTTAAACCCTAAGAAAACACTTTTTGGTCTCCAAGAGGGTAAGCTTCTTGGGCACATTATTTCTGAGGAGGGTATAAAGATAGATCCAAAGAGGATAGATGCCATATTGCAAATCTCTCATCCTTGAAATATCAAAGAGTTGCAGTCTTTCATTGGAAAGATTAACTTTTTGAGAAGGTTCATCCCCAACTTGGCTGAGCTCCTTAGGAATATCACAAACATGTTAAAGAAGGAGCAAGGGGTAAAATGGACCTTGGAATCAAAGACATCCTTTGAGCTGGTGAAACAAGCATTAACCAAAACACCGGTTCTCATAAGTCCTGATTTTTCAAAGGATTTTTATATCTTCTCATTTGCATCAGAACATACCATAGCTGCTGTCCTTTTACAGAAAAATCCACAAGGACAAGAGCAGCCTATTGCATTCTTTAGTAAGGCATTGAGGGATGCCCCATTGAATTATAACATTATGGAAAAACAAGCTTTTTCTTTGGTTAAAGCTTTGAAAGACTTCAGAGTGTACATCCTTCACTCACACATCATTGCCTTTGTCCCAAATTCAGTGATTAAAGATATTCTGACACAGGACCCAGATGGTAAGAGAGGTAAGTGGATTGTTTTTATTCTTGAATATGATTTAGAGATAAAACCCACTAAGCTCATCAAAGGCCAAGGTCTAGCTAGATTAATGGCTGAGTCAAATTGTGAAGTTCTTGATATTCATACGATTAATGCTTTAGATGATCAAGAGGAAATCTTGACACCCATTGTTGAAATTCATGAATTCCTCTTGGTATGCTGATATTGTTTATGTTTTTCTTAATTTAAATACACCTCCTGGTTTATCAAAAACAAAGGCAAGGTTCTTGAAGCTAAAAGCAGTAAGCTATTGCATTATAAATAGATGTCTTTATTGGAAAAATGCAAGTGGTATATTGCTTAAATGTTTGCCTGAGTTTGATGCAGAGAAGGTTAAGAAGGAATTCCATGAAGGAGAGTGTGGTGGTCATTTGTATTGGAAGTCAACAGCGAAAAAATTTATGAGGGCTGGTTTCTATTGGCCTACTCTTTTTCCTGATATACACAAGATGACCACTACTTGCCATAAATGCCAACTGTTTGAAGGCAAGAGGAAATTGCTACCCCTTCCACTGCATCCAATCACGGTTGAAGCTCCTTTTCAACAGTGGGGACTTGACTTCATAGGAGAAATCCATCCACCATCTTCTGCCCAGCATAAATGGATCCTTACTACCACAGACTACTTCACTAAATGGATAGAAGCCATTCCTTGTAGACAGGCCAATGATTCAGTTATCATCAAATTCATGGAAACTAACATTCTCTCCAAATTTGGCTGTCCTACCAAATAATCACTGATAATGCAACAACATTTGGATCGAAGAAGATGGTTGAGTTCTGTCATAGATATCGGATATCATTGGGGCATTCCATAGCCTATTACCCTCAAGGTAATGGACTTGCAGAGTCTTCCAACAAAAGCTTGGTGAACATAATCAAGAAACTGTTGGAGGACAATAAAAAGTCTTGGAACACGAAACTGGTCCATGCACTTTGGGCTGACAGATTAACTTTGAAGAAATCTATTGGTATGACACCTTTCCAGCTTGTGTATGGTACAGATGCAATTTTTCCAAATAGCCTTGGTGTACCAGTTATGAAGTTGATTCAAGAGTTGCAGACTGAAGAAAATGACATGATCAGAAGAATAAATCAGACCATTCATCTTCAGCAGACTAGAGAGGAAGTGTATAACAAAGCATTACAGAAACAGGACAGCATCAAAAAGCTTTTTGACAGAAGAACAAAGGCCATCAATTTCAAGATTGGGGACAAAGTTTTAAAGTGGGACTCAAGGAGGGAAGAAAAGGGAAAACATGGAAAATTTGACAACCTATGGTTTGGCCCTTACTCTATTCATTCAGTTGCTGGTAATAATGCTTTTTTCTTACAGGAACTGGATGGAACAAAATTGTTTGGGGATCCTGTCAATGGCAGGATGCTTAAACATTACTTCTCTTGATCCATTTTATGTTTTGAAGCCTTTTTTATCTTTTTCCATTATGAATATTCCATCCACCATTGCATTCAAAGTTATAAAAAATCAAAAAATACAAAAAACAAAGAAAAGAAGAAAAGAGGGCAGAAATGAAAACAATAAAGGCAAAGCCCCATGCCAAAAAAGAGAAATAAATCTGAAAGTGTGCAAGCTCAAATGCCACTCCTCAAAAACACACTCCTTGTTAGTCAAACTGTTTAATATTGACTAATTAGCTTTAAATTTTTCTGCTGATAGGATAGTGAATTTGATTTGCCAAACTGTTCAATCTTGGCTTATGAGTAGATAGATTAGGATAGAAATTGAAGGTTCAAATAAACTCAAAATCTGAACCAAAGTTTCCAAAGGGAGATGACTCAAACTGTTTTATTTTGAGTCTCAAGAGATGAGATCTGGTTCTAATCAGCCTAAAACTTGAACCAGAAGAAAAGCAAAGACAACTCAAAAGCAAAGAAAAAACAGGGCTATGAAGAAAAGAGAAGGCCATGATGAGAGACTTTCAGATCTCAAACCTTCCATTTTGATTTTAAAAAATTTTCTGCAAATAATAATCTATGTGCAGCTTGTTTTTGTGCCATAGATCACAGCAAGTCAAACAACTTAATCTTGGCTTGACTGTTTTTAAATTTCTGTTGTAGAATTTAGAAAATGGAAGTCTGTTGGACAGTTTAATCCCAACAGACAGTAGATTAGGTAGAGAATAATCTGAGCTCAACTGTTTAATCTGAGTTCAAGGAGAAATGAGTAGAATTGGATTATTTTTTATGCTTTCAAAAGAATAAAATGTTGTGAAAAGAGTTTTCCAATCCAAGTGCACTCTGATGAAGAAGAAATGTTAGATCAGTAGGATTGGGTAGGTAGAGAGTTGTATTGATGAGGTCCATTATTTTTTCATGACTGATACTATTTTTCAGAGAAAATCAAGATCATCCAGCAAAATAAGAGCAATCTAAAAGATCAAGCACAAGTCAGCCTCCCAAAGAAATCAAAGTCTGAATTCTTGATGCCTTCAAGAAGGCACCATCCCCAAGTGGAGCCACTGTTAGCCACCTGTAAAAATTTGATTATACCAAAGGTGGCTAAATATGTTTTGAGCCTTCAAGGAAAAATTTCCTCTATTAAAAACTGTTGGCTCTTGAAGACTCTTGAAGGCCTCATGCCTCTATCCAGTTTCCCATACTGCTGTTTACATCCTAAAAACCTTTGAAATCCTATAAAAATCCAAAGTCAAATACTACTCCAGACCCCTTTTTTCCCCTTCTTTCTCTTCAAAACTAACCTCCTCTTCTATCCCTCCATTCCTCATGAAAATCCCTCATTTCCATGTTTATGCTATTTCCCCTCATAAAAATCCATTTTATCAGGTTAAAAACCCACTTTTTAACCTTACCGAAACATTTAATTCCTTCAAAAAACATTCAAAAACCATAGAAAACACATGTTTTCTATGTTCTGGGCTTAAGCCCCCTCGGGCTAAGCTGGCTAAGCCTCTAACCATTTTTTCATCCATACACCCGAGCGCCAGAACCAAATGCTAAACCCGTCAGGTGCTTATCCTTTTAAATTAAAATTTCTTCGCCAAACCATTAAAAACCTTTGTAAATTCATGTTTTTGGGTTTTTAATTTATTTCCAAAGTTTTCCGCCGTGTAAATTGTGGAGCAAATATTGACCGTCGATCTACTTCGCAGATCGGACGGTGCGGAGTGCGCCATTCCTGTGGACCCCCCCCATCCGTGTGCTGTTTTCCAAACCCGCCTGGTATCCTTCGCACCGCCTTCGGGCCAAAAGCTGTTTCCGTCCATTAGCCAGCAATTCCATACGACGGTTGACGCGTGTCCCTTGTACGATTCAAAAACCACCGTGCAACCGTCGTCCATCGCGCGTTAAAGATCGGACCAGGATGCCCAGCGAAATAAATCTCCGCCGTCCGATCTAGGCCCCCTCATCCAACGGCCATCGCTCTTCAAAAGTATCCGATGGTTAACCAAAGTGCCCGCGCGATAAACAGGCCCTCGTACCGCAGCAGATCAATCCCCACCGTCAATCTGATCTGCAGATCAACGGCCCATATTTCGTCACCCGATCCCATTGCCCACTCAACAATTCCCCGCCGCTGACTTTCCATTGCCCGCTCCCGACCGTCGATAATGCATGATCAACGGCTCTGATCTGATCCTCCTTCCCCCATGCTTTTTCGACCATTCTGAGATTAAATCCTGATCGTTGGATGATGCCATCCAACGGTCCTGCTTCCTCCGCACATCCTCCGATGCAGATTGACCTATAAACGCAGGATTTTGTAACATTCGTTTGTTTTTTGCAGATTTTAATGTTTTTTCACTTAAATGAAGAAATTTCGTCGGCCAAGGATGATGATCCTCCGGCCTTCTAATACATCAGGGAAGTCATCTGCAGGGTAAATTACATGTTTCATCGATGTTTTCTCAGGCATTGATGCCTTATAAACCCTGCGCAGCCCGGCACGACAGCAAGAAAACCATGAAACAGGCACAGTTAAAGATTATCAATGTCGAAGACCAAGTTGAACCAGAATAGAGAATTAATGGATAGATCAGCGGGGATTATGGCTAAGACAGTTATCAAAAGCCTAATCCCCAATCTAAAACATAGTTTAAAAGGAAAACCTAAAGTGTTTTATCAAGAAAACCCTTCACTGCCACAAATGGAGGCAAATTGATTCCTCCCAGTGACTAAAGCGCCACCTGTGCCTCAAAGTATTCAATCAGGAATAGAAGTTATTGCTCGGGATCAAACATCTGCCTCACAGCACAACCAAAGGGTAAATCTTGCCAGGAATTTAATGACGGAATGTTGGCAGAGTAACCCTAGCATCGCACATAGCCTCAAAGGTCAACAAAAGCTCCCACTGAGCTTGATTCATAAGTGTAAACCAATTAATATAGTGAAACACCTGTACAGTTTCTTCATTGAGCCTCCCAAGGGCCAAGAAAACATTAACTCTGTATTAATTATATTAAATATCATTAATCAGATCTCACCTCCTCATCCTTCTATATATACTTCAGTAGAAGATGAATGAGGGGTTGGTTGTTGATGTAATTGCTGAAGCATTGTAATGTAATTGAGCTGAAGACTCCTAATTGTAAATAGTGATTCACTGGCTCTTGGAGCTCTGCTTGTAACAGATAAGTTAGGTTGTGAAGGAAAGATGAATTAAAACACTGGACTTGAATATTGTAACTGGTTTGGAGCATCAATACAAGCTGATTTATGGGATCCTGGTCTATGTTGATGGTGATGTTATTCTCATTGTAACTTGTTATTTTACTCTTGTTTTCATTTTGTTTCATTTTCTTCTGTAAAGAACAGTTTAAACAATGTTAGGACCTACTGTATATCAGTACCCTTCTCTGGCTGAGAAATATTTATTTAAATGTTTTCTTTCAACTGTGTTATTCGGAAATGATTTAATTCAGTTTAAGCATAGGAATTATGGCGTTCCCTCGTCTTATTGTCTTAGCTGAATATTATTTTTGAATGTTACTTTCAGTATATGTTGTGTGAAGATGAACTGAGGAAGATATGGTGAGCCCTGGTCCCAGTCTTGTTTTCGTAACTGTTTGATTGTTTCCCTTAGAATGTGTTAAAAGCTGGATAGTTTCAACGTACTTACCATATCTTAGGCCATTTTGTGTTGTCTCTGTGATTTTCTTGGAAGTAGCCAAGTAAAGAAGAGCTAGGAGAGGATTTGTGGTGAACCCGTCCTGCTAGTCTCTACTCCAAAGGTTGCCTTTAAGTTTCCCTCAGTTTTTTGTATGTTTTCTATTGGAAGTGTATCAAAGGCTAGATAGTTTCAAAGTACTTACCAGATCCTAGTTTTCTTTCATGTCTTTCTTAAGTGCCTGGTCAAAGGCTGGCTAGTTTCAAAGTACTTACCAGATCCTGGGCTGCTCTTTTTTCTGCATCTGTTTATTTCCCCTTCTTGATGTATCATTCCATTCCATAAATCAAAACCTTAAAGAGATCCTTAGACATAGATGACTTGCCCCATGGACCACTCTTGCCTCTTGCTATTCCAATTAAATCCTCCTATGAATCCATAGCCCAATGGACTAAAAACCTACCCTCATCTTTCTTCTTGATCAAAACTTACTCTTTTGCTTGCAACTTCTCACTTTTGAACCTCTTTACCTTTGGGACTTTTCACCTCTAACAGAAATCATGTTCAACCATCCAAAAACAAAAAAAACCCTTGGACTTCATAACTAGCCTAATATCATTATCCCAAACTTCAAAGACAAATCCATCTTTGTACATATTGGAGAGATCCCTCTCCGTATTCAGGAGGGCTAGATCCTAGAATCCCAAAGTTGGTTGAAACGATGTTGTTTCTGTAATTGGACTCTGCCAATCTTGCTAATACCCGATAGTTACTGTCACTGAGACTTTATAATACATCACAATTTATTAAAATTTATTAAAATTAAGCAGGTCACCGTGGCATCCCCCGACCCATGCCGTCTGTCTAGACGACAGCAAGGTCTACCTCCTCTAACTATTGAGGAAGAACTAAGCCTTGGTGAACCCGTGCCTTCTATGGAAGAGTAGTCTCAACTAACTAATCTTGATTATCACATAGCCTCATATCATCCGGAATTTCCGGAGGACCCTTTCACTAAAGGGGTGGTACCTCATTACAATCCTCTGCTCACTGATCCATTGGGTCCTGTGATAATTCAGATTCCACCACGCCAAGATATGTCTTCGGCCGCACCAACATCCATTTCACCACCGGCATCCACAAGGTCGATGCCAATGGAAACCATCCCAGGTTTGCCACCATCCTCCCCGTCGGTGGTCAGTTCTATGCCATCACTGGGTAACCCCAGTAGTCAACATATACCTACTCCCAACACTACGGTCATCACAACTATCAGTAGCTTGCCGAATCCTTCGGCATCTACTCCTACCGTGACCACGTCGGGACCCACGGTAGCTCCTCCCACGAGTATGACTACTTCGGTACCTTTTAGCAACCCTTTCGATTGGAACCCTCTGCTGAGTTCAAACCCCTTAGCCTCTATGCCAGGGGGTAGTGTCACCAGCATGCAGGTACCAGGGAACATTTCACTTCCTCTGCAATCTTTAGGACAAATAGGACAACCCATTGTTAATAATCTCCCCTTAAGTGGTTCAAATATAGGTGTAGGGTCTATGTCGTTTCCAAACTATGCAAGTAGTAGCATGCCTCTGGGAAACTCTATTGCATCCATTTGGACTAACCAACCCCAACCTCCATCTGGAATGGGAGGGCACTTTTATACTGGGGGCAACCAACAGTTCGCCCCACAATACAACATGCCCTATGGACAGCAACATTATGTCCCTACTCCTCCGCCTATAGGAAGTTTTTACCAAAGTCCTACTTATCCTTCTGGTAACACATTGATGGGTGGACCCTATGGTCTAAATAGTCAGCCCATACTGCCTTGGTTAGATTCGGGGGCAAATCCACAATTGCCATTCTTGGCAGCTTTGGACGTCCCCGATATCCATAAACTGACTAACGATCCCATCAATCACAACCCGCTTTGGCCTCCAGTACCACATAAGATTCCTTCCGACATCCCGAAGTTCGACGGGAAACAAGGGGACGACCCAGCCGCACACATCACTACCTTTCACCTATGGTCTATATCCAATTCCATGGTAGATGATAGTGTACAACTTTGACTGTTTCCCTGCACACTTACAAGCGATGTTGCCAAGTGGTACATTGAATTACCACGCGCCACCATCAATACGTTGGTGCTTTAGCAATGGAGTTTCTAAAGAACTTCCAACTTCCAACTAGATTTGAAACCGGAATGGAACTATTAACCTCACTCCGCCAAGAGAACGCCACCCACATCTCCGATCACTTTCATGAATGGAGACGTAGGAGGAGGCTAGTCAAAGCACCAATTCCGGATCATCTCTTAGCCAATTGGTTTTGCAAGTCTCTCTTATCCCACATAGCTAAAGACATTGGCCTCTCTAGTGCGGTTACAGAAGATCAATGCATCCGTCGTGCCCAGCATTTATATTTAATCTATTCACAATTTGGCACGCTGTATGACTTTCTCCCCCATGCCCCTGGCAACCCAAATCCTCCAACTACTCAGAAAACCGAGGCTCATTCCGATGGTCTCGTTGGCACGATCTCTGGCGTAGCCACAAATTAGTCTCGGGGGCAAGCCTCCCAGCCATCTTTGGCTACCACCGCCCCTCACCAAATGACTACTCTTCCCACCGCTGAGGTAAATTCGGTGCAAACCTCACAAAAACCTAGCGGGAAAAATAAGAAGAACAAGAAAAAGTCATCTTCTTCGGAAGAGTAGTCAGATAATCAAAATAACACTAATCAGAAAAATTCTGCCAAAAATGACAAAGGGAAGGATAAACCCATGAAATTTCCTTGCAAAATCTGTGCGGAGGACCACTTGACATACAAATGTCCTCGGCTGCAGGAATGCACCGATTTTATTGCCAACAAGGATTCTGGGCAAACACCTGACGTTCCTCATAATCCTTTCCCTAATCAACAACAGCAACATCAACACATGGTTGACAATCTGCCACAACCCCATCAACAGGGCAATGGTGGTTCATATCCTTCCGGCGAAGGACCATCTACCATTTATGGCATTGAGAGTGTTGACCTTCAAACTCGAGCTAAGCTTTATGGAAACCCTACCATAGATGCTCAAGAACCTGGTACTAGTTCAAATCCACCGCCGCCAAACGATTTTCATATCGAACGACCTACTGCTGACCCCGTGATTCATCCCCCCAAAGGGACACTTCGACGCACGACTCATAACACCTCTGCACGTGCAGCCCAAAACTACAACATTATAGAATATTTGGCGCAGGCACCATCAGCTATGTCTGCTCTCGAAGTATTACAAACCTGTCCAGCACAAAGGAAAGCCTTGCTTTCAGCCATTGGTGGAATAGACCCCCAGGATACCATGCTAGCTATCTTTGATATGGAAAAGGCTAAACCTCGCCTCTCACACCAACTCGCATTCCAGATGCAGGTTGTGTCGAAAGGGAGACCAATCCATCGCACTATCATAGACAAAGGTGCTTCGACCTGCGTTATGTCATAAGCTTACTGGCTCAATTTAGGTTCTCCCACCCTCACCCCGCCATCGAATTCCCTCAAAGCTTTCAATGGCCACACTTTCCTCCCAAAAGGTTACCTTGCTAGATTTCCCATCACTCTGAGTGGGAAAATGGTAAACGTGGACGTTGAAGTCGTAGAGCACCATCTAGACTATAATCTATTGCTTGGTCACAGTTGGTCTTATGCCATGACTGCCATTGTGTCTTCGGTCTTCCGACTCATCCTATTTCCATTGGATGGGAAAATAGTCACAGTGGACCAGCTATCCTTCTGCACCCCTGATTATGCCACGTTACCAAGTAGCACTGTACCCCTAATAGGAGGCTTTCCTGACTCTTACGTCAGTATCGGTACCGGTCTTCTGAAGGCATCTTCCCTACTGGGTTGTTTTCCTCTCCTACCACCACAAATCCCAAACACGGTTGCAATGATATCCACCACTTTAGATGGCTCTATCGACCCATGGATCATTCCAGAACCTTTAGACATTGATTCCTACGGAGATCAGATGCCGCTCTCACTAGCCGAGTTGGCTTACCAAGCCATCCAAACCACATCTGAACCCTCCACTGCTATGGTTTCGACCGAAGGTACAAACCTCCCTCCCATCACTGTTCTCTCTTAGGATTTCCTCAATGAAGTCTTGCCCACAGACGAAGCTATTCAAGAGATCATGTCTCTAGAAGAATGACCTTGGGGAGAGTTTCACCATCGCGCTTCAATGATTGACACGGAGGTGATAAAAACTGAAATCCCGTCTCTTGACCCCCCTGAGATGGTTCCCTCCGCTTACACAACTGTCCAAACTATCGAGTCATAAGGGAACATGGGTAATCTTTCTAAGACAATGCTCATTGATATCTCGTTCAAAACGGGTATCGTGGAAAATATTCAGATTGGAGCCGATTGCAATCCAGAGTAAATTGCATGCTTCACATCCCTTTTTAAGGAATTCCGCGATGTGTTTGCTTGGTCTTATGACAAAATGCCCGGCATAGACCCTTCTATTGTCAAGCACGAAATCAAGATTTATGATAATGCCAAACCTGTTCGGCAACGTCTCAGACCTGTCCACCTGCGCAAAGCAGCCGCCATCAAGATTGAAGTAGAAAAACTTTTGAACGCTGGTTTCATCTATCCCGTTCCTTTAACGGAATGGGTTTCCAATCCGGTTCCCGTTGATAAAAAACAAGGCACCATTCGAGTTTGCGTCGATTATCGCGATCTGAACGATGCTTGTCCTAAAGACAATTATCCTACGCCGTTCATTGATCAAATTCTCAACGATTGTGCCATATGCGAATCTTTTTCCTTCATGGATGGATTCTCGGGCTATAACCAGATTGCGATAAAAAAAGATGACCAGCATAAAACTGCTTTCATCTGTCCTTGGGGCACTTTTGTGTATCGAAAACTCCCATTCGGTCTGAAGAATGCTGGAGCAACTTTTCAGCGGGCTATGGACTATGCTTTTCATGACATTCGACATATTGTACAGGCTTACTTGGATGACCTTCCTGCCCATTCCAAGAAGCAACGGGATCACCTTACTCATTTAAGAGAAATTTTTGCTAGGTGCAGATTCTACAATATACATTTGAATCCTCATAAATGCGTATTTAGGGTCGAGTCAGGAAGTCTGTTAGGTTTCATTGTCTCCAAGCACGGGATTAGGGTTGATCCCGATAAGGTTAAGGCGATTGTTGAATTGCCGGCACCACAATCCATCCTTCAACTCCAAAGTTTGCAAGGGAAGGCAAATTTTTTGCGTCGTTTCATCATTAACTATGTCGAGATGACGAAAGGATTCATGCGATTATTGAATAAATGAACACTATACTTGTGGGATGACCAAGCTCAATGATCATTTTATACTTTAAAACATGCACTTGTTTCAGCCCCACTCCTTAGTGCCCCCGATTACTCACCCGACTTTCTCCTCTACCTAGCAGCCTCACCATCCTCACTTGGAATGGTTTTGGTTCAAGTACATGATGACGACAGTGAACATGTGATATACTATTTTTCCAAAGGTCTAATCGGACCTGAATTACGTTATTCACATGTGAAGAAACTTTCTCTGGCGGTAGTTTTTTCCATCACCCGACTCCGACACTATATATTGCTGCGACAGACTATGGTCATTGCTTTGGAGAACCCCATGTGACATATCTTGTCTAGAAAAATTATTGGAGGAAAATATTCCAAATGGATCGTAATCCTCCAGCAATTTGATTTGGTTTTCATGGCTGCCAAAGCAAAGAAATCCCTCGTCTTCGCCGAATTATTATCGGATCTTCCCAGAATTGACCCAGCAGAAGTAGCTCATGATCCATTTCCTGATGAATCTGTGTACTTGGTCGATTCTTCGGACCCATGGTATGGAGACATTTTGGTCTACCTACAAACCCAACATTTCCGCCCAACTCTCACGTCCGACGACCGTCGTCGTATCCGCCTCCAAGCAAAGCACTACCTCGTGCTAAACGATACACTATATCGCCGTGGTGTTGATACCATTTTCCGACGTTGTCTCACTTTCGATGAGGCGGAACGTGTTTTGAATGACTGCCACGCAGGGGCATGTGGTGGTCATCCTTCGGGCATAGCTACTGCCCAAAAAATCTTGCGCACAGGTTACTATTGGCCCACTTTGTTTAAAGACTGTATTGAAGCAGTCCAGAAGTGCCATCCATGTCAAATTTTCACAAAGAAAATGTGCGCTCATCCTGCCCCCCTTCACCCGGTTATCTCCATTGGTCCTTTCACTAAATGGGGAATTGACTTCGTCACGTACAATCCCACTTCGGAAAATGGACACAACTACATCGTGGTTGCGGTCGACTATTTTACGAAATGGGCAGAAGCCCTTCCCACTTTCAAGGCTGATGGCGAAACCGCCGCTCTCTTCCTGTTTAATCAGGTAATCTGTCGGTTTGGCGTACCCCTATCGATTGTCATAGATCATGGATCTCACTTTCAGAATCATATGATGACCGAATTAACATCCATGCTAGGTTTCCGTCAAGATCATTGTTCGTCTTATTACCCTCAAGCTAATGGTCAAGTCAAAGCCGTGAATGGCGTCCTCCAAAACATGATTCGGCGATTGGTCGGAAGCCATAAAGCCACTTGGCATTGGAATTTGTATTCCGCGTTATGGGCATACCGAACGTCAGTCAAAACTGCCACAGGCTTCACACCTTTCCAACTTGCTTTCGGCCTAGAGGCAGTGCTTCCAATCGAGTGCGAAATTCCATCACTCAAACTTGTCGTTGAACTCTTTCCCGGCACCACCACCACAGAAGAGTGCTTTCTCTCACTCAATCATTTGGAAGAAACTCGTCGGGATGCTACACTAGCACTCGAAGCTCACCAGCGCCGAGTCAAGGCTCAATACGACAAATCTGTCAAGCCTCATTCTTTCCAAGAGGGCGATCTAGTTCTACTTTATGATAAAAAACACGACCTCTTGGGGGCAGGAACACTCCAACCATTATGGCTTGGTCCTTACATCGTCACTAAAACCCTCTCAAAGGGAGCTTACAAACTTCAGGACTGTAATGGAATTCCACTCGTAGAGCCCCGCAATGGGCTCTACTTAAAGAAGTATTTTTCCTAGTTCTGCACTAGGCATATGCTTTGTAATTTTATGTATATAAGTTTTGCTTATTATTTTGATGTCTTCTGGATTGTGTCTTGGTTTTCAAGGTTTTTTTCTCATGTATAATCTTTTTCTTTCACACAGATGTCGTCACTCCCCTTAACATACGTCGGATATGCAGACGGTGCTAGTCATCACACTAGATGCATTGCTTCAGCTGCTTGGGTTCTCTACACTCCTGAGTCAGACCTCCTTGGTTCTGGGGGATTTTTCCTAGGTAGCACTACCAATAATGTTGCCAAGTACATGTCAGTGATCCAACTCCTCATGGAAGCGGCATCTCATGACATCTCCAATTTAGTGGTCAGGTTAGATTCCCAAATCATCATTATGCAGTTAAACAATCATTATCGTGTCCGCCATCCTGTGTTGTTACGTTACTTTTTAAGGGTAAGACTTCTAGAACGTCATTTTCAAACAATTACCTTTGAGCACGTTCCTAGAGAATTTAATGCATTAGCTGATTCTTTGGCAAATTATGTGTTAGATTGGCATTTGTCACATTTACTATAAAAGATTCACTCATGAGTACATATATTTTTATAGATCATTAAAAACACATAAAAATTTAAAAACAAAAAATCACCAAAAATAAAAATAAAAATATATATATATATATATAGGTCATGTCCAGTACATTGTAACATCAAAAAAATCTTCCAAAACTTGGGTGTTTTACAAAAAATTGGCTATACTAAGCCGCGCTCTGACACTAATACATTCGCTCCGCCAGCTAGGCTTGATGCTCATGGTAGCATACAACTTCTCTAGCTATCCTCCTCAGAGGCACTAGGTATCTCTCCGACACACCTACAGTATGCCGCTGCAGACGAACTGGAACCTCCCGCATAGGAAGGGGTGGTATACCCATACCCAGACCCTCCAGGTTTCTGGAGAGTTCATGTAAAACTTGGGCATCATCATCGTTGCCAGCTTCCGCATCCTCTACTGGTGCACCGGCCCTGAGTAGCTGCAGTCCTCGCCGTGCATAGCGAGGGGCCCCAACTGGCCGGACAGGTGCCACATCTATGTCAAGCAAACAAAAGCTTCATGTCAAAACATAATTTTCACCCTATCTCAACAAAAAAAAAAATTGCATAAACATTCAAAAGATAAAAAACAAAGTACTTCTTTGGAAATTCATTGATCATCTCTTTCTTACCATCGAGTCCCCACTGGGTACCAGGAGGCAGGACTAACTCTAGATTGCCTGTGAAGTTCATCCCTGCATAGGGATAATCCTCAATCATGATTATCTGGGAGTCTAGCCAATCAAAAAATCCATCATCAAAGCAGTGACGAACGGGACCCTCTCCAGTCCGCGGAAGCAAAGCTGCCCATCGAGCCTGCCTCAGCTCACGTGGGCCTAATGGCACTGTAGCGATCCTGGGCCTCATCAATGGTATCTACTTTAGTAAGAAAGAAACAACCAGTGTACTGTACCCAAACTCTCTCTGGGTACGGGTCTTACATGCGGTAAGTTTTGCTCGCACCCGACAGACAACCCCGTCACACCAGTCGAAAACCTGAGGTTGCATACAGTCCAGGGCTACGAGCATCTGGGCCTTAGTGGCCACGTGCTGACTCTTGGCGCTTTCCAAGCGAACAATCATCCATAAGATAGACCTCAATGGTCTCAAGGTCACCTGTGCGATCGGTATCTGGTTGCTCACAGCCTGAGAGTCACGTATGCAATGTGCACGAATCAGATCAGTAGTGGAATTTGGGTCAGCTCTGGACCCCGTCAAGTTGGGCCTCGCCCCACGACATGATAGGCCGGTCAAAAAGTACACATCATCCTTTTCGATGGAGAGCTCATTTCCCCCAAATCCGAAAGACATGGTGGCGTTCGTCCCACTGCTAGATTAACCACCTCAAGAGGTCCTCTTGGCCCCTCATCAGTTCTAAGCGGGCATATTTTAGCAATCCACACCTGCAGAGAGCCATCAAGCTTGCAGCATCCGTCACCATCTCTCATTCTTCCCGTTCATGTTCTCTCTCTCACCAGATACTCATGTTTAAACAGCTGAATACCTGCACAAACAATATTTCCAACCGATCAAAACTTGCCTGGACCATTTCAAAACAGTAGAAATCGAGTTGCTAAAAAACACTGTGCGCTTAACGCTGGCCCTAGTGAAAAACATAGCGTGCTAACACGTTAATCCTCACGAGTTATGCGTTTAACATGTCTATAACACTAATGGCCCGCGTTAGGCGCAAGTATTTTTTTAGGGCCTCGGAAATCTGCCATTTTGAACCAGCAAAAAGTAACAAAAAGATAATTAAATGCTAGCAGGAGGTTCTAGCTCTTACCTGGATCTTGCGGGAAGGAAAACCGTTGCCCGGATTGACCATAATCGTCAGCTGAAGTTTTCACCCCTTTCACCCCAGAGCTTCTTCACAACACTTCACACAGTGAAAATGAAGGCCTTCTGACCTTTTTATAGCCATTTTTGGGGCACGACTCTCTTAAGCTAGTCAGCAAAGTCGTGAATTCTTGCTACGCATGTGTCGCAACTTTTGAGATTTGGTACTGATGTTCCGATGAGCGACCAAGATTTATATGCAAACATACTCATGTGACATCGAGCATTCTTTTTACGGTATTTTTCTTGCTCGTTAATCTGAAAAACCTCGAGTTCCCTTCTTTGGACTCGTTAAACTTATACGAAGTTGACATCGAGCGTTCTTTTTGTATGGTCTTTTTCTTGCTTGTTAATCCGAAAAACCTAGAGTTTTCTCCTTCAGACTCATTAAAATCATGAAGAAGCACTGAGTTTTCTTTTTAGGAATCTTTTTCTCGCACATAAAACTGAAAAAACCCCGAGTTTCCTTTGTCAGGCTTGTTAAAATACCACGACAGAAATGATGGAGCCATTCTTTTCTCTTTTTCAAAGCTCTTTAAACTGAAAAAGTAACCGAGTTTTCTCTGCGTGACTCGTTAAAATTTCACGGAGGTAATCGAGCTTTCTCCGCGAGACTCGTTAAAATTTCACGGAGGGCACCGAGTTTTTCTTTGTTGGACTCGTTAAAATTTCACAAAGAATACTGAGTTCACTCTGTCTCCTTGTACTCATAACAAAATGAGGTAGACGTCTATTGAACATAGATTTCTCACTTTTCCGGTTTCAATGGACTAACTTACGGAAAATGAACTATTTCGGGCTTACTATTATCCCTTTGCTGTGCCCGGTTATCAAGACATGACAAAGGTACCCCAATGGAGTTGTCTTTTCTGACATTTTTCAGACTCTCTAAACATGAAAACTTCACCGAGTTTACTCATCTGGACTCATTAAAACTAATCAGATGGGGCACAGAGTTGTCTTTCTTGACATTTTTCGGACTCTCTAAACATGAAAAATTCACTGAGTTTACTCGTCTAGACTCACTAAACTTAATCAGACGGGGAAAAATTTGGACAAAATGGATACTACCTCTGTTACATTTTCAAAAAGGTCGATTTGGAAGCAAAATTCTTGAACATGGCACTTCCCAGAAAACTCTTTCGCAGTTAGCCGAACCCTACCATCTATGAGTATTAGCCTTCATTTCCCAGTGTCCCTACACCGGTAAAATCCTAACATACTCTTTGGTGTTCATCATGCTTCAGATGCCTAATACCCCGCTAGAGTGCATTCTATTTTTCAAGCAGATCTCGCTATCTACTGCTCCTGTTATCAACCAAACCTCTCATTATGCCAGAAATTATTTGTCGTCCGACGTTCCCATTTACTCTTCATTATCTCAATCATAAACAAAATCATTTTGTTTCCGTTTCGTGTTGACTGATGTAGGATGCCTCAGTTCCTACCTTTCGACAGATCTCTTCCTATCGACTTCAACATCTTATCTAGGAAGTTGATCCAGAAACCCATCAGTACCCGGACACTTGCAGACATCAGTGGCAGGTAGTCTTGTGTTTGATCAGGGGTATTCATCATTGGCTCCTGGTCGAATAATTCTACGATTGTTCGACTTCAACTCATTTTATTCACACTCGCTAGATTGTACTGTGCATCAGGTGATTATCGACTAGTAATCAGGTGATTTCTCACATGTTCAATGACAACTCATTCATTCACATGTTGAGGAATATGCAGTTTAAGTGAATCGGCGGTCAAGACCTTGGGGAAAAGGCTAGATCATTAAAGTTGTGTTTCCTTCCCCAAGTTGCGATATTGTTTATGGAGACAGCTTCTTCAGCCTGATCCTGTTATGACAGACACTTCCACATTGTGCCTATCGGTGGACAGATTCTTCATATCTCTATTCTAGAGAAATCATGTTGTTTAAGCTACTGAGCATGGGATATGCCCGACTCAAGGCAGATACTATATTTTATGACATATGTTGTTGTTTTAGGTTTTCCTCAGTATTTCAATCTCTTTATCTCTACACAAATTATAAAGTATTTCGGCCATCATCTTCGTCTCTGACCTCACACTTTAGGGGGCATCTGTTACAGGTCAAAATACCTCCTCATCAGCTCAGAGGGGAAGACAAATATGGAAGGAGTACAAAGACCTAAAGTAAACCTATTTCTGCCAGGGTAACGCATATCTATAACAACACAAGAGCGTTATAACGCAGCTAATCAGTGAATGGGCCACGTTAGTGGCTAGGGCAACGCTCTGTTTACACTGGAGGGAAGCGTTACCCGTGTTTTAAGTTTGAATTGGGAAAAGCCCGCGGAGAATGATTTGAATCTCTGGCTTTCCCTCACAAGAGAGTCAGTTCGCAAAAGAAACTGCAGAGCACCAGTTCATTATTGGTCATTGCTATAACAAGACTGAACTCCAAAGGAGGCAAAAGCATAGAGATTAAAGAAACATCTAAGTTTTTTCCATTCCAAACTAGTGGAAAGAGAAGGGCAACAATGGCTTTCTCCCTCTCCTATAAGAAGGAGCTGAAGGCTCTTAATTGAAGGTCGAAGGATTGATAAAGGTTTTGGCATACTTGTGGGATAGAGAATAGTGTTATATTGTGAAGGCCAAGAGTCAAAGAGGTTCCTAGAGAGCTTGTTGACTTGTACTTCTTCACTTGAGAGATAAAAGAGATTGGGAGACTGAGGAGGACTTGGTACAACTGACGGTTGTAATCCTCCTTCTTTAAAAATCAATAGAACTGTGTTCGTTTTGTCCATTCAATTCTTAATATTGTCATTATTGTTTGAAAATTTACATAGTATGATATGAATGGCTCAGATGTGTATATTTTAGAAGTTCATTATATATTGACTTGATTGATAGGACATGTGTTATGTTAGAAATTACGCGGGTGCTTTGACTGATTGCAGGACTAATATTTGGAGCTGGTGAAGGACTCTTGCTTCGCTGCCTAGCGCTCTCCAAGGGACTCCAAGATTGTCAAAGAGGTAATTCTTTATTGCATTCTATCAATTTATTTAAAGTTAATATGAACATGCTCATACCATCTTTGTGAACAACACATCTAATCTTACTGTCTGCCTTGGGCACCGGAAAGCCCTGAGAGGGATATTCGAAAACCAACAACCCAAGCAGTTTACCCTATAGCAGATATCACCCCTCCAAATTAAAAATAGTCGTCCACGACATCAATGTCTTATCCATGGAATATTTAATTAAATCCATAAGATTCAAATGGATACGTACCTGGAAACCTACCTGAGGGAAGTGACATTTGACAGAATAATGGTAGAATAACGGTGAAATAACAATGTTGATGGAGTAACAACACCGGCATAGTAACAACATCAAGGAGTAGCAACATCGCAAAGTAGCAACATCCCAGAGTAGTAGCATCCGAGGAGTAACAACATCACGAAGTAGCAGCATTCAGAGTAACAACAACCAAAGAGTAACAACATCATGGAGTAGAAACATCCAAGGAGTAACAACATTATGAGTAGCAGCATCCAGAGTAACAACATCCAGGGAGTAACAACATCCAAGGAGTAACAGCACACAAGGAGTAACAACATCAGAGAGTAGCAACATCCGAGGAGTAACAACATTCCAAGTAACAGTATCACGAAGTGGCAACATATGAGGAGTAACAACATCACTAGTAGCAGCATCCGAAGTTAAAGTACCCAAGGATTAACAAAATCCGATACTTAGAATATTTCTGGGAATAACAGCAGTAGCAGAGTAACAACATCCGAGGAGTAACAAAATCTTATACTTAGGAAGTTTCCAACTCCGCAACATTGCACCTCAATAGTATTTCTTGCAAAAAGAAAACAAGTTAATAGTAACAATATTTATTATTATTATTATTATTATTATTTAGAACAGGGATGAAGAGGAGGAATTCTCTACACTAATAACCTTCAAACCAGATTTCTCGGAGAGATGTTTAATGAAGGAATCCTTAGAGGTTGGATGGTGGTATAGTCTCAGGCGATGCCCATTTGCTATGAAAGAGGCACATGTATCATCAATTTTGATCATTCTAACTGTTCCATTATCAAATACAACATCCACTTTGTAAGGCCCCATCTAGCGAGTGTAAAGCTTTCCTTTAAAATCCTTAAAATGAAGTCATAAAATAATGCCCAATATCCTCTATGAAATACCTTGCTTTTAATAAACTTATCATGCCATTTTGTCCTCTGTTGCTAAATTGCAATAGTCCTCTAGATAGCTATTGTAAAGATTTCATCTAATTCATTGAGCTGATCCAGCCAGTGTTTTTGGGCATTTGACAGGTCCAACCCTACTTCAAGATATGTTCTGCACGTACTGGTCTCAAATTCTATTGGGAACAATGAGGATTTCCCATAAGCCAACTCAAAATTTGAAAACCCAATTGTGTTCCTCCATGTTGTTATGTATGCCCAGAGAGCTTCAGGCAGCTTTTGAGCCCAATCCCGACGATGGTGTGCCACAGTATTTGTTAAGATATTCTCCAATACCTTGTTTGTGCTTTCCACTTGTCCATTCACCTGGGGGTGGTATGGAGATGTCACCCTATTCTTGACCCCATACTTCTGCATAAGCCTCGCTATCATGTGTGACGTGAATTGTTCTCCTCCATCTGAAACAATCTCCCTCGGAGTACCATAACGAGAAAAAATATCATCAAATAGAAAATCTGAAACCACCTGTTCTATTTCTTTTGCAATAGCCTTGGCTTCTACCCATTTAGTCATATAATCCATGTAGACCAAAATGTGAACCTTTTGCTGGGAAGGTGGGTTAAAGGGGCCAACAAAATCGATAGCCCACTTCTCAAAAGGTTCAAGGACTACCTGGGGCTGTAAAGGCATTTCATTGGATCGACCGGGCTGCCACATGCGCTGGAAACTATAACACCTTCGGACATAATCTCGCACATCTTGGAAGATAGAAGGCCAGTAATATCCCATCTGCAACACCTTATGGCCTGTTCTTTTATCTGCAAAATGCCCTCCACAAGGGCCATCATGGGCAGCCTTCAAAACTTCATGGATATCATCCTCAGGTACATAGCGCCGAACCTATTGATCGGCCCCTGTATGAAAAAGGTACCCTGCTATCCAGGAACATCGGGCACTATGATGAATAATTTTTCGTTGTTCCCTATATGAAAAATGAAGGGGCACCTTCCCTATAGAAATATAATTAGAATTATCTGCATATCATGGAGGATTAGTAGAAATTTCAAAAATATGCTCATCCATAAAACTATCTTCTATGGGTGTGCCTTTATCATTATTATCCATTCTGGACAGAAAATCAGCAACTACGCTATCCTTTCTTGGTTTATCTACTATTGTAGTATCAAATTCTTGAAGCAATATCAGCCATCTTGTAATACGACCAGGAGTGATAGGTTTATTCATAAAATACCTTATTGCTGCGTGATTAGTATGTATGAAAGTAGGATACCTGGTGATATAATGTTGGAACTTGTTGATAGCATAGATGACAACCAGGAATTATTTTTCAGTCACCGTGCAATTTAACTCAGCAAGAGTCAAATTCTTGCTGACATAGTAGACTGCATACGGTGTCTTGTGTATTTTTTGTCCTAAGACTGCTCCTACTGCTGTTTGAGAGGCATCAGCATGCATATGAAATGGTAATGCCCAATTAGGTCCTCGAAGGATCGGAGCTTCGCAAACCATCCTTTTGATCTTCACAAAAGTTGCTTCACAGTCCTTTGTCCACAAAAATTCTACATCTTTTGTTAACAATTGAAAAAGTGGATGCGCTATTTTAGAAGAAATTTCTATAAAATGTCTATAATAACCAACGCAACCGATACATTTATGTACCTGTGTGGGTGTCTTAGGTACGGGGAAGTGCAGTATTACCTCTACTTTGGTCAGATCAACTCGAATTCCATCAGTTGAGAGAAAATGTCCAAATACTATTCCTTCTTCCCTCATCATGTGACATTTAACTGTACTTAGAGACACATGGGTCTGTTTACATATTTCGAGTATTTTTTCCAAATTTTCCAATCGTTCTTCAAATGAATTACCATATGGAGTAAAATCATCCATACAGATTTCAACACTGTCATCGACTAAATAGGAAAAATTTCCCATAATTTCCCTCTGGAATGTCGCAGGCGCATTACACAGACGAAACGGGAGAACCCTGTATGCAAAGGTCCCCCATGCGCATGTAAAGGTTGTCTTATATTGGTCTTTTGGGGCTATCTGGATTTGATTATACCCGCTAAACCGATCTAGAAAGGAGAAAAAATTCTTCCCAGCCAGGGTGTCCAGGACTTGGTCAATCAATAGCAAAGGGAAATGGTCTTTTTGAGTTGCTTTGTTTAGTTCCCTATAGTCCATGTAGATCTGCCAATTACCATTCTTTTTGGGAACGATAACCAGCAGGGACACCCATTGGCTGTCCGAGATGGGGTAAATAAATCCTACATCCAGTCATTTCTGAAGTTCTTCCTTGACAATGTTCTTTAGAGAAGGATTCATTCTCCATTGGGGTTGTCTTACAGGATGAAAATCTTCCTTAATGTAAATATGATGAGTACATAAACTAGAAGGAATCCCCTTCATGTAGGTATAATCCCAGGCGAAGGCTTCCTTATGGTTTTGAAGGACTTTTAGGAGCTGCTTTGTCTAGGATTCTGACATATTTGGGTTGATGTTCATTGTCTTTCCTGGTTCAATTTCAATAGGAATACTATCATGGGATGAATTTGCAGGGATGTCCTCAATTTCATATTTTGGTTCAATACTTTCCTGTGTTTTGCAGCTCATGGAAGATTCTAAAATCTGGCGCGTCAAATCAAAAACAGAACAGGGATCATTAATAAAAGTGTTAATGGTATCATCCTCAGTTTCTGTTTTGAATTGAAGGGTCTACCCAATGGTAAGGACCGGTCTAATTTCTTCATTTTCAGGTTCAGATTCTCCCATTGGTAGAGGTTTCGGCTTGGCTAATGGTTTCTCAAATGGACTTGGTTCCGCAGGAGGATAGAGAGTGAGGTTCTTTGTAACCATCCCATTTGATATAACCATATTTCCAAATCAACACCCAATATAGGCATCCGTTGTTGCAAGCCAAGATCTTCCCAAAATCAAGGGATGACCATCGGCTGGGGATCAAGTTTTTAATAAAAGGAGGTCCATAGGATAGTTCCATGAGTCCACCGAAATAGTAACATCTTCTAACTTCCCTATTGGTTTAATTATAGACCTATCTTCCAATTCCAAGATAGTAAAGGTCAGCTTAATGTTTCTAAGACCCAATGCACTCATTGTTTCAGAGGTAATGATGTTTATGGAAGCACCCAAATCCACAAGTACATTTGGGATTTCAACCCCATTAATTTATACCGTTAGAATTGAGTTCCTTGGGTCCCCATATTTTACAGGCATGGATTTTCCCAGCATGATGTTAGACAATCTACCCATCACATGAATGGTCAACAGATCCCTTGATTTCTTTCCAGGTTTCTTAAAATAGTATTCTTTGAGAGTTTTTTCATATATAGGTACGTCCCTCATAGCTTGGAGCAGGGCAGTCTTAACAAAAAGAATTTGTAGTTCTCCTAGAAAATCAAATTCTGCTTGAGGGCTTTGTTTATCCAGGGTCAATCTTTTAGGATATGGAAAATTAACTAGATGTCCTTGGTTGATAGTAGGTTGGGGAGCTGTTTGATTTATATTGTTTTGGTCTGGTTTATCCCCAACTATTTTTGGTTCTGGTTCCATAACTTCCTTGTCGACTTGTTCAATGATAATAACTGAAGTTGGAGCATTCACTACCAGCCCGGATCGTAAGTTTATTTCATTAAGACCTGTGGTAGAACTGCTATATGATGGAAGGTTAATAGTGTTATCTTGTTGAACCCCTTTATTTTTAGGATTCAGGTTGGGTTGGATAGGAAGTTGAGGCCGAAGGTGTGGATTACCAGGGGGTACATTGGAAGGAAACTGAAGTTGTTGTTGTGGCATCGATTGGGGAAATTGTCCAGTAGGAGAGGGTCCATGCTAGTTCTGAGCTCAGGGAGGATTCAAACTACTCTGAGGAAACCATTTTTGCCAGGGTGGACATTCATATTGAAACCAAATTGCTAAAAAAGTTACAAACTGGGGACCCATATTAAAATTACTAAAATACTAATATGGGTCCTGAGGCATACTTGGATTCATATTTGATGGTCGGGGATACCATGGCTTCTTCGGTCCCATGAAATACAGTTGATCCACTACGCTCTCTTCACTTGCTCCTTGAAAAATTGCCTTCAATCCTGGAAAGGAAGGGCATGAGCTGGTCGCATGGGCCTGTTTGCAAATTGCACAAGCTTCAACTATGTTTAATGGGCATTCCTTCAGTGGATGTTTCTTTTTGCACTGAGGGCAGAATATAGCCATAGTCTTTTCCAAATCCATTTGCTTCTGTTTCGCTTTCAATGTGCCGATCTGGGCAGATAATGTACTTAGGATATTAGTCCTCAGGTTATCTAGTATATTTCTGATTTTTGCCTTTGTGACCCCTCCACTAGAATTTTTTTATGATCAAATTCCTTGTCCATTTCTTGCAGCCCCTTGTGAACACTAGATGCACTGCCCACAAATAGTGTCAAAGTCTTCCTTCAAGATGTCCCCCTTTCCTCCTATGTTTAAAAGTTGCAGAGAATCTTTTCTGAATGCCCGGAGAAGGATGATCTTCAGAATATCTTTGTCCAGGCCACTATGGCTTGACCTCTGCAATATGTATTTAAATCATTCCACACAATCTTCCATATTCTCATCTTCTTTCTGCACAAACATAAAAATCTCCTCCTTGATATCATGGGATTTACACTAATCTTGGTATTTCTCCAAAAATATTTCCTTCATCGCATCCCATGAGGAGATATACTTTCCCCCTAAACCCATGAACCATCGCAAGGATGTCCCCTTTAAAGTAGCAGGAAATATATTTAATTTATGAGCATCAACGATATAGTCGTACCCCCGATAGAAAATATCAAATTCAAAGAGCAATGTATTGAGGTCCTCAAAGGAAAGCCCATGAAAATTAGGCAAAGTTGTTAGAGGGATGGGCTTCATTGGTGCATCGCCTCTGATGTCCCCAATTGGGAAATCAATAGAGGAATTTGTAGGTGCCATAAATATCCTTCAATAATCACATGGGATGTCAATTGATTCTGCAACTGATAATTGGGGTGATTCAATTGCAGCAGGTTTCACACACTCCCTTGATCTTGTGGTGATGCCAACTCCTTCAGGAGTTCTTCTTCCCAAATGGAGTTTTTCAATTCCTACGATCCCCTGCTTGCAATTTCTTCTCCTTCTGCTGACAACAGGGGTATTCCTTCTACTAGTACTTTATTTACTTCTTCTTCTGTCATTGAAAGGGTTTTCTCTGGTACCATGGATGGCACTGGCTACTCGACCGACTGCCCCTCAGACTTCGTCTGAATCTTTACCTTAATAGTAGCACGAGAAGATGCTTTTGATTCAGCCTTTGTGATGATCTCCTGGATATACGTATTCCTTCCCAGATCCCTCCTTTCTTTAGGGGTCTTCCTCTACCCCACTTATTCGAATCCTTTTTCATACAATTGGTGGGAATAAATCATTAAAATAATGACAGTGCTCAGGACCTGGAGTAGGACAAATAATTTCCTCCCCGGGACAAGAGATTGGATTCAAGCAGAAAATCAAACAAAATTTAAAAGAAATGAAATCTGGGTCAAAACATAAAATCACACAAAATTAAAAAGTTATGGTTCAGGACCTGAATTAGGGTAATCAAATACCCTCCTCAGGATGAGAAATTGGCCCATAGGAAAACAATCAGAAAGTAAGAAAGTAGAATACTACGCTCAAGACTTAGAGAAGGGTAACAAATTCCATCCCTTAGACGAGAGATTGATTTCTAAAAAAAGAACCGAAAAGCAGAAAAACAAAACACTACGGTCAGGACTTAGAGCAGGGTAACAAATTCCCTCCCTAAGATGAGAGATTGATTTCTAAAAAAAGCAATCAAAAAGAAGAAAAACAGAACACTATGCTTAGGACTTAGAGCAGGGTAACAAACTCCCTCCCTAAGATAAGAGATTGATCTTTGGATCAATTATGGATCGTGTTCTTGCACCTTGTTAACCTTCCCTAGAAACAGCGCCAAAATGTTGGTGTCCGAGTGTGAATAAACTATTCAACCCTTTTTCCACATTGATTTATCAATTTGGGTGTGTACATTATTTCAAGGTAACGTGCAAAGGTATATGTAGTGGCAATGGCACAATCCAATATTGATCACAGATTCAAAAATTAAAATACCCAAAACTATTGTGACAGTAATAAGATAAATTGCAAAATTATAAAGCATTCATAGCAATTGAAGAAACATACCATAACAACAGTTAAAATACTCAAACAGAAATGCAAAAGAAACACACAGAAATAACGCAACACCTGATCATAAGATTGGGCCCAACTCTCTGACCAGGGCTGCTGTTGGGTGCTAGTTTTGTACATTTTTCCTACACTTATCTTCCTTATTTTGCCTCATAACCATAACCAATGGGAGTATCTTTACCCCTTTTTCCTACCTTAACCCTAACTTGTGTTGTTTCACCTTGCTTTCGTTACTTTGCCAATTCACTAATTATTATGATCTATTATACCTTTTTATGACTAATTGATGGTGAATGTTTGGAGAAGATCGATGGTCTTTGTGTTGTCTTTTCAGATGTAATTTGTAGCACCAAAGATCTCGAACACAAATTTCACAGGAGTAGTTCAGATAGTGATGTTACAGCAAAGCGATGCTGTTACACCTTTTTGTTACAGACCCGTCGACAAACTATTGTTACACTCTGCTATTACAGACTCGTTGGCGAATTACTGATACATTTGTATCGTTAGCTAATCTCGTTAATATTGTTGGTGATATGTCCTTTGGTCATTGCACTACAACTGTGATTCCATTACGATAGTTGTAGAAGTTGTTTAGCATTGTACTCTTTGGATTACAGCCTAAGGGCGGTTTTGATTGTAATATTTTATTTTATAGCCAGAATTTTATTAGGAAGTGGTTATAACTATACGTGTTCTATTTCGATCAGCATGAGAATCATAAGATTCTCATGAATTATATATCCCTGAATTTTCTGATGTAACAACTATATAGTTCTCGACCCTAGAGGTCGAGAGGTTAGCGGAGAACATCGTTGTTTTGGCTATGTAATTATGTTCAAATTAATACAGATTATCACGTTATTGATGTTACATGCATGATTCTATTTAGTTTCTGTTAAAGTTCCTTCTCTACCTGCACCCTGCTAGGGAGGAAGGGCCCTCCTTCTTAGCAAGGATTACAGTGATTAAAGTAATTGTGTGTATGTAATTGTATTTCAGTTTATGTATCAATATAGTGTTGTTGCTGCTGTTCAGCTGAGAATATATCTGCTTTGATTTCAATACTTTATATGTTGTTACACATATGATAATAGAGACACCAGCTGGGTACTAATTGTGTGGTGAGCTAGACAGATCAATTGAAGTGTGATTTAAATATTGTAGATTCTTTTATTTCTGCATGAGTGATTTATTTCCAGCATTTACTTCAACAATGATTTCTTTTCTCCAAAATTACTTTTGGTTGGTGTATCGGCAAAGATAGTGCAACTGTCATTGGAATAAATAGACGTCCCTAGATTGATAATTAATTGTGTGTTGTTCAGTCGTTGAATAAGTGATTTATATAGTCCAACATTTTGGCGCCGTTGTCGGGGATGGTAGTGACGATCCAATCAATTAGAGTTGTTTCTTAGAAGTGAAATTTTCGTGTGTTTTCATAGATTGTCTCCAGTGACACAATTTTTGGGCAATAAGACGAGAGGTAAGAACCTGTTCATTGCTCTAACAGAATTGAGAGAGCTCACCAATGTCTTGCTGGGACACTTAGGAATTTAATTTTGGGTGTTTTTTTAGGGTGCCTTCAGCTATATAGTCGTTGGGAAGTAAGACGAGAGGTAAGAACCCGTGCATCATTCTAACAAGCTTGGGCGAGCTCACTGCTATAGAAACTGAAGCACTTATAGGATGAATTGATACACATAGGGCCCATGTGTGCCTATAGGACAACATCAACATCTACAAACACCCCCCCACTCTATTGACTACAATAAAGACGAGTCATAAGAAGGAAAATAAGAGCGCAGATTTGGGAAGGAAAACATTCTTTGAAGATCTGATTTCAAGGGCAGAAAAGGAACATTCCATGTCATACAGAGATAATAGGAAGATAAGACCACAAAAAGAAGCTACCATATCAAGGCCTGGACCATAGGTGTCTTCCGTGTTTGGACCTTGCCATCCTTCGAACAACATATCCACTCCTGATATCAAAACTCCAGATTAAAAATAGTAGTGGAGAATTATTGATCAGGATCTAAGAATTGAAGGACACAGGGAGACCAATGGGGATCATCAAGGACCTGAGGAGAAATGGTCAGTTGATCATCAATTGGACGCTGGTAGTGTTGTTAAACAATTGATCCTAGAGCAGCCTGATCCTTCTATTTGTCAAACTCCAGTGCACTCCGAGGCTAGTTCATCCCATTAAGAAGAATCAGCCATGGGGGACGAGAATGTCAAAACAGATAGCTCTATTACTTTTTAATTCCCAATAGTAGTAACACGAGACGAGGCTCCTATGAAGAATATCCCTTTATCATCCCTACCATCCTTTCAGGGGATGGCTATTGAAGATCCTGATACCTTTCTGTTTGAATTCGATGTGCTGTGTAGAGGTTATGACTATACTTCAGATGCCCAGAAGCTAAAATTATTCCCAGCTACTCTAAAAGGAGCAGCATTAAGATGGTTCATGAGATTGGGTGCTGGCACAATTCGAACATGGAATGACATGAGAGAGGCCTTCCTCTTTAAGTATCAAGACTACTGCCAAACCAAGGATTTGAAGGAAGAAATTTTTAGAATTGCACAGAAGGAGGAGGAAAGCTTGGAAGACTATCTGGAGCGATTCCACTACAATATAAAGAGGTCTAAGTTCAGTAACTTAGACCCAGAAATTCTAAATTCAATATTCTTAAGAGGTTTAAGAGATGATTGTCTGGAACATCTGAACATAATAAGAAAGGGAAACATATCACAAAAACGTTTGATGAGATAATGAAGCTTTACTTGCGTAGCTCAAGAGGATCGGTCAAGGGGAGAGTTTTAGTTCAGGACCCTTCACTTTGGATACAGATAAGTGGAGGATTAACCAAAGCAGAGATCGGGAACTTATTCGAGGATTTTAAAAATGACCTCCTAAGCACTCTCTCTGCCTAGATCACTACGGTACAAGTAAAGAAGGCACAAGCTGAAGCTGAAGCAACCTTAGCAATATTCTGTCCCCGATGAAAAAATAAACATTTAGAAAGAGAATGTGGACTGAATAGTGTCAGCCTGTGCAACATCTATGAGTTGGTGCACTGTACAAATCAGAGTCCTGAGTTGCCCAGACTGAAGGAAGTACTTCAAGAATCAAGTGAGGATGTTCAATATTCTTATTTTATCGGATCAAAGAGACCATGGCAGCCGTGAGCTATAGGTATGCCTTCATATTTGTCTTCTTTTTATCCTTGAAATAATGTTTATAATAGTCATAAATACCCATGGCAGTATCCTACTCCTTCCTCAACACAATTTCCTTCACCATGGAACTAGTGGCCATCTCCTCCACCAATGCAATATCCTCAATCGCAACCCAATCCTTGGGGTCAGAACTAGAGAGGAAATGGCCAAGGTTCAGTAGTAACCCCCTCCAATACCAATGCAACAACATCAGTTACAACTACCTTCTATTCAGAATCCTACACCTTCTGTCTGACCCCAATTACATGTGCAACCTAACCCCAATCCAAATAATAAAGCAACCCAGAGCATGGATGCTCCGGTTACCCTCCAGACTTATCTTATTACTCCTATCAGACTTAATTTGGTTCAGATTTGATCAAGGAAAGTAATTATATCTGAACATACTCCCATTATTATTGAAGAGATTGAATCACCCAGGAAGGATATGGACAATTTTGAGGCACCTATTACACATGTAACAGTTGATACAATACCTATTGTTAAATCTGTAACAGCCAACTCGAGAAGGTTTGTTGTTCCTACAACATCCAATCCGAGTAAGGCTGGTACATCTGTGGTAGCTGACTCAGCTGTTAGCATTCATAATCCCCCATACCCTCAACGATTAACTGAAATTGGGCTGGTCTTACAACCTGAATCTGAATTCCTCAAGGAGCTACAAAATTTGTATGTACGAATTCTGTTGTTACAAGATCTTAAAGAAGTGCCTATATATGATAAAATAGTGAGGGATATATGCGTCAAAAGACCTGGGAGGAATCCTAAAGACCCTGCTACTATCCATGTCATGGGAAAATTGATCAGCCTTTGTTGACCACATATAATGACCCAGGGAACCCCACAGTGATTGTCCATATAGAAAATCATCCTATAACCAATACCTTGATTGATCTAGGGGTATCTATTAACATCATGACTAAAGACCTCTTCATATCCCTAGGACTTCATGGACTTATACCTACACCAAAAGTGCTTGAACTATTAGATAGGTCCCGTGTTAAGCCCAAAGGAATGATTGAAGACGTGGTTATCATTGTGGCCTCTTGGAACTATTCAGCTAACTTTCTCATTTTACAAACTAAATCCAATCTAGGGGGTCATCCTTTAATATTGGGAAGGTCGTGGCTAGCCACTGCAGATGCATATATCGAATGTAGGTCCGGATTTATGGTGATCTCATATGGACATGCCACTCATAACCTGAATATTTATCCCCCAACAAGACCTCATATAGACTCAAATAGTCCCTGGTGGGACGAATTTGCACCTGAATCTGATCTTTCCCTACCTCTTCTCACGCTTGGAAAAGCACAATACTTTAAGGACGAAAAAAAGGATAATATCATTAATGGTTTTATCAGTAATTCACTCCTTGTTGCCTCCATTAGAGATTTTGGAGAAGAATATGAGGAAGATGATGTAATTATTGAACATTTGAAAATAACTCCACTTACTATCAGCAGTCCCGTTGAAATTGAACCTAGAAAATGTTTAAACATCAATCCTAACCTGACTACTAAAAAAAAAGATTGCTGATACAGTTGTTACAGAAATAAAAAAAGGAATTTGCATGGACTATACCGATATGAAAGGAATCCATCCTACCCTATGCACTCACCATATTTACCTTAAAGAAGATTTCAAACCTATTAGGCAACCTCAACGCCAAATGAACCCCACACTTAAGGAAACTACTTAATGCTAATTTCATCTACCCCATTTCTGACAGTCAGTGGGTGTCTCCGCTTTTCATAGTTCCAAAGAATAATGGCAAATGGAGGGTCTATGTCGACTATAGAGAACTTAACAAGGCCACTCAAAAAGATCATTTTTTCTTATCATTTATTGATCAGGTCTTGGACACTCTTTCTGGAAAAAAATCTTTTCATTTCTAGATGGGTTTAGTGGCTATAATCAAATACAGATTGCTCTAGAAGATCAAGACAAGACAACCTTTACTTGTCCATGGGGTACTTTTGCATACAGGGTCCTTCCCTTTGGTCTCTGCAATGCACCAAAAACCTTTAAAAGGGAAATATTAAGTATTTTTTCTAATCTTTTGAATGATTGTCTTGAAATATTTATGGATGATTTTACGCCCTACGGGGATGCCTTTGAGACAATATTAGCTAACTTGGAAAAAGTGTTGGAACGTTGTGAACAAACTAATGTTGCTCTGATCACAGAAAAATGCCACATGATGATGATCGAGGGAATTGTGTTGGGACATTTCATTTCAACAGATGGAATCAAGGTAGATCCTACAAAAATTGAGGTAATCTTGAAAATCCTGACCCCTAAGACTCCGAAAGAGGTACATAGTTTTTTGGGACATGCAGGATACTATAGGAGCTTTATAGAGAATTTTTCAAAGATTGCATCTCCTCTATTTTCATTACTTATGAAATATGCAGAATTTGTGTGGATAGAAAAGTGTGACCAGGCCTTTTTAAATTTGAAGAACTATGTAACAACAACATTTGTTTTATGAGGACCAAATTGGGTTTTTCTGTTTCATATTACTACAGACGCATCTGACATGGCTATGGGTGTTGTTTTGGGGCAGCTAGAGGATAAATAGCCTTATGCCATTTATTACATCAGTAAGAACTTAACTCCAACAGAACTCAACTACACTATTACTAAGAAATATTTCCTAGCAGTAGTGCATGCTATCAACAAATTTTGGCACTACATCACCGGGTACCAAGTATTTGTATACACTGACCATGATGCAATTCAATTTTTAATGAACAAGCCTATTACTAATGGTAGAGTTACATGATGGTTCTTACTGTTACAAGAATTTGATATTACTATTTTAGATAAACCTGGAAAAGATAATGTAGTTGCTAATTTCCTTTCTAGATTAACTATAGGTGACGACTGCACTGCTACTGAGGATTCTTTTCCAGAAGAGTATCATTTTATCTCTACTCACTCACCATGGTATGCAGATATAGCCAATTAACTTGTTGCGGGAAAATTCCCACACCAACTTTCTTCCAAGGAAAGGAGGATTATACAATAGAGTGCTACCTACTCCTGGATATAAGGCAATCTCTATCACACCGGGCCAGATTTTCAGATTAGGTGATGTGTTAGAGAAGATGAGGTATTTGAAATCCTAAAGGCTTGTCATGAGGAACCTTGTGGAGGGCACTTCTCTGACAAGAGGACATCACATAAAGTACTCTAAATAGGGTACTACTGACCAACTATATTCCAGGATGCCAAGAAGTTTGTGAAAGGATGCGATAGTAGCCAAAGGATGGGCTAGCCTCTAAAATCAGATGAGATTCCATTACAGCCTCAGATAGTAATAGAACCATTCGAGAAATGGGCCTTAGAGTTTGTGGGGCCAATTAATCCTTCATCACAACAAAAAAGATACATATTGGTCTGCATCGATTATGTCACAAAATGGGTCGAAGCAAGGGCACTAATTAGAGAAACAGAGTAGGTTGTTTCAAACTTCCTATTTCAATATATTTTTTTTAGCTTCAGGAAACCCAATGAGATAGTGACATATGGGGGTCCTCAGTTCAAATCTCATTTGATCAATAAGTTGGTTTAAAAGTATGGAATCCATCACAGAATCACCACACCATATGATCCATAAGCAAATGGTCAAGTAGAAAGCACCAATAAAGTCATTGGGGGAATCTTAACAAAGACAGTAGCCATCCACTGAATAAAATGGGCTGAGAAACTTCCAGAGGTACTGTGGGCTTACAGGACAACATGGAGGAGTACTATAGGCTTCTCACC
Organism: Pinus albicaulis; assembly: GCA_034641835.2. Lineage (NCBI taxonomy): Eukaryota > Viridiplantae > Streptophyta > Pinopsida > Pinales > Pinaceae > Pinus > Pinus albicaulis. The sequence goes on along the minus strand of CM076581.1, from coordinate 77,603,439 downwards.
ATATGAATTGGTGTATGGTAATAATCCCTTATTCCCCATAGAATTTGAAATAAATACATTAAGAACAACATTGCAGGTCGATCTGGATTTGAGTACAGCACAAACTCAAAGATTGAACCAGCTCAATGAGTTGGAAGAGAAACGATTGGCTGCCATTCAACAAACAGAAATCATTCAGCATCAAAGAGCTAGATGGCATGATGGTTTTATTAAGAAGAAAAATTTCCAGAAAGGAGATTGGGCTCTTTTGTACAATTCAAGGTTCAAAGCTTTCAAAGGCAAGCTCGGTAGCATGTGGCTAGGTCCTTATGAAGTGGATACGGTCTTTGACAATGGGACTGTACAATTGGTCACCATTGACAATGCTAAGATGTTGTTACTAGTTAATGGGCACCGTCTAAGGTTATATCAGCAACCCGCTTCGAAGGAATCATTTTTCAACATTGTCACGGACTCTGATCTTCATGTTACGACAACAGGGGAACATTCTCCTGTGCAGCCTTAAAAACTGAAATTCCAATAAGTGCAACAGTTGAAAACCACCTTTGTGGCAGATGTTACACACACACACACACACACACACACACACACAGATATATATATAATAAAAAAATAAAAGAAAAACAACCAAACAAACAACCAGTAATAGCTGAAAACCACTCTTGTGGCGGCTGTTACACCCATGTTTTTCTTCCTGTAATATCATCTTCCCTTTCCGATATATTTCATAGGATGATGTTATTCATGTAATTTCCTTTTATGTACCAATTTCTTCTGATTATTATGTTTTTTTTAGAATAACTTAAAAGTTGTCTTAGCTATTACACATGTAACAAACGACAACGACGAATACTGTTCTTTATGATTCATTCCATAAATAGAAATAATCGTGCCGACAAAACACAACAACATGAGCGCTGCAAGCAGGACGCCGTCAATTCAAAGTCTTCCTCCACGTTACATTAGGTATGTCATTAAAAAGGTAAATTATTGTCATTGATGATTCGGTGATTAATTGGCAAAGTAATGATGCTCCTGTGACGGCCATGGGCGGCCGTCACTGTTGGTCGCTTTAATTGTTTTTACAATTCAAGCTCCACATAAATTGTCAACCCGAGGAAGTCTGTTTATTCCAAAGACAACCACGCACTGGATATGCTCAATTTCAAAAGCAAAAACAATGTTGTAGTAAAAAGCCACACAATTATTATTCATACAAATCTAATTATTCACACCCTGTTTAATCAAAGCTGAAGTTACTTATGTTATAGCAGAAGTAATTCCTATATTGTAGTTAAGAATCCAAATAAAGGGAAATCAATCTGCAGGAAAGGAAACCAATCAACCATAACAGGGAACAGGACCCTATTCCTTTATATAGGAACTTCAGCACCTGCTGCCTGACACTAATCACTCTGTAGAAAAGATATTTGCAAGAGAGAGCAGACCCTATGAAGCGGAACGAGGCCCTTGGCCTTTGTCCTCACATTTTCTAATCCCCTTTACAGGGAAAAGAAAGGCAATCAATGGGAACAGGACCCTATTCCTTTGTACAGGAATCTTCAGCACCTGCTTCCCAGCATCAATCATACATTCAAACAAATAACAGAAATAGATCTCTTAACTTCTTAAGAATGAATGTACTAAACACATGCAGCGTTAAAGGAAACATAATGCTCAATAAACTACAGAACTGTGTAACTGGTGTTTCAGCAAACATAATTAAAGTAAAGTGCGAATATCATAAAGAAATCTAACAAACTACAGGAACAGTCGGGTGAATCTTGTGATGAAGGCGGGCCCTTTCCTTCTCACAAGATTCCCCAGGGAAAGAATTAAATTGAAGCACTCAAAAGGAACTTTTATTCATCTGTCAAAAGAAATGATACATTACAAATGGAGTCTAGCTCCTGTCCTCTCAAACACAATGTTCTCCTGTAGTTTTCGAACTCCTCTCTAATGATGATGTCTCCTCTTTTTAAAGAGGAGACATCTCTTACAATTACATTAAAGCAAATCTATATTTATCCCAAATCTGTTCTTCTTTCTTAAAACAGGGCTATTCTATTCTTCCATAAAAAGATATCGTTACAACAGATACAAAAAGAGTACTATCTTCAGAATAATCTGTGTAACCACGTCTTCATGTTGTTGCCATTGTTCCACAAAATACTCTTCCAGAATCGCAAATTACGAATAGTGGCGGAATTTAATTACTGTGACCCCATTTCGACAATGGAGTATTGTTTCGACGACGAATCGTACATTTCGACAACAGTTTATTTGTTTCAGCAACGGCCGATTGTTCCAGCACAGCATATAACTTATCTGCGATCTTTTAGACTTATGTTAGCAACAATCTACTTCGATTAATGATGAAATATAAGAGTAATATGGAATTATATGTAAATAGATTAAATATATAATAAAGAAGAGGATTTTATATACCTTTGGATAAAGTGAATGAAAATGATGATGGAATCCTTTTTAAACATGGTTATAGAGGTAAGGTGGTGTCAAAATATATAGTAAAAATGATACATAGTGAGGTCCTAACATCCCCCCCCCAGCTGAAAGTGTTGCATGTCCTCAGGCAACTCCTAGTCTGAGTCAGAGTCTGAGTACTGATTCTGGGCATGCAAGTTTCTCAAGCAGTAGCTGGAGAAGGTGGCTTCTGTCGGAGCTCGGAATCCTCGATTGTTCTACAATTGCTGCCATGCTACAGCTTCATCTATGTCAGCCAATTGATAGTGACACTGATATTTTTCTGAAGGCATCCATAGAATTGGAAAATGAAAATGGTAACCAATCCAGTTTTCTCCACAATGCCGAATACATTTGATATAATTAGGTACCCTGGAAAGTGCAGCTTGAAGATTATCAGGGCTGAAAGGGTGATATTCTTGTCTTTCCTTACATGACTGCTGCCAAAACATAGTGTTGGCCTTCAATGCAGCAGCCTCCTTTACTCTGATTTGCTGTAGACACTTTAAAAGTGTTGAAGCCTGTGGTTGTTGTATGTACCTATGCATTCCTGGCTTCCACAAGAATTGGTGATATTGTGCTACAAACATGGCTGGAATTAAAGGTTCCGGTCTAATCCAAAGGAGCCTATTCTCCTCATTATGACTACTTGCAATAAACGCAGTTTTCCAGGTGAGCTGATTGGCCAGGAATGAAACAAATGCCCTTATTTGTACATCACCTACAATTGGAGTGATATTGACTCTTCTATTCTCAGGCATGGCCTCGTTATGGAGATAAAGTTCACACAACAAATGTTGGTCACTTTCAGGGGCCTCAACAAAAGTCTTAACAAATTGTTCCGCAGTAAGCATTTCACGAGGTCTACCATCCTTTATTGCCTTCAATTGAAAATAAACCAAACGTTCAGAGAGGAAGAGAGAATAATTCACAGAGGGTTTTCGGGTAGCCATCAACTTTTGCACTAATGAAAACATCAAAACAAACTTTTCCTTTGATTCCTTGACTTCTTTCTTGGAATCCCTGAGCTGTTGCAATGTCTGTTCCCAAATATCCCAGTTGGCATACATGTGATTCTGCCATGCCAACTTATGCTGCTGCAATATTTTATCTTGTTCTACATCATATTGTTTCTTCCAGTTGTTCATAAGTTCTAATTGGTTCCATGGCAGAGTCTGTGTCCCGGCATTAGAAGTACTGGGTTGGGGTATTGTCTGAGTGGCTGAACTGACTAACTCAGGGCTAGATATCTGTGGTTGGGGCATTGTTTGAGTGGCTGAGCTAACTAGCTCAGGGCTAGATATCTGTGGTTGGGGCATTGTCTGAGTGGCTGAGCTGACTAGCACAGGGCGAGATATCTGTGGTTTAGTTTCTTTTTCCAGACTTTTTGAGAGCCCTACTGGTTCTTGTGGAGTAGTAAGGCGTTCTTCTTTAATTGCAGCTGATGTAGATGCCTCAGATACCTGAATTTTGGCTACTTTATATCCTGCCTGTTAGTAAATATTACCACACTCATGGCACATGTATTCTCTGCATGGATCCTTATTTTGTGCTGATGTTGTGTGTGCTAGCATGTAGAGATTCAATTCTCTATCAAAGGCTTCTCGTGCCATGATTAATTCATTCTTATAGGCCTCTAGTTCTGATTTCAAAAACTCATTTTCCTCCAATAAAGATGCCATAGTGTGTGAACCCTATGTGCTGGTTGATTCTGCTGGGGTTGCCTGCTGATCCGCAGCTGTAGCTGGTTCTTGTGGAGCAGCTACAGCTGGTTTCCCTATATTATCATGCTTGGCGTATGGTTCTTGTACCACAGTGGCTGGTTCTTGTGTTTCAGCATCTGGGTAAGTGACTGGTTCTTGTGTGGCAGTCACTGTTTGAGCCATAAATGATGTCATGTTATCTCGGGGCACTGGTTCTTGTGTGACAGTGCCACCGGATGAGACGGGTTGTGGAATTTGAAATGGAGGTGAGGATTGAAGTTTTAACAGGATAGTGGCGGGGTCAGGGGAAATGGGAGTAACTCTTGTTTCAACAGTCATTTTCATTTTCCTTTTTGGTAGGAAAGCAGAGAAGTCACTGTATTTCCTTTTCTTTGTAGGGGAAGATTCTTTTCTGGGGGAAGGGCTTTCGGAAGAAGTGAAAATTTGGAATGTGGCCCTTGTTCATCGTTTTGAGACAGAGACTGTTGGGGTTCTTCTCTTTCTTTTATGAGTAGGTGGGGGTGTTGGAGAGTCATCGCTAGGGATAGGAATAGTGGGAAGGGGTGACTCTACTAAGTGGGACGAACTTGGGGGTAGGTCAACTGGTTCTGAGGATGGAATTACTGAGGAGTCTGGGATATCGTCCAGTTGCCCTTCATAAGGACTCTTAGGAGTTTCTTGGGAACTTCCGGCTTGTTGGGGAATTTCGGCTTGCTGGGGAATTTCGGCCTACTGGGGAATGAGGAGTGGATTATTCAGAGGGGGGTTTTTCTGAGCAAAACCCCTCTGAATTAATAATTGGCATAAATGATGATGGGTAAGGGATAACAATGGGAATTTAACCTGTCTGCAATAATATGACATGTTTTTGATACAACCAAGCAGATAATAGGGAATATTAACTAATCGACCATGCCTCAAATGATTCATCAAAACGAAGTCGTGTTGATAGACTACCTGGTAACGCCCTTCGCATGTCAAGTAGTGCTTGATGAATTCAGCTACTGTTGGCCATGGTCGAGGAAGTGAATGCAGACTTATACTGCGGCCTGTAAGTTCAACCGGTTCTTCTGGAAGAAGAAAATCTTGTTGTGCATTTAAAATAACTTGCTTCCTACTGAACCAACGAGTCCCTATAACCGGCAAACCTGAAACTTGAGCTATGTCCTCCTCTGTTACTGAAATTCGGACCCCTTGAACGACTGAATAATTCCCCTGAAGATTCTGTGCGAACTCTAAAACTTGTTGCTGATCAAATTCTCCTAACCTTTCGAAGTATTTTGTCCATCCTGCTTGTTGAAATATTTGATAGACCTCCGGGAACAATTGAAGAAGAGTTATCGAACTAGGCTCGTGTCTGATAGCCGACCCTCCCATAGCTACTAGCTTGAGTCACATGCAGAGGCACAGAGAACAGAAACACAGGCTTTGGTCAAGCTAATTGTTGCAACAGAGGATATGGAGTCTCAATGATGGCGGAAATGGATATAAATAATGACGGAGGATTGGATCATGTGAAATGATTATTCAGTTTTCGAAATTCCCCCCCCCCCCTACGTATGGTGCAATGATATTTAAGCGTGTGGAGATTGTAGTCATTATGAGCAAGATCCTCTCTTTAAAATATGATTTAACTGCATTACATAAAAACTGCATACCTTATATTTTTACCTTTGTCTTTAAAATTCGAAGTATAGAGTGCTTCATAATGGCTTGATATTAATGGAAGAATCTGTAGATTTCTCTGAAATGTAGAACAGGAGCATATCAGGATCTGCTTGGTACTGAATAATATTCACCCAAAGGATCTGAAGAGTAAAAGTGGAGAACTAAAAAGCTTGTGTAGCAGAGGAAAGAAATGATGTTTTAGTGATGAAAAGATAAATGACAGGTTGCTGAAACTGGTGTTTCAGCAACGGAAAAATGAATGACATGTTGTTGAAACTGGTGTTTCAGCAAAGGGAAAAATCAAGAAAATGGGATCTAATGATTTGGGTTTAAGACAAGTGGGGGAAGTATTTGATGAGGGATAATTTCAGCAGTAAGGGATGGGAAATACTAGCTGAAGGATGATATTTCAGGAATGGTAGAAGTGGGGAAATGGGAAAAGGGAAATAATGTAGAAATGGGATAAAGGGATATTGCTAGGAAATGGGTTGAAATGAAGGGAACAAGCTTCTTGTGATTGAAGCTTCAGATCTTCTTATGGTGAATCTGTCCTCCTTAATAAGCTTTTCCAGAATCTGCAAAATTAAATTGTAATATGCCAACCCTTGACAGGGATTTATTAGTTTTAAATCTAATCTAATACTAAAAATATAGTGCAGAAAATTAAATGCTGTGAGGAGCAGAAGACTCCCCTAGAAAAAGATAATGTATATCAGTCATGCAAGCAGTCTTGAAATCCTCTTTAGAAACAGGGCGCTGGTATAAACGAAGCCTATGACCATTGACTAGTAGAGGTGTTTTAGAATCATCAATTGTTAGAAGTCTTATTGTTCCATTAGAAAAAACAACATCTATTTCATATGGTCCAAGCCAACGTGTACGTAGCTTACCCTGAAAATTTTCAAACCGAGAGTCATACAATAAGGCCCAATTACCTTTTTGGAACTGCTTGTGTTTGATAATTTTATCATGCCACTTCATTCTCTGTTGTTGAATCATGGTTGTTTGGTGAATGACATCTAATCTCTTTTCATCCAATTCAAGAAGCTGCTGCAACCTAGCTGTCTGCACATCAGTCAAATCAAGATTAACAGCTAAAGCAGTTCTTAGAGTTTTAATTTCAAATTCCACAGGAAAAACAAAATTTTTACCATAAACCAATTCATAGGGAGAAAAACCTGTAGTGTTTCTCCAAGTAGTTCTGTAAGCCCATAGTGCTTCAGGGAGCCTTTGAGACCAATCCTTCCGGTTGTCCTTCACTATTTTAGTTAGAATGGCTTCTAATACTTTATTTGTGCTTTCCACCTGCCCATTGGCTTGGGGGTGGTATGGTGTAGTCATTCTATGATGAATATGATATTTACGAAGGGTAGGCTTAAAACCATGAGAATTGAATGGAGGTCCTCCATCTGTAACTAGCTCTCTAGGAATTCCAAATCTAGTGAAGATTTATTCAAATAAGAAAGCTAGGACAGCCTCTTCATTGGCTCTGATAAGTGCTTTGGCCTCCACCCATTTAGTCATATAGTCTGTGGAGACTAATATATAAGTTCTTTGATTGGATGGAGGATTAATGGGTCCTATGAAATCCAAGGCCCATCTTTCAAATGGTTCAGAAACTACCTGGGGATTTAATGGCATTTGATCTCTATGATTGGGTTGACCCAGTCTCTGGCAGCTATCACAAGCCCTCACATATTTCTTTGCATCCTTAAATAATGAGGGCCAGTAGTAACCCATCCTCAAAATTTTGTGTGTTGTTCTTTTATCAGCAAAATGCCCTCCACAAGGGCCATCATGACAAGCTTTCAGTATGTCATACACTTCATCTTCCCTAATGCATCTTCGGATTTCCTGATCAAGCCCTGTGTAGAAAAGACACCCACTTATCCAGCTATACCTGGCACTTTGTTGAACAATTCTTCTTTTTTCTCTGTATGACAGGTGTGATGGTAATTTTCCTGCAACCAAATAATTGGCAATATCTGCATACCATGGAGAGTGAGCAGAAACTGCAAACAAATACTCATCAGGAAAAGAATCATCTACTGGAATATCATTATCAGTTTTTAACCGTGAAAGGAAATCAGCCACCACATTTTCTTTATTAGGCCGATCTACAATTGTGATATCAAATTCCTGCAGTAATAATAGCCATCTGGTAACTCTAGCATTTGTAATAGATTTGTTCATTAAATACTTAATAGCTGAGTGATCAGTGTGGACAAAAGTAGAATAACCAGTGATATAGTGTCGGAATTTATTAATGGCATAAATCACTGCAAGAAACTCCTTTTCGGTAACTGTACAATTAAGCTCGGCAGGGGTCATATTCTTACTGATAAAATAGATAGCATAAGGAAGATGATTTTCCTCTTGTCCCAAGACAGCTCCAATTGCAGTGTCTGAAGCATCAGAAGATATATGAAAAGGGAGAGCCCAATCAGGCCCCCTCAAAATAGGAGCAGTAGATAACTAATGCTTGAGTTCTTCAAAAGCTTTCTGACAAGAATTAGTCCACTTAAATTCAGCATTTTTCATAAGCAACACAAATAATGGAGAAGCTATCTTAGAAAAATATTTAATAAATCTTCTGTAGTATCCAGCATGTCCTAGAAAACTTCTCACATCAGTTTGTGTTTTAGGAATAGAAAGATTCTGAATGACCAATATTTTAGATGGATCTACCTGAATACCTTGAGATGAAATAAAATTTCCAAGCACTACTCCTTCACTCATCATCATATGAAATTTTTCAGTACTTAGGGAGAGGTGAGCTTGTATACATCGTTTAAGTACCTTCTCAAGATTTTGTAATGCATCTTCAAAAGACACACCATAAGGAGTAAAATCATCCATAAATGTTTCCATAGAGTCATTCAGCATATCAGAAAAGATTCCTATAATAGCCCTCTGAAAAGTTGTTGGTGCATTACATAGCCCAAATGGAAGAACTCTATAAGCAAAAGTTCCCCAAGGGCTAGTGAAAGTGGTCTTGTCCTGGTCTTGGGGTGCAATTCTAATCTGATTATACCCACTGAATCCATCTAGAAAAGAAAAGAATTTCTTCCCTGCCAGACTATCCAACCCCTGATCAATGAAAGGTAAAGGAAAGTGATCCTTTTGAGTAGCTTTGTTCAAGGCTCTGTAGTCAACACATACTCTCCATTTCCCGTTTTTCTTAGGGACAATTACTAATGGGGAAACCCATTCATTGTCAGATATGGGGTATATAAATCCTGCATTAAGAAATTTCTGAAGTTCTTCTTTAAAAATTTCTCGTAAATTAGGGTTCATTCGTCTTTGGGGTTGACAGACTGGTCGGCATCCCTCTTTAATATAAATTCGGTGAGTACATAGTTCAGAAGAGATCCCTTTCATATCTATGTAATCCCATGCAAATGCTTCCTTATTTTCATGCAATAACTTCATTAACTGCTGTGTTTCAGCAACTGTTAGATCAGGATTTATGTTTAATGTCTTGCCAGGTTCAATTTCAACTGTTATACTTTTAGATGAGATGGTGGTTAATGTCTGAGATAAGTCTTCAGATTGAATCTTTTCTTGGGTATCTGTTTCAAAAATTGCGGTCAATTGATTGTGTGTTTCAACAATTACAGAGGAAGGTTCACAAATAAAATTATTAATTATTTCATCCTCTGTATTGTCTTTAAGAGTTAAGGCTTGTCCAATAGTTAGAATGGGCTGAACAGCATTATCATCATAATCCATCCACATAGAATCTTCATTATTAATTATGGGTGTAGCATGAGGATAAAGAGTAAGCTGTTTGGTTTCATAACCATTAGAAATTGTCATTGAACCAGATCTGCAACTGATAAAGGAATCAGCTGTGGCTAGCCATGGCCTCCCCAGAATTAAAGGATGTCCCCCCAGCTTTGTTTTAGTCTGCAATACAACAAAATCAGCTGGGTAATTCCAGGATTCAACTGAGATAAGTAGATCTTCAACAACTCCTTCAGGTTTAATTGTAGAACGATCAACCAACTCTAGAATGGTAGGTGTATCTCTGATTGTATTATTCAGCTGTAACAATTGTGAAGTTTCAAGAGTCATTATGTTTATTGCAGCACCTAAATCTACCAGAACTTGAGGAATCATTGTTTTACCAATTTGAACTGTCACGGTAGGATGGTCGGGATCACCATATTTCACAGGAGGGGTTTTTCCGGACATTAATGCAGATAAATCACCCATCACATGTACTGTAAGGGGATCTTTAGTTTTCCTACCAGGTTTATTAACACAAATATCCCTTATGGTTCTGGCATAAATTGGTACATCTCTCAGTGCCTGTAAAAGTGGAATTTTAACATACAATTTTTGCAATTCCCCTAAAAGATTAAAAGCAGGTGTTTCAGGCGTTCTGGTTAAAACTAAGCGCTCGGGGAATGGTGGTTCTGTTATTTCAATACCCTTGTTAGAGGGTGGTTGTGCTTTCTTATGTTTCTCAGTTTCCTCTTTATCAGAATCAGAAGAAGTTATGTCATCAATAATAGGCTCTACTATTTTCCCAGATCTTAAATGAATATCATTACATTGCATAGTAGGAAATATGGACTGATTCTGAATATCAATGACTTGCACAACTTTATTATTGGGGTTAGGATTTGGTTGCACAGGTAGCTGGGGTCTCATTTGGTTATTTGGCGGAGCATTTGATGGCAGAGAAAGTGGTTGTTGGAATTGAGGCAATTGATTTGGATACGGGAGTTGTTGGCTTCTCCAATTTGAATTCCAAGGGTTAAAAGAAGATGGCTGCTGTGGAGGCCAAGGAGTCCACATTGTAGGATCAACAAAGGGAGGGTTTGGTTGCTGCATGGGTGGGAAATTCATTTGATTAAAGGGTGGGTATTGCATTTGATTAAAGGGAGGGTAATTTGTTTGACCGAAAGAAGAATAATTATTCCAATGATTAAATGGCATACTAGAGTTCATACCTTGTCCTTTTGGTTGCCATTGTCTTCTTTGAGTTAGCAGGTAAATTGCTTCAGCTTCTTCTTCCGTTGGCTACAATGCTGCCTTTATCCCTGGTAGAGATGGACATTGTTTTGTTTCGTGATCTTTCTCACAAAGGGTGCAGATTGGTATTTTGTCCAATGGGCATTCCCTTAGTGGATGTTTGTCTCTGCACTTCGGGCAAAAGACAGCTAGAGTTGCTTCTGCTTCACCCTGCTTCTTCTTAACCTGCAAAGTGTCAATTTGTGAAGCAAAATAACTTAACATTTCAGTTTTAAATTCTTCAAGTAAATTACCTATTTCAGCTCTTGTGGCTCCTCCACTGGCTGATTTCTGCACTCTTGAATAGGTGGGATCTCTATTACTTACTCTGTTCCTTGCAGCTCCCCTTGAACACCTCTTACAAAGTTCAAAAATCTCATCATATGATTCTTTAGATATATCTCCCTTGCCAAGCATGTTTAACATGTCTAAACAATCATCCCTTAAACCTCTAAGTAATATTGTTTTGCGAATTTCCTTACTTATATTCGGATGATCAGATCTCTGTATATTGTACTACAGCCTTTCTACATAGTCCTCCAGATTCTCGTCCGTCTTTTGTGCCATATTGAATAGTTCATCCTTCTTTTCTCTCGTCCGACAGTAGTCTTGATATTTAAGCAGAAATTTATGTTTCATCTGCTCCCATGTTGTGATTACCTGACTCCCAAGGCTCATGAACCATCTTAAAGCATTTCCTTTTAATGTTGCTGGAAACAGTTTCAACTTTTGAGCATTAGTAACATAATCGTAACTTCTGCATAATATATCAAATTCAAAAAGAAATTCATCTGTATCTTTAGAGGATAAACCATGGAAGTTAGGTAAATCTGACAATGGAATTTTTTTCATAGGAGTTGTTCCTCTAGGGAGATCACTGATAGGAAATCCCAAGGTAGAGAGAGAATTTTCATCCTTTCCTTCTCCTTCAGGATCTACATGTCCTCCACCAAAGAAGTCTTCATTGTTTCCTTCCATTGTCTGTTCTCCTACTGCACTTGCTCGATCGTCAAGATCTTCTTCTGGCTCCTCAATGTTTTCCACTGGTCATCCAATACTCTCTATTATTTCCTCAACGTGCTCTGCTGATTTGCTAGCACTTTCTTCTGACTCTCCAGCACTGACTGCTGGTTCTTTAATCACTGGCTCCTCTATGTTTTCAGGACCCACAACTTCCTCTATTTTGTAATCTGATTGAGGGGAGTTCTGAAGTTTTGGTCTTCAAGAACTTAATCTCTATGATGATTCAGCCTTTGATACAATTTCATCAATGAAAGTCTTTCTTCCTCCCCTTCCTTTGCCTTTGCCACCTATGGGGTTAGTTTTCTTCTGGTTTCCGCGTCCTCTCATACAATCTGCACATCTAGAAAGAAAATATTAATGCTTTTGAAATCTATAATTTCCTTCCCCGGCAACGGCGCCAAAATGTTGGTCGCTTTAATTGTTTTTACAATTCAAGCTCCACATAAATTGTCAACCCGAGGAAGTCTGTTTATTCCAAAGACAATCACGCACTGGATATGCTCAATTCCAAAAGAAAAAATAATGTTGTAGTAAAAAGCCACACAATTATTAATCATACAAATCTAATTATTCACACCCTGTTTAATCAAAGCTGAAGTTACTTATGTTATAGTAGAAGAAATTCCTCTATTGCAGTTTTTAAGAATCCAAATAAAAGGAAATCATTCTGCAGGAAAGGAAACCAATCAACCATAACAGGGAATAGGACCCTATTCCTTTAAATAGGAACTTCAGCACCTGCTTCTTGACACTAATCACCCTGTAGAAAAGATAAACTCAAGAGAGCAGGACCCTATTCCCATGAACAGGAACCTTCAGCACCTGTCTCCTGTTTCTAATCACACTACAGGGAAAAGAAAGGCAATCAATGGGAACAGGACCCTATTCCTTTGTACAGGAATCCTCAGCACCTGCTTCCCAACATCAATCATACATTCAAACAAATAACAGAAATAGATCTTTTAACTTCTTAAGAATGAATGTACTAAACACATGCAGCATTAAAGGAAATAGAATGCTCAGTAAGCTACAGAACTGTGTAACTGGTGTTTCAGCAAACATAATCAAAGTAAAGTGCGAATGTCATAAAGAAATATAACAAACTACAGGAACAGTCGGGCGAATCTTGTGAGGAAGGCGGGCCCTTTCCTTCTCACAAGATTCCCCAGGGAAAGGATTAATTGAAGCGCTCAAAAGGAAATTTTATTCATCTGTCAAAAGGAATGATACATTACAAATGGAGTCCAGCTCCTGTCCTCTCAAACACAATGTTCTCCTGTAGTTTCGAGCTCCCTTTAATGATGATGTCTCCTCTTTTTAAAGAGGAGACATCTCTTACAATTACAGTAGAGAAAATCTATATTTATCCCTAAATCTGTTCTTCTTTCTTAAAACAGGGCTATTTTGTTCTTCCATAAAAAGATATTGTTACAACAGATACAAAAAGAGTACTATCTTCAGAATAATCCGTGTAACCACGTCTTCATGTTGTTGCCATTGTTCAAAGCTCACTGTTGGGAGTACAAATTACGAATAGTATTGGAATTTAAATTACTCTTGGATGTTTCGACAATGGATCGAATATTTCGACAACGGAGTCGACTATTTAAACCATGAAGACTGTTTGTTTCAGCAACGACCGATTGTTCCAGCACAGCACATAAATTATCTGCGGTATTTTAGACTTATGTTAGCACAATATATCTTCGATTAATGATGAAATATAAGAGTAATATGGAATTATATGTAAACAGATTAAATATATAATAAAGAAGAGGATTTTATATACCTTTGGATAAAGTGAATGAAAATGATGATGGAATCCTTTTTAAACATGGCTATAAAGGTAAGGTGGTGTCAAAATATATAGTAAAAATGATACATAGTGAGGTCCTAACAGTCACCATTAAATTGGGGGAGGGGATATGACTTGAAATCATTGCAAAAAGGCTGTAATCATAAATATCTATTAAATTCGCATACACCTAATCAATAACATAATTGATAATGATGACCGAATCCGGTTGGAAAAGAGCATGTGTACGAAATCTCATTAATTGCCATAATGAGCCATTTATGAATATTAGTGTAGGGTATGATTCGGTAAATCCGTGAAAGTCGTCACCTTCCATTAACCTCCTCAATTGAAACCATGCATTCTCATTGTAAACTCGTCAATTAGGATAAGCATAGGCCCCGAGAAGCAGCTAGTTCAGAGACACAGTGATGGTGGAGCAGCGATCAGGCATGAGCTGGATTCCATGGATGCCATGTAGAATTGTCCAGAATCTTACCATATATTCAAATATGCTAGATGGTTTGAGTTTTTCCAGAAGCTTGAAGGCTCAGACGAGGCAGTGGCAATTGAATTTGCTCAGAACTTGAACAATAATCAAACCCTAGTAAGGGGCATGCAAGTGGAGGTGACTGAAGAGGTAATTGCCTGGGTAACTTCATTACCAGTAGAGGGGTGGAGGTGGTTTAAAATAAAAATAAATGACCCATCCTTGAAAGAATATTTACTAGTAGGGGAAGAAAAATTGGAGAAGAAGAGAAGAGGAATTGACAGATTTTCACTTCCTCGTCCTTGGGAAGACGTTTCCCTGGGCTTGATAAAATATATCACTTGCAAGGGAAGATCCACGATATTTTTCAACTATCACTTTCCTCTGCTTAATCACCTTCGGCGCCAGCAAAGAATCAATCTTCCATTCTATTTGCTATGGAACATCAAGCATATGGCGGCAGCAGTGAAAACAACAGCACACCCAGAGGCATGTGTGACTAATCATGGACTCATTAAGATAATCATGTTGGATGCCCTAGGTTAGCAAGGAAAAACTTGGGAATAATTCAAGAGAAATAGGCCAAGGAAAAGCCAGGGGAAACAGACCACAACTTCAAGAGGAACTCAGGCAGAGGTGGAGACCCAGACTCGGCCTGTTGGAGTTAGGATTGGGAAGAAGCCTATTGATGAACCAATTAAGGATAGAAGACCGAAACAAAGAGTGAAGGTCAGCATACCTGCAAAACCTTTGCCTACGGCCGAGAAGCAGATGGAAGTAGAAGTTTTAGAAGAAGAAAGGCAACCTTCCTCATCAGGTAAGTATGAAACCAATGCCTTATTTTTAGAAATTGAAAATCTAAGAAAGGAAAACGAGGAATTGGAGTGGAAATTATCAAAGGGGAAGGAAATATCGATGTTTGTATGCATGACATGTTTTCAAGACTTAATGGCAGCGGGATATAAGGCCCATAGAGAAAATATCAACCCAATGGAAAAAGAAACAAAACAGCAAGAGGCTGTTACACAAGAACCTGATGATGATACTGTTTTTACACAAGAACCAGCAGTTAAAGCAGAGCCTCCTGTAATAATCAAACTAGAAGCCAACCCACAAGAACCTGTGGAGGCCACTCCTATTGTAGAATAAACAAAAATGGACATAGAGGTGACTCTAGGTAAAAATAAAGGGGCTGACACATAAGAACCCATCGAAGAGGTTGCTGCTACACAAGAACCAACAGCAGAGGTGGAACAACCCCATGAAGCAGAGGATGGTACACCCATTATTGATGAAGGTATTGAATGTAGGAGAATTCTGAGTCCCATCTCGAGATGGAGTTCCGAGAAACTCCTGTTCATGTCTGAGTTACAAAAGTGGAAACAAGAAGCAATCTCCCTTAGGGATGGGATGATTTCGCTAAAAGAACATCAGAGGGAAATAAACACTTTACATGAAAGATGGATGGAAGCAGAGTTGAAGAAAGGGTGGGAAAATTACAAGAAGAAGGAATTTTTGAAGAAACAAGAAGAACAACTGCTACAGTTACAGGAGCAGATTTGAAACCTCACCATAGATAACCAGAAACTTCATGACCTCACCCTCAACATGCTGGGTTGCAGGCGGCCTTCTCCATCCTATCCTATTTTTTTGTGGGAACGTTACTTCTTGTTTCAATTGAAATCCATTATGGAGGACAGACCTTATTTATGTTCTTCCACTCGTACGTTTCTGAATGTTTTTCGTGCCTCCGATTTTGATGATAAAATTTTGCTGTGTGAATTATTCTTACACAACATTATTTGTGAACATGTGAGTATGCAAATGGTTGTGACAATATTCTCTTATATGGGAGATCTTCAGTTGAGGGCTTTTGTGTCCTTCATGAAGAATAATATTGAATGGAATATGGGCATTAAATCTATGGAGACTAATGAGGAGAAGACAACATTGTGGGTTTGGATAGAACTGGTATGGGCTGTCGAGTTGAGACGAGAATTCAAGAGAATGCTAAGTACCCCTGGGATTAAAGAACCAACTAACACTTATAGAAGAATAATTGTGAACTTCTGCCTCAATCAGTTCTCAATGATGAAGAGCCAAGCTTTGACAGGGTGCTTAAAATGCACGAAAACCAGCAGTGCTGAGCTATTGAAGGGGGATCCATTCTCATTCTAGAATTTTGTGGTGGTTGTTACACATGTACCAGCCTACGCATAGATTGTACAATCCCTTGGTGCTTTGTGGTTGGGATCAAAGTTCAAGTTTCCTTTGATCTAGTTGCCCATTGAGGATTACCAGATCAATTACGAATTGAGTAAATATGAGTCAGAATCCTGGGTATGGCAGTTGATGGCCAATAAAGGATACAGGCCTACAGACAAAGACACAATTGGTGCTTATGATCTCACCAACCTGCACCGAAGATATTCCCATGAGAGATGAGTTTTCATGAGGACATGCACGTATTTCAATTGGGGGGAGATGTTGGGTGCTAGGTTTTTACATTTTTCCTACACTTATCTTCCTTATTTTGCCTCATAACCATAACCAATGGGAGTATCTTTACCCCTCTTTCCTACCTTTTTACCCTAACTTGTGTTGTTTCACCTTGCTTTCGTTATTTTTCCAATTCACCAATTATTATGACCTATTATACCTTTTTATGACTAATTGATGGTGAATGTTTGGAGAAGATCGATGGTATTTTTGTTTTCTTTTCGGATGTCATTTGTAGCACCAAATATCCCGAACACAAAGTTCACAGGAGCAGTTCAGATAGTGTTGTTACAGCAAAGTGATGCTGTTACAAACCCACCGACAAACTGTTGTTACACTCTACTGTTACAGACTCGTTGGAGAAATGTTGATATGTTTGTACCATTGACTGATCTCGTCAATATTGTTGTTGATCTGTCCTCTGGCCGTTGCACTACAGTTGTGGTTCCATTACGATAGTTGTAGAAGTTGTTTAGCATTGTATTTTTTGGATAACAGCCTAAGGGCGGTTTCGATTGTAATATTTTATTTTCTATCCAGAAATTTATTAGGAAGTGGTTATAACTATACGTGTTCTATTTCAATCAACATGAGAATCATAATATTCTCATGAATGATCTATCCCTGAATTTTCTGATGTAACCACTATATAGTTCTCGACCCTAGAGGTCGAGAGGTTAGCGGAGAACAGGGTTTTTTTGGCTCTGTAATTGTGTTTAGATTAATACAGATTATCTTATTATTGTTGTTACATGCATGATTCTATTTAGTTTCTGTTAAAGTTCCTTCTCTTCCTGCGCCCTACTAGGGAGGAAGGGCCCTCCTTCTTAGCAGGGATTGCAGTGATTAAAGTAGTTGTGTGTATTGAATTGTATTTCAGTTTATGTATCAATAGAGTGTTGTTGTTTCTGTTCAGCTAAGAATATATCTGCTTTGATTTCAATTCTTTATATGTTGTTAAACATATGATAATAGAGAAACCAGTTGGGTACTTATTGTGTGGTGAGCTAGACAGATCGATTGAGGTGTGATTTCAACCTTGTAGATTCTTTTATTTCTGCATGAGTGATTTATTTCAAAATTTTACTTTAGCAATGATTTCTTTTCTCCCAAATTACTTCTAGTTGGTGTATCGACACAGACAGTGCAACTGTCATTGGAATAAACAGACGTCCCTGGATTGATAATTAAATGTGTGTTGTTTAGTAATTTAATAAGTGATTTATATAGTCCAACAATTGCGATAAACTCAAAGCTTACAGATAGAATAGAAAAATGGCATTCAATTGATTAACAGTCTTCTGTTACAAACTTGATCTCTTGTACACTAACCCCATTCACAGCCCTGAGACCCTTCTTATACAATTGTTTAGAAAACCGTCTTCCCAATCTGACAACTAATATCTACAAATATACAATTGTTACAATGACCAACCTAGTTTCTAAGAGAAAACCAAGAAAGGTCTGAAATAGATCTGGAGTCGGGTTGGAATTTTTTATGTTGTTATAGCATATCAAAATAGCGTTGTGAACTTGGATTTGCTTCTATGACTACAGACGTGACCCTTTGACTATCGAATCTCCGACAATAAAAAAATTAGTGCTCACGTAGGCAAAATCCCCATGAATATTATTTCATTAATTAAACATTCTAGATAAGACAGTGAAAGGGGGTTTACCTTGTGCATTTAGAGCATTTAATGAATATTAATGATATAAATAAGTGAAAGAGTGGGTGAAAATGGGAGAGAAAAGTATGTAGATTTGGTATACAACACTCTTGTAGATTGTGTCTAGAGAGTAAAACCATTAAGAGAATCATTTTCGATCGTGAAACAAATCCACCCTAGTTGATCATAAGGAAGAATCACTCATATTCTTCTGGAGTTAATTTCCGAAGAGGGAGATTCATATTTTTGGGCAAAAATGAGGGTTCAAACAAAATTCGTGTGGATTTTGTGTGGATCAATTTAGCCATTATAATTTCTTGGAAATCAAGGGAAGTTGAATCTATCAAATTATCAACAAAAATTTTGGGGTTTTGATGGGTCGTACTAGCCTTCTCTAAAGAGACAACTCTAGCTTCTAAAGACTAGTGATCTTTGTAAATCAATCAGGAAGGAGCAAGAGAAAGAAACAGTGGGGGTATAACTTTTAGATAAGAGGTGAGGTTTATCTTTTTCATATATAGATGTCTTTGGGCCTACTATGTTGGTTTGGAGCCCTTTTCATAATCTTGTCTATGTCGGCCAACTATTTTGATTTATTTCTCACAAAGATTGGAATGATGGTCGTTTTGTAATTTTATTGCTCAAGCCTGGGGCCATTTATACCATAAATTTGAGCTAATAATTGTTGGGCCATGGAATTAAGAAGGAAGGTTGAATCAAATCAATAATTTTGTTTCGTAAAAGTCCTATTCAGCAATTTGTAAGGTATATTTTATTATGTCATCTTCATCTTTTGTTACTAATAAAATCATGTCAGGTTACCAAAAATTGATAGGGATACTTAGAATGCACTTCCATGGATCAATTAATAAGAAAATCTAATTTTATATGGTTGAATTTGTTGTTTTAAAATTTTATTCCGAAATATTTGTTGTGTTTTATTGTGCTAGAGGGGTTTTTATAGGTACTATGGTTTTTTTTCTTGTTGAACATTTGTTGTGTTATTGTTCTTTTAGAAATGCTTGATTTTTAATTACATGAAAAGTGTTTAAAAAAAATGTATACAAGATAAAAATAAAGGAATTTAAAGTTTGGTTAAGTATATTTTAGTAAGTCACATTACAGTGGTATCAGAGTTGTGCATCCTGCCAACCTTAGGGTTTTTTCAGTTTAAGGTTCATTCTCATAAATTCTTGTAGTAAATTAAAATTGGGAGTTAGTTCTTCCAATGAAAAAGATGAAAACCTTAAAGGAAGAAGAGCACATGTCACAATTGTTGCAAATATTTTAAACTATGAAAAGAATCTAACAAAATTACTAGAGCATTATTGGATGTTGGAATGTTAATGATCAGTTAATGATCAAAATTTATCAAAATTTCAAGGTTAAAAAGGTTGTGTGGGTTGATTTAGCCATTAGAATTCTATGGCTTCAGGAAGGGAAGTCGAATAAGCCCAACAAATTGTCTCAGCAAAGTGTTTTACAATATATTTTCAGGAGCATTTCAAAGCTACCATATTCTTCCTATTCACCAGCAAAAACCACGCCACTTGCAAGGGTTGCTCACAGGTTCCTAGAAACTGATTTTTTTGTATCTAAAAGGGGTTACCTTGCATTTTAATAAATAATATCTAATTGGTTAAGTTGTTCCTGTGAAAAAATTATTTCTTGGTTGTGTTATTTTTGTTGTTGTAGTAATAATGTTTGTGGTATAGTTGTTCTAAAGGATTCATATTTTTCTGTATGTAAACTATTTGATGAAATGTCAAAGATAAAATTCAAGAAATTGTGAGTTTGATTAGAACATTTCAGTAGGGGACATTACATAATATCAAATAGAATTAGAATTACAAATAAAATATTTCTGTATAGAGAGAGATGTGAAAATTACATTTAAATATAAATATTATTATAAAAAACCAACACAAATCCATCTTCATTCTAGATCTATCAAGCCTTGACAGGGATACAATATCTATATGTGGAAACATTTATTCAAGCTTTCCATTCAAAAATAAGTTTTCACCTTGAGAGATTTGATCCCTTTTTGTTCTTGGGATGGCCCTAGAAAAATTCGAGGACTCGTTAATAAGGGAAAATGTCTCAACAACAATCAAGGGGTCATCTTTGATATGAGGTCCCAGCTACACCTCATATTGTTTGGGATAAGAGGCCCATCCATATTCTGACCTAGGAGACATTCTTGGTGTTAGAGAATATTGTGAGGTATGAGGGATTGTCATCCTCATAGTAAGGGTGATGTTGGTTCTAAGATAAATTATCTAATGCAATAATTTGAAAATTGTCTAGACTAAGGGGTGGCAGGAGGGGGGAGGATTCTCACTAATCCCAATGGAAAATTTGAAATTAAATATTCATGAATTTTAGGTAAGAAAAACAACAATCAAGATGAGATTTATGGTCTTGTTTTTAGATTAAATTTAGCTCGTGACAGGGGAATCTTGGACCTTATCATATTGGGAGACTTTATTATCATTATACAACATTTAATCAGTGGCACATATCCTTGATAAAATATTCTCAATCTCATCTTTAAAAGAATTAATCGTGTTCTTAGGCTCTTTCCCTAATTCTCTTTCTTTCACATACTCTAGAATCAAAACTCTCAGGATAACTACCAACAAAACTTAGACTGCATATTGGTTGAAGGTTAGAAAGAAATAAATGGAAATGGGGCATGCATGATACAATAGTTTGACATGTCTATTCCTTGCCATATGTATCCCTCATGGATTCACCCTTGTATGAATAAATGTTAGAGCATTAGAAATAATAATAATAAAAAACTTCAAGGGCCTTAAAGGACGTTGTCATGGAAATAAAAAAATGTGGCTCCTATGCATGAGAGGTCATTATAATCCTCCAAGTTCACCCCTACAAATTACTATACAAGGCATTGAGCAAAACTCCTCCACCCTTTTTATTGATGGCTCTAAAGAAACTAAATCTTCAGAGTTTTAATTATGATGAGATGGGTCGCACATGGGAAGGTTATCTCCCCATAACTAAATTTATGTCTCGGTCCGAGCCCTCCCATTTCTTTGTCTCGCCTTATCCTCCACTACAGTCATCCTCTCCCTGCCTTTTCGGTTCACCTAAGATCCTACTCTTTGCAGATTCATGGATTTTTATGACTTCATTCCAAGTGGTTCATTAATGAACCCCTTGATATTGACAAATTCATTTTCATAGGTGGCATGAAACCCTGATTCCCCTATCCCTGCAATTCAATATGGAATATTTCTCCTACAGGGACCTCTTCTACAGTGATCGATAGTGAAGATTGTGCATGGATCAGATTTGACTTCTAGTGGCTCGACATAATTAGGCATCTTGAGGTTTATCTTTGTTGCATGACTTATGTGTTATTATTGTTTGAATTTCATCCCATGGTGAATTTCTTAGTCACGTATTTTTTGCACCTCTCTGGTTCACATCAGTTTCATTTTCACTCCCCTCCTCTGTTATCTTTAGCCCTCACCTCACCCCATTTTATTCCCTTCCATGTCACTCTATGCACCCCATGCTCTCAATTTGGGAATTCTCTGATATTATTTTCTCCCCTTGCCTCTTGTATCTTCATAATGACTCTTTGACCCCTCCTTTATTCTTCCTACATTTATCACAACATTGTATTTATTCCCCCTTTGACTCCTCTTAACTTCCCCTCTAACAATACAGTCATTCCCTCTAGTCTTAATTCCTCGAGATACTCTAGTAATTCTCCCAACAACGCAAGAAAAAATCCCTTGGAGACTCTCCAAGTGGAAATTATGGACTTAAAATGATAAATTATTCGGAAATATAATCTCCTAACTCTTGTCACTAAGGATATTCAACCCCTAAAGCTCTTATATTCTCATTATGATGACAAAATTAATGTTATCAAAATATAACTTGAGGATATCTAAAAAATGGTAACACTACAGAGAATGAAAAACCTACCAGCACTGCTCGAGGCCCAGCTCAGGGAAATCTAAATTTAAACTTGAACATTCCATTTGACAGAGACACCCTTTTCCCTATGTAAGTGGAACTTATTGTAAATTTTCTTTTTGTTGTCTCAATTTTGAGAATCTATGTATTCCATACTGATATTGTATTTTTTTTGTTAGTAGTTATATATTCCTGATGGACAGCTCCTCCCCAATGGACCTGTTGAAAATTATGAAATGTGATGACTTATTGAGTATTTTTTGTGTTTGGGAATATATTTAATGAAAATATCTACTCATTATTGTTTAAAAAAAAAGGTCTACACTACACTGGCAATAGTGAAAATATAGAGGAGAAACAAGAAGCAATGAGCTAGTAAACAAATAGTTGCACATGCAAAGAAATAGTTAGTTGTAACCTAGGACAACTACAAGTGTTCAAATTTCTAGAAAAAATGAAGAATAGTCAATATTTAGATCTAAAAAGTATCATAAATGAAAGTACATAAACTAAAATATCAAGTATGAAAGAAAATCTATGCAACGGTCCATAATATTAGCAATACACATCTCACAAAAAACACACATACATGAATAGTTAATGAATACTTAGAAGATCAGACAAGATGCATGTAAAATGAAAGGATTAACTTTATCATTGGTCAAAACTTATCAAATTCCAATCTATGGTATGTAGTGATTTCAAAGAAGGATCAAAAGTCCTAAAATGGAGACCCCAAAATGGTGTTAATAAAAAATTCCATCTTACATAGAGATTTACATTCTTTATAGACTTGAATTAGTAATTGCCCCTTTTATGACTATAGAACTACTCAAGGGAAGTTACAACTCTTCAATTTCACATAATTTACAATATTATAAAAGGGAATATATTTAGAATTGTAAAAATTAGTTGGGAAATTATCCCCCTTTGATTGGGCTCTTAATGGGACTTTATCAATGTTTTGAATGTGCCACGTAGTATTAATATTATTATGTAATCATCATGAAAATATTGAATAATATTGTAATGACCATAGTCATGCATTAAATATGTAGATATGATGCTAATGGTCCTAATATTAGTACATTCATCTATATAATGTATATATATTGCCATCTCACTTTGCATTTGTATAGATATAGTAAATATTTTGTGTACATATTGAAGTTACATTCGCAGTATCATGGTGAAAAATTCTTACTTATCCTTACATACATGGGAAGATCATAAATATAATATGCCACAAACATAATAATGAATAACATCCAACTGATCCAAAACCCTAGCTAGTGCTCAAACATTAATGAGGCTTCAAGAATCAACACAAGGGTCCCTCTTTAAGGTGGCCACTTATAATTATTAATAGCACATTCTTCTTACTTATGGAGCCTTGATGTTGATAAAATACTTTAAACACATCAGCTAACAATTTATTCCACTACCTATGGGGAGTTAGGTGGAACCTCAAGGACATATGGGTGATGAAAATAATTAAATTTCAGTTCACACTAACCAAGGTATGAGATCAACCTAAGTTTGGTATATGAGACATGAAATAAGGTTTTAAACAAAAAGGCACATATATTCCAAGAAAAAAAATGAGAAGGGGGAGGTGTTCAATGGCATAAGATTCATGTAACTGAAGAGTGTGGACACAGTGAACGATTCTTCAGGGGATGGCAAGTATTTTACAGGTTAATCGCACATGATGGAAGAGATTTTTTTCCCCACACCTAGATGATTCTAGAACAGGCCTAGGATGAGGGAAAATGGAAAGTGGGAGAGAAAGGAAGGCTAAATCGTAGGAAATTGATTGATCAAGGAAACCCAATTAGCTAGTTCTTAACTAACCAAAACTGGGGGGGGGGGGGGGGGCAATAGAAAAGGAAGGAATTGGGGCCAAGAGGGGATGGGAAAAAATGAGAGAAAGAAAGCAACGAACATATAGAGAATGAGAAGAAGAGGTGGGTATTGAATCAACATCAGAAGAGGATAAGTTAGGGAATTCGTTGCAAATGAAGGGAGGCATGATTTTAGAGTCATGTTGTTGGCATCACAAGGGAAACAAGGGAAACTGCAGCCCTAGAGGTTAGTCACAATGAACCTACCGAAGTCTTATGAATTGATTATTGTGGTTTTTCTGTACCTAGTTAGTGTATGAACACTAGATATGTGGACATGTGTTCTAATCAAATCGTACTAGAGAATGTGTTTCATTTATGAATCACTTTAGTTGCATTAACATAGATATACAACTTATCCATTCAGGATTAACATATTTTACGCCTATTTTGGCTAGAAATACACCTCCTACTGTAATTTGATTGTCTAGGAATACACTTCAATAGTGCATTTGACAAATAGTCCTCCATTATTTTAGTCAAATGAAATTCTTCATAGTCACCAATTTTGTAACAACATCTGCCATATGTGCCAAATTAATGTGTTCTAGGTACCTTACTTGGTAACAATGGTGCCTATCGACTCCTTGCACCTTATTGCTGCATTTTGGTTTTATGTTGTAGGAAGTTACATTTTGTCTTTTTGTAAAGAGGCTTCTTAAATGTACTTAAAGGAAAAAAAATCTCACAATTTACGAAAAAAAATAAAACCCATACAAGATAGAATACTATCTTAAGGAATTAGAAGTTGGTAGTTGCTTCATTTAGCTTCTTGTTGCATAATATTCAGACTCATTAATGCCTGGGACACCTGTTCTCCCTCATACCACTACTTTGTAGTCATGACTTAACCTTGATGATGAACTTACTGACTTAATGATATATGAATTTATTGAGGGTGGCGATGTGACCTTTGGAGCCCCTCAATGATAAGAGGGTGGAGGCCTATGGATTCCCTAAGCTAGGATTTTTTCTAAAGGCTCAAGTTAGCAGGCTCTAGATTCCCAATGTTGGGTGGATTTGTTGAACCATTTCAGGGTGGTGGAAAATCCTTGGATACCCTAAATAAGAAAGGGCGGGGATTTTCACCTACGGAGTCCCTCTTGGGTTACGGGGTGGATGATAAATTACCTTTGGAACCCTTGCACCAACTTTTAACTAAAAATTTACATGTAGGTTGGAGGTGGGTCAGGCCTCTAGAACCCCTGGTTTGACATTGGGACAAGTTTCATCAACTAAGGGGTGGAAACTACACTATTGAGAGTTTTCCAATGGTTTGGAGGAAAAATCATGAACCTCATGCCAATGCCCATGATGAGGTAGTTTATTGATTGTAACTATGTAATGAAGTTACAAAATTACTTAATGGTTTTATAACCATTGATAAAACTTAGGCTTAGGGAAATGTTATTAACCCATAAACTCCCACAAGTGAGATAGTTTATTTGATCCCTGAGACAACATCGCTCCTCATTGTCCATGACTTATAAAAGATTAGTTATGTTCTTGATATAAGCTTTACACATGTTATGTTGAGTATTATTGCACCAAATAGGGCTTTTCTCTTGGTATAATAATTTGGGCACATTAAATTATGACCCTTTCTTCTTGAAGAGCTCTTCGGATTATCCACAGTGTTATAGAAAATTCTTCGACGTTTCGAATCCCAACAAGGATGTAGAAATTATACAAAAATTATGTATATCATGGATCCAATCTGATCTAACAATGTACTAAAGCTATATAGTGAATCGCTTCTACAAATCAATTACAGAAATTAAACACAATCACCAAACACATGAAGCAAAGAAGAATCAATCAAACCACAACCCAGATAATTTCTCAAGGAAATATTTCTGCTCAAAACACCATTATCTTCTATTGTATATTCAACATGGATACATGAAGCAATTACAATACAAATATCCTCACAAGAGCCTCATGTACTCAACTAATTGTCTCACACTGTCCTGGACAAAACTAACCAACACATAGCCAATTCTTAGCCTCTAAATAGCCTGCCTTGCTTACACAATTCATGTGGAATGCAATCCCTATTCTTTAGGAATTTTTTCCTTCCTTGACTGTGCAAGGATCATGGGAAATCCAATGGGTGTTTGGTTGCATGGGTGCAACCCAATAATCCTACAACTCATAGTCAACATCCCTTTCACCTAGATCTGAACTAGGTCTCCACTGGAACTGACATGCATGCAACTAATAATAGTAAATCATCAGTTGCATGTGAGATCACTAATTGTGAATTAAATAATATTTAATTCACTTGATCTCTCACTAGTGCAAAAAATAGTTACAACTAGCATAACTGACTTTAACTCACTTAACTGAGTTAAACTTATTACAACATGCATTAACTAATGCACCACTGCACTTCAAACTCTGTTACAACTATAATTACTCTGCATGCCTCACTAATTACCCTCTACTTAAAATTCATGAGCTAACTGAGTTTATCACACTTATTTAACTATTACAAGTTATTTTGAGACAAGACTACATTTTATTGTTCATCTTAATTAAGGGATAATAAAAATAGACATGCACCAATTTAGCCTACACCAGTGTAGGTGTTGATAAGACCTGTGATCCCACACTAGTGTAGGTGCTCCTTGGACCTCCTAGTCCCACACTAGTGTAGGTGCGACAATTTCTTGTTAGACTCCAACACTCCCTCTCAACAAGAAAGGGATTATCCTTCACCTCAATCCTGTCTCTATGGTATTCGAATTTTCTCCTAGTGAGCGCCTTCGTCAAAATATCTGCATCCTGATCTTCCGTGGGAATGTACTGAAGTAACATTATGTGCCTCTGCACAAAATCTTTGAGATGGTGGTACCGGATGTCTATGTGCTTGGATATATTATGTAACACAATATTAACGAAGAGTTTAATGCACCTTTGAATATCACAACGTATCACTGTCGGGTCCAACTGAGAACCAAACAAACCAACCAAGATCTTTCTCATCCAGATGGCCTCACATGCAGCTTGACTTGTTGCCATGTACTTTGCCTCCGCTGAACTGAGTGCCATAGATAGTTGCTTCCTGCTATACCAAGAAACTGTTGTCGATCCTATGCTGAAGTTCCCTCCCGATGTGCTCTTTCTGTCTGATGGATTGCCTTCCAAATATACATCCATGCAACCTTGAAGCTTCACTCTCTCGGTCTGTCTGTACCATAATTCATACTCTATTGTGCCCCTCAGGTATCTCAAGACATGCTTCCCTGCCTTCCAAAAGAGCTTGGTAGGCTTAACCATAGCTTGACTCAGTTGGTTAACTGCATAGCAAATGTCTGGTCTAGTGTTCACCAAGTACATCAGTGAACCTAATAACTTCCTGTAGACAGTAGCATCCTCTACCTCTCCTGAAGTAGGATCCTCTTTCCTCCAATTTCCTAGAAGAGGAGTGTCCATGGGTTTATAGCTATCCATGTGAAACTTACCCAACATCTCTTTGGCATACTTTCCTTGAGAAACAAAAATTTCACCCTCCCACTGCCATATTTCCAAACCAACGAAATAATGAAGGAGTCTCATGTCCTTCATTTCAAACTCCCTTACAAGATCCTACTTGCATGAGTGTATCAGTTTCTCATCACCAGTCAAAATTAGATCATCAACATAAAGTACAATAATCAATATCTTACCGTCAACCACAATCTAGTACATGTTTGCATCAGCTTCACTTTTGGTGAAGCCCAATCCAGTGAAATATTTTTCAATCCGATTGTACCAAGCACGAGGTGCTTGCTTCAACCCATACAATGCTCTCTTGAATTGACACACATGCGAATCACTGTCAAATATTTCAAAACCCTCTAGCTGCTCTATGTACACTTCTTCCTTAATAACTCCATTGAGAAATGAAGTTTTCACATCCATCCGATGAATGCACCACCCCATCTACGCTGAGAGTGCAAGGATAGATCTAATGGAAGAGTACCTTGCAACTGGTGCAAAAGTCTCATCATATTCGATCCCCTCAATCTATGAGAATCCCTGGGCAACAAATCTAGCCTTGTACTTCTCCACACTCCCATCAACAACTTGCTTTACCTTGTAGATCCATCGAGATCCAACCATTGATTTACCAACTGGTCTTGGGATAATCTCCCATGCACTATTATTGACAATGGAGTCATACCCCTCCACCATTGCATCAACCCAAATTGGTTGTTGCACTACCTCTTGAAAGGAAGATGGTTCTGTCACAATACACTTGCTCATAAGAGCCATGTATCTAGTAAACTTATTTGGAGACTTTCTTTATCTGCGCAGTCAGGTAGGGGCTCCTACATTCTCTGTTGCATCAAGTCTCAATCTATCAGCTTCCATGGTGCGCCTTCTACCATTTCTGGTGGATGGAACTGCATGAGTTTTTTCTTCCACTCCATGATCCTCTGCATGTGGCTGCTCCACATCTTGAGGCTCATCCTTTGGAAACAAGATTTCTTCCTCTGCATGCAAATCCAACTCCCTCTTAAGGGACAATCACATGGCTTTCTCTTCATCAAATTTTATATCTCGTTGCACACAATTCATTATGTTGTTTGGAAAATACACCCAATAGTTGTGGGGAGTATCCGTGTACCCCACAAAAATCCCAATCTCAGTTGTTGGTTCAAGCTTCTTCCTAACGTCTTTGGTCACATGCACATAAACAAATGAGTCAAAAATATTAAATTGTGAAACATCGGGTTTCTTACCAGTGAAAGCCTCTTTTGGTGTACTTATGCCAAGTATCATATGAGGACAACGGTTTTGCACAAACACCGTTGTGATGCATGCCTCTTCCCACAGATGCATCAGTAGGCCCTGATCATGCAACATCGCTCTTGCTGCACCCACAATCATGATGTTATTTCTCTTAGTGAACCCATTATGTTGTGGGTTATGAGGCATTATCAGTTCTCTCTGAATTCCTTCTTTGCTGCAGAAGTTCTTGAATTCATTTGACATGTACTCACCACCATTTTCGCTCCTAAGAGCCTTCACATGCTTCCCCATGTCTTTCTCCACCAGTGCTTTGAACTCAAGAAACTTTGAGAACGTCTGATCTTTATTCTGCATGAAGTAGATCCAGCACTTTCAAGAAAATTCATTAACAAATATCACATAGTACTTATGCTTTGTTGTCAAAGCAACAAAGAATGGTCCAAACACGTCTAAGTGAACTCTCACAAGGATCCCTGAGGGTCAGTTATCCTTCTCATGAAAGGTGGCCTTTGCATATTTTCCCATAGTACATCCCTTGCATGTGTCTGATTGTGCAAGTGTACCCTTGGGAAGACCCGTAGAAATCTATTGCATGACTTTTAAGGCTCCGTGGTGAAGATGGCCTAATCTCCTGTGCCATAACTCACCCTCATCTCGACTCACCAATTTGTATTCCTTACCCATCAATGTTGTATAGCCATCTACATCAAGTTTATAGAGATTCCTAACTCTAATCCCAATCTTCTTTGCTTTTCCTGTTGTTTTGTATCATAGGAAAGATTTTCCTTCACCGAAAACAATATCATAGCCTCTATCCTCCAACATTGCAACTAAGACCAATTTTTTCTTCAAGCTTGGTACATGAATTACATATTTTAATTGAAAGGGTTTACCTGATTGTCTCTGGAAGGTAATGGTACCAATCCCAGCAGCTCTGTACCACCCGTCATCACCCATTTCAATATGCATCTGGAGGTCCTTCTCCTCCAAACTACTGTAAATTTCTTTGTCTCCCATCATGTGAAAGGATGCACCACTATCAAAATACCACATTGATCCCATTTCACTTGACACCATGCATGCAATGAGCAATAATTAAGGTTCAAATTGTGAGGCCAAAGCCTCACCAGTTGCAGATCCTGAAGCCTTCTTGTTCTTCTTCTTTTGTGGACAATTAGCGACATAATGCTCATGCTCCTGAGAATGACAACACTTCACTTTGGACTCGTCGCGTTTCTTTCCATCTTTACTGGATTCGGATTTGGAATGGAATTTTGTTAATTTCCCCTTCTTCGCCTTGGCATAAAAGAATAATCTTCTTCATCTTCATTCTTAGATGAATATCCATCTATGGTATTCCATCTGAACTCCTCTTGCACCAAATCTGACCAAAGTCATTCCCAATCTGGTAGCTTTTCCTTTCCATTGACAGAGTCCTAATAACTATGCCAACTCTTGGGAAGTCCTAGAAGATCTAGGTGACAAAATCATCAGGACAACAATGCCAATGATGCCCAGCTCATCCCGACATTGGACAAACTTTTTTAAATATTTTTCCATGGAGTCGCCTTTTTCTATCTTGATCTTCTTGAGTTTATATTTCAGTACCAATTTCCTATGGTCACTTCTACTCTGAAATATATTTTTCAAAGCTTTCCACATAGAATATGGTGTCACTTTTCCATGGAGACTTCAGAAAATGTGGTCTCTTACTCCCTCTAGTAATATCCTCCTCACCTTTGCCACTTTCTTTTGCCATGCATCAATATTTGTAGCATCTGTCACAGCGGGTTTGGGAACATCATTGTCAATGAATTCCTTCAAGCCATTATCTTTGAGTACTTCCTCCATCCTGTCTTTCCAAGAAATATAGTTAGAGCTGCCCTCGAGTGCATGCTCCAATCTCAATCCATTGAAAGCCATATCGATCATGAATCAACTGTAGCACTAAGAAAGTCTTCTACAAATTCAAATTTTATTCAGTCGCAAACTCAAATCATCCTCCACTATTGTGATTTCCTGTGCTCTAATACCATGTATAAATTATACAACAATTATGTATATCATGGATTCAATCCGATCTAACAATGTACTGAAGCTAGATACTGAATCGATTCTACAAATCAATTGCGGAAACTAAACAAAATCTCCAATCACATGAAGCAAAGAAGAAGCAATCAAACCACAACACAGATAATTTCCCGGGGAAATCTTGTTGCTCAAAACCCCACTATATTCTATTTTATATTCAGCATGCATACATGAAACAGTTACAATAAAACTCTCATGATAAGAGCCTCCTGTACTCATCTAATTGTATCACATTGTCTTAGACAAAACTAACCAGCACATAGCCAATTATCAACCTCTAAACAACCCACCTTGCTTGCATAATTCATGTGGAATGCAATCCCTATTCTTTAGGAATTTTTGCCTTCCTTGACTGCACAAGGATGATGGGCAATCCAATGGGTGCTTGGTTGCATGGGTGCAACCCAATAATCCTACAACTCATAGTCAACATCCCTTTCACCTAGATCTCAACTGGGTCTTCACTAGAACTGACGTGCATGCAAATAATAATAGTAAATCATCAGTTGCATGTGACATCACTGATTTTGAATTAAATAATATTTAATTCACTTGATCTCTCACTAGTGCAACAAACAGTTACAACTAGCACAATTGACTTTAGCTCACTTAACTGAGTTAAACTAATTACAAAATGCATTAACTAATGCACCACCACACTTCAAACTCTCTTACAACTAGAATTACTCTACATGCCTCACCAACTACCCTCAACTCGAAATTTATGAGCCCACTTAGTTTATCACACTCAATTAACTATTACAAGTCATTATGAGATAAGATTACATTTTATTGTCCATCTTAATTAAGGAATAATTAAAATATACATGCACCAAATTTAGCACACACCAATGTAGGTGCTGCTAAGACCTGTGGTCCCACACTAGTGTAGGTGTTGCTTGGACCTCCTGCCCCCACACTAGTGTAAGTGCTGCAATTTATTGTTGGACCTCAACAGGGGATCCATATTCAAGACAAGATGGATCCCCATTGGGATTCAAAATGTCGACGAATGTTCTATAACACTTTGGATAATCTGGAGAGCTCCTCAATAAATGATAACCACAAGAGTTTGAAAACCATGACCCTTTCTTATTGTAGCATTATGCATGCTCTGTTTTGATACGTTGAGTTGTTTATAAAATCGATGGTTATGGTTGATAATTATAGAATGTAAACACCCTCTCTTCTACAACCGTACAAATTGGTGATTGTATAAGTAATAGGTAATTGTTTAAGCAACAAAATTTAGTAAAATTACTCATTTCTAGTGACTAGATGAAGTGCTTTTATTTTGAAATATAATCAACAGATATAGAGCCATTTTTGGTTAGGAGTGGGACCATTCTTTAGCTAAAAACATACTATAACGTAGGTTCATGTTGTACTATGAAACAACCCCCCCATTTATTTTTATATCGATTAAAGTTTTGAATAATAAATAGGGACCCTTTAAAATTGCAAAAAAATAAAGCTTAGGATGTCTTACTTCGATTTTGTTTAAGTCTTACAAAAAATTTAGAAATAAAAAGCATGAAACTTTTTTCCGCTTTCATCTTATTCCTCTTAAGCACAAATAACAAATCGCTAAGGCAACAATGTTAGAACACATGTACAACTTGCGAATTGTGATAGCGCTAAGACCTTTACAAGTTATATGAAAATTTCTTGTTAAAAAAGAGAAAATCCCTTATAATCATAAAATTGCATCGCTCCTTCTAAAAACTGAACTAATAGAAATATCATTTGGAAAAATAAATGCCATAATGTATGAACCGATAGAACAATAAACAAAATTTAAAGACATCAACAAATCCGATAAAGTGCAACACTTGGAGTTATATCGCTTATCGCATTCTGCAACATCAAGCTAAACGAAAAAGTCATGTCTGCTTGGATATAGTGCAATACGCGATTTGCGCAAATCGCATTTCGCAAAAACTTGAGGTCAAGACACATAGTATCAATACTTGTACGATGTGCGATTTGCGATATATCATTTATCGCAAAGCGTTAGAAACAATATCTAATAAATTGATCCGTTAAAATATCTCATGATATAAATATTCTGATTGAACATATATGGTAAAACACGTAAAATATTTGATAAGTGTTTAATGAGATATTAACAACATTCAATCACTATTACATTTGGCGGAAATTCCAACACTTTTGTCGTAATGTCGGAAATTTCCCCAATTTCTATCAATTTTTCAAATCCCGCCACAAACCGTCGCTATACTGACATTTAGGGATATCTTCGCTTTTGCGACGTTTATGTTTATCATCGTAATTGCGACGTTTTAAACACTTCTTCGGTCTTACGACATTTATGGGACGAAACATCAGAATTGCGATGTCACCTACACATTCGTCGATCTTGCGACACTTGGGAGAAACCATCAGAAGAGCGACGTTGTGAAGCCAAACATCGCAAGACTGACGTCTATATGAGAAACGTCGCTTTTCCGACGGTTTCTCCCAACCGTCGCAAGACCGACGTTTAAACAACACAACATTTTAATATGAAAAGAATTGTATTATTTAACATTTTATTAATATAAATATGATTTATTTGGATATAATAAATATTGCATCATTGGATAACATTTGTTTGGTTGGACAACAAACTTGGACATGAAAAACAATTACATGCGTGGACATGTAAAGTATTACTTTATTAAAAATTGTTCAACATTTCAATATGAAAACATTATATTATTTAACATTTTGTTTATATAAATATGATTTATTTGGATATAATGAGTATTACATTATTGGATAATGTTTTTTTTTTGTTGGAAAACATGCTTATACATAAAAAAATTTACATTACACAAGTATACATGAAAACTTGCACATTTTGGTATATTATTCCAAAGGCTATGACATGCTTGGGATCTTTTAAATCCTTGATTACAACTTGGTGAGATGAAAACTCTACTATTCTACCTTTACTTGAATGAGTGATTTGATATTTTAATTTAAGGTTGCAACAAAGACTCAGAACACATAATACATTATTGAAATGTATGTTATATTCCTTAGTTGTTATAGACCCTACATCACCAACAA
This sequence comes from Pinus albicaulis, assembly GCA_034641835.2. Classification (NCBI taxonomy): domain Eukaryota; kingdom Viridiplantae; phylum Streptophyta; class Pinopsida; order Pinales; family Pinaceae; genus Pinus; species Pinus albicaulis. The sequence continues at coordinate 77,569,318 of CM076581.1, read as the reverse complement.
CAGAAAAGAAAAAAAAAATGGTGTTACAATCATTACAAGCAATAAAATTGCATTTATGCTTAACCATATAATAATATGCTCTAGAATAAATAAGCCATGTCTCATTGGAATAAGAAGTAGAGGATGCATTGAAATAGAAACCAAAAGCAAAAGTGTATTTCCAAAAAATCTAAGCCTGGCTGAAATATTTTGTGGAAACAAAAAACATGATAAGCATATCTTAGTGTAGGTTTGACCTTTTGACATTTGGTGTGTAAGATGAGCGTGAGAACCAACTATACAAGTCAAACATAAGTTACTAAAATACTCCATGGTTAGGGACTAATAAAAAACCAAATCCACCATCCTTTCAAAATTATTACATCTATATGAATACATTGTCCAAGGGACCTCACAAGTATATGAGAAAAAATATACTAGCATACCCTCAAAATAGAAAGTGAATGCAAAATTGAATTAGGGTTGTTATGTTGTTCAAAGATCAATGGATATTTATTTTAAATAGAAAATGAATAATTCAAAAGGTATTCATGCAAGGGTAAGTATGAGTGGACATATGATGGAAGGATGTGATGTCAAAGGTCATGAAATATCTATTCCTCACTAAATCTACTTCAATTGTTGTTCCTAATATCCCCAGCGCTATGGGAATATAAGGAATGAAGGATTGTTGTTATGTATCAGCTAATTTTTGTTACAATTAAATTAAAGGTCGTGAATCATTGTTTTATATGAGATCCATAGTCCAAAGTGTACAATAGGGTCATTGTGATTTCCCGGACGAATTTCATCTTATTGTAAATATTATCTCTATTTTGTAAAATTAAAATCACCGCTAAATTAGGAAACATATTCCATATTTTGGGGAACAAGATTTGATTAAGGGGGCCTGGTTGATATTAATGTCAGATTGTGCACTTTAATGAACTGGATGCATAATAAATTCGACTAGAAAAGGAATGGTTGGGAACCATACTAATATATGTATAAAGAGAATCAAAACTAAATGAACTCTAGTTGTGTTGATAGCCAGCTAATAGGGGTGACGAAGAGGGTAATCCCACATAACCAAAGGATGTGGCTAAGACGTTTAATGGGAGAAAATTCATGACTCTACACATATTGAAGAGGCAAGCATTGGAATTAGAGGGCATGAGAAGAGAATTATTTAAGGGGTATTTCTTTTTCAAGGCGGTTCTAGGGGGCAGGAATATTTTATTTTGAAAGAGATACTTCACTCTGTAGGAGCACAACTAATGAAAATGAAATTAGAGAGTAGTGGCTTGGATCGAGGCTTATGAACCCATTGTTAGTGTCTTGATCAAGGGTTTATGAACCCATTGGGAAGCTTTCAAATTGATATTATAACGAATGAAATATGAAAAGGATATTAAGAAGAATCTTAGTTTTGTAGATATTTCGTATGTTTATAAAATTGATCCAAATATATTATTATTGATGTTGTTTTGTAACATTGATAAATTGACCGATTTATTAACCATATATTTATATGAAAGATACTTATTTCATATATTAACACGATAAGAATCAACTTGAAATATCAACATATTTTTCTATGAAAGACACAAAAATTTCAAGTCGTGCCTTGTGATCAGGTCGCCCGACCAGGCGCGTTCGGGTCGGGCCGTTTCATTCGAGGGTGCTCGTATTAGTTTTGCTAAGTTTTGACTGCCCGAGTGCCTTGTGCATGTTTGGGCGGCCCATTTTCTATTTTCTCCCATGTGGCATCATTCGGTCGGGCGCGTCATGTCGTGCCATGCGAGGTCGCCCAACCGAGCGTGTTCGGGTCGGGCCGTTTCGTTCGAGGGTGCCCATATCAGTTTTGCTAAGTTGTGACTGCCCGGGTGCCTTGTGAACATTCGAGTGGCCCATTTTCCATTTTCTCCTATGTGACATCATTCATTCAAGCGCGTCGTGTCGCGCCGTGTGAGGTCGCCCGACTGGGCGCATTCGGGTCGGACCGTTTTGTTTGAGGGCACATGTATAAGTTTTGCTAAGTTGTGACCACTTGGGTGCCTTGTGCACATTCGGATGGCCCATTTTCCATTTTCTCCCATGTGGCATCATTCGGTCGAGGGCGTCATGTCGCGTCGTGTGAGGTCGCTCGACCAGGTGCGTTCGGTTCAGCCCGTTTCGTTCAAGGGCGCCCGTATCAGTTTTGCTAAGTTGTGACCGCCTGGGTGCATTGTGCACGTTCGGCCAGCCCATTTTCTGTTTGCTCCCATGTGGCATCGTTCAGTCAGGCGCGCCGTGTCGCGCCTTATGATCAGGTTCCTGACCAGGCACGTTCGGGTCGGGTTGTTTCATTCGATGGTGCCCGTATCAGTTTTGCTAAGTTGTGACCGCTCGGGTGCCTTGTTCACATTTGGGCGGCCTTTTTTTGTTTGCTCCCATGTGGCATCATTTGGTCGGGCGCGTCATGTCTCGCCTTGTGATCAGGTTGCCCGATCGGGCGCGTTCGGGTCGGGCCGTTTCGTTCGAGGGTGCCCGTATCAGTTTTTCTAAGTTGTGACCGCCTGGGTGCCTTGTGCACATTTGAGCGGCCCGTTTTCCATTTTCTCCCATGTGGCATTGTTCGGTCGGGCGCGCCGTGTTGTGCCGTGTGAGGTCGCTCGATCGAGCACGTTCGAGTAAGCCCATTTCGTTCGAGGGTGCCCGTATCAATTTTTCTAAGTTGTGACTTCCCGAGTGCCTTGTGCACGTTTGAGAGGCCCGTTTTCCATTTTCTCCCTTGTGGCATCGTTCGGTCGGGCGCACCGTGTCACGCCGTGTGAGGTCATCTAACCGGGCACGTTTGAGTCGGGTCATTTCGTTCGAGGGCGCCCATATTAGTTTTGTTAAGTTGTGACCACCCGGGTGCCTTGTGCGCGTTCAGGCGGCCTATTTGATGTTTTCTCCCTTGTGGGATCGTTCGGTCGGGCGCGTCGTGTCACGCCATGTGAGGGCGCCCGACTAAGCGCGTTCGGGTTGGGTCATTTCGTTCGAGGGCGCTTGTATCAATTTTACTAAGTTGTGACCGCCCGGGTGCTTTGTGAATGTTCAGGTAGCCCATTTTTTGTTTTCTCCCTTGTGGCATCATTCATTCGGGCACGCCATGTCATGCCTTGTGATCAGGTCGCCCAACCGGGCGCGTTCGGGTCGAGTCGTTTTGTTCAAGGGTGCTCGTATCAATTTTGCTAAGTTGTGACTGCCCGGGTGCCTTATGCACGTTCGGTTGACCCATTTTCCATTTGCTCCCTTATGGCATCGTTCGATCGGGCGCGCCGTGTCACATTGTGTCATGAGGTTGCCTGACCGGGCATGTTCAGGTCAGGCCATTTCGTTCGAGGTTTTCCGTATCAGTTTTGCTAAGTTGTGACCGCCCGAGTGCCTTGTGCACGTTCGGATGGCCTATTTTCCATTTTCTCCTTTGTGGCATCGTTCGTTCGGGCGCGTTGTGTCGCGCCGTGTGAGGTCGCCTGACCGGGCGCGTTCGGGTCGGGTCGTTTCATACTTCGAGGGCACCCGTATCAGTTTTTCTAAGTTGTGACTGCCCGGGTGCCTTGTGCACATTCAAGCGGCCCGTTTGCCATTTTCTCCCTTGTGGCATCGTTCGGTCGTGCGCACCATGTCACGCCATGCGAGGTCACCCGACCGAGCGCATTTGATTCGGGCCGTTTTGTTCAATGGCGCCCGTATCAATTTTGCTAAGTTGTGACTACCCAGGTGCCTTGTGCACGTTTGGGTAGCCAGTTTTCCATTTACTCTCTTGTGTCATATTCATTCAGTCGAGCACGTCGTGTCGCGCCATGCGAGGGCGCCCGACCGAGCGCATTCGAGTCACGTCGTTTCATTCGAGGGCGCCCGTATCAGTTTTTCTAAGTTGTGACCACCCGGGTGCCTTATGCACGTAATTCGAGCAGCCCGTTTACTATTTTCTCCATTGTGGAATCATTCGGTCGGGTACGCCGTGTCGCATCGTGCGAGGGCGCCCAACTGGGTGCATTCGAGTCACGCCGTTTTGTTCGAGGGCACCTGTATTAGTTTTTCTAAGTTGTGACCACCCGGGTGCCTTGTGCACATTTGGGCAACTCGTTTGTCGTTTGCTCCCTTGTGGCATCGTTCGGTCATTCAGTTATCCCTTTCTGGTCGGGGGTAGGGGTTGGGTCGGGCCGTTTCATTCGAACGCATTTTCTTAAGTGCCAGCAGTACACGGGTATGGTTTCTGGACTAGTCATGAGGTGCAGTCTGGTTATTAATACTTCATCAGATGGCCATTCTCCGAACCTAAATTGTGTGACAACACTGTGGCTGAGTTTGAAACTAGAGATTGAACATGCATTTGGCTGTTTGATTGAAATAGACATTTTCTACATCAATAAATGTAAATCAATGGTAAACAAATACTATAAATTAATAAATAAATAAGACATGGCAACAAGCAACAATACTTAAAAAATTGTTACATTGAGACGCAAATAATAAGCAACTAATTTAACCCTTAACCCATTTAACCCCTAAACCATAAACCTCTAAAACCTTAACCCCTAACCCGACCTAAACCCTTAACCCCTAACCCATTTAATCCCCTAAACCCCTAGTAAACCCCTAACCCATTTAACCCCCTAAACCCTAAACCTATAAACCCTTAACCCCTAACCCGTTAAACCCTAAACCATTAAACCCTTAACCCTAACCCCTTAAACCCTAATTCCCGACCCCTAACCCATATAACCCCCTAAAACCTAACCCCATTATCCCCTAACTTCTAACCCCTAAAATCCTTAATTGATAAATCCCCTAACCCCCTAAACCCCTAACCCATTTAACCCCCTAAACCCTAAACCTATAACCCCTTAAACCCTAACCCATTTAACCCCCTAAACCTCTAAACCCCTAACCCATTTAACCCCTAAACCATAAACCTCTAAACCCTTAACCCCTAACCCCTAAACCCTTAACCCCTAACCCATTTAACCCCATAAACCATAAACCTCTAAACCCCTAACCGGGTGCATTCGAGTCAGGCCGTTTCGTTCGAGGGCGCCCATGTCAGTTTTTCTAGGTTGTGACCGCTCAGGTGCCTTGTGCAAGTTCGAGTGGCCTGTTTTCTGTTTTCTCCCTTGTAGCATCGTTCGGTCGGGCATGTCGCGTTGCGCCATGTGAGGTCTCCCGACTGGGTGTGTTCGGGTCAAGCCGTTTCATTCGAGGGCACCCGTATCAGTTTTGCTAAGTTGTGACTGCCCAAGTGCCTTGTGCACATTCAAGCGACCCGTTTGCCATTTTCTCCCCTGTGGCATAGTTCGTCGTGTCGCGCCATGTGAGTTTTCCCGACCAGGCATGTTCAAGTCAGGTTGTTTAATTCGAGGGCGCCTGTATCAGTTTTTCTAAGTTGTGACCGCCCGGGTGCCTTCTGTACATTCGGGCGGCCCGTTTTCCATTTTCTCCCTTGTGGCATTGTTCGGTCGGGCGCGCCATGTGAGGTCGCTCGACCGGGTGCGTTCGGGTCAGGCCATTTCATTCGAGGGTGCCCGTATCAGTTTTGTTAAGTTGTGACCGCCCGGGTGCCTTGTGCACGTTTAGATGGCCCATTTGCCTTTTGCTCCCTTGTGGCATCATTCGGTCGGGCGCACCGTGTCTTGCCGTGTGAGGTCTCCCGTCCGAGCGCGTTCGGGTCAGGTCATTTCGTTCAAGGGCGACGGTATCAGTTTTGCTAAGTTGTGACCGCCCGTGTGCCTTGTGCACGTTCGGGTGACCCGTTTGTCGTTTTCTCCCCTGTGGCATCGCTCGCCTGATTATCCTTACTAAACCAAAAATTTCATTGAAAATAATCATTCATACCATAACATTACTACTTCCCTTTTAACCACATAAAAATTATTTTTAAGTTACCATAATTCATCTTTAATATCACATAATTAGATTAAAAAATTAACCAAAATCCCTAGTTTATGAAATAAAAATTCAACAATTTTATATAATTAATAATTTAAATAAATGTCTTAGATATAATCTCATTAATAATTATTTATAATCAACAATACCACTTATTTACACAAACCCCTTATTAACCCCAAGAAAAATATCAAACATTTTATTTAATGGAATTTGAGTGGCCTTAAAAAACACACGTATTCCATTTCAAAATGTCAATAATTTTCAAATATAAAAAGTTTTAATTTCCCTCATTCATTTCCCTCCGGTTGCATGGTTTGTCCAAGGAAGGAGGGAGGATGCAGCAAATCCCATTTGGAGGGGCAGTTTAGGGTTAAAACAAAGTCGCTCTATCTATTAGCTCTACGGCCAAAGGTTTTCAAATAAGCAGAAGTTGCAAAAGGGTTTATGAGCCATCTTTGATATTGGGGTTTCATTTTTCTTTTGGTTTGGTTTCTGTGGGTTTCGTTGAGTTTTCTTGCAGGTTTTGAAGACTGAGGCACTGAGCGATATTCTGCAACAATTCTTGATGTATTGAGTGGCAATAGAGGGGCAGTTCAAATCTGATCCAAATCTGAGTTGGGTCGATAGCGAAAATGCGAGAGATCCTTCACATTCAGGGGGGCCAATGTGGCAACCAAATCAGCTCCAAGTTCTGGGAAGTGGTCTGTGAAGAACACGGGATCAATCCTACTGGGAGATATCAGGGCACTTCATATCTACAGCTTGAAAGGTTTAATGTTTACTACAGCTTGCAAGTTTTAAGTATAGCCTGTTGTGTTTTCTACAGCCATTGTGGCAATCGAGCTTCCTTGAGAAGTAAGTGGTTTATAAGGAGACATTCTGGTTGTTTAGTTGTAGATTCATTGAATAAACTAGATGATGCTACCTGGTGCTCGGGGTTGACTCATATGCATGAGTTGAAAGAGCAAGTTCGCTCTACTTGGTTTGCTCCTGTTGGGTTTGCAAGCGATTATCCTGTATTTTCTAAGTGGGTTATCTATGGTGAGGTATGTTTTTATCACTTATAAGTTTTCTTTGTTATTTGTTTCTAGAATCTGTCCCCTTGTATACAACTTTGTATAGTGGTCGACCTGAATTTTGACTTTAAATTTTAGCTAAATCCTAATTTCTCAAAAATGATAGGATGCAATTATTTTTATTTTAAGTTGAACTACTTCACATAATCAGTTGGAAGTAAACTCTGACCCAGATAAAATCATGTCCTCTGATCCAAAAACAATCATCTCCTCTGATCCAGAAATGACTCAATTTGCGGAAGATCAATCCCCAAAAATGCCAATAGTGCCACAGTTTGTATCACTGACCGAGGAATAACAAACTCTATTAAGTAAGGAGGCATTCACTCGTATAATTGAAACCTATAGGCAAGCTGATGGTGCAGGGGGCAGGGATTTGCGATGTTCACTACTTGCATGATTGATTTCTCAGGTATATGCTCATAAAGTTTTTTATCAATAGTCTGTATGAACTGCTTTAGAGATACTGGAATCTGACTTTTCCTCATCATCAATGTTTGGCTTTAATGATTTCATTCTAAACTTTGAAAAGCCTCTTTATAAAGGCGGTTTTTTATCAAGTAAAGACATCATTTCCCCATTACTATTTTATATTAAATTTCTTCTGTGATTGAGAAAATTTTCAAGGTTGAATGTTATGATTTATTATTCATAAGTGTCAAAAAGTTGTTATTTTATGTGGAGACAAGATAAATCTTGGATAGGATACACAAAACACTCACAACAGATGAATATAGAAATTTTGACAAAAAATATTTCCAGAAATAGTGTTCAGACATATTTCCATTCAAAGATGGAATCCTTGGAAATGTTTCATGTGCAACAGCCGTCACATATTAATTGAGTTGATTTGTGTGCATGATTTTTCATTTTTTCTTTTTCACATTAGATTCTTATGACTTGAAATATTTATGCTCTGCATACAACCATGATGAATTTTTCTAATGTGGTTTGAGCTAGGTATAGAGAGTCATGTCCTACTGCAAAAAAAGTTTAATTTTTTAATATGTTACAATAATCTGATCAAATATTAGCCCATCAGATTCAATTTTGCTAGTGTGTAGTTCAAGATGTGGGAAAAACGGGTGTTTAGTTGCTTGGCTGTGGTAATTTTTTGGGCTCCTTTTCAAATTCAGCACAAAAAAATGTGACAAATTTTGTTATTGAAGCATAATAAGGAAAACACTAATACGATAATACCTCCTCTACAAATGAAAAGCGATTCTTCAACAAATTAGTGTCTACACTAAATCCTTCAACAAAATATTCTTACTAAAGTGCCTGCTTGCACCATTACTGATTCTAACACCTCGCTCAAAATAATGTCACCTTATTATATGACATCTGCAACCAACCACCTTTCATCATCAATCCTAGATTGTATGGTTGTTGTTACATTGATTGCATAATCATGAGAGAAATTTTAAAATTCCATTCTAATAAGGCTTAGAAGCTAGAAAACTTGAAAGAAAAATTCCTTAAAAATACTCTGACCATCTTACCTATTCATATTGCGGACCTTTTGCTTTAGATAGTCTCTTCTGGCCTTACCCCCGGCGAAGTTTCTTAAGTCAATCATCTTTATAAATATGATGATAAAAATGAATTAATTAATTGCGAGACTATCATGTTGGGATACATCATGTTCAAACTCTTTGCCAGAAGAGCAGACAAATTCATCTCCATATGGGCAGAGTGGAAGAAATTGCAGGTTTAAGGTTTAGTCATTACAAATGGAATCACCGCACTTTTGACTATTTTTCAATCCTCCCAAATGCTATTGAGGAAGCAAAAGTAAGTATATTGTTGATCCATGGACACCTGTTAAGCCTTTTAGATAGTTGGAATAAACCTACTATTTGAGAGGCTGAAGGTATACCTCTCCTATGCTTGGGCGATCTCTATAATTATGACCCTATATGAGATTCAAATGATCATCTTTGGGGTCTATTATATACATTAACATAGTAGTCAAGCAAGGGTGTCGACTGCCTCACATTCTTTGGACTTCATATTTATGGATGAGAGTTTCTCATTTCAAAATCCACGGGTGGTAAAGGTGGAGGCCCTCTAAGGGATCTCCATTTCACTATTTTTTGACAACACTGTCCTTCTATTTCACGAATCCAAAAAAAAAAGTACATTTTGAGCTCATTCTGGGATGAACATGGTCTTCAAGTCCACCTTGCAAACACAAAAGCATGTAAGTAATCTCACCTTCTTTTCAAGGATAGCAAGTAGAAATGGTGACATCCTAGTCTTTCCTTTGAATGCTATTATTTTTCTCATCTTTTAACTTGTTTTGACATTTTTATCAGTGTTGAATAGAGGATTGCAACATTAACAACCTTGGAGAGACGATGTTTCCAACTTCAGTTTTAGGATATTCAGGCTAAGTTCTGGTTTCTTGACACCATGGTGATTCATTCTCTCCTTGTTTGCAAGGTTTGGAGTTTGGAGCCCGTACCTACAAAAAACAAGTCAAGACTCAATTAAGAGAGGTTACTCATTGCTATTCTCTCATTTATGGGAAATATTGTTGTAATATGGTCCACTTAAATTGCAAGGCCATTGCCTTTTCCTCGTGAAATCATCCTCCATATCCTGAAGGTTGAAATAGAATATTGCAACATACACTGCTTCATTTTTCTTTTGTTACTTTTGTAGGAGAAAATCATAAAATAAAATGGTTGTGCTAATCTCATACTCCATACCTAAAGGTTGAAATAAAATGTTGTAACATACACTATTTACATTCCTGTAAGTTGCTTTTCTTTTTCTATTAGTGTCAGAGAAAGTTAAGTTGTGTATTTGCAGTTTTTTATGTTAACGTATAAATGACAGGAATAGGCTTGACATTCTTTGCTAGAGCACATCAATTTCAATAAATGTTAAAATACTAAAGTATTTGGGAAACTTGAAAGTTTCCATTTACGATTTTAGGGGCTCACGTCAAAGCGATTGATGGAGGTGCCTCAAAATGTCGCAAGCTTTCAGCTAAGAATGTCCTCCAAAGTTATAGGTGATTCAAGTTCACTGTTTTCTTTCCTATTTATCTTATGCTGCTTCTTGTAAGAAGGAAAAAAGTATCTGGATAATTTTAGAAAAAAAATTGGCCAATATATCAATAGATTTCTTTCAAGTGTTAATTAAAACTTTCGCAATTCCTCTAGCCCAGTAGGGCCTGGAATTGAGATCCACAAAACATTCCTATATAGAGGAGACTCTTTTTTCCAATGCAATTGATCCAGTAGCTTTAATGTGCTCACTTCGACATTTTAGAAGCTTAGTCTGCCCTTGATGACCAAATAATATATTTTGATTCTCTTCTTGACTCCCTGTGATGAAAGAGTAGTAGGACTGAGGATTGTCGAAGCACATGCATCTTGTTTACCATCTAGCAACGAGTTACTCAGCCATGAAATACCTACAAGCTAGTCACATGATATTCCCCTTTCAACTATACAGAACCTACAAAACATACTAGTAGTGCCTGCTGTAACCTTTTTTCAATACACATTGAAGTGGATACTTGAATATTTGGGCACTTGGAGTTTACCAGGCCAATCAGAAGTTCAAAAACTATAGAGATATTCAGGGTGTCTGAAATCTGAATTGCAGTCAGGGAAATCTGGCTTTCTCTGTTTAGCACTCACGATTTCATGATTGGTGCTTTATCACTCATGTCTACACATAATTCACTGTCTGTGTAATTTCCTCCCTCTAATCTCGAATTGCAATGAAAGAAATCTGTAGAATGAGAGGGAAAATAAAATAGAGGAAAAATACGCATATAATGACACAATGATTTACATGAAGAAAACACTCTTGGGGGAAATACTCCACAGAAAAATAAGGTATACAGTGTTCCCAACTAAATTACACAGTAGGCACTCAAAAACAGAGCGCATTCTTCTATTGTATCTTCAGTCTCAAAGGATAGAATTGTCTGCTGCTATTACACAGACTCTCTGTTGTTAAAGAATCATTACTGGTACAGAATCAGTGGCTCTCCATCCATCATGTCTCTTCCTCTTCCAACAAAAGAGAAACTCCTACCATCCCTGAACCATAACCTCTAGACGGTAAAGTATTTTTTTTTTTTCAATTGCAAACTCACATCTTTTACAGAAGAGGTAAAATAGTAAATACATACATCATCCATATAGATCACTATGTGAAGCACAGTTAGGACTTGAATACTATGGTACATACCTGTACGAGACTGCTGGGGGTAAACAGTCATCAGAATGGATTTTTCCACAAGGGTAAACAGTCATGCAAGACTACTGGGGGTAAACATTCATCAGAAAAATGGACAAACAAAAATTTCCACACAAACAGATGGACAAACCAACAAAAGGATGAACAAACCAAATAGATGGACAAAGTCTGTCAAATCCCCATGAAATCAAGTATTTAGTATGAAAAAACACCATGAAATCAAGGATTTTTCTAGCAAGGGCCAAGTACCTTGTGTACGAACGATGAAAAATAAATCAAGCAACAGGGATGGATAGCACCTTCGCTCAAGAAGAATCGGTGGCATTACTAGTTCTGACACAAACTTCAAGTAACTCGAAAGAAGAGCTCTGATGGTTGACACCTTCACTCAGGGCGTATTGAAAGCGTTCCTAGTTCTGATAATAGGTTCATGTAACTTGGAGGAAGAACTCCTTATTGATAGCTATAAAAGTAGTCAACCCCTTGATCTCAAACAAGATTCAGATAACTGGGAAGAAGAGCTCCTTTTGGATAACCAGATAACTAGGAAGAAGAGTGTCCAGTTTAAAGTTTCATTTTTTTTTTTTAAATTTAAATAGTCCTCGGTATTGCGATGCTTCATAAGCGTCAGTGTTCCAACACTTTGAACATTTCCCCTTTTCGTCAGTATTGCAATGTTTCTTCATAGGCGTCGATCTTCCGACGATTTGAATGATTTCCCCTTTTCGTCGATATTGCGACGTTTCTTCATAAGCGTTGGTCTTCTGACTCTTTGAACGATTTCCCCTTTTCATCCGTATTGCGACATTTCATTTTTTAAAATTTTTAAATGTTTGTCGGTATTGCGACGTTTTAACATAACATCGGAATTGCGACATTAGTTTGAAAAATTGACAAACGTCGGAATACCAACAGTTCGGTATCATCGGAAGACCGACAGTTGGGAAACGTCGGATGACCGACGCTTATGAAACGTCAGAATAGCGACGGTTGGCGTAATGTCAGATGAGCGACGTATGCATGGAAAAGTTGGAAGAAGTGTCGCTCTTCCAACGCTTTGTTGAAGTGTCGGAATTGCGACGTAATGGCTAACCATGTTTTTTCCAGCCTCAAAATGTTGCTCTTGCGACAACTATGTGTCAGAAAAGCGACGAAGTGGCTGTCGGAAATTGGGCCAAATTCTCTAGTGAATGGTTTAGGGACTCAAAAATATTGATATATTTCTATGGCATGTTTCAAATAAGGTTTATGATTTATGGTAATTAAACTCTATTCTCTCCTCTGTTCTTTGTCTCTAATCTGATTTCTCTATTTTTTTGAATTCAGGAAATCACCCGAGAAAGAAATATCAACATAAATGACGAAGAAATAAAAAGCAGTTGCCCAATCATCTACCTCTAAATTCATAGATATTCCTCCACTCCCATCAGATACTACTTGCAATAAGGATAGTGGAACCACTTCCTGGGAAGCAATGTACAATTTTCTTGAGGAGAGAAACCAAGGGAATTGATGAAAGTAGCAATAACGGATGCACCTGACTCATCTGATGCTTCCTATTTCAAGGTTTCATGTTCCTTTTTACAAAAGATAGCTTCAAGACCAAATATTTTACCATACACAGGCACAGTGAGGTGGGGCATTGATAATGTCAATGTCGCAGACAGAACTTTCAAGAACTCAAGACAAGAAGACATGGGTTCATTTACCCCTGAAGATTTGCGTGCCATGTACCATCTACCAATACCACAGAAGGTTTATGATAAAATCTTTTCTTGAAAAGTTTTCCAAGGAAAATAAAGACCCGATGAAGGTGGTGAAAGAATGGAAGGCTATGTAGAAATTATATAAGTAATGCGTTATACGTCTAAGATTCTCCTGATCATACACTATTTGAATTCATGCACAATACATAATCTATTCCACCATTTATCATCACATGCGGAAATTAACACAATTGCAATGCACACATGAAACCATAAAAATTCACACACATTAACACAGTGATTTAACGGGAAAGCCTGAAGCTAAAAACCCCAACTATCTGTATATAATATATGTCATAGATATCATGTAACAATCCTCATACAAAGTTGAACATGTCAAGCTCTCAATACAATACAATCGCTACACACTAATCAGGTCTGATCTAGCAAATCCATGCACCGATCTCTGCCCGCTACTAGCCTGCCTCTACTACGCACTCCCTGCTAAAGAATGGCTTTGAATGAACTAAAATCCACCTGGCTTGCACTACGTAATCCTCATTGGCATCTCCACTGAGTGTTGGATGCAATCAATGCATCACTATAGTCACAAATGATAGTCATCTTGCCCTTTCTCCTATCTCTCCACTGGTCTCCACTGAAATTGTCCATGCACTATAGTTAACTGATGTATTCTTTAGTTGATTAATGAGTTAATATTTAGTGAATTAATTAATAATTAATTTACACCACTGTCACTATTGTATCAAACAGTTAGACTAGATACAACTAGCTCAATTATGTCTAACTGAGTTAAACTGAACACAACTCCACCAACTACTTCTACAACTCCACCAAACTCTGTCACATGAGTTCTAACTTAATTCTTCCATGAAATAGCTCCACTAAACCCTCAGGAATAGCATAATTCGTTCTGTCAGCTCCTGTGCCACATCTGTGCACTTAACTGAAGTGCTCCAAGAGAATAAGATAATGTTTAGAGTCCAAATATTATTAAGAGCTAATAATATTCGACATATCTATTTTTAGACTGGAAATATAAAAATAGATTATGCCCAATATGTCTAAAAATAGAAGTCCATCTATTTTTCCAACTTGACCAACCATCCACAAATAGCATCCTGCAACTCATAGAATATGATCGACATGTCTAAAAATAGACATAGTCTAAAAATATAATTTGCGCCAAAAATAGCCTGCGGGCCCACTTAGTGAAGGCAACTCTTTTCACTAAGCTCATCATCTTGTTAAATCTCAACAGGCTGATCGAAGAAAATTTAAGTGGGATAAACTTGGTATGTATCCAATTGCACAATTACCAGCACCCTACTGTTTTGTAGCAGCAATGATGTGTAGGTTATTTTCCAAGCATGATACCACCAAATTTTCTATTGAATGGGTTCCCCTAATAGACGTTGCCATTAATTCCACCATTATGAATTGGGCCAATATCTTATCTAATAATTTGGCAAAAACTATTACAAAAATCCATCCTTTTTACATGAGTGCATACATTATGGATGCCATATGTTTCTATTCAAGTTTTCTTGTTATGGGTTGGAAATGGACCATTCAAGACCCTATTCCTATTCATGTCTATCACAAAGCCTTATGGGAATCTGAATTTCATTCTCATTTTTATAAAATTTGCGATGGAGTCATGTTGCCTATACACCAAATCATTTTTAAGGAAAAATCCCCAAGATTTCTAAAGAGGCCAATGCATATATTATGCCTGTACCTAGATGGTTTGGAGAAGACATTTTTACTTATATTAGAGTTTTTAGGAGTATTTCATTTCCCCATGTTTTTCCCTATTATGTCCCAGACAAACTTTTGGCCACGAAAATTCCATATCAAACATTAGGAAATGGTAAAACTAAGCATCTCAAAGATTCAAAGAAGTCTATTTGGCCTAGGTTTCCAATACAGTGTGGTACCTTTGCTCTTTTTGATATAGTTGATACATCCAAAGAGATCCAAAATATTACCTCTTTGAATCTGGCTTTTATGCCATGGAGACAGTATGATCCCAACGATGTGGTTCAAAATTTTACTACTTCTCTTAAACTTAGACCATTTATGCATGAGAAAGATGATTTTGATGATTTATTTGAAGGAACAGAAAAATTTTCGGATGTATTGAACATGGCATCCAATAAACTGAATGTAGCAGATATCAAATATTTCCATGAGTATAGAAATAAAAGATTGGAAACAGTCCCATTGGACCTGTTGCAAATGGAGGGAAATAATGAACCAACTCCTAGTATCAGCCTAGATGATGATCCAAAATATATGTCTGAAGATGAGTCCTAGGAGAAATTAGTTTAGGATTCAGAGCATTCCAAACATGAGTCCCAAGATTTAGATCATTCTGAAAATAAAGATGAAAGCCCTGATAAAATAATTGAAGATGTAATTAAAGGAATTGATATACATGCTGAGGAAAGAACTGAAGAAGTTGTATTAGAGAAGGCATCTTAAAAATAACTTCAGGAAGTTTCATCTACACCTAAAAAAAAAAAAAAAAAATTAATAATAATAATAATTATAATAATAATTAAAAATTAAAAAAATTAAAAAAATTAAAAAAAATTAAAAAAAATTAAAAAATAAAATAAAATAAAATCCAAAGTGGAGCATTTAGGCAAAGAATAGCATAATTTTACTGAAAAACTTCAGATTGCACCTAATCCTAATCTTGAAGGATCATCAAGCTTTCATACTCCTGAAAAGACTCAGAAGCTACCAGAAAGAGAAATAGAACTTCAACAAACTCCAAGTGTTCAAGATCAGGAAATCATCCTGGCCTTCCCTACTGAAGAAATTGTTTTGAATATTGAAGACATACCTCCATTGGACCTTTTATACAGTCCAAATCATAAATTTGTATTAAAAAGGAGAAAAAGAAGAAGAATTGGTGAAACAATGAGAGCCCTCAATAATGAGTCAGTAGATATTGTTTGGAAAGAAACTCTTGTTAATCCAAGTGAACACCTTACTAAAATTTCACAGTTTGCAGGGGGATATTCAAATGCTACAATTGATAAAGCAACAGAAGTGCAACTTCTACTTAGAAAAATAGAAGAAAGAGTCTAAGTGCTAGAAAAACAACTGGAACAGGAAAAGCATAATTCCAATAAGCAAGATGAAATGCAAATGGAATAGTTCCAGAAAGAATTTGAAAGGTTGAAATTGTAGCATCAAGTACACATCTCTAAGAAAGATGCACAGATAAAAGCAGCAATGGATAAGCTCAAGATTTAACCTCAAACAAAAAAAATCATTAAAGAATCACTTCAATGGAATTCACAGTTAAAATAGCAGTAAGAGATTTTTTGCCAACAAATATCTGCTACTAACTCATACTGTGAAATAAGCAACATATTGACTCAACAGGTGGCAAACAAAAAGTTGGAATGTGAAAGGATTGAAAAGAAAAATTATGATTTTATTTCTTGGCAAGAATCAGAGGAAGGTGTTAGGTTTCTGTAATTTATTAGCAAGATTGGCAGAGTCCAATTACAGAAACAACATCGTTTCAACCAACTTTGGGATTCTAGGATCTAGCCCTCCTGAATCCGGAGAGGGATCTCTCCAATATGTACAAAGATGGATTTGTCTTTGAAGTTTTGGGTTATGGTATTAGGCTAGTTATGAAGGCCAAGGGTTTGTTTGTTATTTGGATGGTTGAGCATGATTTTTACTTGAGGAGAAAGTTCTCAGTGCAAAAAAGCTTCAAAGGTGAGAAGTTGCAAGCAAATAGAACAGCTTTGGCTAAAAGATAGATATAACGGTGGTTTCTAGTCCATTGGGCTATGGAGTCATATCTGGGCTTTAATTGAACAAAAACATCAAGAGTGATCCAAGGGGAAAGTCATCTATACCACAAGATTATTGAGATTAAAATGATGGAATGGAAACAATAAAGTGTTGGAGGGGTGGAAGCTGATAATAATTTCTCAGAGGATTTATAGTCAGTCCAAACAAGAAAAGCCTCTTAAGTAACTGTTTAAAACCAACCAAGTGCAGGGCTAACCATTGACTTCTTGGGAAAGTTTGTATTAAAGCAGCTTAATTGACAAACAATCCAGTAATCCACATAATTACCTTCAGAAAGTATGAAAACATATAAGAAAAACAAAGTGTAACTTAAGATCAGATAAATTAATTTTAAACCTAGTCTGCTTTCAGTCAACACCAAGGGAAACTTTCAGAATTTGCCTTGGGAGAGAAGAATCTAGGAATCAGGGCAAACCATATCTTCTCTAGTTTCACTTTAATAGAAAATAATGGAAATCACATTCAAGAACAATGTTTTAAGCCAACAGAAGGACGAGGGAATGCCAACATTCCTAACTGTTTAAACTGTATTGAATCATTCTTAAATAAACTAATATGAAGAAAACATTAAGATAAAGATTTCTCAGCCAGAGAAGGTTACTGATATACAGCAGATCCTAACCCTGTTTAAACTGTTCTTTATAGAGGAATATGGACAATATGGCATACATAGAAGGAAAACAATTAACAAAGAAAGAGGCACTTCACCAGTAATATAGACCAGGATCCCAAGAAACAGCTTTATATTGATGTCAAACCAGTTACAATCTTCAAGTCCAATGTTTCAGTTCAGCAATCATATTCACTACTTAGCCTAACAAATCTATCACAAGCAGAGCTCCAAGGGCCAGTGAACACTATTTACAATCAGAATTTTCTAGCTCAAGTGTATGTCAAAGCTCTGTAAGCAACTCAACCAACAAATTATCATCTTCTACTGAGGTATTTATAGAAGAATGAGGAGGTGAGACCTAACAAAAGATCTTTAATGAAAATTAATACAGATACAGGACTTCTCAACCTTTTGAGGGGCTCGATGGAGAAGTTTTACAAGTGGATCACTGTATTAACTTTTACAATAAATATCAAAGCTCGATGGGAGCTTTATTTGACTTTGAGGCTCTGGGTATCATGTGGAGTAACTCCGCGGATATTTTCTGCATTGATTTCCTTGCAGAAGTAACTCCCTGGCTGCGCTGGAGGCAAATATCTGATTTTCTTCATTAACTTCGGCCTCTGTTTTGAAAGGTTTGAGGCAACAGGTGGCTCGGGGGTAGCTGAGGAATCAATTTTCCTCAGATGTGGCGGTGGAGGCTTTCTGTCTGATAAAACACTTTAGGTTTTCTTTTAAACTGTGTTTTAGATTGGGGATTAGGCTTTTGATAACTGTCTTAGTCATAATCCCCATAAAAACTGTCTTCAATCTTAATCTGTTGTGCTTTGTCTTCAAAACTGATACTCTTTAACTGTTCTCTTGAATAAAACAGTGTCTTGTCGATGTGCAGGGCCGCACAGGGCTCTTTATGCTATCAACGCTCATGAAACATTGATAAATCATTTGATTTTAACCCTATGAATGGTTCTCTGTAATAGCTCGAAGGCACAGGAAACGTCTTTCCCAACCCTCGGCTTTCTTTCATTATACAATGGAAAACCATTAAAACACCTGCAAAACACAAAAACAGTTAAGAAATCCTGCATTTTTAGGTTTTAACTACTTCAGAGGGTGGGAGAGGAGCGTGGCTGTCGGATCGTGGAGCGGGGGCGCAGATCAACGGCGGAGATGCAGCGGATGGACGTAATGGAAAAAACCTTTATAAACAACGAAAAATGTCATTTTTCAACTTTACAAAGGAAAAAGGCGTATTTTTATGAATGGCGGGGGTATCTTACGGTGGGCCCAGCGGGACTGATCGCAAATCGCAAAAGTTAAAAACACGATGGCGGATTATGCGACGGAGAGAAAATGCGATTTTGCGATTTATGCGATGGGCGGAAACTGCGATTGGAGCGGTCGCATCACAAATATTTGCGATGGATCAAACCTTTTAAACAATGAAACATGCAATTTGCGATATGCGATGGGCGGAAACTGCGATTGGAGCGGTCGCATCGCAAATATTTGCGATGGATCAAACTTTTCAAACAATGAAACATGCGATTTGCGATATGCGATGTTTGCGATTTGCGATCGGGCGGAACGATCGCATCGCAAGTTTTTGCGATCGGGCGGAACGATCGCATCGCAAGTTTTTGCGATGGGTTATTTAAACAAACCGCGGAAAATGTGATTTTGCGATATTGCGATTTGGGCCGAGCGCCAAAGGGTTTAGAACTCGGTTCCAGGGTACGGGTATATGGATGAAAAGGGTTAGGGGCTTAAGCTCGAGGGGGCTTAAGTCCTATACATAAAAACATGTATTTTCATGGTTTTTGAAGGGTTTCTTGAAGGAAATGAAGGTTTCGGTAAGGTTAAAAAGTGGGTTTTTAACCTTATAAAAGGGATTTTAATGAAATGGAGAGGGAGAAACATGAAATTGTGGGTTTTTCATGGGAAATGGAGAATAGAAAATGAGGTTAGTGAGGAAGAAAAGGAAGGGGACCAAGGGGTTCTGCAGCAGTATTTAACTTGGGATTTTTGAAGGATTTCAGAGGCTTTTAGGATGTAAACAGTAATAAGGGATCTGGACAGAGGCATGAGGCCTTAGAGAGACTTCAAGAGTCAACAATTTTTAGTGATAAAATTTGTTCCTTGAAGGCTCCAAAAAGTTTTGGCCACCTTTTGGTATAACAAAATATTATAGGTGGCTAACAGTGGCTCCACTTGGGGATGGTGCCTTCTTGAAGGCATCAAGAATTCAGACTTGATTTCTCTGGGACGCTGACTTGTGCCTGATCCATTGGATTGCTCTTCTTTTGCTGGATGATCTTGTTTTTCTTCTGAAAAATAATATCAGTTATGAAAGAATACTGGACTTCATCAATACAACTTTCTACCTACCCAATCCTACTGATCTAACATTTTTTCTTCATCAGAGTGCACTTGGATTGGCAAACTCTTTTCACAACATTTTATTCTTTTGAAAGCATAAAAACTAATCTACTTCTACTCCTTATTTCTCCTTGAACTCAGATTAAACAGTTGAGCTCAGATATTTCTCTACCTAATCTACTGTATGTTGGGATTAAACTGTCCAACAGATTTTTATTCTCTAAATTCTACAACAAAAATTAAAAAACAGTCAAGTCAAGATTAAGCTGTTTGACTTGTTGTGATCTATGGCATAAAAACAAGCCGCACATAGATTATTATTTGCAGAAAACTAAAATCAAAATGGAAGGCTTAAGATCTGAAAGTTCAAAGTACTGCCTTCTCTTTTTACAGCTCTATTTTTAACTATGTTTGAGTTGTTTCTTCTTTGTTTTCTGGTTCAGATTTTGAGCGAATTAGAACCAGTTTTACCTCTTTTTTGACTCAGAAAATAAAACAGATTTGAGTCATCTCTCTTTGGAAACTTAGGTTCAGATTTTGAGTTTGTTTGAACCTTCAATTTCTATCCTAATCTATCTACTGATAAGCCAAGATTAAACAGTTTGGCAAATCAAATTCACTATCCTATCAGCGGAAAATTTAAAGCTAATTAGTCAAGATTAAACAGTTTGACTAACTAGAAGTGTGTTTAGTAGGAGTGGCATTTGAGCTTGCACACTTTCAGAATTTGTTTCTCTTTTTGGCATGGGGCTTTGCCTTTCTTGTTTTCATTCTGCCCTATTTTCTTTCTTTTCTTTGTTTTTGTATTTCTTGATTTTTTATAACTTTGAATGCAATGGTGGATGGAATATTCATAATGGAAAAAGATAAAAAGGCTTCATAACATAAAATGGATCAAGAGAAGTAATTCTTAAGCATCCTGCCATTGACAGGACCCCCAAACAATTCTGTTCCATCCAGTTCCTGTAAGAAAAATGCATTATTACTAGCAACTGAATGAATAGAGTAAGGGCCAAGCCATAGGTTGTCAAATTTTCCATGCTTGCCCTTTTCTTCCCTCCTTGAGTCCCACTTTAAAAAAATTTCCCCAATCTTAAAATTGTTGGCCTTTGTTCTTCTGTCAAAAAGCTTTTTGATGTTGTTCTGCTTCTGTAATGATTTGTTATACACTTCCTCTCTGGTCTGCTGAAGATGAATGGTCTGATTTATTCTTCTGATCATGTCATTTTCTTCAGTCTGCAACTCTTGAATCAACTTCATAACTGGTACACCAAGGCTATTTGGAAAAATAGCATCTGTACCATACACAAGATGGAAAGGTGACATACCAATAGATTTCTTCAAAGTTAATCTGTCAGCCCAAAGTGGATGGACCAGCTTTGTGTGCCAAGACTTTTTGTTGTCCTCCAACAGTTTCTTGATTATGTTCACTAAGCTTTTGTTGGAAGATTCTCCAAGTCCATTTCCTTGAGGGTAATAGGCTGTGGAATGCCCCAATGATATCTAATATCTGTGACAGAACTCAACCATCTTCTCTGATCCAAATGCCGCTGCATTATCAGTGATTATCTTGGTAGGACAGCCAAATCTGGAGAGAATGTTAGTCTCCATATATTTGATGATAACTGAATCATTGGCCTGCCTAGAAGGAATGGATTCTATCCACTTAGTGAAGTAGTCTGTGGCAGTAAGAATCTACCTATGTTGGGCAGAAGATGGTGGATGGATTTCTCCTATGAAGTCAAGTCCCCACTATTGAAAAGGAGCTTCAACAGTGATTGGATGCAGAGGAAGGGGAAGCAATTTTCTCTTGCCTTCAAACAGTTGGCATTTATGGCAAGTAGTGGTCATCTTGTGTATATCAGAAAAAAGAGTAGGCCAATAGAAACCAACCCTCAAAATTTTGTTGGCTGTTGACTTCCAGTACAAATGACCCCCACACTCTCCTTCATGGAATTCCTACTTAACCTCCTCTGCATCAACCTCAGGCAAACATTTAAGCAATATACCACTTGCATTTTTCCAATAAATACATCTATCAATAATGCAATAGTTTACTGCTTTCAGCTTCAAGAACCTTGCCTTTGTTTTTGATAAACCAAGAGGTGTATTTAAATTAAGAAAAACATAAACAATATCAGCATACCAAGAAGAATTGATGAAATGGTTTTCAACAGCGGGTGTCGAGATTTCCTCTTGATCATCTAAAGCATTAATCATATGAATATCAAGAACTTCACAATTTGATTCAACCATTAATCTAGCTAAACCTTGGCCTTTGATGAGCTTAGTGGGTTTTATTTCTAAATCATATTCAAGAATAACAGCAATCCACTTACCTCTCTTACCATCTGGGTCCTGTGTTAGGATGTCTTTAACAACTGAGTTTGGGACAAAGGAAATAATGTGTGAGTGAGGGATGTATACCCTGAAGTCTTTTAAAGCCTTAACCAAAGCAAAAGCTTTCTTTTCCATAATGTTGTACTTCAATGGGGCATCCCTCAATGCCTTACTAAAGAATGCAATAGGCTGCTCTTGTCCTTGTGGATTTTTCTGTAGAAGGACAGCAGCTATGGTACGTTCTGATGCAAATGAGAAGATATAAAAATCTTTTGAAAAATCAGGACTTATGAGAACCGGTGTTTTGGTTAATGCTTGTTTCACCAGCTCAAAGGATGTCTTTTCTTCCAAGGTCCATCTTACCCCTTGCTCCTTTTTTAACATGTTTGTGATATTCCTAAGGAGCTCGGCTAAGTTGGGGATGAAACTTCTCAAAAAGTTAATCTTCCCAATGAAAGATTGCAACTCCTTGATGTTTCGAGGATGAGAGATTTGCAATATGGCCTCAATCCTCTGGGGATCTATCTTTATACCCTCTTCAGAAATAATGTGCCCAAGAAGTTTACCTTCTTGGAGACCAAATAGAGTCTTCTTAGGGTTTAAAGATATTCCAAACTTTCTACATTTCTCGAAAACTTTTCTCAAATGTTCTAAGTGTTCTTCATCTGTTTTTTAAAACACAGTGACATCATCAAGATAGATAATGATGAAGAAGCCCAATTCTTCCGAGAATGCTATGTCCATGGCTCTCTGAAAGGTTGCTCCAGCATTCATTAGACCAAAATGCATTTTCACATACATGAAAGTGCCCCACGGTGTAGTGAAGGCTGTCTTTAATTGATCAGCAGGGTGGACTAAGATCTGATTATACCCTGAATAGCCATCCAGCAAAGAAATTCTTCTAGACCCTACCACCCTCTGTAGAATGTGATCCATCTTTGGTAAAGGGTAGTTGTCTTTTAATGATGCTTTGTTCAAATCTCTAAAGTCTATACAAAGCCTGATTTCTCCGGTCTTCTTCCTAACAGACACCAGATTAGATACCCATTCAGAATATCTAATAGGGACAATAATACCAACATCATACATCTTCATGATTTCCTTTTTAACCAAAGGCAACTGTACAGGGTTTATTCTGCACAATTTCTGTTTGAATGGTTTTTGGTTTTCTTTAAGAGGGATTTTGTGCTGTATTATTTTAGTGTCATAGGACTTAAGATCTTCGTAACTCCATGCAAAAACATCAGAAAACTCTTTGAACAGCTCTATGTATGTGAGCTGGCAAAGTTTTATACAACTTAATCATTTTCGATTTTTCCTTACTGCCTATATTGCATTCCTCCACTTCAGTCTCTACAGGTTCCAGTTTTGGTTTATTTGCCACATCGTTAAAATCGAACAACTCTTCTAAAGGGGCCAGACCCTTGGGCAAACGTTCGTCTTTGGAGTGCAGAGTTTCTAACTCCTCTGTTTCTAACTCTGCATTCGTTTATGCTTCACTTTCAAGTTTTCCAGATAACCGGTTTATATTAGCGAGTTCAAGGGACGGTTCTTCTTCATCAAGAAAATTTTCTTCGATGCAGTCTGTATCATGATATGAGTCCGAACCGTGTAGTTCAAATTCATTTCTGAATTGCATGAAGTCTTCTATTTGTTTGTCGTTTTCAAACATCTACCAATATTTTTTGTTATCAGGAACGGCTGGTCTAAATTTTATTGGAGTTGTGTTGTCTCCGGTTTCATATGGCGTTAGACATGTTCTAGTTGCATAGGCTAAATTGTGAGCGGCAATATTAATTTTTCTTGGGACAAAACTCAGGTTGGATTCCTCAAATGTTTTCAAAAGATCCATGACATCATTTCGATAGGCCCTGAGTCTGGGATGATTTGCATTATACTCCCCATTGACTTGCCTAATGATTAACTCAAAATCCCCATACACATTAATTCTTATGGCTCCTAACTTTTTCAAGAGATGCAAGCCTAAGAGAAGGGATTCATATTCTGCTATGTTATTTGAACATTGGAAGTTTAATTTACAAGAAATACATTCGGTGTGGTTGCTTTCAGTGTTTTGAATCCAGACACCTGCACCAGCGTTATTTCTAGTGCATGATCCGTCAAAATGCATACTCCAAAGGGGATTGGTCTTGGTTTCATCAGTTTGGTGAACGTCCCCTGTATGTTTTGGTTCCTCAAGTTTCTCAATGTGTTGAGGAATGATTTCTTCGCTGTCAAGTTTTAAACGCAATGGACCTATGACTTGTAAATCCAGACCTGTGTTTTGTTTGCCAATGCTTTCAAGTGTAGCAAACTGTTCAAACACTTCTGCGTTATTTACCTTCTCCTTTCCATCGGCCCTTGATTCTGTTAAAGTGACCGGCTCACTAAATGTTTCATCATTAAACATGATAAAAGAATCAAGGCCTGTATTGACAGAATAGATAGGAGAGTTTTGTGGTCTGTCCTGACTAGTGACCGTGTATTGCATATGAGACTCCCTGTAAAGTTTTCTAGTTTGATTGAAAACAGGGATAGTCGCATAGGTCATGTCCATTTGCATTGTACCTTGTAACTTAGCCCCCCATGATCTTGATAATAACATTCCATATTTTGGGGGAACATCAGCCACAACAATATCCATAACTAAAGATTTGGCTGGAATCTGGGCTAAGTTAACACAGAGGTCTTTGATCAACCCTAGACATTCTACTCTGCTTGAGTCAAAGGAGTATAATTCTTTATAAGGTCTGGTGATTTCAAGACCCAGGCTCTCCATTACGGCTTTAGGCATTAAATTATGAGAATCCCCTGAGTCGTGCATAGCGTTGTGTAGAATTTTGTCATGAATGTTTAAACTCACATAAAAGGGAGGGACAGGTCCCTCTTGATATCTACCTTCAATCTTTGGACCAAAAATAAGCTCTGGCTGGTCATCACTAAGATTGACTGTATCTCCATTTTATTCTATATTTAAAGCCTTCAAAATTTGGGTCCTATATACATGTTGGGAAGCTAACTCGGTTAAGGGAACAGAGATTTTAATCTTAGAAATTTTCTGTTCCAGGCTGAAAGGAATTTGATTCTTCGAAGTGCTGGTTTCAGCCTTGTTAGTTGTCACTTTATCAACAGCAACAGCTTGTTGATTTTTTTTATTTACACTCGACATAACGGTTGTAATAGGAGTAATAGCTGAAGTGTTAGTACCACTAGAGCCTGCACTCTGTTTTTCAGTGTTTTGAGTGCCTTTCTCTTTACCTTTATCAGAATTTTCAGCCACTGTTTTATCCTTTTGTTTGACAACTCTAGGCTTGGTTGCAGTGCTGTTTTGTGAAGATTTATCAGAGGTTATGGTGTTGGAGGGTTGTTAACTGGTTTTTCTTCTAAGGTCATATTCTCTTTGAGGCTCTATGATGACATTTTCCATGTCTTGATAATGATTTTCATCATCATCTCTTTTGTCATCATGCGGTGTATATAGACCTTGTTTTTCATCATAATGAATCTCAAAATAATCATCATCGACCTCAAGCATGTTGATAGCACCTTCCTCTGTTATTTCATCTGTTTCCTCACCCTCACTTATATAGTTCTGATGAAAGGGAGGAGTGATCTGTTGATCATCTTCCCTAGGTCTGTTTGGAGGTTGGTTCCTTCTAACATTCTGATTCTGGTTTTGGTTTCTGTTTTGAGGAGCGGTTTGATTTTGACTTGCTTGTGCTCTTTTAATTATGCTCATCTCTTTCATCATCTCTTCCATCATCCTTTCCATCTTTGAGTTGGAAGTAGAAGGTGTGGAATCCTCTCTAAAAGATACTCTCTTTTCAGCCTTCATCCTTGCTCTCTTCTCCATTAAGTTGACTTCCACAGAAAGAGCGCCTCCTTGCATGTCTTCAAGGGTTGCAAAATCTCTCTCTCTGAGTGAATAGGTCATGTCAGCATCAAACCCTTCAGGAAACTTGTTTAAGGCTGAGCCTTGTGGAGGTTTTAATTCCGGGGAGAGTGCATTATACACACTGTTAAATCTAGTACAATAGGCTTGTACACTTTCCCCGGAGTTTCTATGGAGATTGTTGTAGTCAGCAAGGACCTGGAGAGGATTCTTCCTCACTTCCCATTTGTTTAAGAAAGTTTGATGGAAAGCTTGGAGATCATTAATGCTATGGGGGGCTAAGCTTTTAAACCATTTTCTTACTTCTCCCCCAAAGCTTTGAGAAAATAATCTGAGTTTGATAGAATCATCATCAATTTCATTTCTGTCAAAGTAATCATTCATCTTATCCACATGTTGTGATGCAGTTGTAGCATTGCTAGCATCATATAATGGAATTTTGGACTGATAGTCTTGTGGAAGATTGACTAGTGGTGCAGGAAGAACTAGGGGAGCATACCATGTTGCCATGATAGGAGGTGGAGGTGGATTCACAAGAGGTGGATTAACAAAAGGGAAAGTGGGCTGAGGTGTGGTGGTTTGAACAGTGGATGTAGGATGAGTAGAAGTGGATGGATCAGGAGTAGACTGCTGAGCTAATCTTGGATGAGAGACACCTAGGTTGTGAAGGAAATGTAAATCAGGAGGTGTTGTTTCTCTATCACCAAGATGTTCAATTGCTTCTAGGGGTGAAAGTGAAGACTCAGAGTCTAACTGTATTATATCATCAAATGACCTAGTTCTAAATGGATTTACTAAGTCAGCTTGTGATTGTTGTAGAGCTGAAAAATTTTCAGGAACTGATTTAGCTCTCAAGGGTGACCTGAAAACAGTTCATAATTTAATCTTAGGAGAGCTCCTAAGGATACTTTCTGGGTTATCAAATACTTCAAGTGGATCAGGGTCAGGATAGGCTCTAGTATGAATTTTTCTAGGAGCCACTGTTCCTTGTTTTTCAGATCCGAATAAACAAGAAAAGTCCAACTAGATATGACAATCTTTGAGAGGTTAACTAATTTTTTTACACAAATCCTAATCCTACAGTCCTCTAACTGAGTTTGAATGATATTATAATGATGTTGTTTCTTCCCAGTGGATTCTTAAGGTCTGCTAAGGATTGTGGAGTCGCCAAGTGGAATTTTTTAGCTCCTAAGGAGGTAAAAGGTTTTATGGTCCACCACCATGTTTATTGAATACCAATCTGAAATATTTTTAAGGTTTTTGTGAGTTATTTTTCAGTTGTGTGGTTTTTTAAGAATATCCTAACTCTGTTTCAAAACTTAGCTCAGGTTATGAGACAAAGATAGTCTACTCTTATGGCTCAGCTAGCTGTTTTTTCAAGGTTATATGAAGCCTTATCAGAATCCTAGGGTTGACCTAGTTTGTCACTGATTCAAACAAGTTTCATCATGATTACCATTTCTGTGGTAGTGCTTGAAAAGGCTTCTTTTACTCTCAAAGTTTTGTGTGAAAATCAAGGGAAAAATGAGATGAAAAACTCAACTCTTCCCCAGCGGAGTCGCCAGAAATGTTAGCTGGTAGCTCCAGCTGGTTAATAAAGCAAACGCTCTATGAACCAAATCTCTGAATATATTATAAATATCCTTAAAAACTTCTGGGTTTTTAAGTCCCCAGCGGAGTCGCCAGAAATGTTAGGTTTCTGTAATTTATTAGCAAGATTGGCAGAGTCCAATTACAGAAACAACATCGTTTCAACCAACTTTGGGATTCTAGGATCTAGCCCTCCTAAATCCAAAGAGGGATCTCTCCAATATGTACAAAGATGGATTTGTCTTTGAAGTTTGGGGTTATGGTATTAGGCTAGTTATGAAGGCCAAGGGTTTGTTTGTTTTTTTGATGGTTGAGCATGATTTTTACTTGAGGAGAAATTTCTCAGTGCAAAAAGCTTCAAAGGTGAGAAGTTGCAAGCAAATAGAACATCTTTGGCTAAAAGATAGATATAACGCTGGTTTTTAGTCCATTGGGCTGTGGAGTCATAACAGGGCTTTAATTGAACAACAACATCAAGAGTGATCCAAGGGGCAAGTCATATATACCACAAGATTATTGAGATTAAAATGATGGAATGGAAACAATAAAGTGTTGGAGGGGTGGAAGCTGATAATAATTTCTCAGAGGATTTATAGTCAGTCCAAACAAGAAAAGCCTCTTAAGTAACTGTTTAAAACCAACCAAGTGCAGGGCTAACCATTGAATTCTTGGGCAAGTTTGTATTAAAGCAACTTAATTGACAAACAATCCAGTAATCCGCATAATTACCTTCAGAAAGTATGAGAACATATAAGAAAAACAAAGTGTAACTTAAGATCAGATAAAGTACTTTTAAACCTAGTCTACTTTCAGTCAACACCAAGGGAAACTTTCAGAATCTGCCTTTGGAGAGAAGAATCTAGGAATCAAGGCAAACCATATCTTCTCTAGTTTCACTTTAATAGAAAATAATGGACATCACATTCAAGAACAATGTTTTAAGCCAACAGAAGGACGAGGGAACGCCAACATTCCTAACTGTTTAAACTGTATTGAATCATTCTTAAATAAACTAATATGAGGAAAACATTAAGATAAAGATTTCCCGGCAGAAGATTCTTGATATCTGTGAATCCCTAACCTTTGTTTAACATTCTTCTGAGAGGAATATGGACAATATGGCATACATAGAAGGAAAAAAATTAACAAATAAAGAGGCACTTCACCAGTAATATAGACCAAGATCCAAAGAAACAGATTTATATTGATGTCAAACCAGTTACAATCTTCAAGTCCAATGTTTCAGTTCAGCAATCATCTTCACTACTTAGCCTAACAAATCTATCACAAGCAGAGCTCCAAGGGCTAGTGAACACTATTTACAATTAGAAGTTTCTAGCTCAAGTGTATGTCAAAGCTCTGTAAGCAACTCAACCAACAACTTCTCATCTTCTACTGAGGTATTTATAGAAGAATGAGGAGGTGAGACCTAACAAAAGATCTTTAATGACAATTAATACAGATACAGGACTTCTCGGCCTTTTGAGGGGCTCGATGGAGAAGTTTTACAAGTGGATCACTTTATTAACTTTTACAATAAATATCAAAGCTCGATGGGAGCTTTATTTGACTTTGAGGCTCTGGGTATCGTGTGGAGTAACTCCGCGGATATTTTCTGCATTGATTTCCTTGCAGAAGTAACTCCCTGGCTGCGCTGGAGGCGAATATCTGATTTTCTTCATTAACTTTGGCCTCTGTTTTGAAAGGTTTGAGGCAGCAGGTGGCTCGGGGGTAGCTGAGGAATCAATTTGCCTCAGATGTGGCGGTGGAGGCTTTCTGTCTGATAAAACACTTTAGGTTTTCTTTTAAACTGTGTTTTAGATTGGGGATTAGGATTTTGATAACTGTCTTAGCCGTAATCCCCGTAAAAACTGTCTTCAATCTTCATCTGTTGTGCTTTGTCTTCAAAACTGATACTCTTTAACTGTTCTCTTGAATAAAACAGTGTCTTGTCGATGTGCAGGGCCGCATAGGGCTCTTTATGCTATCAAAGCTCATAAAACATTGATAAATCATTTGATTTTAACCCTGTGAATGGTTCTCTGTAATAGCTCGAAGGCACAGGAAACGTCTTTCCCAACCCTCGGCTTTCTTTCATTATACAATGGAAAACCATTAAAACACCTGAAAAACACAAAAACAGTTAAGAAATCCTGCATTTTTAGGTTTTAACTGCTTCAGAGGGTGGGAGAGGAGCGTGGCCGTCGGATCGTGGAGCGGGGGCGCAGATCAACGGCGGAGATGCAGCAGATGGACGTAATGGAAAAAACCTTTATAAACAACGAAAAATGTCATTTTTCAACTTTACAAAGGAAAAAGGTGTATTTTATATGAATGGCGGGGGTATCGTACGGTGGGCCCGGCGGGACTGATCGCAAATCGCAAAAGTTAAAAACGCGATGGCAGATTATGCGACGGAGATAAAATGCGATTTTGCGATTTATGCGATGGGCAGAAACTGCGATTGGAGCGGTCGCATCGCAAATATTTGCGATGGATCAAACCTTTTAAACAATGAAACATGCGATTTGCGATATGCGATGGGCGGAAACTGTGATTGGAGCAGTCGCATCGCAAATATTTGCGATGGATCAAACCTTTCAAACAATGAAACATGTGATTTGCGATATGTGATGTTTGCGATTTGCGATCGGGCAGAACGATCGCATCGCAAGTTTTTGCGATCGATTATTTAAACAAACCGCAGAAAATGCGATTTTTCCATATTGCGATTTGCGCCGAGCACCAAAGGGTTTAGAACTCGGTTCCAGGGTACGTGTATATGGATGAAAAGGGTTAGGGGCTTAAGCTCGAGGGGGCTTAAGTCCTATACCTAAAAACATGTATTTTCATGGTTTTTTTGAAGGAAATGAAGGTTTCG
This sequence comes from Pinus albicaulis, assembly GCA_034641835.2. Taxonomy (NCBI): domain Eukaryota; kingdom Viridiplantae; phylum Streptophyta; class Pinopsida; order Pinales; family Pinaceae; genus Pinus; species Pinus albicaulis. The sequence goes on along the minus strand of CM076581.1, from coordinate 77,538,852 downwards.
GTAAGGTTAAAAAGTGGGTTTTTAACCTTATAAAAGGGATTTTAATGAAATGGAAAGGGAGAAACATGGAATTGTGGGTTTTTCATGGGAAATGGAGAATAGAAAATGAGGTTAGTGAGGAAGAAAAGGAAGGGGACCAAGGGGTTCTGCAGCAGTATTTAACTTGGTATTTTTGAAGGATTTTAGAGGTTTTTAGGATGTAAACAGTAATAAGGGATCTGGACAGAGGCATGAGGCCTTAGAGAGACTTCAAGAGCCAACAATTTTTAGTGATAAAATTTGTTCCTTAGAGGCTCCAAAAAAATTTAGCCACCTTTTGGTATAACAAAATATTATAGGTGGCTAACAGAATGGAAGAAGGTTGGTCTCCAAAAAATTGATAAATATCATAAGGATATTTTATTCAAAGATTGGGAGATGCAATTAAAACAAGAAGAGAAAGTGGCATCAAAGGCAACCAACGTAGCAAGAAAAATCATTGAGTCTGTCAATGAACAGCTTCAGAATGCCAAACTTATTGAAGAATGTGCAACTGAAGAAATTCCATAGGGAAAATTATCAGAAAAACAGTGGAAGGAAAGCACTAAGAAACGGGCAGAATCAATTAAACAAATAACTAAATTAGATCAAGAAAATTACTGGAATTTCTTGATCAAACCACATAACTAGTGCATGATTCTGCGATCCTTAATTGATTCTACGAGAAAGGCATTGCCAACAATTTCAAATTTTGTATTCAAAGGACAAATGAGATCCGGGATCACTTAGCCGACTCAACTGAATCCAATGATGGATATTTTCCAACTCAAATACCAAGTGACAAAAGGAAATCAGCCCAACTAAGAAATCTTGTCATTTTTAATTTCTATATTGTAGTTTAGTTTACTTATTATGAGGAAGGTTCTTTGAAACCTCCTAAGCTTTTTGTGTAATAATCTATTTTTGAATTATTTAGTTTAGTATCTAAACCCCTCTCATGCATTTAGAGAAGGGTCCAGAATTTTGTCAAAAATCAATTTGCGGAAGCTTGCACTTTTGTACTTTTGTGAATGATTTTGATAAAATATATGGAACATGATCTACTTTTTGGAAAATTGAAATATGATTTACTAAAATTTCACTTTTGTACTCTTAAAGTATATTTGTATTGAGAAGAAGAAGATCAATATTATGGATTTCATGAGCAGAACTTATCATATCTGGTACTATTATCTTTATGATAAAGTCTTAATTATGAGTTTACAACAATTTCTCTTTATATTGTGATATGTATGCATTTTGATTTATAATTTATCATTCATGCACTTTTGTACAATGTTTCAGCTGCAATTTCTTACCAAATACATAGAGAAATCGATATATGCAATATATTTTACATTATTATTTTGACTAACTATTTAGTCAAAACAATTATCTTACATAATTTTCATCTCTTTTAGTAATTGAATGATCTTTATTACCTTTTACTGTAAGATATCTTTTTAGATCGCATTGATGTTAATTATGTCTATTTTATAGATTAAGTTAAATAATTAGATTAAATAGATGCATGTGTTTTTTACTTAGATAGATTATTTCCATTAGTTTAAATCCATTCTTCATTTCACCTTGTATCAAACTCACCATCATCATATCAATTTCTTTGCTGGGAAGCTGGTACCATTATCCTTAGTCGGAGCCACTATACCAAATGGAAAAGGAGCTACTTTAAGGTCTAGACTGGGTGATTATCCCCCATGTTGTTGCAACGGAATTGCGGGGCTTCAACATTTTGGTGCTAGAAGGAGGGCCAATTTTGAATGGTAAGAAAACTAATAAAAACTATAGAATCCATCTTAATAGTCGTTCTCCCTCTAGATCCCCTTCAACTTCTAGATCCCCTTCCAGTATTACTATTTTAAGATCAGGAATTGAACAATTTTCTCCAAAATTTCCTAGTAGATCTCAGAGATTACTTTCTTCAGATTATAAATTTGAATCACCTGAAGTTCAGACTCTAATAGAGAAGTTAGAACAAATCTATATTTCAACAGAAAAACCTACAATACCTCAACTATTTGAAGAAAGTGTTTCATCTGTGTTACAACCTAGAATAATCTTGACTCGTTCTCTAAGTGATAAAATTGGAGTTCCTCTGGAATTTCCTATTACTTCTTCCTGAAAGAACACCAAGAAATATAAATCACAAACATCTATTAGTGATATTTTATCCAATTCCTCATCCCAAATCCATTCACTTCCACCACACGTTACAACAATTCTCATTCATACTATTGATGTTAGTTCTTCTAGTTTAGAAAGTCAACCTGCCTATTCTTCCAATCACATCCCATTCATATCCTCATCCACCCATACTACTGCAATCATGGCAGGACAACAACCACCACCACGTGTACAACCATGGAATAATCTAGGCACAGTAGCAATGGAAACTCCTCTTCATCCACTTCCCAAGAATCCTGAAAGATGGTTGCCCAAATTTAATCTTGATGATGGCCTACCAGCTAAATAACATCTTCACAAATATATGTTAGCCATCAATTTAAATGAAGTCACTGAAGAAGACTGTGTAGCTAGATTATTTCCATATACTCTTACAAGATCTGCAGGATCCTAGTATTTCTCAGTACCTACTCTCTCTATAACTAATTTGGATATGTTTGAAAAAAAAAAAATAGCTAAGTTTGGTGATGATAGAACCATTGCATCGCTCATCAGTGAATTATCAAATCTCAAGGCTAAAACGGGAGAAAACCTTAAAGAATTCAATTCTAGATTCAATAAATTACTCAATAAAATCCCTACTGCATTAATTCCTAACGTTGATGTTCAAATTGAGTGGTATATATCTTCTCTTCCCTCTAATATAGCCATTTTTATAGATACAGAGAAATTAGCCACATTAGTTGAGAATATGAAAGAAGCCTTTTCTATAGAGAAACGTATAATTTCTCTCGAAAAGAAAAGCTCTCAAGAAGACAGGAATCCAAAAAATTTTCTTTCAAAGACGATTCCAAGAAAAATCCATAAAAATATCTTTTTGATGTAGAAGGCCTCCAAAAAGTACTGAAAACTATGACAAATGAAATGGTAGATATCAAAAAAAAAGTTGTTGAAAACTCCAATGCTAAGAAAACTTTCAGATCTTTCAAAAGAAATTAGTCTTCTAGTTCTCAGCCACCCAACCCTATATCTAATGTTGATTCTGACCTAGAAACAGAAGATGAAGACACTGAAGAGGAAGAAAATGAGGAAGAAGAAGTAGTTGAACTAAGTGGCATGTGGGACTTTGTCATTCCAAATGAAGAACAACAAGAAGCTTTTCTTGTTACTACTAGAAGAAAAGGACCTGCTGAAGTAAGCCAACCAATTCAAAAGCATCAAACTTCAACATCAAATTCAAAGGATAAATCAGCTAATAATAAATATGCTTCTAAGGTTTCACAATCTAGTCCACCTTCAAAAAATTCTCCATCTAGATCAAAAACTTTGGTAGTTTCTAACACTATGGAATATAATATTGTTGAAGATATGTTGAAAGTAAAGGAAAATATTTCACTACATGAACTAACCAAATTGAAACAACAGCAAAATATATTTCTTAGATAACTGAATGCAGTTCTTGCTCCACCTCTACCATTTGTTGTTATATCTGAGGCTGCAAACGGTTCAGGAAAACCTCCTACTTCTTCAAATAAGGTTGATCCTTCAGATGCCATCCTTATATGTGATAGATCTAATTCACATACCCCTCCTTTTCTTCTAACATACGAATTTTACAACATAAATCTTCACAATTGTTTGATTGACTCAAGAGATTCTTCTAATATAATGCCAATGACATTTTGTGCTAATTTGAAATCACTCCTCAAAAATTTGTTGTTCACATAGTACAACTTGATAAAACCAAAGTTGAATTCATAGGGGAAATAAATTCAGTCAGTATCCGACTTTCTTCCAATCCCAAAATCAATCAAATCATTGATATTTTAGTAGTTGATATCTCGAAATTATATGGCTTAATTTTGAGTAGATATTGGTCTGAAAAACTCCATGTATAGTTTGCGACAGATTGGTCTCACACGTGGTTACCTTATAATGGAAAACCAAATCAAATTCGAGTTGATCGTGAAAAACACATGAAACATACAGTAACTGAATTTGAAGGTGACGATGAGCCAGTAGCATTCACCAACAATATTATCAGAAATTACTCAAGTGAATCATTCTTAGGGAATTTTAACACTAAAAAATCTCCCTTCTTGGAAAATGATGTTGTTAGGAATCTGTAATTTTAGCAGATTGGTGAGAATAAAACTGCAGAAACAACATCGTTTCAACCAAATTTGGGATTCTAGGAGCTAGCCCTCCTGAATCCAGAGAGGGATCTCTCCAATAAGTGCAAAGATAGATTTGTCTTTGAAGTTTGGGGTAATGATATTAGGCTAGTTATGAAGGCCAAGGGTTTTGTTTGTTTTTGGATGGTTGAGCATGAACACTGTTTTGAGGGGAAAGTTCTAAGTGCAAAGAGTTTCAAAGGTGAGAAGTTGCAAGTGAATAGAACCGTTAGGTTAAAAGATAGATATAACGCTGGTTTTTAGTCCATTGGGCTATGGAGTCATAACAGGGATTTAATTGAACAACAACATCAAGAGTGATCCAAGGGGCAAGTTGTAAGGTCCCACCTTACCTACCATAATTATTATAGAGAAATATTATATTAAATCAAAATGTGATATATATATATATATATATATATATATATATATATATATATATATATATATATATATTTATTTATTTTTTTTAATTTTTATTTATTTATTTATTATTATTATTCTTTATTTTATTTTATTTTATTATTATTATTATTATTATTTTATATATAGGATAATTTAAATTATATAGAGTTGGCATCTCATAATTTAGGAATTCATATGTGAGCTCATATTGCAACAAATTACTTACTGCAATTTTGAATTTTTAGCAAGACCCTTTAACTCAATGAGTTATTATACTAGAAATACCTTGATTGCAAATCTTAAATTAACTTAAGCCTTTTTGTTTTATGGACGGTTCATAAACGTAATTAGATGCAACCATTGAACATTGTGAAAACCAATTTACAAGCATGAAATGTACAACCATTGAGGCATTTCGTCAAACACTTACAACCATTATCTCTTTAAGGTGTTTTCACAATAATTAGCTAACATGAATCCAAAGTTGCATGACTTCTTCTTCTTTTTTGTAAGTAGTGCCAATAATTGAACTTAATATATTAGTAGACTATCAGCCATATTCATTGTTGAATCTATACCAATGAATATAAATATTTAGAAATTTCAAACATAGCTCACAATGTTGTAAGGTACATCCATTGAGGAATTTTGACAAATAGTTGGCAGTCATAAAACAAGTTGCCATATGGTTATTTAAATTTTCAAACTATTAACCATTCATACTTTAAAAACAATTTCCAAGTGGTTAGTCTAAATCAGATTCATCACTATAAATTATCAGGCAGTTCCAATATAAAAAGAACCAAACAGCAAGACAAACAACAGGCAGTTCTACATGTAACAGCAAATCTGCAAAACAGAGCAGATTTGGGAACTGATGTCCGAAACCTTGATTTTTGGAATCAAACTTGGGGTGAAATGGCCTATTGGTATGGATACCCCCTGAAGTGGAGTTGAATCGCAACAAGGACGCCCAGAAATGCGATTCTTTAAAACAACAAAATTTATAACCTAAATGTTTCATTTATGACTTTTGTCAAACATATGGAATGAAAACTTACAGCTACACCTTTACATGAGGAAAAACAACCCAGAGTCATGCTACTAATATATGCTCATTGAAATCACACATTTCTAAATCCACCATATGAGTTCTTGAAACATTTTACCACCCACAAGCTGATTCATTTGACATGAGTGACAAGCTTTTTGCACCAATTGCTACAATTTAACAAACACATGGAAGCCCTGAATGCTACATCCATTAAGGCTTTCTATCAAAATTCTGATAGTACTATTACAACAACTTGAATAACAAAACATTGAAGAATATGAAACATAAGCCATAACTAAAATTTATCTCCAACTTACCTCAAGCATTTGATCTTCCAAACTATACTTTAGTTGCCATTATTTTTGCATTTTCTTTTAAGGGTTGATTATGTAATTCCTCCAAGCATATTTTGGGTACATGTCCATTTTCTTACTTCTGCAAGTTAGCACTTATTCGTGCATAAATAAATTTATAACATTACTCATTCACAGATTTTATCAAACACTTTGCAAACTATCCTAAAACCATTTATAAAAAATGCATCTATTAATTACTTAAAACAGAACCATAAATCGTGAAATACTTACCCAAGTCCTTTGGAATTTATTTATTGAAATTACCTTCAAAAATATTTGGCTTTCCTTTCTCAAATGCTACAATACCAAGATTAGTACCATAAACTATACCAATAATAACTCCAATATTGAGATCTAAACGTCCATACATATAGATTGATCTAGTCTTCATTTTTAACTAATCAATAATATTTTAGATAACATAAGCCTAAACCAAAATTAGATGCTTACAACAATTTAAATGTCTACCTTTTTATTTTATGCTAAATCTATACTATAATTTTAGGACAATGGAAATTATACCTGAAGAGATATTCAGCTCCAATCATTGAGAATATGATCCACCTTCGATCCCTTAACCAACTCATTTGAACCATCCGGTTTTCCACCCAACCATATCCAGGGAGAACTCCTCCCCTGGAACCCCCGAGCTGTAAAAGCTCACAAACAGTACCAAAATACAACAATAGAGAGAGAGATGCAAGGAAAACTAAGGAAGATAGTTTTCACTTCCTCTAAATACCACTCATGTTCAACCTCAATAGATACTTAGTAGATTAGTAAGAAATTCAGATTTTTGTTTTGGAAGTAATTGGATACTCTCCATATCTCTCCCTCTCACAATATTCCTCAAGTCTCTTCCACTCTTGGCATTACCTCCTCCTCCCAAATGAGAATACATGAGACTCATATATAGGATGAGCAACCAATTCTTGTCATAAAGGAGGAGTAATATGCATGCATTGTATTCCTTTTAGAGGAGTGTAACTTATGCCATTAAGGAGAGGTATGCATGCCTTATTTAAGGAGAGTGTAACATATGCATTAAAGTGAGTGTAAAAGGAATATTTTATGACACATATTTAATGAGTGTAAGAATACTTTATGACATATATTTAATGAGTGTAAGAGGAATATGCCATTCCTTGATGAGTGCACAAAAGAGAGTGTAATGTAATATTTAAAATAGAGAGAGTTACATAGAGCCATGAGAGTCATTAAGGAGAGAGGTGTGAAGTGATTGAGGAGATATAATTTCCTTTTAATAATAATATCATAGTCTCATAAAAGATAATAATAATATTAATAATATTGAGGATTAAGTCGAGATTGAACTATTACAATTGATTAATCATAATTTAAGTGATTTTCCTTGAAGTATACTTGTTTACCAATTGATTGGAGGTGATTTACTATTTTTGGAAAGTCATACTTGAAATGGTAGACATGACTTTCTATTTTTAGAAAGTCACTCCAAAATTGTTAGGAATTAAATTATTAAGGAAATTCATCTACGAGTTGCCCATGAGTGGTATTTTTCTTTCGGATAATAGAGATTCCACACCCCTATTGTATGCATCTTCATGCCTTAGTAGATTGAGGACTCTGTGCCCTGATCTACTCTAAAGATCCAAGATTCCACACCTTGATCTCTTTAAATATTCAGGACTCCGCGCCCCAAACATTTCGTTATATATTCAAGACTCCACGTCTTTATATTTCATGGATTTAGGACTCCGCGTCCTAATCCTTTTATCATATATCCAAGACTCCACGTCTTTATATTTCATGGATTTAGGACTCCGCGCCTTAATTTCCATGGCTTCTCATCTATTCTGCTTTGAAACTCCGCGTTTCACCTTAAGGTACTGATTGTGAGCTTTTACCCATCTGATGGTTCGTTGGTAAGGTCTTCTTCCAAGACCTGCACACATCACAATCTCATTGATCAAATAAATCAAATGAATTTCATAATTAACTTATTCAAATTTTACCAAATATTGTGCATGAATTCCACAGTCATTTTGGTTTTGGAGAAATGACTTCTGCAGTCATTCATAACTTGAGCATCCCTGTTGGAAATGACCAAGTCCCCTGCCACATCATGCTTAGTACGAGATTATGCACATATAATCATACAAATCATGTATCATTCATAAATCATAATTAACCATATGTTCCACATAACCATGATCGTCCATGGATCTGTGTCTCAATTCTAAATCACCATTCACGTCATACACCTATGTCCAAAATAGGATACCAAAAGAGAAAACATCGCTAATATTATCTTAACCAAAATCAATCCTTGTGCACGCAACCATACATATTATCATAAGCACACAACAACCAAGTGACCCAAACCAGGTCATAGCATATAAGCATGTACATAAGTCTTTCATACATAATATTATATCAAAATCACCATCTCTAAGTGTCATCAAAGCTATATCACTAATAAGGGACACTACACAAGTCATCTATGTCACAAGATCAATGAGATTAAAATGATGGAATGGAAACAATAAAGTGTTGGAGGGGTGGAAACTGATAATAATTTCACAAGGGATTTATAGTCCGTCCAAACAAGAAAAATCCTCTTAAGTAATTGTTTAAAACCAACCAAGAGCAGGGCCAACCATTGACTTCTTGGGAAAGTTTGTATTAAAGCAGCTTAATTGACAAACAATCCAGTAATCCACATAATTACCTTCAGAAAGTATGAAAACACATAAGAGAAAAAAAAGTGCAACTTAAGATCAGATAAAGTACTTTTAAACCTAGTCTTCTTTCAGCCAACACCAAGGGAAACTTTCAGAATCTACCTTTGGAGAATAGAAGCTAGAAACAGGGAAAACCATCACTTTCTAGTCTAAAATTTAATAAGAAAATAAGGAAAATAAATTTCAAGAACAATGTTTAAAGAAAACAGTAGGGTGAGGGAACTCCAACATTCCTAACTGCTTGAACTGTACTAAATCATTCTTGAATAAACAAATAAGAGGAAAACATTAAGATAAAGATTTTCAGTTAGAGAAGGGAACTAATAAACAGTAAATCCTAACTCTGTGAATGTTGTTCTTTATCATAGAATAGTGAACAATATGGCATACATAGAAGGAAAAACAAATAACAAAGAAAGGGCACTTCACCAGTAATATAGACCAGGATCCCAAGAAACAACTTGTTATTGATGTTAAACCAGTTACAGTCTTCAAGTCCAGTGTTTCAGTTCAGCAATCATCTTCACTATTCAACCTAACTTATTTTTGGACCATAAAAAGGTATCTTTTAAACACCTAATTAGCCTACATTAATCATCAATCCGGGAGCGTCTTTTTATCTCAAGAGTGTACTCTGTCTGAGGCTGCAATTATCTAAGAGCAATGCTTGTGAGGATGTAGCACAGAAATACAAAAGTAATAAATGCGTGGAAAAGAAACCTAATTACAATGACAGGAATGTAAAAGCTAAACTATAGCAATCTTGCTGAACATCGATCAGGGATGCAGTAGCAATAACTCTTTCCCCTAGAAATCGATGTAAGATGACCAAATATGGGGACTCTGGAGAGAATATCTCTATCCACTACAGTTCGGCGATCTTAAATCAAGTGAAACAACTGAAAGGAAATGAAATCCAGAAAAGGAACAGCAGCATAAAATGAACAGCAATTGCAAATGTAATTCAAACAAGTAAATTGTCACACTCACGCCTGTCGACAGTTAATCGCAATCCAACCACAAACCATAAATGAATGGAACAGCAACTTTTTGTAATTACGGAACAACAAAGCCAAAATATAATAACAAGATAACTGATCGTTAAATGTAATTGCGGTAAAGAATGAAACAGCTATGATTATGCACTTGCTTTAACAATCAATGAAATAACTCTGTAAATGAAATCAATACGAAACATACTTCACACATTAACAAATAAAGATTAATAATACAACAGCATAGTAATCCACCAGATCCGGGCCCTTAGCGCCAGTGAAATACTGCTGGGCTTAACTCAGAATTCTAAAGAGCAGATAAAACCTGTGTTTTTATATTAATCCAAAAGACATTACAAACAGTGTTCTCTCACGACAGAGAGTCGATAAACATTCGATTGCAAAGGAAATATAAAATTATGTTAACGAAAAATGTCTTTTACATAATAACCATTCCGTCCCCGGTCACTAAAGACCATCATTGCCTTTATAGTTGATCCTTGGACGGACAAATCAAAAGATATGATAAATTTTCACAGCGATCCCTCAGGATCTTCCGATCCTAGGGATTTGCTCCTTCCGTGTTTTGTCATCGTTCTGTTGACTCTATTTAAGGTCGAGCTGTCCCATGCCCTTTTCGGGAAATTCGTTCAGATCTTCTTGGCTTCAGCTGGATATGGTTCATCACGATTGGAGTAGGAGTCAGATTGTCTTTAGCCACGCCTTTGATACAGCTGCTCACATCTTCGTATTCCTGTTTTGCCAATAAAAACAACCTTTAGTCATCTTTTAGGCTAAACATAAATCTTCCCAATTTGATTGCAATTCTTATGGTAAATTACCTTTCCAAGGCAAGCAGAAGTACATCTATGGTAAAAGAATGAACAAATACATAAGAATTTCATACCTCTTTCACAGCCCAACACTTATCTATTACAAACAGAGCTTCAAGGGCCAGTGAATAATATTTACAATCAGAAGTTTCAAGCTCAATTACATAACAATGCTCAACAACGTAGTCAACCAACAATTGCTCATCTTCTACTGAGGTATTTATAGAAGAATGGGGAGGTGATAACTAACAAAAGATCTCAAAAGATCATTAATACAGATTAAATGACTTCCCGGCTTTTTGAGGAGCTCGATGGAGAATGTATAGGTGGACTACTGTATTAATGTTTTACAATTATTAATTTAAACTCGGTGGGAGCCTTATTTGACTTTGAGGCTCTGCGTGCTCTGTGGAGTAACTCTGCAGATATTTTATTCATTAATTTCTTTGCAAAAGAACTCTCTGGCTGTGCTTGAGACAAATATCTGATTTAAAACAATAAATTCGGCCTTTGTTTGAAAGTTTTGAGGTAACAGGTGGCTTTATGGTAGCTGAGGAATCAATTTTCCTCTAATGCAGCGGTGGAGGTCTTTTCTGCCTGATAGATCTTCTTGATTTTCTATTAATTCTTTTTTAATTTTGGGGATTAGGCTTTTGATATTCAATCTTAGCCATAATCCCCAAATTTGTCTTCAATCTTCATTCTGCCGAGCTCTGTCTTCAACAACTGATACTCTTTAACATCTTGTTTAAAACATAGTGTCTTGTCAATGTGTAGAGCCGTGCTAGGCATTTAAAGGTATCAATGCTCATAGAGCATCGACAAACGATGAATAGATCCTGGCAGACGGTCTTTTTAGTAGCTCAAAGGCGCAGGAAATGTCTTTCCCGGCCTTCGACTTTCCTTCATTATTTCAATGGAACACCTGCAAAACACAAAGACAAATTAAGAAATCCTGCATTTTGGGTTAAACTGCTTCAGAAGGCGGGAGAGGAGCGTAGCTGTTGGATCTGGACACGTGGACGGTCCTGATCTAATCGAGAGATCGCAATCGGCGGGAGGAGAAAAAGGGGTGTGAAGAAAATCCCCGATGCGATTGCACGATCGGGAGGGCGGAGGAAATTAAGCGATGGTCGTTGATCTAAGAATGAGATCAATGGTGGAAAAATGAATCGGGGGAGTCGCAATCGGAGGTCGAGAATGAGGGGATGCGATGGAAACAAACAATAGAATGGAGCGCAGGTCGTTGATCTATAGATTAGATCGACGGTGGGTAATAAATCAGGGAGAGGCCGATCGGGGAAACAAAACAAACATATGCAATTAAACTGTTGCTATGTGATTGGAGACTCCGATGCGATGGAGCGCTGGCCGTTTGATCGGCTGTCGATCAACGGCAGAGATGAACCGGGAGAAAACCTTTATAATACATGAAAAAACAAAGGTTTGAAATAAAACAAAGGTTTTTTCGGCTTCGGGGGCGAAAAATGTGCATGAAATGAATAGGCTCCCGACTACGGGGCCTTTAATTATATGGAGGATAATATGCCCAGGGCGTATTTGAAACAAGGGCCAATCGCAATCGAAAATCGGAGACTGGTCTTTCGATTAACTCACTAAAACATTTGCGATGCGATAAGAGCCTTGGGACCTTTAACTCTTGGTCCCGGGAAAATCATATGAAACAGACGCGGGGGGAAAGCTTTAACATATAAGACCCAATCGCATCGGAACTTTGGATGTGGGTCTTTCGATCAACCCATTGAAATTTCTCCGATTGCGATTTGCGCGATCGGTCTTTTTAATCTACCCATTAAAGTATTTCAACATGTGACTTTAAGTTTTTAAGTTAAAACTTTGGATAAGTGGGTTTTGGGTTTTTACAAAAAAAGGGTGATCGGGAAGAAAAATTATAAGGTTTAAGCGCCGAGTCGAGCCCACGTTTTAATATAAAAATGACAGTGCGATCGAGGATTTTTTCAATATAAAGGCTGATCGTATCGGAACTTTTTAATACAAACTAATCGCATCGGAACTTTGGATGATGGCAAAAGACTTTCGCACTTTGGATTTGTGCGATGCGATAAGCACCGGGAGGGCTTAGCACATGGTTTTCGGGTAAGGGGCATGTGGGGGGAAGTGGTTAGGACTTAGCCCAAGGGTCTAAAGTCCATAGTAAAATAAAAACTTGTATTTTTTATGAAATTTCAGAGTTTTTCAATGGGAATCGGGGGTTTCGAAATAGTTTAAAAATGAGTTTTTAACTATGGAAGGGTGATTTTCATGAAGGGAAGAAAGGAAAACATGGAAAAATAGAGGAAATTCATGGGGAAAAAGGGAGAAAATGAAGGTCAATTTTGAAATAAGGGAAAGGGAAAAAATGATGATTTTGCAGCAGTTTCTTCTCATGATAATAGCAGAATTTCTGAGTATAAAAATGGGAACAGCAATGAAGATTTTGGACAAAGGCATAAGGCCTATAAGGAGTCTTCAAGAGCCAACAATTTTTTAGTGATAAAATTTGTTCCTTGGAGGCTCAACAAAGTCTTAGCCACCTTTTGGTATAGCAAATATTATAGGTGGCTAACAGTAGCTCCACTTGGGGATGATGCCTTCTTGAAGGCATCAAGAACTTCAGACTTGCTTTCTCTGGGAGGCTGACTTGTGCCACATCCATTATTATTTCTGGGAGGTAGACCTGTGCCACATCCATTGGGCTGCTCTTCCTTTGCTGGGATGATCTTCTCTGAAAACATATTTAACAGCCATAAAAACAATGGATCTTTCATCAACAAGCTCTCTACCTACCCAATCCTACAGATCTAACATTTTTTCTTCATTAGAGTGCACTTGGATTGGAAAAATATATTCACAACATTTTTTTCTTTTGAAAACAGGAAATCTAATCTATTTCTACTCCTTATTTCTCCCTGAACTCAGATTAAACAGTTGAGTTCAGATGCTTCTCTACCTATTCTACTATCTGTTGGGATTAAACTGTCCAACAGATTTTATTCTCTAATTTCTACAACAGAAATTTAAAAACATTCAAGTCAGGATTAAACAGTCTAACTTGATGCTGATCTATGGCATAAAAAAAGCTGCACGTAGACATTTATTTTGCAGAGAAATTTAAATCAAAATGGAAGGTTTAAGATCTGAAAATTCAAGCACTTCCTTCACTCTTTTACAGCTCTGTTTTAACTCTTGCTTGAGCTGTGCTTTCTTGTTTCTGGTTCAGATTTTGAGCTATTTTAGAACTATATTTTAACACATTTTTGACTCAGAATTTTGAAACAGATTTGAGTCATCTCTTGTTTGGAAACTTAGGTTTAGATTTGAAGCATCTTTGAACCTTTGATTTCTATCCTAAACTATCTACTGATAAGCCAAGATTAAACAGTTTGGCGAATCGAATTCACTATCCTATCAGCAATAAATTCAAAAGCTAATTAGTCAAGATTAGGCTGTTTGACTAACTAGAAGTGTGTTTTGTAGGAGTGGCATTTAAGCTTGCACACTTTCACATTTGTTTCTCTCTTTTGGTATGTGGTTGTACCTTTATTGTTTTATCAATCTGCCCTCTTTTCTTTCTTTCACTGTTTTTGTATTTTTTATTTTTCTAACTTTGAATGCAATGGTGGATGAGATATTTATAATGGAAAAAATATAAAAAAGGCTTCAAAACATTTCATGGATCAAGAGAAGTAACGCTTGAGCATCCTGCCATTGACAGGACCTCCAAACAATTCTGCTCCATTCAACTCTTGCAAGAAAAATGCATTATTACCAGCAGCTGAATGAATTGAGTAAGGGCCAAGACATAAGTTTTCAAACTTCCCATGCTTGCCCTTATCTTCCCTCCTTGGGTCCCACTTTAAAACTTTGTCTCCAATCTTGAAATTGCTGGCCTTTGTTCTTCTGTCAAAAAGCCTTTTAATGCTGTCCTGTTTCTACAATACTTTTTCATAAACTTCCTCTCTGGTTTGCTGAAGATGAATGGTCTGATTTATTCTTCTGATCATGTCATTATCTTCAGTTTGCAATTCTTGAATCAACTTCATTACTGGTACACCAAGGTTGTTTGGAAAAATTTCATCAGTACCATATACAAGCTGAAAAGGTGACATGCCGATAGATTTTTTCAAAGTCAATCTGTCAGCCCAAAGTGCATGAACAAGCTTTGTGTGCCAAGACTTTTTGTTATCTTCCAACAGTTTCTTGATTATGTTCACTAGAATTTTGTTTGAGGATTCTGCAAGTCCATTACCTTGAGGGTAATAGGCTATGGAATGCCCCAACAGAACTCAACCATCTTCTTTGATCCAAATGTTGCTGCATTATCAGTGATGATCTTGGTAGGATAGTCAAATCTGGAGAGAATGTTAGTCTCCATGAATTTTATAATAATTGAATCATTGGCCTGTCTATAAGGTATGGCTTCTATCAACTTATTGAAATATTCTGTGGCAGTGAGAATCCATCTATGTTGGGCAGAAAAGGAGGGATGGATTTCTCCTATGAAGTCAAGTCCCCACTATTTAAATGGGGCTTCAACAGTGATTGGATGCATAGGCAGGGGCAGGAGTTTTCTTTTGCCTTCAAAAAGTTGACATTTATGACAGGAAATGATCATCTTGCGGATATCAGAAAAAAGAGTAGGCAAATAGAAACCAGCCCTCAAAATTTTGTTGGTTGTTGTCTTCCAGTACAAATGGCCTCCACACTCTCCTTCATGGAACTCGTGCTTAACCTTCTCTGCATCAAAATCAGGAAAAAATTTAAGCAATAGACCACATGCATTTTTCCAATAAATACATCTATCTATAATGCAATAGTTTACAGCTTTCAATTTAAGGAATCTTGCCTTTGTTTTTGTCAAACCAGGAGGTGTATTAAATTTAAGCAAAACATAAATAATATCAGCATACCAAGGAGAATTCATAAAATGATCTTCAACTATAGGAGTTGATAATTCTTCTTGGTCATCCAAAGCATTAATCATATTAATATCAAGAACTTCAAAGTTGGATTCAGCCATTAATCTAGCCAGACCTTGGCCTTTGATGATTTTAGTGGGTTTTATCTCTAAATCATACTCAAGAAGAACAGCAATCCACTTACCTCTCTTACCATCTGGGTCCTGTGTTAGAATGTCTTTAACAACTGAATTTGGGACAAAGGCAATGATGTGCGAGTGAAGGATGTATACTCTTAAGTCTTTCAACGCTTTAACCAAAGCAAAAGCTTGCTTTTCCATAATGTTATACTTCAAAGGGGCATCCCTCAAAGCCTTGCTAAAGAATGCAATAGGCTGCTCTTGTCCTTGTGGATTTTTCTGTAAAAGGACAGAAGATATGGTATGCTCTGATGCAAATGAAAAGATATAAAAATATTTTGAAAAATCAGGACTTATTAGAACTGGTGTTTTGGTTAATGCTTGTTTCACCAGCTCAAAAGACTTCCTTGCTTCCAAGGTCCATTTTACCCCTTGCTCCTTCTTCAACATGTTTGTGATATTCCTAAGGAGCTCAGCCAAATTAGGGATAAACCTTCTCAAAAAGTTAATCTTTCCAATGAAAGATTGCAACTCTTTGATGTTTCGAGGATGAGAGATTTGCAATATGGCCTCAATCCTCTTTGGATATATCTTTATACCCTCTTCAGAAATAATGTGCCCAAGAATTTTACCTTCTTGGAGACCAAATAGTGTCTTCTTAGGGTTTAAGGATATTCCAAACTTTCTGCATTTCTCGAAAACTTTTCTTAAATGTTCTAAATGCTCTTCATCTGTTTTTGAAAATATAGTAACATCATCGAGATAGATAATGATGAAGTAGCCCAGTTCTTCCGAGAAAGCTATGTCCATGGCTCTTTGGAAAGTTGCTCCAGCATTTATTAGACCAAAAGGAATTTTCACATACATGAAAGTGCCCCATGGTGTAGTAAAGGCTATCTTTAATTGATCCGCAGGGTGAACTAAGATCTGATTGTACCCTGAATAGCCATCAAGCAAAGAAATTCTTTTAGATCCTACCACCCTTTGTAAAATATGATCCATCTTGGGTAAAGGGTAGTTGTATTTTAATGAAGCTTTGTTTAAGTCTCTAAAGTCTATATAAAGCCTGATTTCTCCAGTTTTCTTCCTAACAGACACCAGATTAGATACCCATTCAGAATATATAATAGGGACAATAATACCAGCATCATTCATTTTCATGATCTCCTTCTGAACCAGCGGTAACTGAACAGGGTTTATTCTGTGCAACTTCTGTTTGAATGGTTTTTGGTTCCCCTTGAGGGGAATTTTGTGTTGTATTATTTTAGTGTCATAGGATTTAAGATCTTCGTAACTCCAGGCAAAAACATCAGAAAAATCTTTAAACAGCTCAATATATTTAAGTTTAATGTGAGCTGGTAAAGTATTAGACAGTTTAATCATCATAGGTTTAAGTTCACTGCCTATATTGCACTCTTCTACCTCAGTCTCTATAGGTTCTAGTTTTGGTTTATTTTCCACATCATTAAAATCGAACAACTCTTCTAAAGGAGCCAGACCTTTAGGCAAACTTTCATCTTTAGAATGCAGAGTTTCTAACTCCTCTGTTCCAGATTCTGCATTCATTTCTATTTCGCTTTTAAGTTTGCTTGACAACAAATTTATATTAGCAAGTTTGGGAGACGGTTCTTCTTCATCAAGAAAATTTTCTTCCTTGTAGTATGTTTCATAGTCTGAGTCCGAACTATTTAGTTCGAATTCATTTTTGAATTGCATGAAGTCTTCTATTTTTTTGTCATTGTCAAACACCTGCCAATATTTCTCATTATCAGGCACAGCTGGTCTGAATTTTATCTGAGTTGTGCAGTCTTTGGTGTTATGTGGCGTCAAGCATGTTCTAGCTGCGTAGGCTAAGCTGTGGGCCGCAATTGTTTTCTTTCTTGGGACAAAAATCAATTGGGACTCTTCAAAAGTTTCCAAAAGGTCCATGACATTGTTCCGATAGGCCCGAAGTCTGGGATGATGAGCGTTATACTCCCCGCTGACTTGCCTAATGATTAACTCTGAATCCCCGTGAACTTTAATTCTTTTGGCTCCTATCTTTTTTTAAAAACATAAGCCTAAAAGCAGGGACTCATATTCCGCTATGTTATTGGAACACTGAAGGTTTAGTTTATAGGAAATGTTTTCTATGCGATTGTTTTCAGTATTATTAATCCAAACACCTGCGCCTGCGTTAGTTTTAGTGCAGGATCCGTCAAAAAACATACTCCATAGAGGATTTTTTTTGGTTTTGACTGTTTGGTTACCGTCCTCTTCAACTAACGTGTTCAATAGTTGTGGAATGTCAGCACTTAGTCGCATTTGTTTTGATTCACCAGAATTTGCGTTCATTTGAGGGTTGTTTTCTTTATTGTCCAGGTTTAAAATCGAAGGACGTATGACCTGTAATTCAAGACTCTTGTTTAGTTTGCTAACGTTTTCCAACGCAGCAAAATATTTTGTCAGTTTTGTGGTCTCTACCTGCTCCTCTCTATTGTCCATTAACTCTGTTAAAGTTATTTGTTCATCTAATGTTTCTTCGTTGAAAAGGATAAATGAATCAAGGCCGGTATCTACAGAGTATAAAGGGGAGTTTTGCGGTCTGTCTTGACTCGTAACCGTTTATTGCATATGAGACTCCCTGTAAAGTCTTCTATTCTAATTGAAAACAGGGATAGTCACATAGGTCATGTCCATTTGCATATTCCCCTGTAACTTAGCTCCCCAAGACCTTGATAGTAACATTCCATACTTGGGGGGGACATCGGCTACAACAATATCCATAACAAGGCATTTGGTTGGAATCTGGGCTAAGTTAACACAGAGGTCTTTGATTAATCCTAAACACCTTACTCTATTGGAATCAAAGGAGTACAGGTCTTTATATGGTCTGGTAATTTATAAACCAAGGCTCTCCATCACAGCTTTAGGCATTAGATTATGAGAAGCCCCGGAATCATGCATACCGTTGTGTAAAATTTTGTCATGAACGTTTAAACTTACATAAAAGGGAGGAACAGGTCCTTCTTGATATTTACCTTCAATATTTGGACCAAAAATAAGCTCTGGCTGGTCATCATTAAGATTGATTGTATCCCCACTTTCCTCTATATTTAAAGCCTTCAAAATTTGGGCTCTATATACATGTTGGGCAGCTAACTCAGTCAAGGGAACAGAGATTTTGATTTTGGAAATTTCCTGCTCCAGGCTGAAAGGAATTTGGCTTTTAACAGTGCTGGTTTCAGCCTTATTAGCTGTCATTTTATCAGCAATATCAGTTTGTTGATTTGTTTTATTTACACTTGACATAGTTGTTTTCATAGGACTACTAGCTAAAGTGTTAGTACTACTAAGGTCTGCACTCTGTTTTTCATTGTTTTGAGTGCTTTTCCCTTTACCTTTATCAGAATTTACAGCTATTGTTTTTTCCTTCTGTTTAACAACTTTAGGCTTGGTTGTAGTGTTGTTTTGTGAAGATTGGTCAGAGGTTTTGGTGTTGGGAGTTTGTGGGCTAGTTTTTCTCCTAAGGTCATATTCTCTTTGAGACTCAATGATGAAATTTTCCATATCTTGATAATCATTTCCATCATTATCTCTTTTTTCATCATAAGGTGTATATAGACCTTGTTTTTTATCATGATGAATCTCAAAATCATCATCCTCTACCCCGAACATGTTGATATCGTCTCCCTCTGTTTTCTCATCTGTTTCCTCAATTTCACTTACATAGTTTTGATGAAAGGGGGGAGTGATCTGCTGATCATCTTCCCTAGGCCTGTTTGGAGGTTGGTTCCTTCTAACATTCTGATTTTGGTTCTGGTTTCTATTTTGAGGAGCAGTTTGGTTTTGATTTGCTTGTGCTCTCTTAATTATGTTCATCTCTTTCATCATTTCTTCCATCATTCTCTCCATCTTTGATTTGGAAGTAGAAGGTGTGGATTCTTCTCTAAAGGAAACTCTCTTTTCGTTTTTCATTCTTGCTCTCTTCTCCATTAAGTTGACTTCTACAGAAAGAGCACCCCTTTGCATATCTTCAAGAGTTGCAAAATCTCTTTCTCTCAGCTGATAGGCCATATCAGGGTCAAACCCTTCAGGAAACTTGTTTAACGCTAAGCCTTGTGGAGGTTTTAGTTCTGGGGAAAGTGCATTGTACACACTGTTGAATCTAGTGCAGTAAGCTTGCACACTTTCCCCGGTGTTTCTATGGAGGTTCTTGTAATCAGAAAGGACTTGGAGAGGATTCTTCTTTACTTCCCACTTGTTTAAGAACGTTTGATGGAAGCCTTGGAGATCATTAATACTATGGGGGGCTAAACCATTTTATTACTTCTCCCCCTAAGCTCTGAGAAAATAACCTAAGCTTGACAAAATCATCATCAATTTCATTTATGTCAAAGTAGTCATTCATTTTATCTACATGTTGTGATGCAGTTGTAGCATTGCTAGCATCATATAATGGAATTTTGGACTGATAGTCCTATGGAAGATTGACTAGTGGTATAGGAAGAACTAGGGGAGCATACCATGCAGCCATGACAAGAGGTGGAGGTGGATTTACAAGAGGGACAGCGGGCTGAAGTGGAGTGGTTTGGATAGTGGATGTAGGGTGAGTAGAAGTGGATGGACCAGGAAAAGACTGTTGAGATGATCTTGGATGAGAGACACCTAAATTGTGAAGGAAATGCAAATCAGGGGGTGTTGTTTCTCTATTACCAGCATGTTCACTTGCCTCAGGGGATGAAAGTGAAAATTCAGATTCTAGCTGAGTTATATCATCAAATGACCTAGTTCTAAATGGATTTACTAAGTCAGGTTGTGATTGTTGTAGAGCTGTAAGATTTTTGGGAACTGAATTAGCACTCAAGGGTGATCTGAAAACAGTTTATAATTTGATCCTAGGAGACTTCCAAAGGATGCTTTCTGGGTCATCAACTATCTCAGGTGGATCCGGGTTAGGATGGGCTCTAGTGTGAATCTTTCTAGAAGCCACTATGATATGTTTTCTAGACCCAAAAAAAACAAGAAAATTTCAGCCAGATATGACAATCTTTAAGAGGTTAACTAGTCTGTTTAAAATTCAACCCTACAGTCCTCTAACTGAGTTTGAAAGATGTTACAATGATAAGAGTTCTTCCCAATGGATTCTTAAGGCCTGTTAATGATTGTGGAGTCACCAAGTGGAAGTTTTTAGCTCCTAAGGAGGTAAAAGGTTTTATGGTCCACCACCATGTTTATTGAGTACCAATTAGAAATATTTTTAGGTTTTTCTAAGTTATTTTTCAGTTGTATGGTTTTTAAGGATATCCTAACTTTGTTTCAAAACTTAGCTACGGTTATGAGACAAAATATTTTATTCTTATGGCTAAGCCAGCTGATCTTTCAAGGTTAGATAAAGTCTTAAGAGAATCCTAGGTCTTGCCTAGTTGTCACTAATTCAAACAAGTTTTACCATGATTACCATGAGTTGGTAGTGCTTGAAAAGGCTGATTTTTACGCTCAAGGTTTTATGAAGTGTTTAAGGGAAATGCGTCCCCAGCGGAGTCGCCAGAAATGTTAGGAATCTGTAATTTTAGCAGATTGGTGAGACTAAAACTGCAGAAACAACATCGTTTCAACCAACTTTGGGATTCTAGGATCTAGCCCTCCTAAATCCGGAGAGGGATCTCTCCAATAAGTGCAAAGATGGATTTGTCTTTGAAGTTTGGGGTAATTATATTAGGCTAGTTATGAAGGCCAATGGTTTTGTTTGTTTTTGGATGGTTGAGCTTGAATATTGTTTTGAGGGGAAAGTTCTAAGTGCAAAGAGTTTCAAAGGTGAGAAGTTGCAAGTGAATAGAACAGCTAGGTTAAAAGATAGATATAATGTTGGGTTTTAGTCCATTGGGCTATGGAATCATAACAGGGATTTAATTGAACAACAACATCAAGAGTGATCCAAGGGGCAAGTCATCTATGTCACACGATCATTGAGATTAAAATGATGGAATGGAAACAATAAAGTGTTGGAGGGGTGGAAACTGATAATAATTTCACAAGGGATTTATAGTCAGTCCAAACAATAAAAAGCCTCTTAAGTAACTATTTAAAACCAACCAAGAGCAGGGCCAACCATTAACTTCTTGGGAAAGTTTGTATTAAAGCAACTTAATTGACAAACAATCCAGTAATCCACATAATTACCTTCAGAAAGTATGAAAACACATAATAGAAAACAAAGTGCAACTTAATATCAGATAAAGTACTTTTAAACCTAGTCTGCTTTCAGCCAACACCAAGGGAAACTTTCAGAATCGGCCTTTGGAGAATAGAAGCTAGAAACAGGGAAAACCATCACTTTCTAGTCTAAAATTTAATAAGCAAATAAGGAAAATAACTTTAAAGAACAATTTTTAAAGAAAACAGTAGGGTGAGGGAACTCCAACATTCCTAACTGCTTGAAATGTACTAAATCATTCTTGAATAAACAATAAGAGGAAAACATTAAGATAAAGATTTTCAGTTAGAGAAGGGAACTGATAAACAGTAAATCCTAACTCTGTGAATGTTGTTCTTTATCAGAGAATAGTGAACAATATGGCATACATAGAAGGAAAAAAAAATAACAAAGAAAGGGCACTTCACCAGTAATATAGACCAAGATCCCAAGAAACAACTTGTTATTGATGTTAAACCAGTTACAGTCTTCAAGTCCAGTGTTTCAGTTCAGCAATCATATTCACTATTCAACCTAAATTATCTATTACAAACAGAGCTTCAAGGGCCAGTGAATAATATTTACAATCAGAAGTTTCAAGCTCAATTACATAACAATGCTCAGCAACGTAGTCAACCAACAATTGCTCATCTTCTACTGAGGTATTTATAGAAGAATGAGGAGGTGAGAACTAACAAAAGATCTCAAAAGATCATTAATACAGATTAAATGACTTCCCAGCCTTTTGAGGGGCTCGATGGATAAGTGTACAGGTGGACTATTGTATTAATGTTTTACAATTATTAATTTAAACTCGATGGGAGCCTTATTTGACTTTGAGGCTCTGCGTGCTGTGTGGAGTAACTCTGCAGATATTTTATTCATTAAGTTCTTTGCAGAAGAACTCTCTGGCTGTGCTTGAGACAAATATCTGATTTAAAACAATAACTTCGGCCTCTGTTTGAAAGGTTTGAGGCAACAGGTGGCTTTGTGGTAGCTAAGGAATCAATTTGCCTCAAATGCAGCGGTGGAGGTCTTTTCTACCTGATAGATCTTCTTGATTTTCTATTAATTTTTTTTTAATTTGGGGGATTAGGCTTTTGATATTCAATCTTAGCCGTAATCCCCAAATTTTTCTTCAATCTTCATTCTACCGCGCTCTGTCTTCAACAACTGATACTCTTTAACATCTTGTTTAAAACACAGTGTCTTGTCAATGTGTAGAGTCGTGCTGGGCCTTTAAAGGTATCAATGCTCATAGAGCATCGAAAAACAATGAATAGAGCCTGGCGGACGGTATTTTTAGTAGCTCAAAGGTGCAGGAAATGTCTTTCCCTGCCTTCGGCTTTCCTTCATTATTTCAATGGAACACCTGCAAAACACAAAGACAAATTAAGAAATCCTGAATTTTGGGTTAAACTGCTTCAGAAGGCGGGAGAGGAGCATAGCCGTTAGATCTGGACACGTGGACGGTCCTGATCTAATCAGGAGATTGCAATCAGTGGGAGGAGAAAAAGGGGTGCAATGAAAATCCCCGATGCAATTGCGTGATTGGGAGGGTGGAGGCAATTAAGCGATGGTTGTTGATCTAAGAATGAGATCAACGGTGGAAAAATGAATCGGGGGAGTCACAATTGGAGGTCGAGAATGAGGGGATGTGATGGAAACAAACAATGCAATGGAGCGCAGGCCGTCGATCTATAGATTAGATCGACGGTGGGTAATAAATCGAGGAGAGGCCGATCGGGGAAACAAAACAAACATATGCGATTAAACTTTTGTGATGCGATTGGAGACTCCGATGTGATGGAGTGCTGGCTGTTTGATCGGTTTTCGATCAACAGCAGAGATTAACCGAGAGCAAACCTTTATAATACATGAAAAAACAAAGGTTTGAAATAAAACATAGGTTTTTTCGGCTTCGGGGGCGGAAAATGTGCATAAAATGAATAGGCGCCCGACTGTGGGGCCTTTAATTATATGGAGGATAATATGCCCGGGGCATATTTGAAACAAGGGCCAATCGCAATCGGAAATCGGAGACTGGTCTTTCGATTAACTCGCTAAAACATTTGCGATGCGATAAGCGCCTTGGGACCTTTAACTCTCGGTCCCGGGGAAAATCATATGAAACAGAGGCGGGGGGAAAGCTTTAACATATAAGACCCAATCGCATCGGAACTTTGGATGCGGGTCTTTCGATCAACCCATTGAAATTTCTCTGATTGTGATTTGCGCGATCTGTCTTTTTAATCTACCCATTAAAGTATTTCAACATGCGACTTTAAGTTTTTAAGTTAAAAATTTGGATAAGCGAGTTTTTGGTTTTTACAAAAAAAAGGGTGATCGGGAAGAAAAATTATAAGGTTTAAGCGCCAGGTCGGGCCCACGTTTTAATATAAAAATGACAGTGCAATCGAGGATTTTTTCAATATAAAGGTTGATCGCATCGGAACCTTTTAATACAAACTAATCGCATCGGAACTTTGGATGATGGCAAAAGACTTGCGCACTTTGGATTTGTGCGATGCGATAAGCGCCGGGAGGGCTTAGCACCTAGTTTTCGGGTAAGGGGCATGTGGGGGGAAGTGATTAGGACTTAGCCCAAGGGGCTAAAGTCCATAGTAAAATAAAAACTTGTATTTTTTATGAAATTTCAGAGTTTTTCAATGGGAATCGGGGGTTTCGAAATAGTTAAAAAATGAGTTTTTAACTATGGAAGGGTGATTTTCATGAAGGGAAGAAAGGAAAACATGGAAAAATAGAGGAAATTCATGGGGAAAAAGGGAGAAAATGAAGGTCAATTTTGAAAGAAGGGAAAGGGAAAAAATGATGATTTTGCAGCAGTTTCTTCTCATGATAACAGCAGAATTTCTGAGTATAAAAATGGGAACAGCAATGAAGATTTTGGACAAAGGCATGAGGCCTATAAGGAGTCTTCAAGAGCCAACAATTTTTTAGTGATAAAATTTGTTCCTTGGAGGCTCAACAAAGTCTTAGCCACCTTTTGGTATAACAAATATTATAGGTGGCTAACAGATGTTATTTCACAAATTGAAAAATTCTCACAAATAGATCTTTCCAAATGTACAAATTTTGTAAATAATCCATTAGTCAAAAATATGTTTTGGACTTTGTACTTTGATGGTTCCAAATCTAACGATGGTACAGGAGCAGTTTGTATTCTAATTAACCCAGAAGGAGAGAAGATCATGTTATCTTGCAAATTACAATTCGAGTGTACAAATAATACTGCAGAATACGAAGCATTGATACAAGGATTGTATAAAGCAATTAGTCTTGATGTGAAATATTTGTAAGTATTTGGAGACTGAGAAATCATTATTAAACAAGTAAGAAACACTATCCACTGCCATTATGGACATCTTAAACACTATCAAACATTAGTTCAATATCTCACAGATCATTTTTTGGCATTTAATATTTCTGCTATTCCCAAATTGCAAAATGCTAGTGTTGATCTATTAGCTAATGTTGCATCAAAACTTATACCATATGAAGATTTTAGTCCTGACAGATTCTCCATTGAATTGATTTTTAGACCATCCATTCCTGATAATGTCACCAATTGGAGATTCTTCAATGATGATTATGATATTGTCCATTTCTTGACATTAGAAGGGTCACATGACTATCAAATCGTAGATGAAAATGAGCATGATCTTCAGTTAAAGCAAAACATTGAAGAAAATCCAATACCCAAATCTGTGGTTAAGCTAGAAGATCTTTATGATCTCAATGATAGATTTAAGAAGATAACTAATGCCAAAATTCAAGTTCAACTTTGAACTTTGAATTAGTAAATCTCAGTATTGATGACAAGCCACAAAACATATTTCTAGGTCTTGGTTTACCATCTCATGAAAGATCATCATTCATTCAGTTGCTGAAGAAATACAAAAGGAATCTTCGCCTGGGATTACACTAATCTCAAGACTTATGATACCTCTATTATACAACACACCATACCCATGATCTCAAATGATAAACCAGTGCAGTAGAAACTAAGGAAAATCCACCTGAACCTTGAAATTCAAATAAAATCTAAATTGAACAAACTTCTTAAGGCTAAGATCATTTTTCCTGTTAGACATTCAAAATGGGTTTCCAATATAGTGCTTGTTAGAAAGAAGAATGGTGATATTCCTATATGCATATATTTTAGAAATCTAAACAAAGCTTGTATGAAGGATAACTTCCCACTGCCAACCATGGAACAAGTATTGCAATTAGTATCTGATTCTGAGCTTATGTCTTTTCTTGATGGATTTCCAAGATATAATCAAATTTTAGTTCATCCAAATTATAGATTAAAGACTACATTTAGAACAAAATGGGGAACATATGCTTATCAAAAATTCCTTTTGGTTTGATTAATGCAGGTGCCACATTTCGAAGAGTTATGGATATAGCCTTTAAAGGAATCATTAACAAATATGTTGTAATTTACTTGGATGATATAATGTTTATTCCAAGAAAAGAAGCAACCATTTGAATGACCATAAACATATCTTTGAAAGATGCATGAAATATGGGATTTCACTAAATCCAAAAAAAATCTTATTTTGCCTTGAGCAAAGGTAAGGTTTTAGGATTCGTTGTATTAAAAAAGGGCATTTATATTGATCCAGAAAGGATTAAATAAATTGAGAAAATTTCTTTTCCCCATAATAAGAAATCAATGAATTCTTTCTTAGGTCAAATAAATTTTGTAAAAAGGTTTTTTCCTAACTTTTCACAATTTTTTTTGCATTTACAATCCATGATCAAGAAAATTTGATCTTTAAATGGGGTCACATTGAAAGTTAATCATTTAAATTAATCAAGAAGGCTATCATCAATGCTCCTTCTTTGGTCACTCCTCACTTTTCAAAACATTTTGTATTATATACATTTGCCTCATAAACATCATACGCAGTAGTTTTAAAGCAACTTCATGAAGAACAGATTGAAGCACCTATTTCTTTATTAAGTTCAAATTTACAAGGTGTTGAATTGAATTATTCTGCTATTGAAAACATGCATTTTTCGTTTTTAAAGTAGTAAAAGATTTCAAGTCGTTTCTCCTAAAAAATCACACCAAAATCGTAGTTCCATTTTTAGCAGTAAGACAATTATTGATGCAAAGGGAAGTGGGAGAAAAAAGGGCCAACTGGATAACTTCTTTACAACCAGCCTAGATCCATCTAATTCTGGATCTATCATGCGCCGAGAGGGATCAAATCTCTCGAGGTGCAAACCTATTTTTTGAGTGCAAAACTTCAGGAAAGGTTTGCACCTCGAGAGATTTGATCCCTCTCGGCGCATGATAGATCCAGAGTTAGATGGATCTAGGCTGGTTCCAGTCGGAGGCATCAATGTCATATTTTTCAGATTATTAAAATTTTTGTATATTTTTGAGATGTAAGATGGATCTAGGGTGGTTTCAGTCATGTGATGCCAAGGAAAATCTATCAAAGGTATGATTAATTTTATCAGTAATATGTAAATATATCAAATATTAATATAATCATTTTAAATATGCTAAATATTTCTGAGATTAACTTGGTCATTTTAATTTTAAATTTTCTTAGTTACCTCAGTTCATTGAGACGATAATTATTGTTAATAACTATAATGATGAAAAATGATGAAATATTTTTTTTAAATGCAAAGTGACAATAATAGTGTTGAAAGATAGAAAATGTGAACAATAAAAACGTACTCATGTTACAATCAATCTCAAACTATTTTCTTCTACTATTCTTATTTCCTCCCTTGTTAGTTTTGTTATCTTTTCATATCGATTATATGAAAAGGAAAATTTAAATCACAAACCATTTAAATCTTTAGCTCGATCTGTTGTAGTAAACATGATACCTTGTTTCTCTTGCTCTCCAATATTAATAGCTTAAATAAATATAACACAAAAATCAATCTACATTGTTAAAAACTTTTTGTGCTTACACTAAAATCAATGCATATTGTTAATCCAATCACTTTAATATTAATGTACCATCATATATCCAATTACATCAAATCATAAATCAACATATACATTGAAATGAATGCATTTAATGCAAGCAATCAAATAAGATTAGAAAATAACTTCTACATTGAAATCAATGCACCTAATGCAATCAATCAAATAAGATTAGAAACCAACACCTACACTGAAATCAATGCATTTACTCAAAGCAATCAAATAGGATTAGAAATCGCCATCTACACTGAAATCAATGCATTTAGCGCAAACAATCAAATAGTATTAGGAATAACCTATATTGAAATCAATGCATCTAGTGCAAGCAATCAAATATAATTATAAATCGACGTCTAAATTGAAATCAACACATCTAGTGCAAGCAATCAAATAGTATTAGGAATCATCACCTACACTGAAATCAATGCATCTAGTGCAAGTAATCATATATCATTAGAAATAAATATCTACACTAAAATTGATGCATCTAGTGAAAATAATCAAATAGGATTATAAATCACCATCTGTTGTGTAACCAGCTCCAAAAAGAGAAGAAAAGAGATATCCACGCCTTAGAAATAAGCCACTTCGAGGGGGAAACCTCCAATACATTACATGAATGAACAATTCTTGGATGATACAATTTACAAAACCTCCTTTCTATATAGAGGAGTCCATGGGGCCATAATGTAATCCTAGTGGGCCACAATGTAATCCTAGCCGACCTAACAATAATAATTTAAGGGCACAATAATAACAAAATGGGGGTTACAAGGGTACAATAATAACAATAAGGGGGGCTACACTATTAATATAGGGACTTAACATGCCCCTCTCCTTCAAACAAGTGTTGTCCTCAACGCTTGATTATTTCTTGATGCTTTTGTATAAAATTTTCATCCTCCCATGTGAAATATTCTACAGGAAAGTTCTTCCACTTGCTGAGATACTCTAAAATTGATCGTACTTGTCGAGTTCTTTTTTCTATGACTACTTCATAACTTCTTTCGATGTCATGTTGATCTTCCTGTCGTTTCATTAGATTCTGCACCAAATTTGGGTTATCCTTTGAGAGTTGGAGAACTTGTTGTTGATGCTCGATGTGATCTTCCATTAATTTATCATCCATATTTGCTATTATTTGATCCTTCAAACCATCCAACTTAGCCTCCATTTCCTCTTTTAAACCATCTATTTCATCTTCAATTTCTCTTCGTAAGATTGAAAATTGTTGCACTTGGTACCGTAATTTTGATATCTCATACTGCAACTCTTCCTCCTCATGCGTCATAGTATAGTTTTTTAAGGGATTAATGGGTATGGAATTATTTTTAGGAGGCATTTCAGAACCCAATACTAAAATATATGCTCAATATTCCCTTGGAATCACTTCAAACTGATTTTTCAAACAAGATTTATGCAATTCGGGAAAAATAATACACACCTTTTACTTGCTTTTGAGGAGCTCGATATTGAAATTGAATTATCTCTGTAATTGAAAATCTTCAATATCTGAAATTCAGCCTTGTAGTATCCCTCTGAAGCTTCTTTCAAATGCCATAGGTCTGACCTGATTTGGATTCTCCAAGACAAAGTTGTGTCCAATCTCCTACAATGACCTAATTTTGGACTGGTTCAGTAGAGCGAACTTGTACGACTTGCCACGTGTCACTGTTTTGTTCTTTGTCTCTGAAATTGATATCCAGGAAACTGCAGGCCGTGTACTTGTGACCACTTTTTACGGCACTCCAATCCAATCTCCAGAGAGAGAGTTATTGAACTTTTCCCACGATCACCTCTTTGAGATGAAATTCAGGAGCCTGAAAAAGCACTACCTTCCACAGATCATATCTCCAAAAATATTGCGAACCAAGCTCTGAAATTTTTTGACAAATTTCCTCAGGATTTCAGCTTCGCACCATACGAATTTCAGATTCTGAACCTTCGTAGAAATATTTTTATAGCTAAAATTCCACGATGACCTGTTTAGGAGCTTGAAAAAAGGCCTAACTTCCACAGATGATATCTCCGCAAATATTGCGAACCAAGCTCTGAAATTTTTAGACAATATTCCTCAGGATTTCAGCTTCGCACCCTAAAAATTTCAGCTTCTGAAACTTCGTAGAAAAAAAGTTATAGCGAAAATGCCACGATGACCTGTTTGGAGCAGCGAAACCCTAGAATCCCAAGCTCCGATACCAAATGTTGTGTAACCAGCTCCAAAAAGAGAAGAAAAGAGATATAAACGCCTTAGAAATGAGCCACTTCGAGGGGGCAACCTCCAATACATTACATAAATGAACAATTCTTGGATGATGCAATTCACAAAACCTCCTTTCTATATATAGGAGTCCATGGGGCCATAATGTAATCCTAGTGGGCCACAATGTAATCCTAGCCGACCTAACAATAATAATTTAAGGGCACAATAATAACCAAATGGGGGTTACAAGGGTATAATAATAAAAATAAGGGGGCCTACACTAACATAATAAGGGGCTACAGTATTAATATAGGGACTTAACACCATCTCCACTTAAATCAATCCATCTAGTGCAAGAAATATTCTTCCCTCTTTCCACCCTCCATCCATATCTATATCCCCATCCATCTCTTTTTTTTTGTCTCTATCTCACCCCCCTAAACACACACGCTCTCGCACTCCATATATATCATTCTCTTTGTCGATCACCCTCTCTTCCCATCTCTCTCTTCTTCCCTCTCTTCCCCTTCTCTCCCTCTCCCCCGCTAATATCTCTCTTTCCTCCTTTTGTCCTCTCTCTCTCTCTCCATCTTCCTTATCACACTATCTCTCTCTCTCTCTCTAGGAACCAACATCTACACTGAAATCAATGCATTTACTCAAAGAAATCAAATAGGATTAGAAATCGCCATCTACACTGAAATCAATTCATTTAGTGCGAACAATCAAATAGGATTAGAAATCCTCTACATTGAAATTAAGTCATCTAGTGCAAGTAATCAAATATAATTATAAATTGACATCTAAATTGAAATCAACACATTTAGTGCAAGCAATCAAATTGTATTATAAATCACCACCCACACTGAAATCAATGCATCTAGTGCAAGTAATCAAATATCATTAGAAATAAATATCTACACTAAAATCAATGCATCTAGTGCAAATAATCAAATAGGATTGGAAATCACCATCCCCACTTATATCAATCCATCTAGTGTGAGAAATATTCCTCCCTCTCTTCACCCTCCATCCATATCTATATCCCCCTCCATCTATTCTTTTTGTCTCTCTATCTCTCCCACCCCCTAAACACACGCACTCTCGTACACCATATATATCAATCTCTTTTTCAATCACCCCCTCTCCCCGTCTCTCTCTTCTTCCCTCTCTTCACCTTCCATCTATATCTCTATCTTCCCCTTCTCTCCCTCTCCCCATTAATATCTCACTTTCCTCCTTTTGTCCTCTCTCCCTCTCCCTCCATCTTCCTTATCACTCTCTCTCTCTCTCTCTCTCTCTCTCTCTCTAGGAACCAAAATTTACACTAAAATCAATGCATTTACTCAAAGAAATCAAACAGGATTAGAAATCGCCATCTACACTGAAATCAATGAATTTAGTGCAAACAATCAAATAGGATTAGAAATCATCTACATTGAGATTATGTCATCCAGTGCAAGTAATCAAATATAATTATAAATTGACATCTACATTAAAATCAACACATTCAATGCAAGCAATCAAATTATATTAGAAATCTCCACCTACACTGAAATCAATGCATCTAGTGCAAGTAATCAAATATCATTAAAAATAAATATCTACACTAAAATCGATGCATCTAGTGCAAATAATCAAAATAGGATTATAAATCACCATCTCCACTTATATCAATCCATCTGGTGTGAGAAATATTCTTCCCTCTCTCCCACCCCTCCATCCATATCTATATCCCCCTCCATCTCTTATTTTTGTCTCTCTATCTCACCCTCCTAAACACACACATATATCAATCTCTTTGTCAAACCCCTCCTCTCCCCATCTCTCTCTTCTTCCCCTCTTTTCACCTTCCATCTATATCTCTATCTTCCCCCTCTCTCCCTCACTCTCCATCTTCCTTCTCTCTCTCTCTCTCTCTCTCCACCTTTATCTCTCTATGTATTTCTTCTTACCTCCCTCTCTCTCTCCCCCTCCAAGTCCATCTCTCTTTCCCTCCATCTCTCTACTCTCTCACATCCTCTCTCTTCCTTCCGCTCTTTCACTTTATCTCCCATCTCTCTCTCTCTCTCTCTCTCTCTCTCTCCCCCTTCACCTGTGAACTATATTAATATATCCCTCCCTCTCTCCTTGTCTCTCATTCTCCCCCCCCCTGATCTCCATATCTCCTTCTTTGTCTCTTTATCTCACCCCCAAACATACACGCTCTCTCTATGTCTCTCCCTTGTCAGTCCTTCTCTCTTTCCACTTCTCACTTTATATATTTCTTATTTCCTACCTCTCTCCCCCTCCAACTACATCTCTCTATCGCTCTCTCTCTCCTCCTCTCTCTCTCTCTCTCTCTCTCAAGTCCTCTCTCTCGTCCTTCCTCTCTCTCTCTCCCCTAAACCCTTTCTCTTCCACGATCTCTCTCTCTCTCTCTCTCTCCAATACTCTCTCTTCCCCCATCACTCTCCTCCTCTCTCTCCCTTTCTCTTCCACCTCTCCCTCTCTCTTTTCCCTCCAATCCTCTCTCTTCCCCCATATCTCTCTCTCTCTCTCTAATCCTCTCTCCTCCCCCATCCCTTTCTTTCTCTCTCCCTTTCCTCCCCTCTCTCTCTCCAACTACATTACTATATCCTTCCCTCTCTCCTTCTCACTTCTTCTCTCCCCCTTCTTTCCATACATCTTACTTTGTCTCTTTATCTCACCCCTAAACATACACACTCTCTCTCCATCTCTCCCTTATAACTCTCTCTCTCTTTCTTCTTAGTTATGTAAACTAATGAACATAAATATTTGTAAATATAAAGCAGATTATGGAGTAAATATGAAAAGAGGTTTTATTTACTTACCATACCTCTAGTTTATTTATATTTATATTTATTTACCATACCCCTTTTCTTTACTATGGTATTTGGCCCATAGGTTTGTTATATAATTATATTTTTATTTATAATCCTATTTGATATATTGTTATTTATTTACCTTACCTCTTTATGCCTCTTTTATATTTATTTATTTACCATACCTCTTTATATCTATTTTATATTTATTTATTTATTTATCATACTTGTTTATACCTCTTTTATATTTATTTATTTACCTATGGTATTTGGCCCATGGTATCAATATTAATTTGTCCCATGGTATTCGTCCCATAGGCTTCATCTAAATAAAACCTCTTTTTAAAGTTTTTTTAAATATAAAAAGGTTTGTGGAATAAATATAAAAAGAATTTTTATTTATTTACCATACATCTAGTTTATATATTT
The DNA here is from genome assembly GCA_034641835.2 of Pinus albicaulis. Taxonomy (NCBI): domain Eukaryota; kingdom Viridiplantae; phylum Streptophyta; class Pinopsida; order Pinales; family Pinaceae; genus Pinus; species Pinus albicaulis. The sequence continues at coordinate 77,505,475 of CM076581.1, read as the reverse complement.
ATTTATTTATTTACCATAGCTCTGGAGTAAGTATAAATTCATTTTACAAATATTTAATTAAGAGAAATATTAAAAGATTTTGGATTTTGATTGTTTGTGTTGAATTAACTCTTTTCCTTTGATTTAGGAAATGGTATTGACTTTAGTAAAGAGTAAATATGTTTAAAATTTTACTTAATTTGGAAATTAAATGTGGTAATTTTTTTTTGTTAAAGGTAAATTTATGATCCATTCAAATTCACGTATATAATTTAATATCCATTCAAATTATATAAATAATACATAATTGTATTAGAAATTGATATATGTTCTAGTACAATGCGATTTTTATTTTTTATTTTTTTTAATTTAAAACTTAAGCCGACATTTTGTATGAGGACGTGACATACCTGATATCGAGGTCATATTGGGCTGTAGATGCGCCTCTCGGTGGTATTTGGCCCATAGGCTTGTTATATAATTACATTTTTATTTATAATCCTATTTGATATATTGTTATTTATTTACCTTACCTCTTTATGCCTCTTTTATATTTACTTATTTACCATACCTCTTTATATATATTTTAAATTTATTTATCATACTTTTTTATACCTCTTTTATATTTATTTATTCACCCATGGTATTTGGCCCATGGTATCAATATTAATTTGTCCCATGGTATTCGTCCCATAGGCTTCATCTAAATAAAACCTCTTTTTAAAGTTTTTTTGAATATAAAAAGGTTTGTGGAATAAATATAAAAATAATTTTTATTTATTTACCATACATCTAGTTTATATATTTTTTTATTTATTTACCATAGCTCTGGAGTAGGTATAAATTCATTCTACAAATATTTAATTAAAAGAAATATTAAAAGATTTTGGATTTTGATTGTTTGTGTTGAATTAACTCTTTTCCTTTGATTTAGGAAAATGGTATTGACTTTAGTAAAGAGTAAATATGTTTTAAATCTTATTTAATTTGGAAATTCAATGTGGTAATTTTTTTTGTTTAAGTTAAATTTATGATCCATTCAAATTATATAAATAATACATAATTGTATTAGAAATTGATATATGTTCTAGTACAATGCGATTTTTATTTTTTATTTTTTTTAATTTAAAACTTAAACCAACATTTTGTATGAGGACGTGACATACCTGATATCGGGGTCATATTGGGCTGTAGATGCGCCTCTCGGCGCAATAATATGATGTAGAAATTAGACCATCTAAAATTGTTAGAGGTCAAGGTTTTTGCAGAATGTTGACTGGAGCATTTGATTCACCAACAGAAGAAGATCCAAGTAATGATATACATATATTTGAGGTAAGCCTCAATGATACTGAATCTCAAGATGTTGATCTTATCTTTTACTTAAAAAATGGATGTGCTCCTATGCAACTCAATTACAAAAAGAAAAGAGCGTTGATATTAAAAGCAAAACAATATTAGATAATCAATGATGTCATATTAAGATGTCTAGAAAAATCTAAGTCAGAAAAGGTTTTGCAGGAACTCCATGACGGCTTAGCTAGCAGACATTTTGGAGGAGACACAACGACACAAAAAATTTTGCATGTTGGCTATTACTGGCCAACTTTGTTTAAAGATGCACATCAATATGTAAGAAAATGTAAAACTTGTCAAACTGCTGTTGGAAGACAAAGGAAACCTGCCCTACCATTACATCCACTCAACATTGAACAACCATTTGAACAATGGGGAATGGAAATAATAGGTGAGATCGTTCCTCACTCTTCAAAGCAATATAGATATATTCTTACAGCAACAGATTATTTCACAAAATGGGTGGAAGAAATTTCGCTAAAGGTAATTAATTCTGAGAACATCATTGAATTCATTGGCCAATTTATTATTACCAGGTTTGGTTTAAAAACTACCTTAATGTTTGATAATGCATATTATTTCTTAGGCAATGAGATGACACAATTTTCTCTTAAAATAGGTTTCAAACTTAAATATTCTGCCAACTATTATCCTCAAGGAAATGGTTTAGCAGAATCAACCAACAAAAATCTCATTATAATTATAAAACGAAGTGTTGATCAAAGTCAGAAGAACTGGCACAAATATTTGACATTTTCTCTATGGGCAGACTGGATTACACAGAAGGCTTCAATAGGCACTTCTCCATTTAGTCTAGTTTATGGGAAAGAAGTTTTTCTTCCCATAAACGTAACTATTCCTTCTCTAGCCCTAGTCCAGTTTATCGAAGAAACTCCTTCTTATTCCTTGCAATTGAGACAAGAACAAATCCTCAAACCTGAATAAGAAAGAAATAAAGCCAAAATCACACATGCTCACCATCAACAGTTAGTAAAAACTTCCTTTGATGCACACTATGTTAGCCCAAAATCATTTCAACTAGGAGACCTAGTATTGAAGTGGGACAAATCACATGAGGAAAAGGGTAAGCATACAAAATTCCAAAGAATGTGGCTTGGACAATTTCAAATTACTGAACTAATCGACCCATCAACATTTTTATTGCAAGATTTATCAGGCAGGAAAGAATCCTTTCTTCTAAATGGGAAGATTTTGGAAAAATATTTTTCATAGAAGATAACCTCTTCTACCCCTTGTACATTATTTCTTTTATTTTTCATAGGAAAATAAAGTTGAAATAGTATAGTTATTGACTTACAATAAAGTTTCTTCGAATATTTTGTAGAAATTATACAAACAATATGTATATCAATGGATTCAATCTGATCATTCAATATTCTAAAGCAACATACTGAATCCTTTTACAAATTAATTGTGGAAAATAAACGTGATCTCCAATCAAAACAAGTAAAGAAAGAAGAAAATCAAACCACAACACAGATATTTTCTCAAGGAAAGCTTACTGCTCAAAACCCCTCTATCTTCTATTGTATATTCACCAAGGAATCATGAAACAATTACAATGCACTGTTCTCACAAGAGTCTCCTGCACTCTCACAACTATCTCACACTGATCCGGACAAAATTAACCAAAACTTAGCCAATTTTCAGCCTTTACTTAGCCTCCCTTTCTTGCGCAATTCGTGTGGAATGCAATCCCTAATCTTTAGGAAATTCAACCTTCCAAAACTACACAATGCTCATGGGAAATCCTATGGTTTTTTTACTGCATGCAGGCAACCTACTAATAATACAACTGATATTTAACATCCCTTTAACCTTTTGTCTCAACTGGGTCTCCACTGGAACTGACATGCATGCATCTATTAATAGTAAATCATCAGTTACAAGATAGATCACTACATGTGAATTAAATATGATTTAATTCACTTGACCTCTCACTAGTGCAACAAACAGTTACAACTAGTTAAATTGATTTTAACTCAATTTATTGAGTTAACTGATTTATCATGCATTAAACTAATACACTAACTACAACTTGGACTCAATTACTAGTATAATCACTCTGCATGCCCAACAACCACCCTCAACTCGAAATTCATGAGCTAACTAAGTTTATCACACTCAGTTAACTATTACAAGTGATTATGAGATAATATTACATTTTATTGTCCAATTTAATTAAGGGAAAATTAAATTAGACACACATTTCTAGTTGAATTTTCAACACTCCCTCTCAACAAGAAAGGGATTATCAACTACCCCAATCCTGCGTCTATGGTATTCTAATTTTTTCCTCGAGAGCACCTTTTTCAGAACATCTGCATCCTGATCTTCCGTGGGAATGTACTGAAGTAACATAATGCACCTATGAAAAAAATCTCTAAGATGGTGGTACCAGATGTCTATATGCTTGGACCTATCATGGAATACTGGATTAATCGAGAGTTTAATGCAACTCTGGTTAGCACAATGTAATATCCCAAAATGGAATAATGCATTGATACACAAACACAATATTTGTAACATAGAAAATGTACACGTAAAGATTCAACAATCATAGAATATATAGAATAGGTGAGCCTTTTGTTATCATAGGAGATGAAAAAACAATACAACAATGCTCAAATAGATGCAATCAAGCCAAATACATAGGCTAGAATGACCCTGAAAACATGCCAAAGTAGGCACTGCGTAACTGGAGAGTTGTTGGAAGAAAATAATGCGATGTCCCTTCAGTATATGATGTACATATGACTGCTGGCTGAACATGGAAATGCAGATCTATGGAAATCTAGAGCTCTAATGATGCCAAGATTCTAGATCTGGGCTCTATGATGGAAACCCAAGATAACCTAGAAAGGAAATTCCAGATCTATGAGATTGGAAATTTACCCTCTTGGGGTTTGATCCCTGGTCTGCTGGGTTGTGCAGATCTGAAGCTAGATCTGGCAAATAGATGGCTGAAATATGTCACAATATCATATCTAAGCTTGAAGGGATGATCCCCTCACTAGATCCCCAAGCTAGAAGCTCAATGTTGAGCTCCTCAATCCTCTTCTAAAGATTGCAGCTGCTGCTACACAACTGCTCATTAAATTGTGTTGTAAAGGAAGGAGGCTCTCTAGCCTGCTACAAAATATGGCTAGGAAGCTCAATACTGATGGAAATAATGCATACAATGTGAAGGAATGGTCCTCCACTGGATTACTAGCTGAAATGCTAGCAACTTCCTTTCTCCCTTGGATCTACAAGAATGGACTGCGTAATTCGTGATGGGAATGTTGTTACTGGGAGATGAATAATATATGGCCTGATGCTTGATATATATCTGAAGCACTGGAAGGATGATATTGAAGCCCAAGGTGATCTGATAAATCCTTCACATCCTCAGCTGAAATATTGAAGGACAACCTCCTCTCGAACTGATCTTCAGAAATGTGCAATTTCTGAATATGGATTTTCTACAAAAAGTAGGAAAAATATGGAACCAATGCCTGATGATGAATGTATCTCAATAGAAAACCTTCCCAGAGTAGGCACACAAGTCCCCTGTGGGTAAGGGTGGGATTTCTGCTCAGAAACACCCTGTGCTAAACATCACTGTAGACTTAGCTAAACAGCTCAAGCATGCTTGGAATGTCAAATGAAAAATCTAGATCTAAATAGATCACACATCAATAATAATCTAAATCTTGCCTCTAATGTTGTCTTCATCTTCATTATATAGTTTGTGAACCTTCCCATGCCTTGGCCCACCTCATAACTGCGTTGTACATGTGGACATGGGCCTCCATGTTGACTGCGTTGTCTCTCTATTGGGGTTCCCATGTTTTGGCCAAATTGGCAAGACCAAAAGATGAGACAACATCAAACCACTTTCAGACCTCAGGATCTAGCCCTCCTGGGTCCAGAGAGGGATCTCTCTATGGTATGTCAAAGGTGTATGTCTTTGAAGTTCAAAGGTTAAATATGTTAGGCTAGTTATAAGGCTCGGGTTTTGTTTGTTTGATTATTTGTTTGGATGCTGGTTATCAGGAAAGAAGGGTTCAATGTAAGACCAGGATGAGCAAATAGGGATATGGAAGAGGGGAAATGTTCCAGGAAATTTCCAAACCATTGGGCAATGGAGTCGGGAAAGGATTTGCTTGCTACTCAATAGGCAGGCTTTCAGTTGGGCTAGTCATCTAAAACATAGGATCTTAAAGATGATTGTGTGATATGGAAATTAGGAGGGGAGGATATAACACAGATTCAGAGCACAAAGTTAAAGACTATTCGGTCGCACAAGGATCCTAGTGGACAAGGCTAACTCTAATCCCCAGTGTTCCCAAATCTTCCAACTAAATCTATAACAAGAAACATCTAAGAACTGAATTCATTTAATTCATACATCAGAGAGCAGGAAATAACATCCACTACACTGGTTAAACCAACTGAAATCATTTCTTAGATAATACATTCAGAAGAGAAACATTAATGGCAAGGAGAGCAGAAACATAGGGTACCTAACAAGGGTAAATCCTATGTCAATATTCTAATGCAAGCCAGTAGAAACGAAATGAAATGAATGTAAACACAGAGATAGGAAAACATCACTGCTGCTTCAGATCAGGATCCAAAGAAATGTGCTTGTCATATTAAATAGCAATACCAATCAAGTACAACATTGCCAATAGCTGAATACTCAGTCTGAAAACATTTCCTTCAACCTATCTTTCAACTTTACACAGAGACTGTGTCTCAAAATAAACTACTTGCAGTTCTCTGATAACTGATCAACCACCTTTACAATGAGTTTCTTCATGAATTTATAGCTCCGGAGGAGCAGAGGAGGTAGGTGAATAATTAAATGCAGTATTAAACTTCTGAAAAGAAAGAGGGCCGAAGCCCATTCTGTATAAATCCTGTACATTAATCTCTGGTGTTCTTTGGGTGAGCGAATGATCTTCTTCAGTCTTCAGACTACTCTGATATAACTCTGATGTACTCTGACTGCAGTACTGTGTGGTGCTATTGGTGAATAAACAAAGGATAAATGAATGATAAAGAAGTTTGCCATACTGATGAAATAAATGCTCTGATAGTACTGGGGTTGTTTCAGGGTAGAAAATCTCTCCAGAACACGACATAGATTGAACACTGCATGGGCGCTTTGTCTTTTATGGAGGAAAAACATTCTATTGTTGTAGAAAACCCTGATATGCATTGATTTCTGCTTGTTGTACCCTCTGTGTGGTCCCTTGGTCTTAAATCCAGTACTTTGACTCTAAATCTTCAATACTGATCGTTGAAATCCTTGATCATTAGCTGGTTTTTCTCCACTGTTCCATCAGTGTCTCGATTTGCAAAATCTGGGCTTTAATGGCGTCGGATAGGTTTCTTGCGAAGATTAAACTGTCCTAGGATAATATTTATGTCGTCGCTACCATTTCCGGGCATTTCTCTGTAGTACCAACTTCCAGATTTAATTCTGTCTGCGCGGCCCGCCATTGAAGTAGCACACATGAACCATGGCGGTTTTCCGCCTCTGATAACCCTGCAAAAACACGAAACCTGTTACGAAATCCATGGATGGGGGCAGATGATGTGGATGATAGTGGGACTGCGGAGAAATGTTGGACAAACGCAGAGGAGTGGTGGAGAAAACGCTTTGGTGGAAGGTTGGCGGAGCGCAGAGGAAAATTAACGTAAAAACCTTTAAATTGACCCTTTGGATGAATACATCAGACGAGAGGGGCGAATGTACGGCGAGACACGTGGAGGTGACGTGGTGGGACCGGGAGATGATGGAAGAGTCAACAGCGGGGAGACAATCTGGACCGTCAGATTCTGAGAGGAGATCGACGGTTGAACACGAGGTGGAGGACGACGAACGGGGGGCCAGGGGTACGAAGACAATGGGTTAAATCTCGTGCGACTTCGTTGAGTGATGACTATTGGATGGGCAAGGGTAGATCTGACGGCTGATATGAATATCGCTGCGCGTCCTGTGCCAAAAGATAACGTGCGATGGGCAAGCGGTTTTGGAATCGTACAGGAGCCACGCGTCAAACACTATATGGAATCGCTGGGCAATGGGATAATACCGCCGACCGCCCAAAGGCAGTGTGATAGATACCAGGTGGTTTTGAAATAGTGCACTATGGGGACCACCAGCGGGTAAACTCCGAACCGTTAGATCTGCGGGTAAATGGACGGCGATGGCGCGATCGGGGGTTTGAATGGGTGAAACGCGAACATTGTGGATTTAACGATCATCGTCCGATCTATAAATATCCTCAGCCAGGAATGCTCCCGATGTACATTGGATATTAGCACCTTTCAGGCCAGCGTTTGGTTGTAGTGCAGGGTTCTGTGGGAGGAAAAGGTGCGGGGGCTAGGCCGGAAGGGGCTAGGCCCGGACTATGAAGAAAATATGATTTTTGGCTCGTTTTAAAGCATTTTAAGGCCAACCAAGGGTAACGATAGGGGAACGAGGGGGATCTAGGCATAAACAAAGGGAGTATGGATGTTTTAGAGGGGATTTCTGGGATGGAAAAGGGGAATTAGGGGGCGGAAAGGGGACTTCGAGGAAAGGAAAAAAGGGGTGAAAATGAAGCAATTTGCAAGGGTATAACGGGCAGAAATAAAGCCTTTTGGAGCATAATTCTTTATGAGCAAGGCTTATTTACTCTGATCAGCAGAGAGAAACAAACACGAGACAGGGGACATGAAAAGGCTGCAAGGATGATGTTTTTTCAAGGGAAATGCATTCCTTGCAGGCTTAAAAACAAATTAGCCCCTTGCTTGCTTTGTTAAGGAAATTATAAGGGGCTAACAGTGGCTCCACATGGGGATGGCTTCTTCTTGAAGGAGTCAAGAATTTAGAGAGTAGATCTTTGGTGTAGTCCAGGTGCCTACTACTTTACACATCCCTTTTTCCCTCGGCTCAGCTGCCACAATATGAAGACATTACATCAGCAGAAAAACCTTCCCAACAAACTACCTACCCACACTACAATCCTAACATTTTTTCTTCTTCTAGGGTGCATTTGAGCTAGCAGACCCTTTACATCATTTTATTTTTATAAACAGAAAATAAACCTATTCTAAATCTACCCTTATTGCTCCATGAGACCAGATTAGACTGTTGGTCTCATACGTTTCTCTACCTAATCTAATATCTACTGGGATTAAATTGTCCAGCAGATTTCTTCTCTATATTCTACGATAGAAATTGAAAAACAGTCAAGCCAGGATTAAACTGTCTAACTTGCTGTGGATCCAAGGCATAAAAACAGCTGCACATGGAGAAAATTTTGCAGAAAACTGAGAACAAAACTGTCAAGGCTTGAGATCTAAAACTTGAAATATCCTTCTTCTCTTTGTGACTCAAGTTTTGAGCATGTTATATTCACTTCTTTTCTTCATTTCAGCTCTGATTTTGGGCATGTTAGAGCTGATTCTTCTCTTTCTTTGCTGGTCCAGATTTTGAGCATGTTAGGACCAGATGTCTTGCCTTCTTTGGCTCAGGTTTTGATCATATTAGAGCCAATTCTTTGCACTTCTGAGGTTCATGTTTTGAGTGTGTCTGAACCTCTCTTTTTTCTCTATTTTTTGAAACATTTTCTCTTTTTTTTTCTTGAAAATAAAAACTGCAATGGTATGTACAATGGAAATGGAAACTAGAAATGGAAAATCAGCAGAAGTAGTGCTTGAGCATCCTTCCATTGACAGGACCCCCAAACAGCTCTGTACCATCTAATTCCTGTAGGAAAAATGCATTTGGACCCACAACTGCCTGGATGATGTATGGACCTTGCCACAAACTGTCAAACTTGTTGTGCTTTCCTTTATCCTCTGTTCTTGAGTCCCATTTCAGAACTTTATCCCCGATTTTGAAATCAGCAGCTTTAGTTCTTTTGTCAAACAATTTCTTTATACTCTCCTGAACTTTCACTGCTCTGTTGTAGACCTCTTCCCTTGTTTGCTGGAGATTAATTGTCTGATTTATCCTTCTCACCATATTGTCTTCTTCTGTTTGAATCTCTTGAACCAGCTTGATCACCGGTACACTAAGGCTGGTAGGAAATACTGCTTTTGTGCCATAGACAAGCTGAAATGGTGACATGCCAATGGACTTCTTTGTTGTAAGCCTGTCAGCCCACAAAGCATGTACTAGCTTGTTATGCCATGACTTTTTGTTCTCTTCCAGCAGCTTCTTGATGATGATCACCAGGCTCTTGTTTGATGATTCAGCTAATCCATTACCTTGAGGGTAATAGGCAGTTGAATGACCGAGTGCTATTTGATACCTGTGACAAAAATCAACCATTTTCTTGGATCCGAAAGTAGTAGCATTATCCGTGATTATTTTCCTTGGGCAGCCAAACCGAGAGAGGATATGACCTTCTAGGAAACTAATGATGACTGAATCTGTGGCATTCCTAGTAGGTATGGCCTCTATCCACTTAGTGAAATAGTCTGTGGCTGTTAGGATCCATTTGTGTTGTGCAGAAGAAGCAGGGTGAATCTCCCCTATGAAATCTAGGCCCCATTGCAGAAAAGGACCTTCAACAGTGATGGGTTGTAGAGGTAAGGGAAGGAGTTTTCTTTTGCCCTCAAAGATATGGAATTTGTGGCAGGCAATTATCATCTTATGGACATCATTGAAGAGTGTGGGCCAATAGTAGCCAGCTCTGAGTATTTTATTTGCAGTGGCTTTCCAACTCAGGTGGCCTCCACATTCTCCAGCATGGAATTCTTTTTTAACCCTCTCTGCCTTGTTTTCAAGCAAGCATTTAAGCAATAGGCCATTAGGATTCTTCCAGTATAATTTTTCATTCAACATGCAGTAGTTTCTGGCTTTTAGCTTTAAGAATCTGGCCTTGGTCTTTGATAGTTCGGGAGGGGCATTGAGGTGTGTAAGCACATACAAAATGTCAGCATACCAAGGAGAGCTCTGAAATTTTTCCTCTATAGTGGGATCATGCAATTCTTGTTGCTCATCCAAGGTATTCATCATGTTAATGTCTAGGGCTTGTAAGTTTGATTCAGCCATTAATTGAGCTAAGCCCTGACCTTTAATCAGTTTAGTGGGTAATATCTCAAGGTCACATTCTAAAATCACGGAAATCCATTTGCTCCTCTTCCCATTTGGGTCTTGGGACAGTATATCTTTGACTATGATGTTGGGCACATAAGCTATGGTGTGAGAATGCAATATGTACACCCTGAAGTCTTTCAAGGCCTTAATCAGAGCATAGGCCTGTTTTTCCATTATGTTGTATTTCAAGGGTGCATCCCTTAGTGCTTTGCTGAAAAAGGCAATTAGTTGTTCTATTCCCTCTGTGTTTTTCTACAGCAAGACTGCAGCCACTGTATTCTCGGAGGCAAATGAAAAGATCAGGAAATATTTAGAGAAATCTGGGCTGACCAGAATAGGAGCTTGGGTGAGTGCAAGTTTTACTGATTCGAAAGATTGTTTAGCTCCAACGGTCCATTTAACCCCCTCGCCTTTCTTTAGCATGTTAGTCATATTCCTAAGGTGTTCAGCCAGGTTGGGGATAAATCTCCTAAGGAAGTTGATTTTCCCAATGAAGGACTGTAATTCTTTGATGTTTCTCGGGTGTGTGATTTGTAGTATTCCCTCAACTCTCTGTGGGTCTATCCTGATTCCCCTTTCAGATATAATGTGGACAAGAATTTTACCTTCTTGTAGCCCGAATACAGTCTTCTTGGGATTCAATGACAGGCCAAACCTTCTACATTTTTCGAACACTTTCCTCAGATGTTTTAGATGTTCCTCTTCAGTCTTATAATAGACTGTTATGTCATCTAAGTAAATAACAATGAAGTGCCCTATCTCATCTGAAAAAGCTATATCCATCGCTCTTTGGAAGGTTGCACCAGCGTTCATCAATCCAAAAGGCATCTTCACATACATAAAGGTACCCCATGGAGTGGTAAAGGCTGTTTTGAGTTGGTCTTCTGGGATTACTAAGACTTGGTTGTAACCTGAAAAACCATCTAGCAGGGAGATCCTTTTAGAGCCTCTTACCCTCTGAAGAATATGTTCCATTTTTGGCAAAGGGTAGTTATCTTTGAGTGAGGCTCTATTAAGATTTCTGAAGTCTATACACAGCCTGATTTCCCATGTTTTCTTTCTCACATCCACTAAGTTTGACACCCAATTAGAGAACCTTACAGGAACTATTATGCCTGCCTCATACATCTTTTTAATCTATTTTTCAACTGCAGGAAATTGTTTTGGGTTTATCCTACGAAGTTTCTGCCTAAAATGTTTCTGATTTTCTTTCAAGGGTATTTTGTGTTGTATAATGTTGGTGTCATAAGCCTTTAAGTCTTCATAACTCCAGGCAAACACGTCAATGAATTCCCTGAAAAGGTTAATGTATTTTTTCTTCATGTCCGCAGGTAAAGACTTAGCCAGTTTAATCATTTTGGGCTTATCTTCAGTGCCTATGTTGCATTCTTCCATGTCAGAGTCTGCATGTTCTATAGTGGGCTTCTTCGCTATATCATCAAAGTCAAAAAGGTCCTCCAAGGGTGCCAGACCTCTGGGTATATTCTTATCTTTGGCCTGCAACACCTCCACTTCTTCACTATCTGTGTTTTCACATTTTCCGTTTGAATTTCTAGTTTCTTCATTCAGGAAATTTATTTCTATGTTACAGGGTGTTTCTTCCTCATCTGAGGATTCTTCACTTAGGCAGCTACTATCAGATTTGGAGTCTGAGTCAGAAAATTCAAACTCGTTTCTGCCTACCACGAAATCTTCAATCTGTTTATCACCTTCAAAAACCTGCCAATATTTTTCATTTTCTGGCACTGCAGGTCTAAATTTTGTCTGAAAGATGATCTGTTGGTCGCTGGGAGTCTTAGGGTGTGAACTAGCTAGGTAGGCTAATCCGTTTGCAATGACGTTTTGACTCCTGGGAAAAAACACTAATTCTTATTCAACAAATGTTTTCAATAAATCCATCGTGTCATTCCTATAAGCTCTCAATCCAGGATGTTTCATTATGTACTCACTATTCACCTGTTTAATAATCATCTCAGAGTCCCCATGCACAGTTATCCTACGGGCTCCTAGTTTTCTCAACAAGTTCAAGCCTAGGATAAGGGCCTCGTATTCTGCAACATTGTTTGTACATTTGAAGTGCGGGTTGCAGGTGTGGCTCTCTGCATAATCACTCTCTGTGTTATGTATCCACACTCCTGCCCCAGCAGTTCTCCTTGTGCAGGACCCATCGAAACTCATCTCCCACAGGGATTCACTATCGTTTTTGTTTTCATTCCTTTCCCTATAGCTGGGTCCGCCATTATGTTGCGTTATAGGGTCTACACTAGGCTGTGGGTTGTTTAGTTTTTCATTATGGATGTGGAAATCGGAGAGGTGATTAGTTGGTTGATTGCATTCTGTTTCTGGTTCACTTTGCGTTGTTGTTTCAGTGCACTGTTCAAGGTTCTCTACATCTTCATCCTCTAAGTCTAGGGTAGCCATTATGTTAAAATCCATTGGCTCTGTTTCATCCTGTGTACCTTTTCTTGTATCTATGTTTTCAAATTTTGGTTCCCCCAAAGATTCATCATTACAGAATATAAAGGAATCCAGGTCTGTATGCATAGAGTATAGAGGGGAATTTTCAGGCTTTTCAGGGCTACTAACCAGGAATTTCATTTGTGCTTCCCTGTACAGTCTTCTAATTTGGCCGAAGATTTGGATTGTGGCATAAGCCCCATCCATCTACATTGTTCCTTGCAGCTTGGCTCCCCATGATCTGGATAATAACATGCCATACTTGGGTGGCACATCTGCCACAACAACATCCATGACCATACACTTGGCAGGAATCTGAGTCAAGCTCACACATAAATCTTTGATCAGGCCGAGACACTTTACTCTATTAGAGTCAAATGAATATAGGTCCTTATAGGGATGGATTATCTCTAAGCCTAATCTTTCCATCACTACTTTAGGCATCAAGTTGTGTGATGCCCCAGAATCATGCATTGCATTGTGGAGAATCTTATCATGGACATTAAGACTGGTATAAAAAGGGGGCACTACCCCTTCCTGAAACTTTCCTTCTATCTTTGGACCAAACAGAAGGGTAGGTTGATCATCACTCAGATTCACAGTGTCACTGCTCTCACCTAAATTTAATGCTTTCAAAATTTGGCCTTTATATACATCCTGAGTGGCCAGCTCAGAGAGTGGGACAGAGATTTTGATTTTTGCAATCTCACTCTCCAAATTGAAAGTGGACTGACTCCTTGGAATGTTCAACTCTGTTTTGTTAACCATTGCTTTAGTGGCTAAATCAGTGTGTTGATTCTCGTTATGTACAGTTTTTGTTACAGTTTTATCAGGAACACTAACTGCATTGCTAGTGCTGCTAGCTGGTTTACCTTGTGTATCAATGTTTTGGTTGTCCTTTTCTTTGTTCTTTCCAGAACTCTCAGCTGCTGAGTTGTTACTTTCAGCAGTTACTTTAGAATTTTTCTCAGGTCTTTCCTTGATGGTGACCTTAGAAGCTTTTGGTTTGGGAGTTTCTTGGCTCCTTTTGCTTCTAAGTTCATATTGTTCTCTGACCTGCATCATGGCATTTTCAAACCCTAACCTGTAATCTTCAGATTCCAACCATTCCTCCTCCCAACCAGAGGGTGAGGGATGATCTTCTTCTGAGTAACAGTTATGGATTGAATCTTTTGTTTCAAACATTTTTATTGTGTTCCCTTCAGACTCTTCTATGATTACCTCATCTTCATCGAGAAAAATCTCTTGGAATGGGGGAATAACTTGCTGATCTGATTCTCTTTGTCTTTTGGGAGTGACATCGTTTCTTCTAAAGTTTTGGTTCTGGTTTTGGTTTCTATTTTGGTTACTGACTGTGACAACCATTTTTTCCATCATTTTCTGTAACCTTCCCACATTTTTAGACAACTTATCATAATTTTGGTCAGATGTAGAAGCTACATTATCATCTCTGTATGTTACCCTCTTCTCAGATCTGTCTTTCTCTTTTCTCAATCAGATTTGCCTCTATGTTCACCGCTCCTTTCTGCATGTCCTCCAATGTGTTGTACTCTTTGTCCCTAAGCTCACAGGCCATGTCAGCATCAAAGCCTTCGGGGTATTTTGCTAATGCCATGCCTTGTGGAGGTTTCATATGTGGAGGGAGAGCATTGTAAATGCTTTTAAATCTTGTTGTGTAATCATGGACGCTCTCCCCTGCGTTTCTTTTAAGGCTCATGTACTCCGCTAAGAGTTGGCAAGGGTTAGCCTTAGTTTTCCATTTGTTTATTAAATTCTGATATAGAGCTGGGAGGTCATTTATGCTACCTGGAGGTAGGCCCTTAAACCATTTCTTCACATCACCCCCTAAGCTCTGGGCAAAGATTCTCATTTTGACTGTATCAACATCTATTTCCATGTAGTCAAAAGAATCTTCCATCTTATCTACATGATGTTGGGTTGTGATGGACTCTTTTGCAGTGAAGTGTGGGATCTTTGACTGATAATCATTCGGTAAGGGTACTAGAGGCTGAGGTAAAACCAGAGGTGCATACCATGCTGCCATGATGATGTTTTGGTGGGGTAAAGGATTGACTTGGGCAGCTGGTATATCGATGACAGGGATGTTATGACCAGCAGAAAGCTGATGAGTAGACCTGGGATGACTAAGCCCCAAGTTTTGTACGAGATGTATATCAGGAGGTGTAGAAGGAGGGGTCTGTCTATTCCCAAGGGGTCTACCACTTTGGGGTGGTGGACCAGGAAGCTCAAGGTCTGGCTGGTCTAAGGTACTGAATGACCTAGTTCTAGGTAATCTATTAGGTAGGTCTAGGTCAAGGTGAAATTGTGATAGAGCTATAAGATCTTCTGGTGCAGAGTTTTTTCTATGGAGGTGATTGGAAATAGTTGGTTGTTTATGTGTATGAGATCCTTTAAGGATGCTCTCAGGGTTGTCAACTATTGCAGGTGGGTCTGGGTTAGGGTAAGCTCTTGTATGAATGGTTCTGTAAGCCAGAGTGTTGTTTTCTGCCCAAGTAGCTTAACCCTACTTGTTACTTCTACTATGGTTGATGTTGTTATGGAGGCAGGTCTCCCAGTGGAGTCTAATGTGAAACCAAGATAAACAGCAGGCCTACTGATCACCAGCGGAGTCTTTGAAACGTTGAGGGAATATGGAGTCGCCAGGTGGAAAGGTTTAGGATGTTTTTGGAGGGTACATAGTCCACCACAGTGCTTATTAGATGTCCCCTTTCAAGGATATCTTACAAACACAGCAAACTCTAACCAGAGATTGACTGGAAGGGCATTTACTAGATATGTCACCTTTAAAAGAGTGTGAGATCTGGAGGCTACCTGGCCCTTTCCAGAATCTGTCCAAGAGTATGGGAGAACACAACAAATGGTATAGAGGTTGATGTGAGAATGGAAGTGTTTAATTACCAACCTAACCAGATATTGTAGGCTTTCTGAGGCTTATGATATAGTAATGTGGAAAGTATTTCAGAAATTCCCCAGCGAAGTCGACATTATGTTTGGGTTCCCATGTTTTGGCTAGATTGGCAAGACCAAAAGATGAGACAACATCAAACCACTTTCAGACCTCAGGTTCTAGCCCTCCTGGGTCCAGAGAGGGATCTCTCTATGGTATGTCAAAAGTGTATGTCTTTGAAGTTCAAAGGTTAAAGATGTTAGGCTAGTTATAAGGCTCAGGTTTTGTTTGTTTGATTATTTGTTTGGTTGTTGGTTATCAAGAAAAAAGGGTTCAATGTAAGACCAGGATGAGAAAATAGGGATATGGCAGAGGGGAAACATTCCAGGAAATGTCCAAACCATTGGGCAATGGAGTCGGGAAAGGATTTGCTTGCTACTCAATAGGCAGGCTTTCAATTGGGCTAGTCATCTAAAACATAGGATCTTAAAGATGATTGTGTGATATGGACAGTAGGAGGGGAGGAGATAACACAGATTCAGAGCACAAAGTTAAAGACTAGTTGGTCGCACAAGGATCCTAGTGGACAGGGCTAACTCTAATCCCCAGTGTTCCCAAATCTTCCAACTAAATCTATAACAAGAAACATCTAAGAACTGAATTCATTTAATTCATACATCAGAGAGCAGGAAATAACATCCACTACACTGGTTAAACCAACTGAAATCATTCTTAGATAATACATTCAGAAGAGAAACATTAATGGCAAGGAGAGCAGAAACATAGGGTACCTAACAAGGGTAAATCCTATGTCAATATTCTGATGCAAGCCAGTAGAAACGAAATGAAATGAATGTAAACACAGAAATAGGAAAACATCACCGCTACTTCAGATCAGGATCCAAAGAAATGTGCTTGTCATATTAAATAGCAATACCAATCAAGTACAACCTTTCCAATAGCTGAATACTCAGTCTGAAAACATTTCCTTCAACCTATCTTACAACTTTACACAGAGACTGTGTCTCAAAATAAACTACTTGTAGTTCTCTGATAACTGATCAACCACCTTTACAATGAGTTTCTTCATGAATTTATAGCTCCAGAGGAGCAGAGGAGGTAGGTGAAGAATTAAATGCAGTATTAAACTTCTGAAAAGAAAGAGGGCCGAAGCCCATTCTGTATAAATCCTATACATTAATCTCTGGTGTTCTTTGGGTGAGCGAATGATCTTCTTCAGTCTTCAGAATACTCTGATATAACTCTGATGTACTCTGACTGCAGTACTGTGTGGTGCTATTGGTGAATAAACAAAGGATAAATGAATGATAAAGAATTCTACCATACTAATTAAATAAATTCTCTGATAGTACTGGGGCTGTTTCAAGGTAGAAAATCTCTCTAGAACACAGCATAGATTGAAAACTGCATGGGCGCTTTTTCTTTTATGGAGGAAAAACATTATGCTGCTGTAGAAAACCCTGATATGCATTTATTTCTGCTTGTTGTACCCTCTGCGTGGTCCCTTGGTCTTAAATCTGGTACTTTGCCTCTAAATCTTCAATACTGATCGTTGAAATCCTTGATCATTATCTGGTTTTTCTCCACTGTTCCATCAGTGTCTCGATCTGAAAAATCTAGGCTTTAATGGCGTTGGATAGGTTTCTTGCAAAGATTAAACTGTCCTGGGATAATATTTATGTCGTCGCTACCATTTCCGGGCATTTCTCTGTAGTACCAGCTTCCAGATTTAATTCTGTATGCGCGGCCCACCATTGAAGTAGCACACATGAACCATGGCAGTTTTCCGCCTCTGATAACCCTGCAAAAACATGAAACATGTTACGAAATCCATGGATGGGGGTGGATGATGTGGATGATAGTGGGACTGCGGAGAAATGTTGGACAAACGCAGAGGAGTGGTGGAGAAAATGCTCTGGTGGAATGTTGGCGGAGCGCAAAGGAAAATTAACATAAAAACCTTTAAATTGACCCTTTGGATGAATACATCAGATGGGAGGGGCGAATGTACGATGAGACACATGGAGGTGACGTGGTGGGACCAGGAGACGAGGGAAGAGTCAACAGCGGGGAGATAATCTGGACCGTCAGATTCTGAGAGGAGATCAACGGTTGAACACGCAGTCGAGGACGACGAATGGGGGGCCAAGGGTACGGAGACAATGGGTTAAATCCCACGCGAGTTCGTTGAGAGATTACCGTTAGATGGGCAAGGGCAGATCTGACGTCTGATATGAATATCACTACGCGTCATGTGCCGAAAGATAACGTGCGATGGGCAAGCGGTTTTGGAATCGTGCAGGAGCCACGCGTCGAACACTGTATGGAACCGTTGGGCAATGGGAGAATACTGCCTACCGCCCAAAGGCGGTGTGATAGATACCAGGTGGTTTTGAAATAGTGCACTACGGGGACCACCGGCGGGTAAATTCCGAACTGTTAGATCTGCGGGTAAATGGATGGCGATGGCGCGATCAGGGGTTTGAATGGGTGAAACACGAACACTGTGGATTTAACGATCATCGTCTGATCTATAAAGATCCATGACCAGGAGTGCTCCCGATGTAAATTGGAGATTAGGGCCTTTCAGGCCAGCGTTTGGTTATAGCGCAGGGTTCTGTGGGAGGAAAAGGTGTGGGGGCTAGGCCGGAAGGGGCTAGGCCCGGACTATGAAGAAAATATGATTTTTGGCTTGTTTTAAAGCATTTTAAGGCCAGCCAAGGGTAACGATAGGGGAACGAGGGGGATCTAGGCATAAACAAAGGGAGTAGGGATGTTTTAGAGGGGATTTCTGGGATGGAAATCGGGAATTAGGGGGAGGAAAGGGGACTTCAAGGAAAGGAACAAAGGGGTGAAAATGAAGCAATTTGCAAGGGTATAACGGGCAGAAATAAATCCTTTTGGAGCATAATTCTTTATCAGCAAGGCTTATTGACTCCGATCAGCAAAGGGAAACAGACACGAGGAAGAGGACATGAAAAGGCTGCAAGGATGATGTGTTTTCAAGGGAAATGCATTCTTTTCAGGCTTAAAAACAAATTAGCCCCTTGCTTGCTTTGTCAAGGAAATTATAAGGGGCTAATACTCTCCATGATCTCCATCATGTGTGAATGTAAAGATCACCCTCTCCATCATTTGTGCTTTAAATGCATTACTCCTCCATCATCTCATCATGAATGCTCTATGATCTTACATTTGATTCCTTCCATGATCTTAGTTGACTGCTTCAACCTCCGTGATATTTCTCATTAATGAGACATGATCTCCACTCCTTTCACATTAAGTAGCTGCTTCACTACTCCATTATGTAGATCTAGCTCTAAAATATCCACATACACACATAAAAAGTGGATTTTATTTATCTTTGGGGTTTGTGGGTCCCTCCACCCTCTTATTTACTCAATCAATTATGAAAATTAGTAACTCTAATATTCCAATTATCTTATGGAAAATTTGGGAATATTACAGTCCTCCACAGCAAAATGCTACTTGACCTCAAGCAACTGCAAAATTTTATGCTACAGCAAACATCCTCCCTCCAAATGGCATCCTAATGTGGAATTCCTCCCCATCTGTCACAATGTGCCATGCATGTCCAGCTCCAAAGCTACCTCTCTATAATGTCTAGAATGGCCTCCAACTGAAAAGTTAGATACCCTTCCTCATCAATGAATCTCCAAGTGGCAACCATATGATGACAAAATATCTCCTCTACACATGAGATACATAAAGTGAAGTGGTTCATTCCCAAAATGGAAAGTTCCAACGCATGAACTACATCTCCAGCCTATGATACATAGAGTAGATTGCATCTATCAATGCTCACATCATCAGTCCTATTGGCCATGTAGGATCCAAACATCATATCAACATAGTGAAAAATAAGAAGTGGAGACATATGGATGAACATGAAAAATGCCAAACCATATTCTCCTAATAACAACCAACGTAGAAAATCCTTCTGCTTCCATGCTATATCATCATGAAAAAAAACAAGAGATCCATACTCTCTCAAAAGAAGCCACCACAACAATTCTTCTTGTTGCCATGCCAAATCTGCATCAATATAAATGTGAGAGCCATACTCTCTCAATAGAAGCCACCACAGCAATGACTCTTACAGCCATACCACATCATCATTGTACCAAATGTAGTGGCCATATTTTCTCAAGAGAAGACACCTTAATAAGGCATATTTATGCCCCATCACATCATCATCATACCATGCACAATGACCATAATCCCCCAGCATAAGCCAATGTTGTGAGGCCTCATGTTTCCATCCTTCATCAATGGCATGCAATGTATGGGAAGAATTCATTCCATACTCTCTCAATAGTAACCATAGCAACAAAGATTCTTGATGCCTCCTTGCATCATCATGATGCAAGTCATGGAGAAACAATGTAGTAATGGACATGTGAAATGTCTCATTAACATAATACAAAAAAGATCCCTTATGCCACATCATGTGAGAGTTATACTTTCTCCCAAACCTAGGTGCATACATGAACAAGAGACACATCCCAAATAGAAATACATGTGAAGACATGAGACATATCCCAAACAAAAAAAAAATACAAGGACATAAGATATATCATGTGATGTCCAAACTCTCTCATCAACAACCAAAGTAACCATGCCTTTGTCTTCTGCATTCTTTCAGTGATGTGCAAGGCATGAATCAAAAAAATATGATCCATTGGGTGGTAACCATACTCATCCAAGAGTAACCAGCACAATCGTGCTTCTTGCTGCCCTGTATCATAGATCTACAAGTGGTTTGGCAACCCCTTGCTCCATTTCCTCAACCATTCATCCCAATGTGGATGATGGATCTCATTCTGCAAAAACTTGGTATCCTCCCATTGTAGGACACCAACCTCCTCAAATTGTTGAAGAACCTTGCACCCCATGATATGTTTAAGTGCACCTCCAGTGAGATTCTCTCCTCATCAATGGCCCTCCAAAACCAATAAGGTTTTGGATCTACTGTAGGTAGAATTTTCTCTTTGAGCTATGAGATGCTCATTGAGAAAGAGTCATCTTGAAAGGGGAAAATATTTTCCCATCTCAAGATGTCTACCATATATCATCTTCTCCTCCATTGATTCATGAGTGAAGCTTCCATTTGATTTCTCCCATAAGGAATGGATCCTCTTCTTCTCACTGCTGCTCATTAACAGCGTTGTATATCTACAAGGTGATACATGTGTCGTCTCAAAGCAAGGCACAATGCTGAACTCGTAGCCAGCCATTATACATAGGATCATACTCATCCCATATTCTAAAACTCTACACTTCAAATCAAAGGGTTGAATTTATTTCATCAATGACAAACTGGGATAGCTTTTCATCTCCTCCTTGATTAGATCAAGGGTCCTCTGCACAGTGATATGTTGTTGCTCCAAATCAACATGTTGTCCTAACCCTTGGTCATGAAATATCCCTTATGGCATGTCCCCATAATTTTCAATAAGGTGTACTGAAACAATATGAGATGGAAGTGGATGCATAACTTGGATCAAATAATACTCGAAAACATTCTGTAAGATCACAAGAGTTTCCTCTTCTGGTGCAATGATCTCTCCAACTACTGGTAAGAGTGATGGCTGCACTTCTACAAGTGTACCAGCGCTGGTATCTATCTTCTCCTCATCATGCATCTCATGATTAATGCATGGGGCTCCAAATGTCAAGAACTCAAGACCATCTTGTAAAGATGCAAGTGATCCTCCTCTCGATGTGCACATCTGCAACTGGTGGTGGTAGTGGCTCCTCCTCCTAAGTGATAGTGAGGACATATGATTTTGGATCTTCATGCACTATCTCCTTGATGATGGGAGATGTCTCTATGTGAGATGTCTCTGGTTTCTTTCTACCATATCTCTTCTTCAGTCTTTGAATAAAATCTGCATAAGCAGACACTTTCATGTGTGACAAGTGACTGAACCACCAATCTCTTGCTTCACCTTCTAGGTGCAGCACTGCAAACTCCGCGTCCTCTCTTTCTGATATAGGATACTTCAGAAAGAATGTATATGATGATTCCCTCTAAGCCCTCAATGTGCTTGTGGAGGATCCATCAAATGTAGGCAAGAATAATCTATGCCTCTTTCTTCTATTGTTGCTTCTGGATCTCCTCTCTTCTTTGAGTTGCAAAAATTGTTGGAGAGAGAGATTCTCCTTCAATGCTCTTTGTTGTGACTTGTACTTAGACATATATTTGATTAGGGTATCATGCCCCAAACATTCATCATATTCAAACCAGTCCTATTTCTCAAAGAAAGTGGATATAGTGGAATAATGTGAAGCTCTTTGCTTCTTCGGTCTTCTTTGTTGCTGAAAAGAAGTATTGGGACCTTCTTCATCTTGAAACCTTCTTGAGGTTTCTCTTTGCCTTTCTCTTCTTGTTTCATTGATCTCATTGGAGAGATCCTTCATAGCTCTAAATAAATATGGGGAAAAACTTAATTCCTCCATTATAGTAGATCTCTACTATCTTCTTTTCTTATGTTGTCAATAATGTCCACAAGCTGAGCCAAAGACCATGTTCTGATACCACTGTAATATCCCATCATGAAATAATGCACTGATACACAAACACAATATTTGTAACATAGAAAATGTACATGTAAATATTCAACAATCATATAATATAAAGAATAGGTGTGCCTTTTATTATCATAGGAGATGGAAAAATAGTACAACAGTGCTCAAATAGATGCACTCAAGCCAAATACATAGGCTAGAATGACCCTGAAAACATGCCAAAGTAGGCACTACGTAACTGGAGAGCTGTTGGAAGGAAATATTGTGTTGTCCCTTCAGCAGATGATGTACATATGACTGTTGGATGAATAGGGAAATGCATATCTATGGAAATCTAGAGCTCTTATGATGCCAAGATTCTAGATCTGGGCTCTATGATGGAAACCCAAGATAACCCAGAAAGGAAATTCTAGATCTATGAGATTGGAAATTTACCCTCTTAGGGTTTAATCCCTGGTCTGATGGGTTGTGCAGATCTAAAGCTAGATCTAAAAAATAGATGGCTAAAATATGTCACAAGATCATATCTAAGCTTGAAGGGATTATCCCCTCAAGATCTAGCTCCTCAATCCTCTTCTAAAGATTACAGCTGCTACTACACAACTGCTCATAAAAACTGCGTTGTAAAGGAAGGAGGCTCTCTAGACTATTGCAAAATATGGCTATGAAGCTCAATACTGATGGAAATAATGCATACAATGTGAAGTAATGGTCCTCCACTGGATTACTAGTTGAAATGATAGCAACTTCCTTTCTCCATTGGATCTACAAGAATGGATTGTGTAATTCCTGATGGGAATGTTGCTACTGGGAGATGAATAATAGATGGCCCGATGCCTGATATAGAGCTGAAGCACTGGAAGTCTGATCTTGAAGCCCAATATTATAGGATAAATCCTTCACCAGTTCCTCAACTGAAATACTGAAGGATAACCTCCTCCTCTAGAACTTATCTTCAAAAATGTGCAATTTATGAATATGGATGTTCTGCAAAAACTAGGAACAATATGGCACCAATGCCTAATGATGAATGTAGCTCAATATAAAGCCTTCCCAGAGTAGGTATACAAGTCCCCCGTAGGTAAGGGTGGCATTTCCGTTCGGAAACACCCTGTTATAAACAACACTGTAGACTTAGCTAAACAGCTCAAGCATGCTTGGAATGTCAAATGAAAAATATAGATCTAAACAAATCACACATCAATAATAATCTAAATCTTGCCTCTAATGTTTCCTTCATCTTCATTATATAGTTTTTGAACCTTCCCATGCCTTTGCCCACCTCATAACTACGTTGTACATTTGGACATAGGCCTCCATGTTGACTGCATTGTACATGTGGGCATAGGACTCCATGTTGACTACAATGTCCCTCCATGATCTCCATCATGTGTCAATGTAATGATCACCCTCTCCATCATGTGTGGATTAAATGCACTACTCCTCCATCATCTCATCACGAATTCTCTATGATCTTACATTTGATTCCTTCCATGATCTTAGTTGACTGCTTCAACCTCCATGATCTTTCTCATTAATGAGACATGATCTCCACTCCTTTCACATTAAGTAGCTTCTCCACTACTCCATTATGTAGATATAGATCTAAAATATCCACATACACACATCAAAAGTGGATTTTATTTATCTTTGGGGTTTGTGGGTCCCTCCACCCTCTTATTTAATTAATTAATTAATTATGAAAATTAAGTACATATGACTGTTGGCTGAATAGGAAATGCATATATATGGAAATCTGGAGCTCTGATGATGCCAAGATTCTAGATCTGGGCTCTGTGATGGAAACCCAAGATAACCTAGAAAGGAAATTCCAGATCTATGATATTGGAAATTTACCCTCTTCGGGTTTGATCCCTGGTTTGCTGGGTTGTGCAGATATGAAGCTAGATCTGGCAAATAGATGGCTGAAATATGTCACAATATCATATCTAAGCTTGAAGGGATGATCCCCTCACTAGATCCCCAAGCTAGAAGCTCAAAATTGAGCTCCTCAATCCTCTTCTAAAGATTGCAGCTGCTGCTACACAACTGCTCATTAAATTGTGTTGTAAAGGAAGGAGGCTCTCTAGCCTGCCGCAAAATATGGCTAGGAAGCTCAATATTGATGGAAATAATGCATACAATGTGAAGGAATGTTCCTCCACTGGATTACTAGCTGAAATGCTAGAAACTTCCTTTCTCCCTTGGATCTACAAGAATGGACTATGTAATTCTTGATGGGAATGTTGTTGCTGGGAGATGAATAATAGATGGCCTGATGCCTGAGATATATCTGAAGCACTGGAAGGCTGATATTTAAGCCCAAGGTGATAGGATAAATCCTTCACCGGTTCCTCAGCTGAAATACTGAAGGACAACCTCCTCCTCTCGAACTGATCTTCAGAAATGTGCAATTTCTGAATATGGATGTTCTGCAGAAAGTAGGAACAATACGGAACCAATGCCTGATGATGAATGTATCTCAATAGAAAACCTTCCCAAAGTAGGCACACAAGTCCCCCATGGGTAAGGGTGGGATTTCCGCTCGGAAACACACTGTGCTAGACATCACTGCAGACTTAGCTAAACAGCTCAAGCATGCTTGGAATGTCAAATGTCAAATCCAGATCTAAACAAATCACACATCAATAATAATCTAAATCTTTCCTCTAATGTTTCCTTCATCTTCATTATATAGTTTGTGAACATTCCCATGCCTTGGCCCACCTCATAACTGTGTTGTACATTTGGACATAGGCCTCCATGTTGGTTGCATTGTACATGTGGACATAGGACTCCATGTTGACTGCGTTGTCCCTCCATGATCTCCATCATGTGTGAATGTAATGATCACCCTCTCCATCATGTGTGGATTAAATGCACTACTCCTCCATCATATCATCTCGAATTCTCTATGATCTTACATTTGATTCCTTCCATGATCTTAGTTGACTACTTAAACCTCCATGATCTTTCTCATTAATGAGACATGATCTCCACTCCTTTCACATTAAGTAGCTACTCCACTACTCCATTATGTACATCTAGATTTGAAATATCCACATACAGACATCAAAAGTGGATTTTATTTATCTTTGGGGTTTGTGGGTCTCTCCACCCTCTTATTTACTTAATTAATTATGAAAATTAGGAACTCTAATTTTCAAATTTTCTTGTGGAAAAATTGGAAATATTACACACAATGTATCACCGTCGGATCCATCTGATGACCAAAAAAACCAACCAGAATCTTCCTCATCCAGATGGCATCACATGCAGCCTAACTGGCTGCCATGTACTTTGCCTCAGCTGAACTGAGTGCCACAAATCTCTGCTTCCTATTGTACCAAGAAACTATTGTCGATCCTGTTATCACTCAGTAATTTCTCAAGGTTAAAGAAATAAAT
This sequence comes from Pinus albicaulis, assembly GCA_034641835.2. NCBI lineage: Eukaryota > Viridiplantae > Streptophyta > Pinopsida > Pinales > Pinaceae > Pinus > Pinus albicaulis. Next base: position 77,479,686 of record CM076581.1, on the reverse strand, counting down.
AGTCTGAGGTAACCACAAACCAAATTCGAACTCTAGGATCTAGCCTTCCTAGGGTTCAGAGAGGGCTCTCTCTTTAAAGTTTAACTTTGTTTTAATTTGTAAATATTAGGCTAGTTATGAAAGTGCAGCTTTGGTTTTGTTTTGATAAATTTGGTGGGAAAAATCACTTGAAAGGATGGATAGTGGGAAATCTATTTGTCCATTAGGCTATGGAGTCAAAATCAAGCTAACAAGACTAGGATCAAGGCAAAAAGGTCAAATGTCTTCAGGGCAAGATAGATAACCCTTGGATATCTTGGAAAGTTGATTTTGTGAGGTGGTATGATCGGGATAAATGGCACTTAAGAATCCTTAAATCCGGAAAAGGGAAGTAGTAGGAGAGGTCAAATGAGAGAGGGAGCAATTAAGGGTTCCCTACACTAGAAATCAGAGAAAAACATATAAATGATAACTAGTTAAAAACAGGGTGCTATTAACATATCCTATAGTAATACTCCTAGTTAAACATTCAGATTTAGCATAAACATAAATGGATGCATGTAACAGAGAAAAGAAACAATGAAAAGTGAAGAAAATACTTCACTCCAAATAGCTCATCATAGGGATCCTGAAGTATGATGCCAATTTGCTTTGATCCAGCCTGCTACTCGAAGTTTTGACACACAAAAGATTTAAAGTCCAAGAATAAATGAGTATAACAATCGCAGCAATTTTATTCCACCAAAATACTTCAAATAGTGAAGTATTTATACAAATTCTAAACTAGAATATCTTGAAAAAATATCAAGATTGGTTTACAAATATCTCCAATTGTTTTACATAAATAGAACTTAAGTAAAGGACACTCAAAACTAATGCATCTATTTGGCACTATTTTTTATGGATAGGTGATGACAAAGAGGAGAATTCGAATTTGATCTCAACTCTTAGTTGATGATGAGGCATCCAAGTCACTAACTGTCTCCTTTCTTTGTGCATTCTGATCCAGCAATTCTGCAAACTTCGGGTCCAATGATACCTTTGTATTTCTCAATATGAAATATATATTTCAAAAGTGAAAGAAACTATTTTCGATAAATATGTTGTTGAGATAAACCTCTCTCAGTTCCCTAAATTTATTCTCCAGCTGTTCACAATAGGCTCTTCAAAAAGATGTGTAAAACAGAGTTTTCCACAGTCTGAAAAATAGGCTGTAAATATGTGCATGTATCTCTCATTCTGTAATACCTATGCAAAACATGAGATAGGTTTTTGTAGATGGGTCCCTTAGAAACAAAAACCTCCTTCAGTTTTGTAATATGTATTCCTTATTGGCCATAATATTCTTTGAAAAATGATGACTTAACAAGAATTTTCTGTAAAAAGTGCTTTCACATATTGTTTAATATTTCCAAACCCATAATGGCTGTTAGAAAAGTGAGAGATTTTTTTGTAGTTGGATATCTTAGGAACATAAACCTACTTCATTTTTTCAAAATTAATCTTGGATTGGTCGCAATAGTTTCTGCAAAACAATGACTTTAAACAGGAAATTTCTGCAAAAATGTCCCTTCTTGCTCTGTTTTCATCTTTTAACCTTACTGTTATTTTAAATGTTTTTACTTTCACTTTGGATAAACTTCATTGTTGTTGAAATTATTTTCATCTTTATTTACCATTTACTACCTCTGGTTTTACTTTTACTGTTTTACCTTGACTACTCTGTAACTTTGTTTTAACCTTCATTCTGACTTTCATCTGATACACTTTAACTTTGATGCTCTTTGACTGTTCTATTTTCATTGTCACTGTAAATTCTTACTTTAATTTGAACTTTAACCTTTACTGTGAGTTTTTCCTTTTACCCTGACTATTATGAATGCCCTGTTTTAAACTTTACATTAAAAATTCTCTTTTATCTTTCACAGGATGATTGTTCTTTAACTCTGATGCCGGGAATCTTTTAAGAAAAATCATTTGAATTCATTTCCTTGTAAGTTCTTGGAGTAAAACATATCTTTAACTAGTATTTAGATTTTTTTATCCAAATTATCCTTTGGCTAATGACCTGCATAAATCAAACAATTTGTTAATGAAACAGAGGTCTGCAAGAAGAGATTATGGCTTTGATGAATTGGGAAAACCTGTGAAATGAATTTTGACTTTGCAGGTTTAACTTTGTTGGCACTGAGTAATTGAGTGTAACAATTCGGGATTCTGAGCATTGGTAAAAGAATTTGAATCTTTCAAAGGGTTTCTACAAGAAATACACTCTTTGAAGGTAATTAAGGTCTTTCTGTAGAGAAATAGGCTTCACAAAGTTTAATATTGACAGAAATAGCTCTTTTTGATGACGAAAAGGTTACTTTCTTGAGGAATACCTATTTTCACAGGTATTAGGTCTTAAAATAGGGTTTTTGAGGCATCATATAGGCTTTTCTAATGGTTATTGAAGGTTTTTTTGAGGTCGATTGGACGCTTCTAGTGTTCTTGGCAACAATTTCAATGGCTTTCAGGTTCTTTGAGTGTGAAAATGGTGTAATGGCGCTCGATTTTTGAGTCGGAAAAGCTTTGAAAAGGGACAGATAATGCAGAAAAGGGTTCAACTGCATGCAATATGAATTTTTTATAATGTTTTAGACTTAAAACAATATCGGCATTGAACGCATTTCATATCAGAGAAGAGGTGGTTTGGAGCGTGAGGCAGAAAACCATAGGCGATTATCACACTGGTTATAAGTGGTAAGTGGTTTAGGGTGGATAGAATGCGATCCAGTAGGAATTTTTCGCGTGCAGGAGAGAGAGAACAGTGAAACCATCTATTTCACGCAAATTTGGTGGTTGTATGATCGTGCATCTATTCTGCGCAATATCGGATATGAATCGTCGGATCTGGAAGTTGAAAGTGAAGGGTCGAGATTAATTCGGGAGTTCATCGGGATAAGAGTAGTGGGACCAGGATTTTATATGCAGCGGGAATGGTTTTAGGCTTTATAAAATATGCTTTAATAAAGTTTAAACCCTTAGGTGTTAAATAATATATCGACGGGGTAATGTTTTTCTTTTAAAACATTTTGTAAAATGTTTGAAATAAGTGGGCGTGGTTATTATATATTATACAGTTTTAAACCTTTTGAATAGTTTAAAAACTATAAGGGCGGGGTATTTCAATAGAGATAGGTTTAGAACAAAAGGGTTTATAGGTGGGATTTTTATTTTATGCACGTGGGGATAATAAACTATGGTCTAAACTTAATAATAGTGGGTTTTTGGGGGTTATTTAGATATAGGGGAATTAATATCTACGGGAGGGTAAATTAGGGATTTAATAAACATAGGTTAAAAGTTAACATGAAAAGGGTAGTGAAATGGAAAAACACATGTTATTTCTAAGTAAAATGTGAAAATTAAAGCATTGCTCATTTTTTATATCATTTCACTAGTACTTAGGATAAATGTAATTTTGAGGGTTTTATGAATGTTTTTGAAGGGAATGAAATTAATTATTTTAGGGTTACTGTTTTACTAAGTAAGAATGTGCCTTTACTTAGGAAAAAGGAATGAAGATTCAATGTTGATGAATGAGGGTTTAAGATAGGAATTCAATATTTTTAACTTATTAGTCATCGAGCCTTGGGTCCGGACCCAACAAAAGTCAGAGAAATGCTCTGAGCCCTTTTGACTGAAAGTTTTGAATACTGAATACCTATAGGGGAGGGGAAATTAGTGATTTTTCCCATTGATTTCTTATTTACATGCTTGCTCCACTACTTTCTACCTACCCAACTTTATTTCTAACATTTTTTCTTCATTTTGTAGGTGCATTTAGGCTTGCAACCTTAAAACATTTTCTTTCAAAGCATAAAACTATCTAGATCTACCTTATTTCATCCTAGGGCTCGAATTAAACTGTTGAGCTCCTCATTATTCTCTACCTATCTACTGATTTTTCAAGTTTAAACTGTTTGACAAATATTTATTCTCTATCTAAAACATGAAATTGAAAACATTAAAAGTTAATATTAAACTGTTTAATTGATCATGGATTATGGCATTTATTGACACTCTGCACATAATAATTATTCTTGCAGTAAAAGTAAACGTAGTGGCATTTGGACTTGCTCAATTTCAGGTCTTATTTCTTTTATTTTGGGGTTTATATTTTTCTAACTCCTTTTATTTTTATTTTAGGACTTTTTACCCTATTTTGGCGTTTTATTATTTTTCATTTTTTTCAAAATATGGGAAAACAACTTGCAGAAAGCAAGGTATGTACATATTTACAAGATCTTTAACAGAGTCAAACCAAAATTATGAATCATATATTTATAGGACCCTAACAGATCCTATGTTGAAGATCCCTCCTGATGTGCTCTTTCTTTCTGATGGACTGCCTGCCCAATCTGCATCCATGAAGCCCTGAAGCTTCACTCCCTATGTTCATATGTACCATAATCCATACTTTGTAATGCCCCTAAGATATCTCAAGACATGTTTCCTCGCCTTCCAAAAGAGCTTGGTCAACTTAACCATAGCTTGACTAAGTTGGTTAACTGCATAGCAAATGTCTGGTCTAGTGTTCACCAAGTACATCAGTGAACCCACAAGCTACCTGTAAACAGTAGCATCCACTACCTCACCTGAAGTAGAATCCTCCTTCCTCTAGTTTCCTGGAAGAGGAGTCTCCATGGGTTTACAACTCTCCATGTGAAACTTACTCAAAATCTCTTTGGCATACTTGCCTTGAGAAACAATTATCTCACCATCCCACTGCCATATTTCCAAACCAAGAAAATATTGAAGGAGACCCATGTCCTTCATCTAAAACTCTCTTGCAAGATCCTCTTTGCAAGAAGTTATGATTTTCTCATCACCTGTCAAAATTAGATCATCAACATAAAGTACGATAATCAAGATCTTACCATCAACCATAATCTGGTACAGGTTCTCATCCGCTTCACTCTTTGTGAAGCCCAACCTGGTGAAATAGCTGTCAATCCTGGTGTACCAAGCATGAGGTGCTTGCTTCAGACCATACAGTGCTCTCTTGAGTTTTCACACATAAGACTCACTGTCAAAGATCTCAAAACCTTCTGTTTTCTCTATGTACACTTCTTCCTCAATAAATCCATTGAGGAACAAAATTTTCACATCCATCTGATGTATCTGCCACCCCATCTACGCTGAGAGTGAAAGGATAGATCTAATCGATGAGTATCTCGCACCCGGTGCGAAAGTATCCTCATAGTCAATCCCCTCAACTTGTGAGAATCCCCAGACTAAAAATATAGCCTTGTACTTCTCCACATTCCCATATGCCTCCTACTTCACCATATAGATCCATCTAGGTCCAACCACTATTTCCAACTAGTCTTTGGACAACTTCCCATGCATTTTTCTTGACGATGGAGTCATACTCAACCATTGCTTCAACCCAAATTGGTTTTTGCACTACTTCCTCAAAAGAGGATGGTTCTGTCACAATACACTTGCTCATCAGAGCCATGTATCTAGTAAATATGTCTAGAGACTATCACTGTTTGCGCAATGAAGTAGGTGCTCCTACATGTTCTGCTGCGTCAAGTCTCAATATATCATCTTTTGTGGTGCGCCTTCTACCATTTTTGGTGGATGGCTCTACATGATTGTTTTATTCCACTCCATGATCCTTCGCATGTGGTTGCTCCACATCTTGAGGTTCATCCTTTGGAACCAAGAGTTCCTCATCTACATGAAAATCAATCTCCCTCCCAAGGGACAATCGCATGGCTTTCTCCTCATCAAATTTTATATCTCGTCTCACAACAGTCATCCTGTTGTTTGGAAAATACACCCGATAGTTGTGGGGAGTATCAGTGTACCCCAAAAATATCTCAATCTCAGCTATTGGTTCTAGCTTCTTCTTGGAATCTTTGGTCACATGGAAATAAACAGATGAGACAAAAAAATTAAAATATGAAACATCAGGTTTCTTACCAGAAAAAGCCTCCTCTGGTGCCAAGTATCTAATGAGGACTACGATTTTTCACAAATACCGCTTCGTTGCATGCCTCTACCCACAGATGCAACGGTAGGCCCTAATCGTGCAACATCACTTGTGCCGCACCCACAATTTTTCTGTTCTTTCTTTCTACGACCCCATTATGTTGTGGGTTATGAGGCGCAATCAACTCTCTCTGAATTCCTTCTTTGCTACAGAAGTTCTTGAATTCATTTGAGATGTACTCACCACAATTACCACTACTCAGAGCCTTCACATGATTCCCCATGTCATTCTCAACCAGTGCTTTGAACTCACAAAATTTTGAGAACACCTAATCTTTCTTCTGCATGAAGTAGATCCAACACTTTCTAGAAAAATCATCTACAAAGATCACATAATACCTATGCTTTGTTGCCGAAACTGTAGAGAATGGTCCACACACATCTGAGTGAACTCTCTCAAGGATTTCTGTTGCTCGGTTCTCCTTCTCATGAAAAGTGGCCTTTGCATACTTCCCCATGGTACATCACTTGCATGTGTCTATCTGCACAAGAGTACCCTTTGGAAGCCCCGTAGAAATCTGTTGCATGACCTTCAAGGCACCATGGTGTAGATGGCCCAATATCCTATGCCATAACTCACCCCCATCTTGGCTCACCACTTTGTCTACCTTACCCATCAATGTTGCGCAGCCATCTACATCAAGTTTTTAAAGATTCTTCACATGAATCCCAATCTTCTTGGCTTGTCCTATGGCCTTGTGTCGAAGGAAAGCTTTCCCTTCACTGAAAACCACATCATAACCTCTATCCTCCAACATTGCAACTAAAACTAAATTATTTTTCAAGACTGGTACATGCATTACATATTTTAATAAGAAGGGTTTACCTGACTATATCTGGAAGGTAATTGTACCAATCCCAGTAGTGTTATACCTCCCGTCATCACTCATTTCGATATGCATCTGGAGGTCCTTCTCCTCCAAGCTACTGAAAAGTTCTTTGTCTCCTGTCATGTGGAAAGATACACCACTATCCAAGTACCACACTGATCCCATCGCACTTGACATCATGCATACGATGAGTGAGAATTCCAACTCAAATTGCGAGGCCAAAGCCTCACCAGCTATATATCCTGAAGCCTTCTTGTTCTTCTTCTTTTGTGGAAAATTAGTGGCATAGTGTCCATGCTTGTGACAGTGAAAACACTTCACTCTGGACATGTCGCGCTTCTTTCCTTCTTTTCCGGTCTCAGATTTGGAATATGATTTCTTTCCCTTCCCCTTCGTTGCCTTACCATCCAAGGTGCAATTTTCCTCATCATCTATCTTGGATGAGGATCCATCCCTGGTATTCTGCATGAATTATTCTTATACCAAATCCAACCAAAGTCGCTCCTAATCTGGCATCTTCTCCCTCCCATTGACAGAGTCCTTATAACTATGCCAACTCTTGGGAAGGCCTATAAGAGCTAGGCTCACAAATTCATCATCCGCTACAGTAATTTCCATGCTCCCAAGCTCATATCGACATTGGACAAACTTGGTTAAATATTTCAAAATAGTGTCACCATTCTCTATTTTGATTTTCCTGAGCTTGTCCTTTAGTGCCAATTTTCTATGATCACTGCTACTCTGAAACAGATATTTCAAAGCCTTCCACATTACATATGGAGTCTCTTTTCCATGGAGACTTGAGACAATGTGGTCTCTTACTCCCTCCAATAAGATCCTCCTCACCTTTGCAACCTTCTTTTGCCAAGCATCAAGAAGAGTAGCATCTACTGCTACAGGTTTGGGAATGTCATTATCAATGAATTATTTTAACCCGTTGTCCTCCAAAACTACCTCCATCCTGTCTTTCCACGCAATATAATTGGAACTTCCCTCGAGTGCATACTCCAATCTCAAGCCATTGAAAGCCATCTTGATCAACCTATCTCACCAAAGAATACTTTTGCAAATTCGAATTCTATTCAACACAAACTCGATTTCTTCTCCACTATAGTGATTTTATGTGCTCTGATACCATGTAGAAATTATACAAACAATATGTATATCAATTGATTCAATCCAATCATGCAATATACTAAATCAAGATATTGAATCCTTCTACAACTCAATTGCGGAAAATAAACACGATCGCCAATCACAACAAGTAAATAAAGAATCAAATCAAACCACAACACATATATTTCCTGGGGAAAGCTTACTGTGCAAAACCCCTTTATCTTCTATTGTATATTCACCAAGGAATCATGAAAAAATTACAATGCACTCTTCTCACAAGAGTCTCCTGCACTCTCACAACTGTCTCACACTAATCCAGACAAAATCAACCAACACTTAGCCAATTTTTAGCCTCTTCTCAGCCTGCCTTGCTAGTACAATTCATGTGGAATGCAATCCCTATTATTTAGGAAATTTAGCCTTCCAAAACTACACAATGCTCATGGGAAATCCTATTTTTGTTTTACTGCATGCAAGAAGCCTACAAATAATACAACTGATAGTTACATCCCTTTAACCTTTGTCTCAATTGGGTCTCCACTGGAACTTACATGCATGCATCTATTAATAGTAAATCATCAATTACATGACAGAACAGTGCATGTGAATTAAATCTAATTTAATTCACTTGACCTCTCACTAGTGCAACAAACAATTACAACTAGTTAAACTGATTTTAACTCAATTAATTGAGCTAACTGATTTCTCATGCATTAAAATAATGCACAAACTGCAACTTGGACTCAATAACTAATAGAATCACTCTGCATGCCTCACCAACCACCCTCAACTCGAAATTCATGAGCTAACTGAGTTTATCACACTCAGTTAACTATTACAAGTGATTATGAGATAAGATTACATTTTATTGTCCAATTTAATTAAGGGAAAATTAATTTAGACACACATTTCTTGTTGAATTTTCAACATATTTTATTATTTCCACCTTTAGAAATAGTGACTATTAAAGAAATATTTATAACATTTGAAAAATAAAAGGATTTTGGTTCTTTAAAAAATTTCTTGTTTTTCACAAAGTTATTTGTTCTTTGAGAAGCCTCTGACTTTATAAAATACTTTTGATATATTATTAGTCAAGAAAAGTATCTTTAACCAAGTAAAATACTCTTTGTAGATAGACATTTTTAACTCTAAAATTTTCATCTAGAAACTCTTAAGGAGTCAATGATTCTCCTCGTCTAATAAACTTTTCTCTTGTTAAGGTTTAATATTATGAAATAAATTTTCAAAAAAGCTTAAAATATAAGGGGTCTCATCACAACCCTGCTTACCATATTAATATGGGAATAACTAACTGACATTACCTAAACTGCATATCAAAACAGGGTAATCGGTTGAGATTATTTTAATCAAACGACAAGGGGTCTCATCACGAGCCAGCTTGTTTAGCTAAGTTACAACCAATGAATGGCATGGTCATTATTTGGTCACCAAACCAAGACAATGACTTTTAAGTAGAAAAAATAAATTAAAAGAGGAAAAAAGAATACGTATATGACTTAGGATTTATCTTTAAAAACCGGATTCTTATTTGGATGGAAAATTGAATCATTGACTGGTTAAAAGGTAAACCTGTCAAGTTTATTAATACCTAATTGCAGTAGAGGCTCTACTTTTTACAAATGAGGATATTTTAAACTAATCTACAAAAAAGGTCTGCTACTTTATCTTTCAACCTAGTAAAGACTGATTTAGACGAAATAATTTTCACCTTTAAGAGGATATCAAGTGAATAGTAATGAAGTGATTTTATTTTTCTAATTCAGAGAAATATTACTTATTTTAAATTTCATGTTATTTCAATTTCTTGAACTATTTTGATTTTGAAAAAGACATAAATTTTAGAATTATCAGAGATAACTAGTTCTATCAGTGAATTGTTAATTGTTGTACTATGAAACAAACCCCACCCCCATTTAATTTTACATCGATTAAAGTTGTGAAAAATAAATAGGGACCCTTTAAAATTACAAAAAAAATAAAGCTTAGGATGTCTTACTTCACTTTTGTTTAAGTCTTAAAAAACTTTAGAAATAAAAAGCATGAACCTTTTTTCCGCTTTCATGTTATTCCGCTTAAGCACAAATTGCAAATCGCTAAGGCAACAATTTTAGAACACATGTACAATTTGCGAATTGTGATAGAACTAAGACCTTTTCAAGTTATATGAAAATTTCCCATTAAAAAGAGAAAAAACCCTTAGAGTTATAAAATCGTGTCGCTCCTTTTAAAAAATGAACTAATAGAAATATCATTCGGAAAAAGAAATGCCATAATGTCGGACCCGATAGAACAATAAACAAAGTTTAAAGCCATCAAAAAATCCGATAAAGCGCAACACTTGGAGTTATATCGCTTATCGCATTCTGCAACATCAAGCTAAACGAAAAAGTCATGTCCGCTTGGATAAAGTGCAATATGTGATCTGCGCAGATCGCATTTTGGAAACACTTGTGGTCAAGACACATAGTATCAATACTTGTATGATGTGTGATTTGCGATACATCATTTATCGCAAAGTGCTAGAAACGATGTCTAATAAATTGATCCATTAAAAGATCTCACGATATAAATCTTATGATTGGACATATATGGTAAAAAACATAAAAGATTTGATAAGTGTTTAATGAGATATTAACAACATTTAATGGTTTTGAGACTTAAAAATATTGATATCTTTCTATGGCATGTTTCAAATAAAAGTGTCAGATTTATGATTTATGGTAATTAAACTCTGTTCTCTCCTTTGATCTTCGTCTCTACTCTGATTTCTCTATTTGTTTGAATTCGTGAAATCACCCGAGAAATAAATAGCAGCAGAAATGATGAAGAAAGAAAAAACAGTTTCATAAGCATCTACCTTCGAAGTCACAGATATGCCTCCACTCTTCTCAAATACTACTTGCAATAAGGACAATGGAACCACTTCCTGGGAAGAAATGTACAATTTTCGTGAAGGAGAGAAACCAAAGGAATTGAAGAAAGTAGCAACAGTGGATGCACCTGAATCATATGAAGCTTCCTATTTCGAGGTTTCATGTTCCTTTTTACACAGGATGACTTCAAAACCAAATATTTTACCATACACAAACATGGTGAGATGGGTCATTGATAATGTCAATGTCACAGACAAAAATTTCAAGAACTCAAGACAAGAAGACATGGGTTCATTTACCCCTGAAGATTTGTGTGCTATGTACCATCTACCAATACCACAGAAGGCTTATGATAAATCTTTTATTTAAAAAATTTCCAAGGAAAATGAAGACCCGATGAATTTATTGAAAGAATGGAAGGATAATCGAAGAAAATTTAAGCGAGATAAACTTGGTATGTATCCAATTGCACAATTACCAACACCCTACTGTTTTTTAGTAGCAATTATGTGTAGGTTATTTTCCGGCATGATACCACCAAATTTTATATTGAATGGGTTCCCCTAATAGACCTTGTCATCAATTCCACCACTATGAATTGGGCCAATATCTTCTCCAATAATTTGGCCAAGACTATTAGAGAATACATAACAAATAGGATCTTTTCTACCAGAACAATCCCTCCTTTTTACATGAGTGCATACATTATGGATTCCATATGTTTTTGTTCAAGTTTTCCTATTATGGGTTGGAAATGGACCAGTCAAGGCCTTGGTCCTATTCATGTCTATCACAAAACCTTGCGGGAATCTGAATTTCGTTCTCATTTTTATAAAATTTTCCATGGAGTCATGTTGCCTATACACCAAATAATATTTAATGAAAAATCCCCAAGGATTTCTAAAGAGGCCAATGCAGATATTATGCATATAGGCATATGGTTTGGAGAAGAAATTTTTACTTATATTAGAGTTTTTTGGAGTATTGCATTTCCCCATGTTTTTCCCTATTATGACCCACACAAACTTTTTGCCAGGGAAATTGCATATCAAACATTAGGAAATGGTATAACTAAGCATATCATATATTCAAAGAAGTCTATTTGGCCTATGTTTCCAGTAAAATGTGGTAACGTTTCTCTTTTTGATATAGGTCATACAACCAAAGAGATCCAAAATATTACCTCTTTGAATCTGGATTTTATGCCAGGGAGACAATATGATCCCAACAATGTGGTTCAAAATTTTACTACTGCTCTTAAACTTAGACCATTTATGCATGAGAAAGATGATTTTGACAATTTATTTGAAGGAACAGAAAAGTTTTCAGATGTATTGAACATGGCATCCAACAAACTCAGTGTAGCAGATATCAAATCTTTCCCTGAGTACAGAAATAAAATATTGGAAAAAGTCCCATTGGACATGTTGCAAATGGAGGGAAATAGTGACCCAACTCCTAGTATCATCCTAGATGATGATCCAAAAGATATGTCTAAAGATGAGTCCTAGGAGAAATCAGTTTGGGATTCAAAGCATTCCAAACATGAGTCCCAAGATTCAGATCATTCTGAAAATGAATATGAAAATAAAGATGAAAACCCTGATAAAATAATTGAAGATGTAATTAAAGGAATTGATATACATGCTGAGGAAAGAACTGATGAATCTGGATTAGAGAAGACATCTTCTAAATAACTTCAGGAAGTTCCATATACACCTGAGCAGACAGAAAAATCCCAAATGGAGCATTTAGGCAAAGAATGGCAGAAGTTTACTAAAAAAAATAATATTCCACCTAATCCTAATCTTGAAGGATCATCAAGCTTTCATACTCCTGAAAAGACTCAGAAGCTACCAGAAATAGAAATAGAAATTCAACAAACTCCAGGTGTTCAAGATCAGGAAATCATCCCAACCTTCCCTACTGAAGAAATTGTTTTGAATATTGAAGATATGCCTCCATTGGAAATTTTCTATAGTCCAAATCATAAAGCTATAGTAAAAAGGATAAAAAGAAGACGAATTGAGGAAACAATTACAACCCTCAATAATGAGTTAGTAGATATTGTTTGGAAACACACTCTTGTTAATACAACTAAACACCTTACTAAACTTTCATGGTTTGTAGGGGCATATGCAAATGCTACAATTGATAAAGCAGCAGAAGTGAAACTTCTACTTAGACAAAGATAAGAAATATTCCAAGTGCTAGAAAAACAACTGGAACAAGAAAAGCATAATTCCAATAAGCTAGCTGAAATTAAAATGGCACAGTTCCAGAAAGAATTTGAAAGGTTGAAATTGCAACATCAAGTACACATCTCTAAGAAATATGCACGAATAGAAGCAGCAATGGATAAGCTCAAGAGTCAACCTCAAACAGAAAATTAATTAAATAAGCACTTGAATGGAATTCACAGTTGAAACAACAACAAGAGAGTTTATGCCAACAAATCTCTGCTACTAACTCATATTTTGAAATAAGCAACATATTGACTCAACAGGTGGCAAACAAAAATTTTGAATGTGAAAGGATTGACAAGAAAATTTCGGAGTTTATTTCTTGGCAAGAATATGAGGAAAGGAAGAAGGTTGATCTCCCAAAGATGGAAAAATCTCATAAGGATATTTTATTCAAAAATTGGGAGATGCAATTAAAAAAAGTAGAGAAAGTGGCATCAAAGGCAGCCAACGTAGCAAGAAAAATCATTGAGTCTGTCAATGAACAACTTCAGAATACAAACTTATTGAACAATGTACATCTAAAGCAATTCCAGAGGGCAAGCTATTAGAAAAACAGTGGAAGGAAAGCACTGAGAAACAGGCAGAATCAATTAAACAAATAACTAAATTGGATTAAGAAAATTACTGGAATTTCTTGATTAGACCACATAACCAGTGCATGATTCGGTGATCCTTATCTGATTCTACGAGAAAGGCATTGCCAGCACTTTCAAATGTCATATTCAAAGGACAAGTGAGATCCGAGATCAGTCAGCCGACTCAACTGAAGCCAATGATATATATTTTCCAACTCAAAGACCAAGTGACAAAAGGAAATCATCCCAAATAAGTAGTCTTGTCATTTTTATTTTCTATATAGTAGTTTAGTTTACTTATTATGAGGAAGGTTGTTTGAAACCTCCTCAGCTTTTTGTGTAATAATCTATTTTTGACTTATTTAGTTTATTATGTAAACCCCTCTCATGCATTTAGAGAAGGGTACAAAATTTTGTCACAAAAAAATTGTGAAAGCTTGCACTTTTGTACTTTTGTGAATGCTTTTGATAAAATATATGGAACACGATCTACTTTTTGGAAAATTGAAATATGCTTTTTTAGAAATTGCACTTTTGTACTCTTATAGTATATTTGGATTGAGAAGAAGCAGATCAATATTGTGGATTTCATGAGCATAAATTATCATATCTGGTATTATTATCTTTATGATTAAGTCTTGATTATGAGTTTACAGTAATTTCTCTTTATATTGTGATGTGTATGCAGCTTTATTTAAAGTTTATCATTCATGCACTTTTGTGCAATGTTTCAGCTGTAATTCCTTACCAAATACATAAATAAATCGATATATGCAATATGTTTTACATTATTATTTTGACTAACTATGTAGTAAAAATAATTATCTTACATAATTTTCATCTCTTTCAGTAATTGAATGGTCTTTATTACCTTTCACTATAAGATATATTTTTAGACAGCATTGATGGTAATTTTGCCCGGGTTATAGATTAAGTTAAATAATTATATTAAATAGATGCATGTGTTTGCTACTTAGATAGATTATTTCCATTAGTTTAAAGCCATTCTTCATTTCACTTTCTATCAAACTCATCATTATCATATCAATTTTTTTCTAGGAATCTGATCCCATTATCCCCAGTCGGAGCCACTATACCAAACGGAAAATAAATTGTTTTAAGGTTAGGACTAGGTGGTTATCCCCCATGTTATTGCAACCAAATTACGGGGCTTCAACAGGTCACTAAATAACACTGCAAGAGATGGGAATTATTGAATGGACCATTGAAAACCAATTCATCATCTGCTCAAAACTCTATTTATACAATAAAATGTTGTAAATGAACGTGTGAGCTGTTATGCAAATTTTGATGGAATATAGAGTCTTTTAAGTTGAAATCGTAGTCTTTGTGTGGCATGTATAGAATATTCCTAAATGTATTGATTTCCTTGTGATATGATTTTCATATATATTATATAGTGAGAAATGCTTGGATTACAATATATAATATAATACCATCCTTACTTTATGCCTTATCATATGTTGCCCCTAATGAACCCTTATACAATATCTGTTGTAGTACTCCTTCTATGTCTCTTTGAGAACTATGTAGATGTTATCACCAACCCTTACTTCAATTTTTTTTTGACACAACAGTCATTCTTGGTTAAGTGTGATGTCTTGTGTGGACTTGATATGATACCCTTAAGTATTCATGATGGTGTGTAAAGCCTATAAATAATTCCAGACGTGATATCATGTGACCTATATTATGTAGTCATTGATTCATTTCTATAGTAGGCTACATTGAAATAATGGAATATTTCTATGTGTATGGTTGATTTAGGAACCAATTATATTATGGAGCCTTGGCTTGCCAATGATGCATATTAGCACCCATTTATGTACATGAGATCCCATTATTCCTAGTATATTGTTAAATTATATTTTCTTATGCTCTCACTTACATTTCTTTACACAATGAGAAGATTGTATATTGAAATATGGATTTTCAGACTTGTTAGGTTGTAATTACCAAATCTGAATTATAAAGGACCCACCTACATTTATTTGCTTGGGACTAGTAAATGTTAGACTTGTTACAGATTGAAAACTATTTGATGCATCTTTCATGGAAATTGACCAGAGTAGATGGATATTAGCAATGAAAGAGTGTTGTTTGTCTAGACTAAATTTATTATGAATCATAATTGATAACTCAAATAAAGCTTAATTTTATTGATCAACAGGTATCAATTTTTTCTTTGTAGGATTTTGTTCCTTTGATTGAGAGATGGTTATGTGCTCAAGATGGGAAGATGTGTGATCTTACCAAATGAAGTCCTTATCTTAAGAGAATTATTTCTAGGGAGGATGCAATTTAGAATCTCATCTATTTATTTATCTTG
Organism: Pinus albicaulis; assembly: GCA_034641835.2. Lineage (NCBI taxonomy): Eukaryota > Viridiplantae > Streptophyta > Pinopsida > Pinales > Pinaceae > Pinus > Pinus albicaulis. The sequence goes on along the minus strand of CM076581.1, from coordinate 77,463,648 downwards.
CACTTCCTTGTTGTTGTGTCGAATTCTCTATTGATAGTAGAAGACACAATGTTCTGGGGTTTTTTGGGAAGTAACGATGGGGCTTATAAAGGAAACAAGTAATAGTGTTTTGACATAGAACAAAATAAATTTGTTGGGAGTTTACAAATTTGAAGTTTATTTTGTCTTCCTACAACCCTTGTTTGATTTTGATGCTAGTAGAAATAGAACTATCCCAATAAATCGTCCTGAAAGAAGAGACCCACATGGGTTGCACTAAATCCAAGGAAGAAAATTGGGCTTGTGACACCATGAGACAATTTAGTTATCACATTCAAAAATTTAAAGACTATAAAATCTCATGGGGTTCTAGAACTAGTAGCACTCGAATCATTAATGTATATATAGATACTCATGCAATGAGGAAAAAGGATAAATATTTAGTCATACTCACAATAAGGACATAGGAAAACATTCTTGCAATGATCAGATTACACCACACACATTGATAGAGAATTCCATTATACTATGATATATATATATATATATATATATATATATATATATATATATATATACATATACATACATACATACATACACACACAACAAGGATGTGTTACAAGTTGCATCAAAGCACCAAGTTTCAACACTAGGCCTCAGGGTAAAAATAATAAGCAAGTATATTAATGAATTAAAGCGATCACATATGTGCATGTGTGCTAGTTGTATTAAATATTATCTCAATGTAAATATTTCACAAGCATAAACAAGACAATTGAATGAAAAACAAGATGGTTGAGTACAAATCTGACAAATCCTAACACGAGACAGAAGAAAGATCCATCAGATGGGAGAGGTCAGCAAAGTAGCATGGAGAACGATATCCTATCGACTAGATAGACATATTGAGGAGTCTCAAAATTGAGCTAAGAAGTTACAAAAATGACAATGGAAAATTGGTCAAGGCCCAAGAAAGGAAAGCAAAATTCAATGTTTTTATTTTGCAGATCCTTTCAGAATTACATAAATAAGGGCAATATGAACCAAGAGTCGGTCCTACAAATAAATAGAGATATCAGGAAATGGAAGAAAAGACAAATGGAGCAAATGGAATCTAATCCATAAATAAGCATAGGTTCGGAAGTGATGATACAATAAAAGGAGGTACACTCGTAAGTACCCATGAGTTGGGAATTAATACACATAGAAAATATTTTGAATCTCCTCCCAGGAAGCATTATCATTATCAAAATAGGGAGGGAGAAAATTATGTTCCTGAATAGTTTAAGAAGGCCAAACCTCTTGTCTTTGATGGAGAGATGAGGAAGTCTGAAGATGTAGAATCCTAGTTGTTGGCAATCGGGAAGTTCTTAAGTATTCACAATTATTTTGAGAACATGAAGGTGAGAGTGGCCTCATTTATCTTGAAGGTAAAATCATATATATGGCGGGAATATGTGAATAATTTGAAAAACATACAATAAGAAGACCCAACTTGGGGAGAATTTGAAGATTTGTTTCGAAATAAATACCTATCCGAGAGATATTTCGACAACAAAGCAAAATGATTTTATGAGCTCAGAATGGGACAAATTTCATATGATGAATATTTCACCAAAATTCTAGAGTGGTTGTGATATGTACCCTACCTAAAGGATGAGAAGGAAAAGGTCCAAAGGTTCATCAACTGGCTACCCTAGTCTTTTAAGGATTGCATTGAATTTAATGAAACTCAAATGTTAGAGTATGCCATCAAGAAATTGAAACATTTTTATGAGCAGTCAATATGTAGGCCAAAAATTAAGAGTGGTTGGATGCCATAAGTTAATAGGAAGAACAAATAAATATGACATAAGAAAGGGAGTAAAATGCACACCACATGTAAAAAACAAGGTGTAGCATCAACTAACTCATGATGACCTCAACCAAAGTTCAATATGATTGGAAAATGGAATGTGCATCAACCCATAGGGGGGAATAATATATAAGATGATAAGAAACTATTGCAATGTTATATGTGTGGATTAAATCACTGTAACATATATTTATCGCAATAGAAATATTCCATACCACAAATCTACAACATATAGGAAGCTCACAATGTGGAATAGGTAGCGTAGACTGTACCCAGCATATATGCCATCATGGATAATAGACAAGTTAACCATTAGGCCTCCATCATTGAAATGTAACGTAGAATTTGTAACCAAAGTGTATCTATTTTAATTGATCCTAGCTCCAATTATAGTTACATTAGCCTTGAGCTTGTAGATCACTTCTAGCTAGCCAAATAAACCCATGTAGAAGCATTCTTGGTCTAGCTAGCCACATCGACAAAAAGAAGAGTAAGCCACTCGGTAAAATCATGTGCATTTGAACTCAATGGAATGGAAACCATATAGAACCTTAATCTAACTCTTCTAGGTGTATATAATATACTACTGGGTATGGATTGGTTGTATGCCCATCAAATAAAATTAGATTGTTACGTGAAGGCTATTCAATTCCTAGAATAGACATGGAAAATGATAATGTTATATGGCAAAAGGAAACCTAGCTTAGTAATAATAATCACAACTATTCAAGCTAAGCATATCGATGGAAAAGGGTGCACCCTAGTTGTTGTACATGTTTCCAATAACACAACATACTACAATAATGCAGAAAAAGAAGACATTGAAGCCTTGGATAACTATCATGTTCTAAAACAATACTGAGATGTATTCCCTCCATACATCCCTGGCCTGCCCCTCACATGGAGGTAGACTTTACTATTGAGTTGATGCCAAGATCAACACCAACATCCAAGGCACCCTATAGAATGAGCACTCCCGAGCTGGTAGAACTCAAATTACAATTAAAGGAGGTGCTTGATAAGGGCTACATAAGACTAAGTGTTTCTTCGTGGGGAGAACCACTATTACTTGTGAATAAAAAATATGGTACACTTAGATTATGCATTTATTACATACAACTAAATAAGGTAACGATAAAAAAAAAATACCACTTGTCGTGGATTGAGGATCTATTCGGTCATTTGGGAGGAGTAGAGTTCTTCTCAAAGATTGATCTGAGATAGAGATATCATCAAGTGAGCATCAAAGATGAGGATATCCATAAAACAACCTTTTGAACATGGTACAAGCACTATGATTTTTTGGTGGTACCCTTCAGGCTTACAAACAAGTCCCCTCCAACTTATATGTGCCTAATGAAAAATGTATTGCACCCTTACCTAGATAAATTTGTGATTGTTTTTATCGATGACATATTGGTGTATGCAAGAACTAAGGAGGAACATGAAGAACATTTAGCACTTGTATTACAGCTTCTAAGGGAACATAATATCTATGAAAATCTGAGAAAATGTGATTTCTTCCAATCCCAGACCCATTATTTGGGACATATAGTCTCCAAGGAAGGGATAGCAGTGGATCCATAAAATATCAAAGTCATAATAAAATGGAAAACACCCAAGAATGTAATGAAGGTAATATCATGCATGGGATTGGCCAATTAATATAGGCAGTTTATATAAAAAAATTCCAAGATAGGTCATCCAATCACCACCTTATAGGAAAAGGGGAATAAATTTGTATGGACAGTTGAATGTGTAACAAGTTTTGATCAATTGAAACAACTTCTCCCTAATGCACTAATCATTAAGGTTCGTTGATGCAAGAAAAGTCTTTGTATTTTTCACTAATGCCTGCAAAGAAGGACTTGGAGGGATCTTAATGCATGATGGAAAAGTAGTTTTCTATGAGTCGCGACAGTTAAATGAACATGAGCTAAATTATGTAACACATGATTTGGAGCTAGCCGTCATTATCCATTCATTCAAAATATGGAGACATTACCTCCTCGATATGATATTTATGTTAATGATAGATCATGGGGGGCTAAAATACTTGTTTAATCAACCTAAATTGAATGTGGGACAATCTCAGTGGTTGGAAATCCTTAGCAAACTTGATTTTGAGATTAAATATACAAAGGGAAAGGAAAATCAGCTTGTCGATGCACTTAGCAAAAAAGTGCAAATAAATCACTTAACAATAATTAGTTCTTATGGACCTAACCTTGGATGAAAAATTATAGATGTTGGATTGTATGAAAATCAATATAAACAGATAAAGGAAGAATTAAAACAACCAGATAAGGGAGAGAAGACTAAGGAATATCACCTCACAAAAGAAGGCTTGATCAAATTTAAAAAAAAATCTGAGTAACAAGCAATAGTGAATTGAAAAAGCTCACACTCAAGGAGTTCCATGCCAAACAACACTCAGGTCGTCCTAGGTATAAAAAGACCCTCACAACCATAAAAAAAAATTACTATTGACCTAATATAAAGAAACATGTAGTAGAATTTATTGCGAGATGCATGGAATTCCAACAACAAAAGACTAAATGAAAACACCCAACAAGATTATTAAAACTACTCCCATTCTGGAATGGAAATGGGAAGTGATATTGATGGATTTTGTTATAGGATTACCAAGAAAATCCAGGAAACATGACACAATTATGGTAGGACTTGAAAAGCTAAGCAAGGCGAGATAATCTGTAGTAGTAAAATCCACCAATTCAGCCAGTGAGATAGCTGAAATCATTATTTGGGAAATTGTGAGATTGCACGGGGTTCACAAGAAAATCATCTTTGCTGGAGACACCAAGTTCACCTCAAGGTTTTGGAAGGAACTCTTTGTAGGCCTAAGGACAGAACTAGCTTTCAACACAACTTACCATCCTTAAATAGATAGATAAATAGAGAGAACCAATAGGATCCTCGAAGACATGTCAAGGATTTATCTGATGCATCAACCGAAGAAATGGAAAGAGTACCTTCCACTAGTAGATTTTTCTTATAATAATGGGTTTCCAGGAATCTATAAAGATGATTCATTTCGAGGCATTGTATGGGAGGTGTTGCGATACTCCTATTAGTTGTTTTGATCCAATAAATAGGGTCTTAATTGGACCTAACATGTTGCGGGAAATAGAAAAATAAATGCAGACCATTAAGAAAAAATTGAAGACAACTCAGGATCAACTGAAGAGTTACACAGATCAACGTAGGGAACATATGGAGTTCCAAGTTGGATGAGATGTATATCTACACATTAGAAACAAGAAAATCTCCCTAAATATTGGGTTATGTGCCAAATTAGAACCAGAATTTTGTGGACCTTTTGAAGTATTGGAAAGGATTGGACCAGTGGCTTATAGATTGGCCTTACCCACTTTAATGAAAACACATGATGTTTTTCACATGTATTTTATTAATAGATATGTGCGAGATCATAATCATGCCATTGATTTCTTTGTTCTATATGTAGACCCAGAGGGTGGATTCCAACCAGAACCATTATGCATCCTAGAGCAGAGGAAGATCACGCTCTGAAACCGAGAAATAGAGTAGGTTAAAGTGCAATGGAAGCATTTTGGGATTGAGGAAGCTACATGGGAAATGGAAAATAAAATGTAGGAAACTTACCCATATTTTGTTTTAGATAAAATATGAAAAGCATTGTAAATGGTGCACATAGCTCCATGATACATTGCATGTTTTGTTCTATTGTATATATTCATAGAACACCAAGGAAATTGTTCCCCTCAAGAGGGAGGGATCGTAATTTACCCAATCATGTAGTAAATATGTATATGTGATGTTAATGGTCTTGATCTTAGTACATTCATCTATATAATGTATATATATTTCCCTGTCACCTTGAATTTGTATAGATATGGTAAATATTTTGTGTACATATTGAAGTTACCATTGCATGGTCATGGTAAACACTTCTTACTTATCCTTATATACAGGGGAAGATCATAAATATTCTATGCCACAAATATAATAATTAATAACATCCAATTGATCTAAAACCCTAGCAAGTGACCAAATATTAATGAGGCTTCAACCACCAACTTAATGTTCCCTCTATAAGGTGGCCACTTATGATTATTAATAGCACACTCTTTTGAATCATGGAGCCTTGATGTTTTTAGAAACATTTAAACACAGCATGTAACAATTTATTCCACTACCTGGGGGTAGTTAGGTAGAACCTTAAGGACATCTAGGCAATGAAAATAATTAGAGTTCAGGGTATGAGATAAACCTAAGTCTGGTATGTGAGGCATGTTATAAGGATTTAAACAAAAATGTGCATACAATGTAACAAAGTAAAATGAGAAGGGCGAGGTGGGGTGTTCGCTAACATAGGGTTCAAACAAATAAAGAGTGTGGACACAATGAATGGTTCTTCAAGGGATGGTATATATTTTACAGGTTGACTACACTTGATGGAAGAGATTTTTTTTTCCCACACCTGGATGATTCTAGAACAGGCCTAGGATGAGGGAAAATGGCAGGCAAGAGAGTAAGGAAGACCAAATGGAAGGAAATGGATTGATCAAGGAAACCCAATTGGTCAGGCCCTAACAAACTAGAAGCAGGGGGGGAAACAATAGAAGAGGGAGGAATTAAGCCCACGGAGCTTTGGCTCAACGGTGAAGGATGCACTGTTAAGGCACTCCATGAGATAGGTCACCGGTTCCAATCCCCCCGTGGGTGCTGACTTACAAAAAAAAAAAAAAAGGAGGGAGGAATTGGGACCAGGAGGGGATAGGAAAAAATGAGAGAAAGAAAGAAGTGGAAATATAGAGAATGAGAAGAAGAGGTGGGTATTTTATCAACATCGGAAGAGGATAAGTCGTGGAATTCACTGCAAATTAAGGAAGGGAGGAATGAGTTCAGAGGCGTGTTTTTGGCATCACGAGGGTAGCAAGGGAACCTATAGCACTAGAGGTTAGTCATAATGAACCTACCGAAGTCTTAGGAATTCATTAATATGGTTTTTCCTTACCTAGTTAGTGTCCAAACGCTAGATGTGTGGACATCTATTTGATCAAATCGTGCTAGAGAATGTGTTTCCTCTAGGAATAACTATGTTTGTAATAATAGAGATATGCGACTTATCCATTCAACATTGACATATTTTACACATATTTTAGTAAGGAATACACCTCTTGTTGCACTCAAATTGTCTACGAATACAATTCAATAGTGGATTTTACAAATAACCCTCTATTCTTTTAGTCAAAGGACATTACTCATAGTCACCAATTTTGTAACAACATCTGCCATATGTTCCAAATTAAGTTGTTCTAGGTACCATACCCAATAACGATGGTGATTATCGACTCCTTGCACCTTTTTTCTACATTTTGGTTTTCTACTATAGGAAGATGCATTTTGGCCTTATGTTGTAGGAAGAAGGGACTTCTTAGAAGTATTGAAAGGAAAATAACTCTCACATTTTAGTAACAAAAATAAAATCCATACAAGACAAAATATTGTCTCAAGGAATGGGAAGTTGGTAATTGCTTCGGTTAGCTTCTTGTTGCATACTATTTGGAGTCATTAATACCTGGGAAATATCTTATGCCTCATACCACTACTTTGCATTCATGGATTTACCCTGATGATGAACTTACCGACTGAATGGTACATAATTACTGAGGGCGGATATGTGACCTCTGGAGCCCCTCAATGACAATATGGTGGAGGCCTATGAATGCCCTGTGATAAGATTCTTGTTGAAGGCTCAAGTTATTAGGCTCTAGATTCCCATCATTGAATGGAGTTGTTGAATCATTTCAGGGTTGAGGAAAATTACTTGATACCATAAATAAGCAAGAGTTGGAATTTTCATCTCTAGAGTCCCTTTTCGGTTATGGGGTGGAGGATAAATTACTTCTGGAAACCCTGCACCAAATTTTAACTAAAAATTTACATGAAGGGTGGAGGCGGTTCAGAACTATGGAACCCCTGGTCTATACATTAGGACAATTTTCATCAGCTAGCGGGTGGAAACTACACTATTGGCAGTTTGCCAATGGTTGGGAGGAAAAATTATGAACCTCATCCTAATGCCCACACTGAGGTATTTTATTGACTGTAACTATGTAATGAAGTTATATGATTGCAAAATTAATTAAGGGTTTCATAGCCATATATAAAATTGAGGCTTATGGTAATTTTATTAACCCATAAACTCCCACAAGTGCTATAATTTACTTGAACCCTAGGACAATATGGCTTCTCCTTATCTATGAATTATCAAAGAGTAACTTCGTTCCTTGTATAAGCTTTGCACATGCTTCGTTGAGTAATATTTCACAAAATAGGGCTATGTTCCTAGTATAGAAATTTGGGCACATTAAATTATGACTTATTCTTAGTGTAGCATTTTGCATGTGTTGTTTTCATATGTTGATTTTTTTATGAAAGTGTTATGCAACCAGATCACAAAATAGAAGAAAATATAGATCAACAACTTGGAAATTAGCCTCTTCTAGGGGGAAACCTCCTTTACATTACATAAATGAAAAATTCTTGGATGATACAAATGAAAAGACTTCCTTGGTATATATAGGATTCTAAGGGGTCACAATATAATCAGAGCCTGCATAACAATAGTAACGTAAGGGAATAACAATAACAATAGAGGCCTTCTATTGGGAAAAACAATAACAATATGGGGGCTACATGGCACAACAAATGATAATAAAGGTCGACACTAAAAATAACAATAAGGGGTCTACACTAGTATTATAGTGACCTAACATGCCCCTCTCCGATAAAAAAGTGTTTTCCTCAATGCTTGAGTAGTTTTGGATGCTTCTGTCTAAATTCTCCTCCTCCCATGTGGAATCTTCAGCGGGTACTTTCTTCCACTTAATGATATACTCTGAAATTGATTGATTTTGTAGCTATCAGATCCTTTTCTTCATGACTGATTTAGACTCCAATATTATTTTTCCTTCTTCATCAAGTTCTAGCAATATTGTTTGAATTGAGAGCTTGTCATTGATAACCATCTTTAAGCATGAAACATGGAAAACTAGGTGCAATCGAGAAGATGCAAGCAACTCCAATTTTTATGCCATAGTGCCAATATTTTGCAACACCTTGTAAGTACCATATTACTTGGGTGATAATTTATTATCCTTCTTATCTTGATTGAGGGAAATTTTTTTGTATGGTTGTAGCCGTAAAAATACCCATTCGGCTACATCAAAACTTATTTCATTGTGACACTAATATGCCAGTTGTTTCATTCGATTTTGCGCCAAAGTGAGGTTATCCTTTAAGAGTTGGAGAACTTGTTGTTGATGCTCGATGTGATCTTCCACTGCTTTAACCTTAAAATTTTCTCTTAAATGTGATGTGATGGATGGTGGATTATATCCATAAATTTCCATAAATGGGGTCGTTTTTGCTGCAGTGTGGAAGGAAGTGTTATACCACCTTTATCTAGCGATAATCACTTGACCCATTGTGTTTTTTTATTAGATATAAAGAAATGAAGATATCCTTCCAAACATTTGTTCACTATCTCAGTTTTCCCATTAGATTGAGGATGATAAGATAAGCAATGAGATAATTGAGTACCAAGACAAGAAAACAACTATGTCCAAAATTTCCATTGAAAATGGATCTATGTCACTTACAATAATCTTTGGGCTTCCATGTAGCTTTTGAATTGTTTCCCTAAATTCAATAACATTTGTATTGGATTTAAAAGGATGAGATAATGCAAAAAAGTGTGCATACTTTGTAAACTATAAACTACCACCATGATGAAACTCTTTCCTTCAAACATGGGTAAACCTATGATAAAATCCATTGAGACCTCTTCCCAACACTGACTTATAATGACTAAAGTATGTAATAGACCTGGGGTCTTAATTGTCTCAACTAAATTTTTTTTTAAAACCAAACATCCTACCACAAACTTTTGGATATCATATTCAAGGCCATCCCAAAACAATTTCTTCTTGACCATATGGTAAGTTTTTAGAACTATTGAATGCCCTCCTAAAGAAGAGGTGTGTGATTCCAAAATAATATTTTGTTTGAGCTGGGAATTATTACATATATAAGTGATCTTTGTACCATAACAAGTCATTTTTCTAGATAAATGTATCATACGTATTGTGATCTTGTAGCAACTTTTTAATGATTGTCCACACCTTTTCATCATGGTTATTGTTGATAATTATAACATGTAGACACGCTCTTTTCTACAGCCATAAGAATCAGTGACTGTATAAGAAATAGGTAACTATCTAAGCAAAAAAAGCTAGTAACATTGCTCATTTCTAGTGACTAGATGAAGTGATTTTGTTTTGTGGTATAATCATCTAAATATAGAGTCATTTACAACTAGGCATGGGACCATTTTGTACCTTGATACAAACTATCATGTAGGGTCACTAAATAGCACTGCAAGAGATGGGAATTATTGAATGGAACATCGACAACCAAATTACGATCTTCTCAAAAAAAATTAATGCAATAAAATGATTTAAATGAACGTGTGAGCTATTGTGCAAATTTTGTTTGACTATAGAGTCTTTCAAGTTGAAATTGTAGTCTTTGTGTGGCATCTATAGAATAGTCCTAAATGTATTGATTTCCTTGGGATATGATTTTTGCATATATTATATAGTGATAAATGCATAGATTACAATATATAATAGAATATCATCCTTACTCAGTGACTCATCATAGATTTCCCTTAATGAATCCTTACATAAGCTATGTTGTATTACTCCTTCTATGTCTCTTTAAGAACTATGTAGATGCTATCACCAACCCTTACTTTATTTGTTTTTGGACACATTAGTAATTCTTGGTTAAGTGTGATGTCTTATGTGGAATTTCTATGTCACCCTTAAGTATTCATGATGGTGTGTAGAGCCTATAAATAATGCAAGACATGATATCATGTGACCTAGATTGTATATACATTGATTCATTTTTGTAGTAGGTTGCGTTGAAATAATGGAATATTCCTATATGTGTGGTTGAATTATGAAGCAACTGTATTATGGAGCCTTGGCTTTCCAATTATGCACATTAGCACCCATTTATGTACATGAGATCCCATTGTTCCTAGGAGTTTGTTAAATTATATTTTTCTATGCTCACACTTATAGTTGTTTACACAATGAGAATTTTTGTTAAACACACATCAAAATAATAGGCATCATATAAGATAAAAGTGAATTCATTTACTATACAAATGATATACATTTATAATTTATTCTAATGACCCTTGGTTTCCATATTCCAAGTGGTCTCTTGGACTCTATTGACTGTTCATATTCCACACCAACCCTTAGCGGATTAGGTGTCCAACATTCCCCCCCTTAATCTGAAGGTGTATATACAATTCCAAGAAGAAAGCTCTAATACAAAAATACAACAATACATAACAACACTAGGTTGAATTTTCTCTCTAAAATGATGGAATAATGATCTGAATGGATCCAGAAATAGAAGTGGCCTTGAAAATAGCTCAAAAATAAAATTCATTAGATGGAAGAGAAACTAGGACCAGATAGTAGTTCTTGTCGCCTTGATTCCAACGGTGTGAACGACACTCAAATCTGAATTCGTATTCTCATGTTATAGCTAGTCAAATTTCTGGTCAAACTTGGCCAAGTGGTAGTGTTAACGAGGCAACAAATTGGCAGAATCTCAGTGCATGTAGTGTGACCACCAAAACGGGCGAATTTATCACCTACTTAATTTGTTGAGTGACCCTTATTTTTCGGAACATGGGGTGGCAGGCCGCCACCCCTGGCAGACCCGCCCAACCCCAAAACCATAACAAACACATTTCCGCATACGTATTAACCGTCAACCTTGTTGGGGTTACGGTTACTGCCAACATCAACTGGTCACATATAAAACAAAATTATTGCCGCTTTAAACAAACCGTCGGACATTATATGGGAGGTGGGGAATTCGAAACCGAAACCTTTGCCGACCTAAATGACTCCACCACCAACGAGCCATGGGCTCAACCTTTGGTGGCTTTCCCCCTCTCTATTACTTAAACTCTCACATTTTCCATATGAATAAAACTAGTGGTAGAGGAGCGGAGTGGAACCAGGAGCAGCTAGGGCTAGTGGAACCCTAAGCGAGGGTATCTTGGAGATGCCAAAAATATTCCCTTAGAGGGCCATAGGTTCTAGTGTCGGAATTTGAAAAAATTATAGTTGTTTTTATACAACTTCATGACATGAATTCATCTGTGCAGTTCGTTTATCCAGCCAAGTTCTCCATTTTCAGGGCAATCATTTGAATTGGAGGTATAAGGGTCATTTTTGTAAAGTTTCTTGTAACTGATTTCTTTGATGCCACTTAATGAAATAAGGCCTCCCCACTTTTGAGCAGGGCCCAAAGACATAGCCCACATTGGGTAAAATATATAATCAATTCGTTATGTCTTTAATCTTATGTTTTCTTATGATTTTCACTTATTTTCATGTGGTTTAAGTTACTTGGTTAATATGCTCTTTTATATGCAATTTTGAATGCATTCTTGAAGTTAAAATATATGGAAAAAGTTTGTTATCAGAGCAGGTCTTCTTGATGCAAGTTGCATGAGTAAATGCTAAACAGGAAAAGGCTCCAAAATGTGGAGGAAAACTTAGATCCTCTGAACCAAAAGCAGGGTGTGCACCATGAAGACGGAACATGACTTATGAAGATGCACAAGAAGAAGAAAAATGGAATTATCACAACATGTTCTTCAACATGGAAGGCAAAGTTGACAAGTTGATTTGCAGAATATGAGAAGAAAATTAGGCATGAGAAGAAAGAGCCTGAGGATCATGCATCGGTGCACCATGAAGGTGGTGGAGGAGAACCTCCTCCCTCTCCATCCAATATTGAAATTTCTTCTTCTTCTTCCTCTTCTCATCATTCTAACAAGCATCATACAAATACATGTAAGAAGCCATTTTTTAAGCTATATGTAAAGTTTTCTTTTCCAACATATAATGGAGAATGTAATGCAGAGAAACTTAATAATTAGATTAGACAGATCAAGGTTTATTGTCAAATTTATCAGATCAAGGAGGATGAGGCAAAGATCCAGTTAGAATCCCTTCGGCTGAGTGGCACTGCTCTCGTTTGGTGGGGGAGCAAGTTGCAGAAAGGCAGCAAAAACTTGGGTAATCTCCTTTCTTCTTGGTGAAATTTTATTTTTTCATTAAAATATCAATTTTGTCCTTTAAGTTATCAACAAAAGGCTTTAATATAATGGCAATATTTAAGACAAGGAAAGGGTAAAAATGTACAAAGATTCACAAAAGATTTTAGAAAACTAGAAATGGATTTGAACATTCCACTTGATTCTCTAGAAACTATAAAAAAGTATATCGATGCTTTAATTAGTTACAACATGCATTCTTTGTTATTATTTGAGCCTAATACTATTGATGTAGCCAGTGTGAAGGTCATTTACCTTGAAATAAAGGGCGAGAATGAAAAATAAGATCAATCGAAGAAATCATCTTTTAAACCTCATAATGGAAAGTTCAAAGGAAAAGACAAGGGAAAGGACAAGAATGAAGCTACAACCAAGAAGGAGGAAGGAGAAAAGCCATCTTGCCCACATTGCAAGAAAGAATGCCATGATGATGAACATTGTTGGAAGTTGCATCCAGATTTGAAGCTAAATAGATTTGGTGGAAAGGAAAATCAAAAGATGGTGGAAACCGCGCAACAAGACCTTGGATCCGATTCTAGTGACGAGACATTAATCACAAAAATGGGCACACAAGGTACTCTATCTCTTCATGCTAATGAAAACTATGAATCACATGCAAGTAAAATTTCTTCAAATGAGCCTCTTGTTAATTAATGAAAGATAATTTAATCTTTCCACATTAGATTCATAATGAAACATACTAAAGTGGAAACCTTGTTTGATCCAGGATCACAAGCAAATTTGATTTCAGAATCCTTGGTTTATAAATTTGGATTAGAAGCCAAGCCTCCTCTGAAACCTTACCCGCTTGGTTGGGTGTGTGATAAAGAAAAATTACATCTAACCAAATGGTGTAAATATATATTTGTGATTGCAACCAAACTAGTTGATGAGGTTGATCTTTATGTTGTACCCTTGGATATTTATGGTATTGTTGGGGAGTCTGTATTTGTATGACATGAAGGCAGTTTTTTTTTCGCCATGAAAACAAGTATCATCTCATGAAAGATGAGGTGGAAAACATTTTTAGAGATCATTGTACCGAATTCAGTGCTAGTGTTGTAAGTGTAGGTCAAATGAAGAGGTTGGTAAATTCCAGCAAAGGGTGCATGCTCATGGTTGTGATTGAAAAATATGAAGAGACATATGATGCTTTCCAAGGTTGTGATCACACTCATAAAAAGGAATTGTGTGAAATTGTTTCTAACTATGAAGATATTTTTCAGGAACCAAGTCGGTTGCCTCCAAATTGTGAGATCCAACATGAGATTCACTTGCAACAGGATGCTTCTTTACCCAACATTGGTATGTATAGGTTGGAAGCCATTAATATGGAGGAGATAAAGAAACAGGTGCAGGAATTGTTGAACCAAGGGGTCATAATACCAAGTTCTTCTCCATGTGTTTCACCTATTGTGTTGGTCTCGAGAAATTATGACACATGGAGGATTTATGTGTACTATAGAGAAATCAACAAAATAATGGTGAAGAATCGATACCCTCTCCCTCACATTGATGATTTATTAGATCAACTGAAAAATGTTGTCTATTTCACAAAAATGGACTTGCACAGTGGCCATCATTAGGTCAAGATTATAGAACAGGATGTAAGGAAGACTGACATTCAAACTATTCAATGATCTGACCATCTTCATGAGGGTGATGAATGATATTTTCAGGCCTTTTCTTGATGATATTGTACTTGTGTATCTTGATGACATTCTTTTTTATAGTAGGACATGGGATGATCATGTGAGAAAAATGTTCTTGATGTTTTGCAAAAAGAAAATTTTCATTTCAAAATGTCAAAGTGTGAATTTGGTAAGACCTATTTGGTTTACTTGGGTCACATTGTCGATGATGGACAATTGAAAATAGATCCTTCTAAAATTGAGCTAATTGTAAAGTGGCCTAAACCCAACAATGTTACAAAATTTTGTAGCTCTTTGTGTGAAGTAAAAAACTAGAGAAGGTTCATTGCCAACTTCTTTGTCATTGCATCCCCTCTACATGCAATAATGAGTGTGAAGAAAATATTTTAGTGGGGAGGAAAGCAACAGAAAGCCTTTTATACATTGAAAGAGAAGATCAACACCGCACCATTTTTGGACTTACTTGAACTCCAACAGCCTTTTGAGATCAAGACAAATGCTAACAGATATGCCATGGGAGAAGTATAGAAGAAAAAAAGGAAACTTATATGTTCCCATTTAGAGACATTCTCCCCAACTGTTGTGAACTATCCCACATATGACAAGGAGTGTATGCCTTGGTTCAAAGTGTGAAGAAGTGGAACACTATTTAATCGGCAAGAATACCATCATTCACACATATCACCAGACCTTGCAGTACCTTCAATCACAAACCAAGCTTCAATAGACACATAATTTTATATGGATGGGATTCCTCCAACAGTTTCACTTGGTAATAAAATACAAGAAGGTCACCAACAACAAAGTGAAAAATATGCTTTATCACCCTCCTATTTCTGCATCTATAGTTTTGCGAAATGATTCTTTATCTTTTGAATTTTATGTTGAATAATATGTTCATGATGATGATTTTAAGGATATTTATGCAAAACTGATGCATGGATCACAGGTGGATAATTATCACTTAAAGGGAAAATTGTTGTACCATCTTGGAAAACTTTGTATTCCCACAAATGAAAGGATACATGTAATCAGAGAGGCACATACCTCTCTTGTGTTAGGTCATTTTGGTATGAAAATAATTTTTGTCATTTACAAAGTTTTTTTTTGGCTTCACATGAAAAATATTGTCATTCGATATGTAAAGGGATGTGTGTTGTGTTCAGTTTTCAAGCTCGCTAATAGAAAATTAGGGCAATTCACACCAATCCCTATTCCAATTCATCCATGGGAAGTGTGTCAATGGATTTTGTAGGTGATTTACCTTTGCCTAGGAGAGGTAATGACTCTTTGTATGCCGTTGTGGATAAATTTAGTAAAATGTGTGTATTAATGCCTTGTAAAAAGCAGGCCACTAGTGAGAAAACTACTCATCTCTTCTTCCAATTTGTATGGGTCCACTTTGGATTACCCACATCTATTGTTTATAATCGAGACTCTTACTTTATTAGAGAGTTTTGAAGAATTTTTGGAGAATTATGGACACAATGTTGAAGAGGACCACAAAATTTCATCTGTATACCGATGAAAAAACAAAGGTTGTCAATGACACAATGATACACTTACTCTAAGGCTATTGTGGAAAACATCCCAAGTTGTGGGACGAGCAGATTTCTTAGGTACAACATGCATACAATTGGAAAATTCATTCATCCACTCAAAGCTCACCATTTGAGAAATGCTTTGCCTATTTGCCAAAGTATCCCTTAGACACGTTCTTTGGGAGAGATGAAGATTCCAATGGGAAACATAACAGGGAAAAATCACATAATTTCATTCAGTGAACTCAGATGATTAACCAGGTAATGCAGGAGCATTTGGAGAAAATTAAAGCTCTATACAAAGCTCTACATGACAAGCACTGAGTTAATCACCAATTCCAGGTTGGAGACAAAGTGTGGTTCCACATCAGCAAAGACAAGATGAGAGGGGAAGGAAAGAAGTTGAGACCAATCCAATATGGCCCATTCACAATACTAGAAAATATTGGAGACAAATTTTTTTGTCTCGATTTTCCAGCATACATGCAAATGTATTCAGTAGTGAACGTTGAAAACTTGAAGCTTTATTGGCCTCCTTTGATCATGGACACCGAAGAGGTTTGACAGGTTCCTACAATGGACAATTTTTCACCTGAATACTTGGACAAGCTATTAGAGGACATCATTCTCAACAACAAGACCGGGACTTCACTTTGGGAAGACACGTAGTATCTTCGTATTGGTTTTAAAGGAATGCATCCAAGTAAGACTCAATGGATGGAAAAGGAGAAAGTGAGGGAGAATTTCCCTCACTTTCAAATTGACTAATAAAGCTTTTGGTGGTCCAAAATATCCTCAGTGGGGAGGAATGATCCAGATGGATCCAAAAATAGAAGTGGCCTTGAAAATATCTCAAAAATAAAAGTCGTCAGATGGAAGTGAAACCAGGACCAAATTGTAGTGCTTGTCGCCTTGATTCCAACGATGTCCACGACACTCAAATCCAAGTTCATATGATCAAGTTATAGTTGGTCAAATTTCTGGTCAAACTTGGCCAAGTGGCAGTCTTAACGAGGAAAACAATTGGCAGAATCTCAGCGCACATAATCTGGCCATCGAAACAGGACAATTTGTCACCTACTTAATTTTTTATGTGACCCTTATTTTTCGGCAAGAAAATTTGAACCATATGTTCTAATAAAATAATAATAATAATAATATGGGGTGGCGGGCCGCCTACCCCTCCACCCTTCAACATCGATATTATATTATATATAGTGGGTGTTCAGGCCACTCCTAGTAGACCTGCAAAACCATGGAACCGTAAAAAACACATTTCCACAAATGTATTAACTACCAACCCTAACCGGTCACAAATAAAACAAAATTGTTGCTGCTTTAAACAAATTGGCAGACTTTATATGGGAATCAAGGGATTTAAAACTAGAACCTTTGTCGACCTAAGTGATTCCACCACCAACGAGCCACGGGTTCAACCTTTGGTGGCTCTGCAGAGTCTCTATTACTTAAACCCTTGAATTTTCCATACGATGCAAATCGACGGTGGAGGAGAGACCAGGGCCGGTGGAACCTTGAGCAAGGGTATCTTGGAGATGCCAAAATGATTCCCTTAGAGGGCCAGAGGTTCCAGTGTTAGAATTTGACAAATTTATAGTCATTTTTATATGATTTCACGATCTTGCATTATGTTTCTCTAGTCGAGGTCTCCATTTTCAAGCCATCATCCGAATTGGAGGTATAAGGGTTATTTTTGTAAAGCTTCTTGTAACTGATTTATTTGACACCACTTAATGAAAGAAGGTATCCCCACTTTTTAGTAGGGCCCGAAGACATAACCCACATTGGGTTAACTCCGTAATCAAATCGCTGTGTCTTTGATCTCATGTTTGCTTATGATTTCTGCTTCTTTTCATGTGGTTTAAGTTACTTGGTTAATATGCTCCTTTATATGCAATTATGAATGCCTCCTTGAAGTTAAAATATTTGGATCGCATAAGGTGGGATAAATCGAGGTCTCAATCAACGATGGCTTAAGGATGACCACCAACACTTGAATGCTTAGTGAAATTCCTGGAACTCTTCCAAATTTGGCTAGAAGCTTAAGTCTAATGCTATAGAAAGTGTCCCTAATGCTTTGAAGAGGGAGACCATCAACCTAAAAAAGGGAGGTATTCAACCTATGGTGGTTTAAGTAATTCCACCAACCAAAAGGCATGCTCAGGGGCTTATATTTCTCTGGACACAACTCTGAATATAGGTATGGTTGTCTCTGTCTATAGGCTCAAGAAGAAGGTTCAGGGTGTGGCTTAGGCTCGCTTGACACATATTTGAAACTTGTAGATGACCATCAATTCCCCCCTTTCATATACAAGGTGAGAAGATGATGAAATTCAATTGTAAGAATATTTAATACTCTAGAAGAAATTTTGACATATTTCTAAAATATTTTCTTGGCTTTTGAAGCCCACTGCAAAGAAGTGATCCATCCAAGGTGAATTTTCGTTCTTGTACAAGGCTTATTTTTGGAGCATCTATTTGAATGATGAGAGTGTTAACCATAATGTTCACATTTATGAAGATCAAAACAATGATCTTTCACATGTCCAACTCGGTCACAATGTTGGCATTACACAATTTTTTTTTAATGTGGAGGAGGAGGAGAAACATGTGAAGAAATTTCCTAAAGAAATCCAACACTCTAAAATTTGATGGGATTTGAGTATTCTGGAGTATGAAAGGACACCTCCTTATCATATCCAAGACCTGTTTTATGATTTTTGTTGACAAGCTCTTCCCAAGGTCTGATGATTGGCTTGGGAAGTTCAAGTTGAAATTCCACACCTGCATGCAAATATTATCTTGAAATTTGCACTGAATCAATCTCAACTTCAGGAACTGAATCGACCTCAACTTCATATTCTTGTTTTTTACGGGAGTTTGTATCAATATTGAACAGAGGATTGTTCTGAACAGAAAACAGTTCAGAATAACAACTCTTCTACGGAAGCTCATCTCGTTGTAGTTGTGACCCAAGCTGCAAAAGATAAATTTTGTCTTGTGCATTTTGTAAGTAGAATTTAATATCATAAAGTGTGTCCTTTATGATTTTTACTATATCATGATCAATGGAGTGTATCATACAAGGAAAATTTTAAGGATGGAAGTTTAACTTAAAGTTTAGAAACCTTGGCGAATCTTACTACTCCCTAATATGCAAATTGTAAAAAATTTAGAAATATTTTTTTAAACATATTTAGATTTATAGTGATTTTATATTAATATATATAAAATTTTGGCAATTTTCAAGGTAAAATATTTTTATACTATAGAATGTAGGCAAATCGTTTTTAGAAAAAATGGAAATTGGCGAATAGTTTTTTTGGAAAAAACATGGAATATTAGCCCGCCTACGAATATTAGCCCTAAAATTTCCTTGGTATCATATATTTTAGGAACTCTAATACCTCAATAATTTTGGCCATTTTCTTAACAAATCAAGCTTATCAAATGAGGGGTGTCGCCTTTTCAATGGTGCATAGATTGAACACAATTAATTACATGTGATAGTACTAATGTTGATAAAGGAAATGTGCGCCAACAAAATAGCTCATACTAGTGAAACATAACCTTCCTCTGATTATTTCAAAATTACATTTTAACAGTGAAGTGCACATCCCTCTTGTGAAAAGATTCACATCTCTTCTTAACAACTAGTGGCTAGAAGATCAATTATATTGGTATATAAACAATGGCATATCTATAAAAAACGCAACTTTATAAATGATGGTAGTGTTATAAAAAACTCACAATGAATAAAGTAACACACATATAAAAATCATCCTGTGTTTACCAGACATTCCCACATACCAAATTGCATGCTCCTCTTTATGGAAATGATCTAAAAATATGAGGGTCACTTTGTGTTTTCTCTAATCCCAACATTACTTCTCAACTATCAATTTTCAAAAAGGGAGAGCCATGTATATTTTAGCACAAACAATGAATTTTTATCTGTATCTAGCTTCCCACAACAACAACAAAAAAATCTCGAGTCTATGGTTTGACAACATCCCACTTATTCAAACCCTCAACCCACGTAATCGTCCAACCAAAAATCAACCTTGGTTGTTTCTATATTATATTTATAGGAGAACAATAATCACTTATGCATGAAACCACTTCGAGCACCAGGGATTTTAGTCGAGGTATTTTTGGTTGATGGTTTCAAAACTTTTTGTTTGGTATCAAGATACTTATTTCTCTTCGACAAGTTAAAATAAATGATCGGACATCAATGAGGATCCTTTTACTAGAGATATTATACTTTTTGGTCTTGAAATAAAACAAATCAGTGAATAAAGGATAGTCGATACCAAATTCATGGTCCAGTTAATATGCGGTTACGGGCCGAGCCAACTCGTTCCTGCAACCTTGAACAATTCCTACCAATGTCAACGTTGGAAACCTTAGAGAAATTCAACAAGACAGGTCGCAGGGAAATAATATTGTAAGGGGAAGAAGCCTAAATCATGACAGTTCCAAGATTATGGGTGTGTCAGAAATACATAGAGAAATTCGAATGGTCCGCAAAATTTTAAGAGGAATAAGGTGATCAAAATATGATTCAGTGTAACACCAAAAGTCTGCAGCGCTGATAAAAAACCACATAAAATATTCATAGCAGGAGGACGAATAATTCTTGAATGATAGGTTAGAACAACATGTATAATGGACCCCCAATAAACCTTGTACAAAATATACAAAGAGAAACAATCAAGTGCATAGATGTTAGGCATAATGTTCTTCAAGGAAGAATTAGGTATTGACTGTCAAACAAAGACACAGTGGAGGGAAGCAGTTATGAAAATAAGACATGGTATGGTAGCAAGTTTGATGAGCAGAGGGAAGAACTAACATGCATAGAAAGGACGCAGAGAAAGGCCACAAAAATACTAGCTCAAATTAATAGGCATCATATAAGATAAACATGAATTCATTTACTATACAAATGATATACATTTATAATACATTCTAGTGACCCTTGGTTTCTATATTCTAGTTGTTCTCTTGGACTCCATTGACTGTTCACATTCCACACCAATCCTTAGCAAATTAGGTTTCCAACAAGATTGAATACTGATATATGGATTTTTAGACTTGTTAGGTTGTATTTACGAAATCTAAATTATACAGGATCTGCCTACAATTATTTACTGGGGACTGGTAAATGTTAGACTTGTTGTATATTGAAAACTATTTAGTGTATATTTCATGGAAATTGACCAAATTAGACAAATATTAACAATGAAAGAAGAGTGTTCGTCTAGACTAGACTGATTATGACCTATAATTGATAGGTCAACTAAAGCTTAATTTCATCGATTAGTAGGTATCGATTGTTACTCTGTAGGGTTATGTTCCTTTGATTGAGAGATGGTTGTGTGCTTAGGATGGGAAGATGTGTGATCTTACCAAATGAAGTCCTTCTCTTAAGAGAATTATTTCTAGGGAGGATGCAATTTAGAATCTCTTCTATTATATATCTTTCGCTTCATTTTTGTTGTGTTGAATTCTCTATTGATAATAGAATACACAATGTTTTGGGGTTTCTTGGGTATTAATGGTGGGGCTTATAAAGCAAATAGGAAACAGTGTTTTGACATGGACCAAAATCAATTTGTTGGGAGTTTTCAAATATGAAATTTGAAGTTTATTTGGTCTTCCTCCAACCCTTGTTTGATTTTGATACCATATAAATAAAACTAGCCCAATAAATCATTCTGAAAGAAGAGACCCACATGGGGTGCACTAAAGCCAGGAAGACAATTGAGGTTGTGACACCATAAGACAATTTAGTTCTCACATTAAAAAATCTAAAGAATATAAAAGCTCGTGGGGTTCGACCGAGTACCACTCGTGTGTGTGTGTGTGTGTGTATATATATATATATATATCCAATGAGGAAAAAGGTTAATTATTTATTCATGCTAACAATAAGGTTGTAGGAAACCTTTTTTGCAACAATCTAATTACACCACACACATTGATAGAGCATTCCATTGTACTACACACACACACACACATTTATGCATACAACTAGGATGTGTTACAAATATTCTCTTTATGATGACATGGCATTCTGAGGTGGACTAAAAAGTGACTAAGACATTATTCTGTGGTAATAACAAGTATGGATTTCAACTCTATTTATTGCTTGGAGAGGTGCGTAAGATGTTTCTTCAATTGTTCTCAATGGTGCTATCAGTGGGGGAATTAAAATACCATTATTTAACATGCAAGAACTACTCTAATTCTTTTATTTATCTTTCTTGACTTTGCCTCTCTTTTGGTATTTGATTTTTTCTAGGATCTCTATCATAAAGCATGTACGAGGCTCAACCATATAAAGATTATTCTTTAGGATTATATATGTTACCAATTTTTTATACTTTTTAGGGAGATCATATTTCTAAAATAGCTAACATGTTCCTCATTATGTGTTTTTTAGAGCTCTTAATCAATTTAGTTATCAAGTTCTACTTTCCCTGGGAAGTCATCTATTATATCTCAACTTATTTACCTCTTGGATATATGTGTTATTTTCTTGATATTTTAGGTAGCTATCTCTCCATGAACCTATGATACTTTTTTATGTCCTGAGAGAGAAGTTACACAATCTTATTTAGTGAAAACAAGAATGAGTACAGGGATATTTGTTGCTTACTAGATTATGTACAATTCTTTTAGTGAGTTCACTAGTGAAGACATTGAAAACAACTCCATTTGTTTTAAACAACTCTTCGAACTATTGAATTATTTGTATTGATTCGTCCATAGTTCTAGTTTTTGGAAGTCATTGATTATGTTCCTCTCACTATGGAGTGACACTATTAATGTTGTGCCACTATCTTGGTCGATTTACATCATACAATGCTCCACCCATATGAGGGATTTGTTCCCTTGTTAGTCTCTAAAGTGGTAGCCAGTCGAGTTGAAATCTCATATACAATCAGTAGAAATAAGAACTCGTCATGCAGATTAGTCTACCTGATGTGTGTATATAGCTAAGGGGCATCAAAATACCATTATTTCACATGCAACAACTACTCTAATTCTTTTATTTATCTTTCTTGACTTGGCCTCTCTTTTGGTATTTGAGTTTTTCTAGGTTGTCTATCATAAAGCATGTAGGATGAGGAACCATCTAATTATTTATCTTTAGGCTTATATAATGTTCCAAATTTTCTACATTTTAGGGAATATCATATTTCTAAAATAGCTGACATGTTCCTCATTATATGTTAAGTTTAGAGCTCTTAATCAATTTAGCTATCAAGTTCTACTTTATTGACTTATTTGTATTGATTCGTCCATAGTTCTAGCTTTTGGAATTCATTGATTATGTTCCTCTCACTATGGAGTGACACTATTAATGTTGTGCCACTATGTTCATCGATTTACATCATACAATACTCCACCTGACTAAGGTATTTGTTCCCTTGTTAGTCTCTAAAGTGGTAGCAAGTTGAGTTGAAATCTCAAATACAATCGGTAGAAAAATAAGAACTCATCACACAGATTAGTCTACCATGATGTATGTAGATAACTAAGGGGCATTAAAATTCCATTATTTCACATGAAACAACTACTCTAATTCTTTTATTTATCTTTCTTGACTTGGCCTCTCTTTTGGTATGTGAGTGTTTCCAGGTTGTCGATCATAAATCATGTAGGAGGCTCAACCATCTAAATATTTATCTTTAGGCTTATATATGTTACCATTTTTTTATACTTTTTAGGGAAGATCATATTTCTAAAATAGCTAACATGTTCCGCATTGAATTATTTGACTTATTTGTATTGACTAAGGGGCATTAAAATACCATTCTTTGACATGCAACAACTACTCTAATTCTTTAATTTGTCTTTCTTAACTTGGCCTCTCTTTTGGTATTTGAGTTTTTCTAGGTTGTCTATCATAAAGCATTCAGGAGGCTCAACCATCTAAAGATTTATCTTTAGGCTTATATATGTTACCAATTTTTTATACTCTCTAGGGAAGATCATCTTTCTAAAATAGTTGACATGTTCTTCATTATCTATTTTTTAGAGATCTTAACAAATTTGGTTATCGAAATCTACTTTATTGACTTATTTTTATTGATTCGTCCATATTTCTAGTTTTTGGAAGTCATTGATTATGTTCCTCTCACTATGGGGTGACACTCTTAATGTTGTGCCACTATCTTGGCCGATTTAAATCATATAATACTCCATCCAACTGAGGGATTTGTTCCCTTGTTAGTCTCTAAAGTGGTAACAAGTCGAGTTGAAATATCATATACAATCACTAGAAAAATAAGAACTCATGATGCAGATTAGTCTACCATGATGTATGTAGATAACTAAGGGGCATTAAAATACCATTATTTCACATGCAACAAATACTCTAATTATTTTATTTATCTTTCTTGACTTGGCCTCTATTTTTGTATTTTATTTTTTCTAGGTTGTTTATCATAAATCATGTAGGAGGCTCAACCATCTAAATATTTACCATTAGGCTTATATATGTTACCAATCCTGTATACTTTTTAGTGAAGATCATCTTTGTAAAATAATTGACATGTTCCTCATTATGTGTTTTTTAGAGCTCTTAATCAATTTAGTTATCAAGTTCTACTTTCCTTGAGAAGTCATATATTGGAGTTCAACTTATCTACCTCTTGGATTCATGTGTTATTTTCTTGATCTTTTAGGTAGCTAGCTCTCCATGAACCTATGATACTTTTTTGTGTCCTCAGAGAGAAGTTACACAACATTATTTAGTGAAAAAAAATAATGAGTACAGGGATATTTGTTTCTTAGTAGAATCTGTTGGTTTCTTTTAGTGAGTTCACTAGCAAAGACATTGAATATAACTCCCTTTGTTTTCAACAACTCTTCCAATTATTGCCTTACTTGTATTGATTTATCCACGGTTCTAGCATTTGGAAGTCATTGATTATGTTACTCTCACTATGGAGTGACACTTTTAATGTTGTGCCACTATCTTGGTCGATTTACATCATACAATACGCCACCCATCTATGGGATTGGTTCCCTTGTTAGTCTCTAAAGTGGTAGAAAGTCGAGCTGAAATATCATATACAATTAGTAGAAAAATAAGAACTTGTCATGTAGATTAGTCTACCATGAAGTATGTAGATAAGTAAGGGGCATTAAAATATGGTTATTTCACATGCAACAACTACTCTAATTCTTTTATTTATCTTTCTTGACTTGGCCTCTCTTTTGGTATTTGAGTTTTTTTAGGTTTTCTATCATAAAGCATGTATGAGGCTCAACCATCTAAAGATTTATCTTTAGTCTTATATATGTTACCATTTTTTTATACTTTTTAGGGAAGATCATATTTCTAAAATAGCTGATGTGTTCCTCATTGAATTATTTGACTTATTTGTATTAACTAAGGGGCATTAAAATACCATTACTTCACATGCAAAAACTACTCTAATTCTTTAATTTATCTTTCTTGACTTGGCCTCTCTTTTGGTTTTTGAGTTTTTCTAGGTTTTATATCATAAATCATGTAGGGGGCTCAACCATCTAAAGTTTTATCTTTAGTCTTATATATGTTACCAATTTTTTATACTTTTTAGGGAAGATCATCTTTCTAAAATAGCTGACATGTTCCTCATCATGTGTTTTTTTCTCTTAATCAATTTAGTTATCAAGAGTCTACTTTATTGACTTATTTTTATTGATTTGTCCATATTTCTAGTTTTTGTAAGTCATTGATTATGTTCCTCTCACTATGGAGTGACACTATTAATGTTTTTCCACTATCTTGGTCGATTTACATCATACAATACTCCATCCATCTGAGGGATTTGTTCCCTTGTTAGTCTCTAAAGTGGTAGCAACTCGAGTTGAAATCTCATATACAATGAGTAGAAAAATAAGAACTCATGATGCAGATTAGTCTACCATGATGTATGTAGATGACTAAGGGGCATTAAAATACCATTGTTTCACATGCAACAACTACTCTAATTCTTTTTTTTTATCTTTCTTTACTTGGCCTCTATTTTGGTATTTGAGTTTTTCTAGGTTGTCTATCATAAATCATGTAGGAGGCTAAACCATATAAATATTTATCTTTAGGCTTATATAGGCTACCATTTTTTTATACTTTTAAGGGAAGATCATCTTTTTAAATTAGTTGACATGTTCCTCATTATGTGTTTTTTAGAGTTCTTAATAAATTTAGTTATCAAGTTCTACTTTCCCTGAGAAGTCATCTATTGGAGCTCAACTTATTTACATCTTGGATTCATGTGTGCTTTTATTGATATTTTAGGTAGCTAGATATCCATGAACCTATGATACTTTGTTATGACCTGTGAGAGAAGTTACACAACCTTCTTTAGTGAAAGCAAGAATGAGTCTAGGGCTATTTGTTTCTTAGTAGAATCTGTAGGTTTCTTTTAGTGAGTTCACTAGTGAAGAAATTGAAAACAACTCCCTTTGTTTTCACAAATCTTCCAATTATTGACTTATTTGTATTGATTCATCCATAGTTCTAGCTTTTGGAATTCATTGATTATGTTCCTCTCACTATGGAGTGACACTTTTAATGTTTTGCCACTATCTTAGTTGATTTACATCATACAATACTCCACCCAACTCAGGGATTTTCTCCCTTGTTAGTCTCTAAAGTGGTAGCAAGTCGAGTTCAAATATCATATACAATCAGTAGAAAATTAAGAACTCATCATGCAAATTAGTCTACCATGATGTATGTAGATAACTAAGGGGCATGTTTTCATGACACAATGTTGGTGTAGATATAGTAGGTTGTAGTAGTGAGGGTACATTAAAACTAAAAAATTTGACCCAAGAATCATCTGTAACCATCACAATGCATATTATTAATTTTGGCCATGATTACCATGTACTTATGCATGGTGAGTCCTCTATGTGATACTTGTAGGAAAATTATGGTTTCTGGGAAGTAGAACACTAGTTTATGTACTCGATTTTGAGATAGAAAATTGGTGAATTTTCAATCCCAAAAGCTAAGCCAAATGCCCTGAGATATTTTTGGAGCATGAAACCCTAGATGTTATGTTGAGGGAAACCCTGGGAAACCAAGGGGAAAAGTTATATTGGATCTATTAGGGCCATGCTCATGATTTTTAATTACTTGGAACATTTACCCATTTTGACTTGAATTTCACCTCCAATTTAGGTCAC
The DNA here is from genome assembly GCA_034641835.2 of Pinus albicaulis. Taxonomy (NCBI): domain Eukaryota; kingdom Viridiplantae; phylum Streptophyta; class Pinopsida; order Pinales; family Pinaceae; genus Pinus; species Pinus albicaulis. The sequence continues at coordinate 77,436,171 of CM076581.1, read as the reverse complement.
TTATTCACAAGGAAAGCTTGGGAAAAGGCACCTTAAGTGAGATAAAACTTCAGAAAACTCATCCTGACTCAGTATAGAACCTTAAGAAAGTTGTGTATCATTTAGGTGATGCTTATTTCTATAGCACTGGATTAAGGGTTAGTGTTGCACTACAATGAAGGAGGATGCCGGAAAAATGAGTTTTTGAGTGAATTTTGACCATGTAATGTTGCGAAGAAAGAAAAGACATCCCTATAACAATGTGAATATGGTAAAGGAAGAGATATAGAACTGGAAAAAGGGACAATGTGTGTTTCATAGGCTCAAGTAGGCAAAATTTGGTGAAAAAACACCAAAATTTGGCCAATTTTGATCTTGTAGCACAAAGAAGAGGGGCAACGCAATATATGAAGTTGAGGACAGGGTCAACGAGACTCTATAGTGAATCCTTGTGGCTTAGAGTTTTGTTGTAGCTCTAAATATATGGTTATTATAGTGCCACATAGGTTGGAAGAAACCAAAACTTCATAAAAGAAACACCACAATTTGACTGAGTTTGACCCTATATGATTGCACTAAGGATTAGTGATGTGCTATAACACTAGGAAGAGGCTTATATTTGCATTATGAAAAGTATAAAACCACCAAAAACTTGCAATAAAAATAAAATCAAGACTTTTAGTAAGGATTACCTTAATTTTATAAGAGTTGGAGGGTGTATTTGTGCTATTGGACTATCCAAAAAGCCTAAGTCAAACTAATAAGTTTTCCTTCATTATCTTAGTTCATTGTAGGGTTGATCGTGGCTTACCAAATGTTGGATAAGCTTGACTAGGTGAACTCTAAACTCATTTTAGATGGTGTTCCCCTCAATTCCTTTAAGGGCTTAGGAATTGGGATGAATTGAGGAGGGTTTTTGTAGGAAACACAATAATACTCTAAAGGGGGTGGACTACCAAAGGGGCATGAACCAAAAAAAAAGAATTGTTAGCTTTTGAATCAAACAAAGGGAAAAAAATTTCATTCACTAATTTTAGCACAACTTTTTCTAGCAAGTCAACATGTCGTTTCAGATGTATATGCCTTGATAACAACATTTATTCACTAAGTCTCCTTATGTCATTTACCTCTTCTAGAGCCTTAATTTTTTTAGTGAATGTTACGATTTTAGATCAAATTTATTATATGGATTTTCAACATTTCCAAAATTTTGAGAAAATCTTCATGAGGTTATTGTAATCCATTGGATCCACACATAGTGGTTATGATAGAAAAAAAGTCAGAGAGGGAAATGGAGCCTGAAGCCTAGCAACCTCAGGAATAAAGAAGCGAGGGAGACATTGGACAAGAAACCATCAAATTCCATCACTATGGTGTAGTGCAAGGGGAGATGCTAGGTGATATCCCACTTGCATTACAAGTGATAAAATAGAGCTTAATAATTTCCAATGGGGAGAGGGAAGAAGTCATGAGTGTCGAGAAGGTAGAGAGGGGTTGTGGGACACACCTCTCGTGTGATATTAATATTATATGTCGCCTTTCATTAGATTCTTGATGAGTGTCACTTGCAGTTATCATCAAGTCAATGAATTGGAATGATTCCATGTTGGCCATTGAACAAAGGTCCCTTTTCCACCAAGGTGGATGGCAACATTTGCTTGGGAGTCTGCCAAAATATACGATTATTTATTTGAATTTGAAACCAATCAATATGGCACTCCATCAAGTTAAATAAGGCTATAATTTGGAGAGTGTAATGAGGATTACCTCAATTTTATAAGAGTTGGAGGGTGTGTTTGTGTTTTTGGACTATGCAAAAATCCTAAGTCAAACTCATAAATTCTCCTTTATTATCTTAGGTCATTGTAAGGTTGATCATGGCTTAACAAATGTTGGATAAGCTTGAATAAGTGAACTCTAAACTCATTTTAGATGGTGTTCCCCTCAATTCCTTTAAGGGCTTAGGCATTGGGAGGAATTGAGGAGGTTTTTTGTAGGAAACACAATAAGGCTCGAGAGGGGGGAGGGGCTACCAAAGGGGCATGAACCAAAAAAGAGGAATTGTTAGATTTTGAAAAAAACAAACGGATAAAATTTTCATTCACTAATTTTAGCGCAATTTTTTCTAGCAGGTCGACATGTCATTTCAGATGTAGATGCCTTGATAACCACATTTATTCACTAAGTATCCTCGTGTCATTACCTATTCTAGAGCCTCAATTTGTTTAGTGACTGCTACGATTTTAGATCAAATTTCTTATATGGATTTTCAACATTTCCACAATTGTGAGCAGGCCTTCTTGAGGTTATTTTAATTCAATGGATCCACACATAGTGGTTATGATAGCAAAAAAGTCAGAGAGGGAATTGGAGCCTAAATCCTAGCAGCCTCAGGGATAAAGAAGTGAGGGAGACATTTGAAAAGAAACCATCAAATTGCATGACTATGGTGTAGTGCAAAGGGTGATTCCATGTGATATCCCACTTGCATTACAAGTGATAAAATAGAGAGTAATAATTTCCAATGGGGAGAGAGAAGAATTCATGTGTCAAGAAGGTGTAGAGAGGTTATGGGACATGCCTCTCGTGTGATCTTAATACCATCTGTTGCCTTTCATTAGATTCTCGATGGGTGTCACTTGTCGTTCTAATCATGTCAATAAATTGAAATGATTCCATGTTGGCCATTGAACAAAGGTCCCTTTTACACCAAGGTGGATGGAAACATTTGTTTGGGAGTCTGCCAGTCTATTGTTATTTGTTTGAATGTGATACCAATCAATATGGCACTCCATCAAGGTAAATAAGGCTCTAATTTTGGAGAGTGTAGTAAGGAAACCTTAATTTTATAAGAGTTGGAGGGTGTATTTGTGTTTTTGGACTATCCAAAAATCCTAAGTCAAACTCATAAATTCTTCTTCATTATCTTAGGTCATTGTAGGGTTGATCATGGCTTACCAAATGTTGGATAAGCTTGATTAGGTGAAGTGTAAAATCATTTTAGATGGTGTTCCCCTCAATTCCTTTAAGGTCTTAGGCATTGGGAGGAATTGAGGAGGCTTTTTGTACGAAACACAATAAGACTCGAGAAGGGGGGAATACCAAAGGGGCATGAACCAAGAAAAAGGAATTGTTAGCTTTTCAATCAAACAAAGGGACAAAATTTCCATTCACTAATTTTAGCGCAATTTTTTCTAGCAGGTCGACATGTGGTTTCAGATGTAGATGCATTAATAACCATGTTTGTTAACTAAGTCTCCTCGTGTCATTTACCTCTTCTAGAGCCTCAATTTGTTTAGTGAATGCTACGATTTTAGATCAAATTTCCTATATATATTTACAACGTTTCCCCAACTGTGAGCAGGTATTCCTGAGGTGATTGTAATCCATTGGATCCACACATAGTGGTTATGATAGCAAAAAATTCAAAGAGGTAATTAGAGCCTAAAGCCTAATAGCCTCGGGAATAAAGAAGTGAGGGAGACGTTGGACAAGAAACCATCAAATTGCATGACTATGGTGTAGTGCAAGGGGCGATGTCATGTGATATCCCACTTGCATTACAGGTGATAAAATAGAGAGTGGTAATTTCCAATGGGGAGAGGGAAGAAGTCATGAGTGTCGAGAAGTTGGAGAAGGGTTGTGGGACATGCCTCTCGTGTGATATTATAACCATTTGTCGACTTTCATTAGATTATTGATGGGTGTCACTTGTGGTTATCATCAAGTCAATAAATTGGAATGATTCCATGTTGGCCATTGAACAAAGGTCCCCTTTCCACCAATGTGGATGGCAACATTTGCTTGGGAGTCTGCCAGACTATTGTTATTTGTTTGAATGTGAAGCCGATCAATATGGCACTCCATCAAGGTAAATAAGGCTCTAATTTTGGAGAGTATAGTGTATAATTGGAGGTCCTTGGAATGAGTCTTTTTTTCATGTGATAGATGAGGATTAGATAATATCCAAATACAATGAGGTGGAAAATATGAAATTAATGATAAATGAGAATACCTTTGTAGAAAGCATAGACTTTGGCTAGATTGTTGGTCATAACCCCTTTAAATACAAAGAAAAATTTTCTTCTAGAGTTCCCATGGGGTGAAATACTACAAGCCCCCCACCTAGAAACCTACCTCCCTTGGATTTCATTTTGAGGCACAATTAAAAAAACTGAAGGAATTCTTTGAAGTCCACCATTTGTAGAAGTCATCCTGAGAAAGTTGAATTTTCCACCATGGTTTGGGGGAAGGGTAGGATGGAAGTAAAGGAGAAGAATGGGATATTGAAGAGGAACACCACACTGACTTAGAGTTGTCTAAGGATGGATAATGCGAGAGGGATGAATTTTATGAGAATAATTCCAATTGAAGGAGGAGAGCTTTATGAGATACCCTTTCCAACTGAGGAGAGAGATTATTAAAGATGGTTATGTTACGAGCTAGCCAAATATTGTAGAGGACAAAATTTAAGGGAGGAAATCCAAAACTTTTTTAATTTACTTTTAAATGTGAAATATTTTTTGTAGTGATGGTCCAAATTTACTAGGACATCTTGCGAATTATTGGGAGGGATGGCTCGATGGGATTTATTTCTGAAGAAAAAAACCCAAATTTCCTTCATGAAATAGTATTCGAGAAGGAGGTGTTTAGTTGATTTTGATTATTGTAGGCATAAAACACATCTTGAGGGCCCAAAGATCCCTCACTTCATGATGTTCCCTAGAGTTATAATTTTCCTGTGAGCTAGTGTCCAATAAAAGAAAATGATTTTGGAAGGTGCATTGTGAAGGAAAATATATTTCTATAGGATATCTTTAGAGGGAAGGGTCATTTGAGACAGTTTCCAAGAGAAAATTTTATTTATCGACTAAGAGGAGGATCCCTAGAAACAACTTTTAGGTAAGTGGATGGATTTGGGCATGCATCACAATAGGGAGATTTTCAAAAATTCAACAACTAGAAGAAGAGGATTTGGAATATTACCACAACGCACAAAGACAACCTGAATATCCTCTGGGATCTATGGCTAAACTTGTGATCAATATCCAAAACTTTGAGCCAAGAGTTAATGCATATTTTTCATTTCACTTGGTCTCTTGAAGAAAGGGGACTAATCAGTTTTCCAACCTGATTAAATTTCTGAGGGAGTTATGTTTTGTCTATGACCCAAAACCCCTACCATTCGAAGAGACTATTTTCATCATTGTTTATGGATTTTGCGGGAACCTACCTAGGAGGAGGGGCCTAAAATATGAGCCTTTGACCTAATGATATAAACAAAGGGATCTAAGATACTTTTTATGCATAGATATTTATCTCATTATGTCAATTATTCTTGGGATTCTCTGTTAGAAAGTTGTCCTCTGCGCCTTGATTCCATGACTTTATATTTTCCTGAATCTGATTTGGACTACATGTATCTCTTGTATGAGGAGGAAAACCTTGAGGTGGGAAGAGGATGCTAATACCATTGTTGCATAAGATGTGGGCCATCAACACTTTTCCTTCAAGGGGAAGAATTTCACGAATGTTGAGTGTTGTATAGGTTTTCCAAGGCCGAAAATCTATTCAAATTTTGCAGGATCATTGGAGTATTAGAGTCTTGTAAACGTTGTTGTGGAATTTCCTTGGGTATTTCCGAGGATCCTATATTTTGCTTTATGAGATTGGAGGAAGGAGAGGGAGTTTGAGGTTGTGCTTCAGTTGAATTAGGCTTTGAGGAGGGGATAACATCTTGAACTAGAGGAGGTTTGGTTGAAACATTTCTATGGGGGCCTCTTTCGCATTTGAATGGCTACCATTGGTCAATATTATAGTGGGTTATTTTTACCCGAGGGTAAAGTTTTGGGAAGGAGTGAGAAAAATTCTCGCATTCATGAAAATGATGGAATTTGAAGGGGATTTGTTCATATTTTGCTTTTTGAATTCATTCCCTATCTCTAAGGGATAATTGAATGGCTTCAATGGGTCCTTTTTCTAGGTCGACCTCAACACAAACTCTTGCATAGGAGAATATTTGGTCGTTAGGGATGGTGTGTTCAAAGTATTTTCTAAGGGTGTTTCCAATAAACTAAAAAATTTGATTGTTCCAACAATGGAGGGGAATATAGAGAAGACGAAACCAATTAGGAATTGTTGAGGGAACATCATTTTCAATGTTAAAGTTAGGGGTCTAGTGGTTCAAATACATACTTAAGGACCACTACAAAATATCAGTTCACCATCTTCTTTAAATTTGAACAAGAAGGAAAAGTAACCCCTACCACAAAATTGAAAGGAAATTTTACCTTAGGTCATAGCCTCCTAGATTTCTAAACCTAAACTGTTGTGGCCTTTAATGATGGCCATAAACCCTCTATTTACCAAGGTGACCATCGTCTAACATGATTGTCGGGGAAGTGAAATACTATTGAGGTCATTAATATTTTTGACAACGTAAGGAGCAGGGGCTTATTTTACTGCATTGTAAAAAGAAGCTACCAAAGCTTCGAAAGCAAAAAAAATCGGATTAGGATCTAAAGGGGCTCCTCCCTCAACAACATAAGCCACCATGCGGGAAAGATCATAGCTGAAGGAAAGGGAGCGCTACGACTAGGGTTAACCAGATCGCATAGCTCCTCAAGCTTCAATCCTTCTTCTATATTTTATTTGACCAATGCACTACTTGAAATTACTTGAAATTAATGAAAGATCAAGTGAACTGTTAAGTTATTAACAAATAGTAATGGTGTTGAACCTTGTTATTTTTTTTGTAACTAGAAGAATCAACAATTGGGTCGAGCTCATACTCGAGTGACGAAGGGTTAATTATGACCACTACTAGTATAACATATAAGTGAAACCAGACACACTCCATGCGAGGCTCACGAGTTGTCGAGGGGAATTGAACCTTGGATCTCTTAATTACATCAAGTGACGCTGTCCTACTCAATATGGTAGAGATGTTGTAATGTTATGTTATGTAAACATTTTAACTCAGTCAAATTACATAACATAAAATTAGAAATTAATTAAATTAAAAAATAAAATAAAATACAATTATTAAATTATAATTACTAATTACTAATAATTAAATCAGCCTAGATCCATCTTTACTCTTAAGAGAGATCAAATCTTTAAAGGTGCAAACCTTTGCTCAACTTTTCCACTAAAAAGGAGATTTGCACCTTGAGATATTTGATTCCTCTCAACAATTAATTGGTCCAGAGTTAAGATGGATCTAGATTAATTTAAATAACACTTCAAGTCATAACTTTACTAAATAAATGGTGATTGATCCAGAGTTAAGATGGTTCTAGATTAATGGTCACAATTTTAAGATAAATCTGGATTAATTTAAATATATCGCAACTTTACTAAATAAACGATCCTGAAACGATAACATTGTTATTAAAAAATCTATAACATATTTTAATTACATTTTATTAAAAAAAACACCAACTAAATTAAATGGGTCTATCATCAATGAATATCAATAAACTATTTACGATAGGAATAAAATATAGCTAATCCAGCTTTAAAAAAAACCACCTACTCGATTAAATAGTTTTTTAAATGAATTAATTATTAAAATAAATAAAAAGGTAATATTAAAATAATAATATGATATTATTAAAGATGATAGGGTTTGGTCCACCATAAATGAATATCAATCCGTTTCTTTTAAAAATATAGTTAATCTTTTATTAAAAACTATATTATTAAAAATGAGTGGATAACAATAAATGAATACTAGTAAAATATAAAATATAGTTAATTTTTCCAAACGGATTTAATTAATAATTGGAATATTTTTTTGTCTTAAAACGGAGAATAAAAATAAAAAGTTCGAAAAGGAGTTTGATATAGAATATTAGGAAAAGGCTCATCACTATATCTATAATGCATTTGGAAAAGCTTTAATTTCCACTATATATTTGAATATGATATAAATATATAAAAGACAAAGGAAGGGATATTATAAAATATGAAAATGATTTAATATAAAATAATAAATATATAAAAGATAAATAATAAGTATTAATAAAAAAATTGAAAAAAAATAATAATAATTTAAAAATGAATAAATCAAAAGAGTGGATAGTGAAAGGAATGTATTGAAAAGAGATCAGGAATATATAAAAAAGTTCAAGTGCCAAAAGAGATTAGGAAATATATAATATATATTTTAAAAAGTTTAAGTGGGAAATAAAGATGAGATGAAGTGATTATAAGTATTTATAAGAGTGATCAAATGATGATGTCGATTGAGTAATGGGAAATTGATTTTAATATTTTATTATGGGTATTTAGTATTTTTTTTGGTTAATATATTTACATGATTAAGAAAAAATCATTTTAAAATTGTGATTTTTTTTAAAATTGATTTGTTATTTTTTTATTTTTTTTTTTTGGGGTGTGGTTGGTGTTACCTTAATTTTAGTAGCAGATTTTATTTTTCTAATGGATTTAAGTTTTAGAGAGTTTGCTCTTCTGTCATTTTTTCTAATTCTCGGCATTGTTGTTTTCAAATCCTTGATTGTAGGAGGCCCATGTGCCGTAAGAGCAAGACTAGATCATTTTATTAAAAAAATAAGGAAATTCCAAAGATAGTAGAGTATGTCAATTAGTTGTGTGATGGTTCTAAAATTGGCAAATTGGGGCTTAGTGGGGTAGCTCCCTGAGTCTTTAAACTTTTGGATTGATAGTAATTGACATCCTCTAATTAAAGGCATATTTGTCTTTCTTTTTGTGGCCAAGGTATTTTACTTTTATCTTTGAAGAGAAGGGAGATGGAGATATTATTTTTAGAAGTGGTTTGTACATCATGGGGGTTCAAGGACTCCATCTCAATAGGCAGAGTCTTGATTTTAATCCTAAGGATGATGTTCCTTAGTTGTCCATGTGTGGATTGAGTTACTCCATTTTATGCTTCATCATTGGAATAAGAAGAGATTTTGAAATATAGGAAATGTTTTGGGAAAATTTATTGACAATGCCAAGCCATGGGAAGGGATGTTTGCATGTGCACAAATATATGTTGAGGTAGGCCTAGACAAGGGTTTACCAAAAGTCTTTCATCTCAATCTAGAAAATTGAACTTTTCTCCAATAAGTTGATAATGATCAACTTCCCTTCAAGTGAAAATCATGCCATGAGTACAGATATTTTTCTATGACTTGTTGAAAAGCAAAGGATCAACAAATACAAGCCGAAGAGGGTGAAAAATGGCATCATACAAAGCATAGAATGGGCTCAAATAGACAAAATACATTAATAAAATCCATAGAAGTAAATGGAGCAGTTCAAAGGCTTCTCCTTCTCTCAAAAATAAGTTTGCAGTAACTATTTTGGCTTCCGCTACTAGTAAACATAATGATCAATGATCCAAGTGGCTCCAGAAACACACACAGGACAAAGAGGGCTTATGAAAGCTCGAAATTCAAAATGACAGGAAGATGGAAAACTCGGCTTCAAATTGAAGAGCTCGTCACGCTGATCGCAACGGTGTGAACGACGCATCAATCCGAGCTCGTATAAGAAAGTTATAGCAGTTTGAAGTTGGGGCCCATAGCATGCCACATGGTGTCCCAATAAGCACGTAGATCTACAAGACAACCCCTCATATGTTGGCACATGGCACTCCTCCATTGGTCCTCAACCTACATAAAAGATAAAGCAAAAATATATATTAAAAATGTCATAAAAAAAACACAACAAAATACCATAAAATACAAAATCATATTAAATATAACATATGGTATGGTTATTGTAAACAAAATCAAACCATGTTAATTAAAAAAAAATCAACGAATATTTAATACATTATGGTTATAATGATGAGTTGGGGATATACGTTTAAGTGGCATGGTTAGAATATTAAAAACAAAACCTATATGTGTTAAACGTTATAACGAACTCATATATATATATATATATCACATTGTTACCAAGGCAGAATGGTGTCGGTGGGGGTCCAACCCGCCCAGCCCACGTGGTTGGCCCCCGAGTGGGCAACACCACATATGAAACCAACATGAATCCATAAACCAAAATGCGCCTATTATGGAGGGGTCGGGATTTGACCCCCGACCTCCATCCAACAAACCTCCAAATTTTACCACTGCGCCAACTGACTTTCTTGGTAAATTCCGCCCAACCTTTAATATTTAAATCCAGTTCTTCAGATGCACCCAGGCAAGGTAGGTAAGATTGAGCATGGAATTCGAGGCGTGGAACAATGAGCTCGGAGAAGTACATGCAGTGGAACCATGATTGAGCCTCATTTCCAGAGGGGCCAAATTTTCCTAGTGTCCAAATTAGACAAATTTTATATGACTTTTATATCTCTTGGCGACGCAAATATGATGGAGGTGTCAGTTTATGCAACAGAGGTCTCATTTTTTTGTTGCCATTTTCCAAAATGGGATGACAGTGTTGGATTTCAACCTGTGGACATTCGATTTCTTACCATTCGACACCACAACTTCGATGGTGCATTCAGATCCAGCGACTGAGAAGCCTATTCTTCAGCCAGCATCAAAATTGAGGTATATGAAGTGTTGTTTCCATGCTTCATTGATTATTGTTGTAGGATGTTTTATATCGTATCGATTCCTGCTTGATGTATGATGCAAAATCTTTATATTTATTTGTTGTTTGATTCTTGATTGATGTATGATGCAAAATCTTTATATTTATTTGTTGTTTGATTCTTGCTTGATGTAAGATGCAGAATATTTATGTGTATTTGATGTGGTATGTATTTATCATAGATGGTGATTTATGTTGTGAGATCCCTTTGTTGCCTTGATGGCAGGATACTCTTTGTCACCATGTGTGAAGTTGTCACGCTGATAGGAGGTTTGTGATGAGTGAGTGTTCCTTGTAACGGAATGTCTCGTGGAGAGACTTTGCCACTCATGTTGAGGGTTTTTCCTTGTATGACAAGTCAACAGCATCCATGTCAACCATAACCATTTACTGCACCAAATAAAGCGGTCAACACCATCGAGACACCGAGGCCCAGAGACGTAGTCCACACTGGACAAATTTCGTTATTAAACGTCTTGTGTTTTTGTTGTGTGATCATTGACATGTTTTCCTCTTGATTATATTTTCATATTTGTTCATTAATGCTTTGATAAAATGTAATTATAACACATCAGACGAAGCAAAAGGTCTTGGTTAAAAGGGTAGCAAAAGTCAACGTAGATCAAGTGGTATCAGAGCGGTCTTCTTGTTGATGTGAATTGCAAGCGTGAACCATTGAATGTGCAGCAATGGATGATGTCAAAGATATGTATGATGCCATGCTGAGGAAGTATGAAAATATGGACATGTTGTATGAAGCTTATAAGAAACAAGCAGCAGATAACGTTGAGATGAAAACACTTCTACAAGAGGAGGAGGAGGATAAGCAACGATTACAGCTTCAAGTGCAAGCCACGACAGAGGAATTGGAAGAATTGAAGCGCAACTATGGAAGTCTTCAAACATATCATGATGCATTAAAGACACTTCTACGAGAAGAGAAGGAGGAGAAGCAGCGATTGCAGCTTCAGCTACAAGCCACAACAAAGGCCTTAGAGGAAGTGAAGTGCAAGGAAGGCTTAGAGAATCCCTCATCACATGCTTCCAAATCGACATCTGAGGTAAACAATTGTGATCATTCTTCAGTTTCATCTTCGCATGCTATTATTTCTGTTGGAAATGTGGAGATCCCCATTACAAGAATTGGCATGAGACTCCTTACCAAGATGGGTTACAAATGAGGAGGACTTGGCATTCATGGCCAAGGAATGACTCAGCCATTGGCGGTTATGCAGAGACCTCGCTATGCAGGTTTGGGATACACTGAAGGAGAATGTTCGAAGGTGTCAAAAGCCTACACGACAATGTGGAAACCGTCAGGGAGAGAATGTTGGGAACACTTCACCATCATCTTATGGCAGCACATATTGCAGAGGGCAGGCTGAGGCAAGCTCTCATCGCCATAATGACATCAGAGGAAAACATACATTGTTGAACTCATCAAGGGAAAAGAATGATGAGAACACTTCACCATCATCCCATGGAAGTGCATGTCGCAATAGAAGAGCTAAGACAAGCTCTCATCACCATGATCGCACCAAAGATCACCAAGAAAGGTATAATAAGTCTCGATATTCGCAAGTTCATTTTGATTATAAGCATGTTGCTAATAATGAACGTAAATCATGGCATAAGAAAACTTGTCGTTTTTGTGGTTTACATAACCAAGTCATTGCTAAGTGTTGGAAAAGAATGGTAGCAAAAAGGAGGATGAGGCGTGAAAAGCCTTTTCTGCAGCAGGGAAATAAATTGGTTAAGCAGGTATGGAGGAAGAATACCTTTTGCACCCATTGCAACCAAAATGGTCATCAAAGAGCCACATGTTCAAGGCTCCATCCAGAGCAGCACCTTAAGGACGAAGCGTCGGTGCATGAACCAGTTGAAACGATTGTTCGACAAGAAAGTGCGCCACAGGGGGATGACCCATTCACTTTGATAAGTGAGAGATGGTTTTTCTAGATGTGGTAGTGTGTCATGGCCTTATTTTTAAATCATGTGATACATTTCTTTATGTAAAAGTGATAATTTGTTTTCCATCACTTGTTAAGCAACAATGATGTTTTGGCCTTGTATTGAGAACTGGGGTATTATTGATTCCATTTTCATGTAATCTTGACCACTGAGTATGTGTTATAAACTCGTGGAAAGTATGGAAATTTTTGGGTCATAATTGTTCATATTTGAGCATGTAATTTGCAAGAGATAGTACTACAAGTTTGCAGGGGATGCATGTGTCAGTTCATCGCTTATGGCTACGAAGGACAAAGGTGACGGAGAAGGAAGGGTGACCTTTCATGAAACTTGTGATGCAGACATAGCACCCAGTAGTTGTAGATTATTTTTGATGCTTTTGGAGGACCAAAATCTCCTCAATGGGGAGGAATGATCCAGGTGGCTCCAGAGACACACAGAGAACAAAGAGGGCTTATGAAATCTCGAAAATCAAAGTGACAAGAAGATGGAAAACTCATCTTCATATTGAAGAGTTCGTCGCCCTAATCGCAACGGTGCGAACGGAGCCGCAATCCGAGCTCGTATAAGAAATTTAGAGCAATTTGAAGTTTTGTTAAGGCAAGGGAAGTGGGGCCCACAACATGCCACATGGCGTCCCAAGCAGCACGTGCGCCCCACATGGCAGCCCCTCAGATTTTGACACATGGCGCTTCTCCATTGGTCCTCAACCTGCATAAAAGACAAAACAAAAATATATATTAAAAATGTCATAAAAAACAAAACAACAAAATACCATAAAATACAAAATCATCTTAAATATAACGTATGGTATGGTTATTGCAAACAAAATCAAACCATGTTAAAAAAAATCAATGAATATTTAAGATATTATGGCTATAATGATGAGTTGGGGATATAAGTTTAATTGGCATGGTTAGAATAATAAAAACAAAAACCTATATGTGTTAAACGTTATAACGAACCAATATATTATCACACTGTTACCAAGGCGGAACGGTTCCAGTAGCAATCGAACCCGCCCAGCCCACGTGGCCGACCCCCGAGCGGGTGACACCACATATGAAACCAAAACGAATCCATAAACCAAAACGTGCCTATTATGGAGGAGTCGGGATTTGACACCCCGACCTCCCTCCTGTTAGTGTCAGTATTTGCATCCTGCCATCAATGATCAAAATACTCTTTTTCTATTCATTTTAGGGGTCCCACTCAGAAATTGCTTTTATCATTCCACTAGGTCATGCAACAAATTCACTCACTAATGGTATCCCTAGTCAAACAAATTCACTCTTCCTCAAAAATTCACATTTTCTGGCCCACCGTCATGTCTTGCTAAGCATAAAACAGCCTTGAAAGCTCATTTCACTATGTCATTATGTCAATCAAAGTCAACATGGAGTCTGGTCATTCAAATTCCATTTAGGTCACTAGGTTTCATTTTCCAAGGTTCAATAATAGTCCCTTTCATCTCAATAAGGTTAGCAAAAGTTTGAGAGTGATTGAATAATACTTATTTATCATTTGAAGAATATTTGTCAGCATGTAAATATGATTTTTAAAGGTTTTAATTATGGTTTCAAAGTATGATTTTCATACCAAAGTGTAATTTTATTCAAAACAGAGATGTAATTTTTTTTTTCTTTTTTTTTCTTTTTTCTTTTTTCCTTTTTTTTATGTACTTTTATGTTCATTATAAGTAATAAGAACTGTCCCAAGCTACCAACTCAAATTCATATTCCAAACTAAATATCAGCAAAGTCAAAATGTAAAGAGTGCCAAACTCCATCACATCAACCTGCAAAGAAGAAAATCAAAGTGAAAAAGATATTCAAAAAAAATTTCAAAGGTGAAATGAAACATTATAAAAGTGGGTTTTAAATCAAAAGATCAATTTCATTCAAGTGTTAAAGCCTTCATGAAATCAAATTCAAACTCATTTCTCTCCTACCATCATTGAGCACACTCCAAGAGGACAAAATTTCGAGTTTCTGGGCGAAAATTTGCAAAAAAACATAGCAAAGGGCGCACTTTCTTCTGCGAGGGTGGACTTCCTTCAGCGAGGTTGCACTTCCTTATGTGAGGGTGCACTTCCTTCTGCAAGGGCGTACTTGACCAGGAAATCCAGAAACTCATTTAAATTGCAAAAAAATTGCTTCCTAAGCTTCAGCAATGTTCTCATCGACCTCCAGCAAGTGAGTGAAAGCTAATTCCATCAATTATCCTCGCCATCAAGTTCATTTGTTGGGTGTTGCGAAATTTGTATTATAACTTGGTGTTTAAATAATTTTAAAACCCTAGTATCTCCCATTTCACTCTTAATTCCCCAAATTTCATCTCCCTACACCTTCATACCCTTCCTACATTGCAAAATACCCATTCCTAAACTCCTGTATTACAAATCTCATTTCCCTAACCCTTTTTCCCAATACCCTAAGCCCTAGGTGCTACAACTACCTAGGCTCCTAACCCCAAACTTTTAAATAATTTCCCCATCCTAAATTCCACCATATCACTACTCCCTATCCCCTTTCCCATTTCATAAATCCCTAACACCATCTCCCTCAATTTCATTTTCCCATTCCTCATTCCTAAGACCAATTTCCACCATCATCACACTTCCTAGGGCTTTGACTTTAAAACATAATGGAAGAAGAAGAGAACAGACCATACAGTGAGGGAGAAGAAACATAGGTTACAAGGCCACATAAAGGGGGAAGAATACTCAGACTTGAACCAATAAGTACTAGAGAACTTTTGGCATCTCATATGGCAGTGACATGTTTCAAACATGTTGGGTTTTTTTAGTTCTGTGATAAAATTCAGAGGGTCCAACGCCATGCCATGTTGACCAGGATTTTCATATCCAACCTCCATGACAACCAAGTTACTCTATTTGGTGTCACCTTTATTGTGTCAACTTCCATCATTTTAGCTGCCACTAGGATCCCTAATGTTGGGTAGAAATGGTTCAAGCACTGTGAATTGGAGGAACACTATTATGAGCCTTTCATGAAACCAAGATATAAGAATGAGAAAAAAAGGTTCTTTCCTTTTTCCTACCTCCTGGACAGATATGCACCAATGATGAAGATAATCATGAAATAATTTTCATGCAAAAGTAGATTTTTAAGACTTTATACCTATCACATCCGGCTCTTAATGCATTTCACTATGGTAAATATGCTCAACATACCCTACTACCTTTTCTAGAGCATTGATAAGATGGAATTTATTGTCCAGATAAGGGAGTATGAACATCAAATGAGAAGTATTTTCCAGTATTCCCTTATCAAAATCATATTCCTCTATCATATCAATGAACTAAACATTGCATGGAGTACCTTCATAGCCAATGATATATTCAGAGAGTCGTTACTCAGAATACGCAAAATGTTCCTTCATCATCTCAGCCATCCACTTCCATCCCTCCATCTCGTCCCATAGCACATTCATCATCATCATATCAGTCCCCTTCACCCATTTCACCTCCTTCATCTCTATTTCATCATGACATTGGATCACCTAGCAAGATTGAGGTCAGTGAGCCTAGGAGGGCTAATGTGGTTGAGGTTGATCCATTGCCAAAAACCTACCAGAGAGGTCACAGGCATGTGTGTCCTCCACACATATTAGAAGGTGCCATGCCTTCTACATCAACAAAGCAAGTGGACAAAGGCAAAGAAAATTTGATTGAGGCAGAAATTCAACTAGAGGTTGAAGAGAACCTCCATGAGAATGAGCATGATTTTGAGCTTGTTTACCTAGGTGAGGAGGAGGATGATGAAAAAAATAAACATAGCCATCAAAGGAAAGGATGCCAAGATTATAGAGCTCCAAACTAATCTTGATAGGGCCAATTTTGTCATAAACTTCCTTGAGCAGGAGAATAAGCAGTTGAAAATCAAGTAATTCATTGATGAGGTTAAGTATATAACAGCTCAAAGGGAGGCAAAAAAAGCTAAATCTTTACTTGATGAGACCATAGAGAAGCATGGTTTGATTGAAGAACAAGAAGAACAATCACCAAGAAGCAGGCCTAGAACCAAAGGCTTAAAAAGAGCCTTGGATCTTGAAATACAAAGGCAAAGAGAGACGGTTAATGAAGCCATCCTTGATGATCAATTCTTGGAGATGATCATAGAAGACAAGGAAGGTTGGCTTCAAGCCATCAATGACCACATGGAGAAGTTGTTAAATAAGGCTAAAAGGGACAACAAGATTTAAAGGAGAATGGCCAAACACTATGCCACAAGAGAAAGAAATATAAGGGCAAAACTCAAGGCAGCAAATGCAAAGATTGAAGCCCTAACTCACCAAGAAGAGAAGAATAATTTGGATATACTTGCGAAGGCTTCCCTCCAAGCCTAGCCACCTCACCAGCACTCCCTCCACCAATTTTGAAGCCATTTGACCCATTTTTTCAAAATTTGTGTTTATTGGTGTATTCCTGAACAAGTTCATATCAGCAAATTGGTCATATGTGCAGCATCCTAGGCGCTGCGCACTTTTTTGAGGCACTTTTTTAGGAAAAGGAGACCGCCAATGGATTCCTAAGGACAAATACATCTAACAAAAACATTTTTCCAACCCTGGTTTGTAGATTTGGCAGGTCAAAAATTCAAAAAACTAGCTAAAAAGAATGTTTCTGCCCCTATTTTGGCCTAGGCATAGCGCACAGAGCAGTATTGGGAGAATGAAGTTTTGAGGGATCAAATAAACTTCATTTTGCAAAATAGAGACATATTCAGAAAGTAGACTTGAAGATATTTCCAAAAAGACATTTTGGGCCTGATTTGGACACCTACAAGTCAGTCAAAATCAGCCTTGAACAGGGAGGGCTCACTTGACACAGCGATGGCGCACTTGATAGAAAAATGGTGCATTTGACCATTTGCTAATTTTTTTTTTTAATTTCACTGTAATTTTGTCTTTATCTTAGAAATTGATGTTTCCACCTATGTAATTGAGGATGGTAAATGTAATTATGTTATGTATGAGTTAACTATGAGTAGATTCATCAGGTAAAAGTTGTCATTAAGTCAAGTGAATCAGTTTGAATGTATTTAGGGAGGAGTCACTTAGAGCTCCCTATACTCCAGCTTTCAGTTCATAATTTTATGAATCTCTTCCTTACCTCATGGATTCAACCCCTGAGGATGAGTGAATGTTTTTTTTTTATGTTTATTTAGTCCCTTTCTTCACTCTTAGAAAGGAGGGGAATTAGTGTGGATGCTAGCTCATTGATCAAGGACTATTGTACTCTGTTTGTCTTGTTAATAAAAAGAGTTGCGGCTATTTTTTCGGATACATGTGGTATGGTGTTTATCATTTTTTTTCCTTCAGTTTCATATGTTAGAATGTGTTGTCTTCATGTTCATTACATCTCTGTTGTATGCTCTCTTTCAAATTGATAGGCAGAATACATGCTTTGTCATGCTCTGTTTAGGGAAATTTATCACAATTTGTCCATTTTCCTTTGTTTATGAAGAATACATCTCACATGCTCTTCCTAGCTCCTTATCAGTCTTAAAACCATCTCATCACAATCATCTTAAAGTGTTAAGACTTATGCCTACCTTGCTCCATTGAATCTCTACAACCCTATCTCATTTTCCCTAACCTAGCTCCCTTGACCATACTTTCATCCAATAGCCTGACCAAAATCAGTTATCAAAACCCTTGAACAGACACCTAGCCTAAAATCCTAATCCATTCAGCCTCCTAGGCTGTGTTTTGTGGAGAGAGCCCTCTCAAACTTGGTAGGGATAGATACCAAGTTAAAATTTTGGTCTGTGATTACCTCTGTTGTGATTCCTTCTTCAGCCTTGGGAATTTGGCGGAGTTATAACAAAATGGTGCCATTGTTGGGGAATGAGTTGATAGATCTTCCTCGGAAAAATCATCAAATTTTAGACCTGATTACTGATGGTGGACAGTGATTAGGCACACGAAGGCTGAAATCATCCACCTGGCGACCCTAAATCAATTTTGAAATCAAAACCTAAGACTCCAATGGAGAGTCAACCTTGCCAAGAAATATGAAAGGACAGCATGGGAAGATCAGGTATTCAACTTGGACCTTTATTCAAGACATCATGCTCTTTATAATGAAATATTTTTTCGCTTTTCCTGAGAATATCTAGAAATTTTTCCAAGGTATATTATGTTTGAGAAAAGATCATGGACCTTCATTGGATTCTGCTCCTTTGAAGGTTGTAAATACAAATTTCCCATATGCCTTTGATCTTGTTCCAAACCATTTTTCCGAATCATATGATTACCATCTTCAAATTGATGAACCTCAAGAGATCAAGATTGATCCTACAACTTCCGTACATACTCCTACACCTTGTAAAATTCCAGATATATACAAACCACTCATCTTACCTCCTATACTCCATCCTTTCCCTGAAAGTCATTACCTATATCTATCGAGGTTTGATGGTGAATGTGAAAACATCACTGTTGAGAGACATATGCAAAATTTTGAGACTTTCCTTGACCTTTTTGAAGTTGACGAAGAGGATGTAGGTATCAGGTTATTTTCTCTTTCTTTACAAGGCAAATTCAAGAGTTGTTTCAAAAACTTGCTTGCTGGGAGCATCTCAAATTTCCCGCAATTTGTCAAATTTTTCCTCGACAAGTGGGTGGTCAAATAAAACCCTTTCCTAATTTTAGAAAAGTATAACCATCTGAAAAGACATCTAGGGGAGAAAGTACAACAATTTACTGCCAAATTCAATCAAGTTTATTGTTCAATACCTGCTAATATAAGATCTCCTCCTGGCTCAACTCTCTTACATTACTCAGATGCCTTTGATCTGGAAATGGAGTTTCAGCTGAGAGAAAGGAACCTTGAAACATTTGAAGAGATGCAAAATAGTGCAGTAGATGTAGAGGCTAATCTGTTGATCAGAAGGGAAAATCTAAAGGAAGAAGAGAGGGAGAACATTGCAGAGTACTTGACATATTCAGAGGTAAATCTCAACATTTTGGTAAGTACAGTGGAATAAATAATGCAAAAGATTGCCGTGAGAGATGAATTTTTCGTTAAATATCACCATGACCCGCTTATTCCAGAAAAAGAAGAGGTTGTTGACCTCAAACACTTTCATGTTAATCCCAGCTACCATAGATCAGAAAATGGATTTGTAGATCAATCCGAGGAGAAACAATCTGCTGATCTAATGTGTATATTTGATGACATTCGTTCTTTTGATGATTTTCCAAATTTTGATCAGTATGAAGAAGATTATGTTCTCCAAACAGAATCTAATCTTGCAGAGAAATCAACAGCTGGTGTGTGGGAGGAGGAAGTTCAGTTTTAATAGATCGAACACAGTAATCAGCTGAAGCATATTAGCTATTACAGTGAGGAGGAAAGTGAAGAAAATTTGGAAGTAAGTGAAGGATCTTTGCCTATTTGTTTTACTTCATTTCAGTTCATTAGAGACAACTTTAATGCAATAGGAAATCAGCAATCATTAAGTTTTGATCTTGACAATAAAAAAGATAATGAAATTCTTGATCGGAGCTCCTTACCCTTGTGTTTCTCCTCATTTGCAAAAATAAGAGAAAATTATAAGCAAGAAGATAAGTGAGTGGTCAACACTATAAATGATAAACATTATCCTGAAATGGTTGAGGAAATCATTTCCAACATAGCTCTAGATTTGCAACCCCCGAATTCCATTGAATTTCAAATTGTAGATGAAGACTTGGAAGCTGAAACATATGATCAAATGATGCAATATGATTATGTACCATTATGTTTTGAAGCATTTCAGTTTTTGAAGGAAAATTTTCATAATGTCTCTAAAGCAAAGGATGAGCAGCCTATAGAAAGTCATGTTGTCTCATTAGAAACAATAGAAAATAGTTTGCAGCAATCTTTTCAAGTTTTTCATGACCTAATAGTTGATGTGTTGGATGATATCTGCAGTAAATCTCCTTCTCCATTAGCTAACTATGACCCTAAAAAACGTTCTGATATAAAATTGATCCAACAATCGGTTTCTTTGTCATTTTTAGCAGGAGTCTCATTACAAAGCTCATCCAAACATTTGCAGCCATATCAGGAGAGTAATAAAGGAGAGTTATTCACGAGTTTCAAGATCCTTTTGTCAACTTGCTACAGCCATCAAATAAAGAAAGCACAGATGTTTGGAAAAATTTAAAATCAAGTTACGAATACTATCTAGAGCAGAGCAGTAATGAATTAGATGGACTGGAAATCAATATGTATTCCTATGAAGATCCTTTTGCAACATTATTGAGGTCAGTTGGCAGGCTCATGCTTTGCAATTTCATTAAGATTTAATTTGATTACAATTTTTCATGGGAGATACCTTTCATTAGTTCTCTCTTCACAATCATAAGCAAGCACTTGCAGAGAATTCAACTAGTAGCCAGAATGCTTACATGGTTGCATTGGTTATTCCATTTCACTTGATCAAGTGATGAATGGATTAGTTAGAGTAGATTTTGTTGAATAAGCTCAATTCTGAGCATCTTTTTCAGTTTGTCAGTTTTGTTTTAGCCTGAGTCAGTTCATTTTATTGATTCAAGTTTTTAGTATTCAGTTATTTTGAGTTTTTGACCGTATTGTCCCAATGGAAGAGGCACTAATCTACAAAATCCAGAGTTATGTGGTTCTTGACACCTCTTTTAGAGCTATCATCCCCAATAAGGTCTATGTTAGTGTCAGTATTTTCATCCTACCATCAATGATCAAAATACTCTTTTCATATTCATTTTAGGGGTCCCACTCAGAAATTTTGTTTATCATTCCACTAGGTCATGCATAAAATTCACTCACTGATGGTAGCCATAGTCAAAAAAATTTACTCTTCCTCAAAAATTCACATTTTTGGCCCACCTTCATGTCTTGATGAGCATAAATCAGTCTTTAAAGCTCATTTCACTGTCATTATGTCAGTCAAATTCAACATGGATTTTGATCATTCAAGGTCCATTTAGGTCACTAGGTTTTATTTTCCAAGGTTTAATAATACTCCATTTCATCTCAATAAGGTCAGAAAAAGTGTGAGAGTGATTGAATAATACTTATTTATCATTTGAAGAAGATTTTTTAGCATGTAAATATGATTTTTAAAGGTTGTAATTATGGTTTCAAAGTATGATTTTCATACCAAAGTGTAATTTTATTCAAAACAGAGATGTAATTTATTTTTTATTTTTTTAATGTAATTTTATGCTAATTATATGTAATAAGGACTGTCCCAAGCTACCAACTCAAACTCATATTCCAAACTGAAGATCAGCAAAGTCAAAATGCAAAGAGTGCCAAACTCCAACACATCAACCTGCAAAGAAGAAAATCAAAGTGAAAAAGGTATTCAGCAAAGTTTTCAAAGGTGAAATGAAACATTATAAAAGTGGGTTTTAAATAAAAAGATAAATTTCATTCAAGTGTTAAAGCCTTCATGACATCAAATTCAAACTCATTTATCTCCTACCGTCATTGAGCACACTCCAATAAGACAAAATTTCGAGTTTATGGGCGAAAATTTGCAAAAAAAGAAAGCAGAGGGCGCACTTGCTTCTGCGAGGGAGAAAATCCTTCTACGAGGGTGTACTTGACCAGAAAAGCCAGAAACTCATTCAAATTGCAAAAAAAATGCTTCCTAAGCTTCAGCAACATTCTCATCGACATCCATCAAGTGAGTGAAAGCTAATTCCATCAATTATCTTCTCCATCAAGTTCATTTGTTGGGTGTTGTGAAATTTGTTTCAGAATTTGATTTTTAAATCATTTTAAAACCCTGGTGTCTCCCATTGCACTGTTAATTCCCCAAAATGAATCTCCATACACCTTCATACCCTTCCTACATTTCAAAATACCCATTCCTAAACCCTTGTATTACAAATACCCTTTCCCTAACCCATTTTCCCAATACCCTAAGCCCTAGGTGCTACAACTACCTAGGCTCCTAACCCAAAACCTGTAAATAATTTCCCCATCCTAAATTCTACCATATCATTACTCACTATCCCCTTTCCCATTCCATAAATCCCTAGCACCACCTCCCTCAATTTCCATTTCCCATTCCTTATTCCTAAGACCAATTTCCACCATCCTCACACTTCCCTATGCTTTTGACTTTAAAACATAATGGCAAGAAGACAACAGACCATACAGTGAGGGAGAAGAAACAGAGGCTAGAAGACCACATATAGTGGGAAGAATACTCATACTTGAGCCAACAATTACTAGAGAAATTTTTGCATCTCCTATGGCAGTGACATGTTTCAAACATGTTGGGTGTTTTGAATTCTGTGAGAAAATTCAGAGGGTCCAACACCATGCTATGTTGACCAGGCTTTTCATATCCAACGTCCATAACAACCAAGTTACTCTATTTGGTGTCACCTTTACTGTGTCAACTTCTATCATTTCATTTTCCACCGAGATCCCAAATGTTGGGGAGAAATGGTTCAAGCACAATGAATTGGAGGAACACTACTATGAGCCTTTCATGAAACCAAGATATAAGAACGAGAAAAAGAGGTTCTTTAATTTTTCCTACCTCCTGGACAGATATGCACCAATGATGAACATAATCATGAAATAATTTTCATGCGAAGGTAGATTTTCAAGACTCTATACCTATCACATCCGACTCTTAATGCATTTCACTACGATAAAGATGCTCAACATACCCTACTACCTTTTCCAGTGCATTGATAAGATGGAATTTATTGTCTAGAAAAGGAAGTATGAACATCAAATGAGAAGTATTTTCCATCATTCCCTTATCAAAATCATAGTCCTATATCATCTCAATGAACTAAACGTTGCATGGAATACCTTCATAGTCAATGATATTGTTAACACTGGAAAATCGTACAGCAGAAGATGGCGTTAATTAATGTCAGGAAAAAGGATTTATAAGGCTGGAAGACATTACAAAATTTTGAAAGTATTTAAAAATCTCTAAGGTCTGAGGAAAATCAAATTTGAACAAGTCCTAAATGCTCTTTGTGCGCATAATCCTTCATGAAGAGCGCCTTTTGTGCGATTTTTTCCTGATATGCGCTCAATCCTTCCGGAGTGGTGTCACTATCTGGGACCACACAAAGCAAAGGACAAGTGACCCTTTACTTGGAGCCACCTAAGGACAGCCACCAATGCCTCCTTAGACACTAGGTGAGCACACAATAGAATATTTGGAGCACACAAAGGAATCATACCCCTCTCTTGGGTCACCATCCACAATGTACCAAGAGAGGGAAGGGAGGATTTGAAATCTCCTATACAAGGCCACCATGAGATGAAGAATTGGTGAACACATTGTTATGCTGGCCAGAATTTCCCAAGCAATACCAGAAGTGTGTGAGTCGGAGCTAAAGATAGAGGGGGCTCAATTGTTGGCCATCCAACAAGTTCAATCCAACACATTAGAAATAGAGGGAGACTGCATCGAGGCAAGATTGGGATAAAAACATCCTTGCATCCGAACCTAGAACCCATGGTTTAGGGGCCATTTGGCAAGAGGGTAAAGTTTCACTCTTATTACTACCAGCGCTCAATAATAGGGGCCTAGAGCCACCGTTTGTATTATTGTTGTCATTTGACTCTTTTCAGAGCTTGTCTTTATTTAGTTTTTAGTTTATATATGCATGTTATTTCTTTATCTAGTATGCTTATGATTCTAGCTTGTTCCACTAACTTGCTTGACTCCACTTATTTTTCTACCTGTTACCGATAAATTAAGTGGGTAGACCACACCCCTTAAGTTGGTGTGATTTTGTACATACGTGCACCAAACACACTCCAACAGGATTGGCGACTCCACTAACGTTTATTACCAATTTTATGTGGTTGTGCCTTTTTTACAGAGACCTTTGTCTATGTTGTGGAGTGGAGCTGAATTTCCCCTGATTTCTCTTGCAGTCCCTAGTTCATCCCAAGTGACAGAATGAAGCAGAACAGCTCCAAAAAAAAAATTTGCAGGAATTTGCACGCGCTTCTCCTCACAGACGCACAAGGCGCATGTTCAGAGTTAACCCACGTGCGGACAGCGCACTTGTTTTAGCCTTTTGCACACAAAATACAGAATGAGAAATTTCTCCCTTATTTCTGTATTTTCTTGCCTATAAAGTGCTTGGTAGCCCCTAATACACCTGCCAGCACTGGTTGTGGTACCCCAAAGCTTGTTAAAGCTCACTCTTAGCTGCTTTTTGTAGGCTTAGTGTCAGTTTTACTTCAAGTTGATTTTTGCGAAGTTCACGCATAGTTTAAGTAAGGGGGGGGAATAACTTGCATTTTGAAAAAAATTATGCTTTGCAAATTTTGGTACTTACACACCTAGATAACTAGCCAAAGTAAGTGGCCCAAGATGACACATGCATAGCTATTTTTCATTTTCTAGTGTAAAAGTTTTAGTTTAGTTCAATTTTTGCACTAGGAATTTCGGGACTAGGATTGAATTTTTTATAGAAGAGCAAGTAATCTCTTCTACCTTTGCACCCTCCGGTGATCCTAGGTAAGCATATGAACGCTCCCTATTCACAATTCGCCATCTCCCTATAGTTGGTCACATATATTAACTAGCAAAAATAGAAAGCGGCCCATAATCTGCACATGTTTTTCTTTTGAGCCAGGAACAATACAACATAGTTTAAATAGGGGATTTTGTAAAGGATCATCAAATATCCACACGTTCAAACTATGTGCTTGTCCACTTTTTACTCACACACACTCACCCACTAAGCAATGCAAAGACACCTAAAACTAACTTAACCAAACTCACTAAATTCTCCCCACAGGGGCCACAAAAGAATATATAGCTTAAGTTAGGATCAAGGGGGTAGGCATCCAATAAGCCGCCTTGATCATACTTCATCTTGAAACATAGAAGTTGTATGTTTAGGGAGCTTCAAATCCACATATCATCCCACGACAAAGAAAACCCGAGCATGGCAGAGACCCGTTTCAGAGGAGGTTCGGCTTAGGCGTAGTGCGTGCGATATCAGTCAAGGCTACCTAACTTGGCTGATACTTAGTACTGTTAGTTGAATACCAAGAAGCCCAATACTCGAACACTCACATGGGACGGTGGTTCTTAGTGGCCAAAAACTACGGCATCATATTCCCTATAGGTGACGGTGCATGCAAGCGCCAAACCTTCTACCCTTACCTTGGTGAATTTTCTTCGGCTGACTGGGGACGTCACCAGCTCTTACAGGACGTTGTGCCAGCACTCACAAGAAATCTTCTCAAGGCCCAGTTACATTTGAGTGTGTGAGGATGAATAAGTCTTCTAGGATTTTGAGTATCATACGCAAACAAACAAAAACCACATTTTTTATTGCTTGATCACAAATATTAGTTTAAAGGGAAAATTTATTTTATTTTCGCTTTGTTTTATGTATGTGACCATAATTTTGCTTTGATCATAGACTCTATCCTCTCAAATTTTTCCAAAACCAAACCTGGCTGACACCAGAATGGACCCAACCGGACCTCGTCGATCTAGGCGTCTTTAGGACCTCCCCCCATTACTGGAAGGGCTTCTAGGTCTTTCGCCATTCAGGCATCAAAGACGAAACGCTGCCACCATTATTGGTTCGTCCTTTATTGGGGCAGCCGTAGTTGGGAACCCCAGTCGTTCTCCCAACACCACACCACACACCACTCCTCCCACAACCCCTAGGGGGCAGAGGAGTGCGTCCCATTCGGGAAGCCATCTGAATACACAGCAGGGTACGTCGCAAACTAACCCTCTTCCTAACCAAAACTTTGTGTTTTCGCACATTACCATGGCATCAACCTCTCAGTCACCTTTCTTAGCTTCGTTGAATCTGCCCTATTTAATCAAGCTAACAAATGACCCCATCACACACGATCCTACATGGCCTCCCATGCCCACGAAGCTCCCTTCAAATATTCCAAAATTCAAAGACAAGCAAGCGGAAGACCCAGGTAATCATGTCATGACCTTCCACCTATGGTGCTCATCGAACAATATCATTGACGACACTATTCGATTGAGATTATTTAAACGCACTTTGATAGAAGTAGCCACAAAGTGGTATGTGGAGCAACCCTCAGCTTCACATGGAACCTTTAGCACCCTCATTACCACATTCTTAACATATTTTCAGTTACCCATTCACCATGATTCTGGAATGGAATTACTGACTCATTTTAGACAAACCCCCGCCGTCCATATCTCGGACCATCTCCATGAATGTAGGCAATGTCGCAGTTTATGTAAAGCTAAACTCAATGATCGTGTTCTCTTAGATTTGTTCTTGAAAACTCTTACGGCAGAGATATCAAACGATGTGGCGCAGCAGAAGCCCATATCTGAAGAGGACGCTGTCAGCAAAGCCCAGCAACTTGAGCTGATTTATACGCAGTCAAGATACATTTATAACATCCTGCCTAATGCCCTGCGCCTACAAACTTATCAAGAATTTCCAGGCGCGTCGAACTCTGCAGACGGACTAATTGGGTCATTGAGCCAAGGTCACCTAGGCAGCAGTAGTCAAAACCCTAGTTACACATACAGTTCTACCCAAAACGTACCTCAACCCAGTTTTCAAAGTCATCATATGCCTCAGTAAAATTTTACAATTAGGGCACTAGCGTATCACCAGGGAGAACCTTATCCTTCAACTCAATGGAATTAGTACGCAGAAAGAAACACAGACGGAACAGATCCCCTCCAACAGCCAGGTGCAAACCAGGGACCGTGTTATGCTCAGTCCCCAGCACATGACCTTCATATGCAAACCAATGCACAGGTGAACTTTGTGCAGCCGTCCCAAAACTAACCACACTAATAAAACCAGGAGAACTACCCTCCTAACGTGGTGAAGAAAAAATCCAAAAACAATCCAAAAGGGAACCCTGGACAAGGGGGCAGCAACTAGCAATGCCCACCACGATCCCAGGATGGAGGCAACTCCAACCGGAATCAGAGCCAAGAGCCGAGCAATGCCCAACGACAGAGTAGAAGGCCACCTCTTCGAACAAACGATTATTTTTTGGTATGTGGTGAGTATGGCCACTATGCTCACCATTGTCCCGAACTCCCTAAGCTAAAGAAGCTACAGAGTAACTGAGGACAAGGAGGATCTTCCCAGCAACCAGTTTTGATGCAAGAACCTTTCCCCCATCAAGGGACGGTAAGCACTCAGCAGCAAAAGACAGACGATAACGGGAAAAGAAACCATGAAATCTACATGACTGATGAAGAGATGTTTTTCCAAATGTGGAATCGCAATTATGACACCCCACCATACACCAATACGTCAGGGGCAAGTACCAGTGCACCGATTGCACCTTTGGCCATTTCAAAGATGCCTATAGAACCATTTCCGAAAATGGCGAAGGGACCTAATAGGCGAGCAGGAAACCACTCCAAAGCGGCCCATAATTATAGTATCGTGGACGATTTAACTTAATCTCCACAGCTATGTCATCTTTGGAAGTATTGCAGTCATGCCCAAAACAACAGAAAGCCCTACTTTCCACGTTAGGCGCTATCGACCCTGCCGATACACACCTAATGGATTTTGACTTAGACAAAGCCACCCCTTGGCTTCCTTCCATGATCGTCTTCCAGATACCAGTGTCGGTCCAGAATATCACAATTCATCGATGTGTCATAGACGAGGGTGCATCCACGCGCATCATGTCCAAAAAATTCTGGCAGAAGTTAGGTTCTCCCAAACTAAAACCCTCAGTCATCACGCTTAGGGCATACGACAGTCGTCCTTCGACCCCCGTCGGCCTCTACCAAAACGTCTCGGTCTGCTTAGCCGGAAAGATGGTCCACATAGACATTGAAGTCTTGGACACTCACATGTACTATAATATTCTCCTTGGGAAAATTTATATGTACACCATGTCTTCCATAGCCTCCTCCATTATCTGCATCATGATGTTCCCCCACGAGGACTGCATCATTACTGTAGACCAACTGACGCATAGCGAGAAGCGACCCCTAAAAAACACTAATGTAATTCTACCCTATGTAGATACATCCTCGGATGCTCTCTCACGGTACCAAGAATATGGCCCCAGCCAATTCAAACCGTCATCCATTCTAGGGTCATTCCTAGGAGATCCTCCCATAATCCCTGAGTCATCGCCCGATGTCAAACGGGCTCCGGTGTGCATGATTTCCACATCAAGCGCCAAAGCTAGTTAGGACACGGACACAAGCAATAATGGCACCGAGTCATTGGCCACAGTAGCCTCTCTAGCCTACGTAGCCTCCCAAACCCCTTTCCTCTACCCCCCAGCTATTTTCGTCTCCCAGCAGGTTTTGGCAACACTGGTATTACCAAACATATCATTGGAAATCCCAGTTTGGTATCTCGTTCCCAATGCAAGAACAGGAGCCACTCATGTTACCGCCATAGGATTGAAGCCCCTTAGTCCCGACGAGGCACCACTCATCCAAGAAACAGTCGAAACCAACCCTGCAAAGGAAATTCCCATTCAAAAATTGGCGATTACGGTTAAGAAAACCGAGAAAAGAGGAAAGAATATGGTGACCCCCGTTGTTCAACGGGAATCACCAGTTTGCACCATATGAGACGTAATAGGTCACCCTACCCATCTCTGTCCAGAACTGGATGAATTAAAACCACTCCTTGGATCTGAGACAGACATCGCGACGCCGCACTCCCGTAAAAAGGAACCTACCACCAAAGGTAAAGGCAAAGTGTTGTGTACCAATCAAGCATGCGCTCTCTACATCAACTACGGGCACTATACCCATCATTTCCTAGAGATCCCGCGATATAAGGACGCCTTACATGCCATTGAGCGATCTTATCAAGAGGATCCTCCCACCCAATTTGTCGAGGATGAACCTCATATCATCCTGTACCTACAGGAAGAGCGACGATCACCTGAAAGGCTCCCCGCCAGACCCCCTCCCACAATCGAAAGGTGCATACTTTGCGATGAACTTGATCATTTCATCATTTCATCATTGGCTGTCGAGCTTTGGAAATGTTCCAACGATGGTACCCATTCCATATAGTATACCGCGCCGACATGGACATCCCATATTCATGTCAGATATGCGGTGACAACCACCCAGTACGTCGTTGTCACTACATACCGAGATTCCGCACAACTCTAGCCTGTATGAGATCAACCATAGTCCGCCTCTCCCAAGAACATGGCACAGACTCAGAATCCATGAACAGTTCATCAACCTAAGAGGATGTGATGGACAGATCCATCCTGTTCTTGTCAACTAAAAGACGACCAATCAGGGAGATTCTTCCCCCACCGAACGCTGATGACATGATCCACCACATACGATTTGTATCATCACATATCGGAAATAGGATTCCAACCGCCCCCATGTCCCAGGATTTCCACCCTATTTCTGTCGCAAAAGCACAAGGTACCTTGCGCTTTTGCATTGATTTCCGCAAGATCCCAAATTTACATGCCGCCATCAAACTCCTTAATGATACCCAACCTCTAGAACAGCACCTAGTACAACTAGAGCTTGTCAACGAAAGTCGAAGATAGTTGCTACAACACAACGAGGCCCACAAGAAAAGGGTAAAAGCATCATTCGACCACCACATCACCCCTCAATCATTCACCAAGGGATAATTATTCCTCCGCTATGATGTTACAAAATAAGCCCTAGGACCAGAGAAGTTCGAAACCATGTGGAAAGGACCCTACATCATCAAACATTGCCTCTGACAGGGGGCATACATCTTGATAGAACCGGAGGGGACCTGCCTCAACAACCATGTCAATGGCCTTTACCTCAATAAATTCTACCCATAAGGGCCAAAATGGCCCTTCCCTAGAGTGAACGTACACAAAACCCAACCACTCAAATTTTTTGACCAAAAGACTTATTTAAAAAGAGCTTAAAGTGCCACCATGGATCACCAAACTGAACCCTATTTCAGATTTGTTGATGGAGCATCAAGATGATCTCAAAGTTTAGCTACAACCGCCTAGGTCATCTACCACTCTGACTAATCGCCACGCTACTCAAATAGCATGTGCATCAGTTAAGCAACAAACAATCAGGCAGAATATGATGTCTTCATCGGACTTATGTGTGATGCCCTCCATCAGGGTATACACCATATACACATCTACATCGATTCCCAGTTAGTAGTGTCACAGTTAGACCAAACATTTGAGACCAGAGATACACATCTGTTTAGAAAATATTTGCGTGCAAAAAGGTTAAGCAGACAATTTTACTATATCACATTTACACATGTACCAAGGAGTCAAAACCAAACAACTGATCGCATAGCTAAAAATACCCTAAATTGGAATGTATCTTGAATAAACCATCATACATAAAAAAACCAAAAATATAGATATCCATCAGTATAACATCCTACATAAACCGAAACAGGTAACACATCATGTAGAGCCGCAAAAAATATCTCTCTCATATATATATATATATATATATATATATATATATATATCACAATGTGTATGTCTGAGTACAAAAATCATGTCGTTGGCCCAACGACCAGCCCAAAGATACAAAATTCGTCAAAAATAAGGGAATCATCCTCATAATGGGCGCTTTCCCTATGTACAAGAATACTCTAGGGTGGTGCCCCCTCAGGAGGGGCACCTGGACCCACAACCGCTCCCAGTGCCACCACTGGAGCTGTCATCACAACCGAGATTTCCACCCAACATAGAATGGGCTGATACTCCCTCTCGCGGGTCATCGCGGTCTCCAACCATACCTCCTCGAAGTCATCCATAAATCCTCGAGCAGGCACCCCCTGGGTTAAGCGATCCACTCGACCCCAGGCATCCTACAGAGATGACACTCAAGCAGTCAGCTCCTCGATATGATCATCTACCGTATCCGCACGTGCTACTGTTGCATCATCACAAGCCCGCTCAGCCGCAACCTCTGCAATGGCTGAGTTGCTACCCTCCCCTGAAGGGCCAACACCACCACCAGGTCCCCCAGCAACACCTCCTCCCTAATCACCCCTAGGTCGCCGTAGAGGATCATGGCCAACCAAATGAGCCATGGGCCGACCCACCTCACCAACATCTGCAAGAGTAACCAAAATGATATCAATGTCACTATCAAAATGCATAAGTACATGTATACTCAAATAAATGCAGAAAGCATACACAAAATACCTGCGGGCCCCTAAATGTACCCAAAAGGGAGACCCATGTCTGGATCCCCCCGGAAGTCCATCCCCACATATGGGAATGGCAAGAACATCTATGGGTTGGCCTCGAACCAGGCCTCTGTCATGGCATTCCAATAACACCCCACCATGCCCCCACCGCCTCGCGGAATCACCGGAGCCCATCTCCTCATACGAGGCTCCCGTGGCCCCCCAGGAGGCACCGCCACTACCGGCCTCAGCAGCATTACCCTCTCGTACATAATGGTGCACAAGATAATAGCATACGCAAATGAATTAGATCCACGATGGACCTTGTTGAGTTGCGCCACCATCCCATCAAAGCAGAAACAGGCAAAGTCGTAAAAATTCCCGAACCTCAACCAGCGCAGTACTCCAACCTGCAGGCCTAATGCCCGATGAGGAGCAACCAACCCTGCCAGTCTCACAGTCACTACCAGAGCACGTCGCTCTGCTAGATCTGTCACGGATGCAATGTTGATGCACCCCTCAGTAAGAGGTGCCCCACCACAGTGGTGTCTCTGAAATCTCTCCAATTCCACTATCTCGAAAGGGAGTGGATATCTTTGTGCCTCATCCTGAGGTAGTAACCTAGTCACAAAATAAACATTCGTCTCAGGACGGATGACCAGGTTCGTCCCCCACAACACAAACATTTTACGCCTCCTGCGCCAATGTCGGATCAAGTAGCGTAGCAGTCGATCCTGCAACCGAACAAGCTCGTTTTCCATGAACTTTAGGAGGCCCCATAATGCTAGTTGACGACGCGCCCCAACATCAGCAACCAGAGAAATTCGGAGCTCAGGCCAATCCCACTCCCTCCATAATAACCTGTCATCAAAATAGGTACCCATCAGTACAAAAAAAACACAAAAATAGGTAAAAACCAAAATATTTTTTGCCTCGGCTTTGCGTGCCTGTCCCTCAGACAGACGCGCTTAAGGCGCACTAAAAAATGGGAACTGAGCGCATTAGCGCACTTATCCCTCAAAAAAGCGCACAGGGGGCGCACCTTTGCTCTGATCACCCGCGCAATCTAGGGCAAAAAACACCTAGAATCCATACAAACCAAGTCTGTATGGACCCTGGCACCATCAAATTAAAGTGCAGGGCATCATGGAGGTTACCTGGGCAATATCTCGCTAATCCCTAGTGCTCAGGCTAACCGCAACGGCAAGAAATGTTACGCAGAATCCTCTGGCCTCTCAAAAACTCAGCAAGTACAAATGATGTGTGCACCTTTGCCCTGATCGCCCGCGCAATATAGGGCAAAAAACACCTAGAATCCATACAAAACATGTTTGTACGGACCCTGGCACCATCAAATTAAAGTTTGGGGCATCATGGAGGTTACCTGGGCATTATATCGCTAATCCCTAGTGCTCAGGCTAACTGCAACGGCAAGAAATGTTACGCAGAATCCTCTGGCCTCTCAAAAACTCAGCAAGTTCAAATGAATTGAATTAGGGCCATATCCACCTATATATCACCCTTTTCAAAAAATTCAGAGGAACATAACCAGAGATCAGAAGGTCCATTCTCCGAACCGTAAGTTGCACCACAATCAGCACTCCATGATGAACAAATGCGATGCCACACATTCACACTCCCGAAAAAATAATTTTTCAGCGCCGGTAGGTATGCACTTTCTCATCTTCTTTTTTAAAGCTCATGATTTTCAATAAATTTTGATAAAGAAGATGCTTTCACTTGAGGTAGTTTTTTTTGTAGGAGAATCTGCAAAACCATTCACAACTTCATTTATAGAAAGTTCCAGAGTAGGTATCATTCTACCCCCAGCATGATAGAGTCCCAGAAAACTCTACATATCCTGACATCATTTCTCCATCATAAATAAACCATAGTATCCTCATATCCGACCATGTTTATCATCACCTCACCCTGCACATGATAAACATCCTCGTTGGTCGGTAGAGCCTCCCCTCCATGGCGCTCGTCACCCACAGTAGACCACATATCACAAAAAAAGTGACGCCATGTTCCTACCACTTCAGTCCGGGAATCACCTCATGCTTATCCATCCACTATGCATAAGGAAAATTTTAGCACACAAGCTAAACCCCCTTCCAAGACGATCAGGTTGTACAAGCAAATCAAGAGCGCACCACCGTGCCTCGCATTTGGCCCACTAGACCTCCACCAGCATAGTCCCATCTGTGATACTTTCTCATCTTCTTAATCAACCCTGCACATGAGACCAACCAATGGGACCCCCACCCTCAGCAAGACACCTTCCTCACAACATCAGTGAGCGAACACCTTCATGTTTTGGGGTACCCATCTCTGTGTTTTTTACAAACCAAACCCCATTATTTTATTCTTTTGGTAAGTGTACAAAGACCCCGAACGGTGCACTACATCCTTCACCCTCTCATTTCATCTTTTCTCCCATGGCAGTAGTCCCTGAACACCCTTGGTTGGAGTATTATACCCCCACGCACAAGCCACCTTAACATTCATAGCCAGTTTATACCCACCCTAGAAGTGCTACCGACTCCAGGGATTTCCCCATCAAAAATAACTATGACTGTCGCCAAGCTACTTAGTATACTCCGACCTTGGGCCAATGAATCCCCATCATCAGTTTTCAGTCACCCCTCGCCAACATACCTATGTTAAACCCATCACATCCAGGTCCTTCACCCCTCATGTCGGCGACCCCTCAGCTGGTTGAGGCTTCCTTTTCGTCGACTTCAACACCTATTTTCCGAAAAGAAAGCAGTCCCTTAGATCACCCCTCTCCATACAAGGGGCATCCTTGGGTGGCATTGTGGGAGACATCATTGTCCATAGATGTCATCGATCCTCCTAACATTCAACTACGACAAAATATTTCATGTCAAGATGGTATCGTACCTTAAAACCATTGCACTTTGATCAAATCTGTCGAAGACCCGTGCCTTTATAAGCGTCTCTGTCAACAATGCTTACATGGGAAGGTCCCGACTAGCACCTATGTGTACAATGCGTAGCTATATTCCATACCAATTTTACACATATGGGTACCATATTCCACCTATTGTCAAAGAAAAAATGCCCCTGAGGGCGTCAGCAATCGTCATCAACAACCGCCAACATCACTACCATATTAGTGACACAGACAAAACATGTATCTATCAAAATAGATTTGTTTAACTAGCCACAGCATCACGAGAATGGGACATGCCCGCCTCGTAGAAAAATTGTTTCTGTATTATAAATTGTATTTTCTTACAGTGATCCCTTAGGACATGGTCATTCTTGGAACCGCTGCAGAGTGTTTTCAATTCCAAGCTTCACGTAGGCCTCTCTCTCTCTCTCTACGCATGATACAGAAAAGAAACTATAATGTATTTTGACTATATAGTGCTTCCTAGACCTCACACATTAGGGGGCAACTATTAACACAGGAAAATCGTACAGCAGAAGGAGACATTAATTAATGTCAGGAAAAAGGATTTATAGGGCTAGAAGACATTACAAAATCTGGAAAGTACTTAAAAATCTCTAAGGTTTGAGGAAAATAAAATTTGAACAAGTCCTAAATGCTCTTTGCACGCATAATCCTTCATGAAGAGCACCTTTTGTGCGCTTTTTTCCTGATATGCGCGCAATCCTGGGAGTGGTGAAATGTCACTATCCGGGACCACACAAAGCAAAGGACAAGTGACCCCTTACTTGGAGCCACCTAATGACAACCACCAACACCTCCTTAGACACTAAGTGAGCACACAATGGAATATTTGGAGCACACAAAGGAATCATACCCCTCTCTTGGGTCACCATCCACAATGTACCAAGAGAGGGAAGGGAGGATTTAAAATCTCCTATATAAGGCCACCATCAGATGAATAATTGGTGAACACATTGTTATGTTTTCCAGAGCAATACCAGCAGTGTGTGAGCTGAAGCTGAAGATAGAGAGGACTCAATTATTGGCCATCCAACAAGTTCAGTCCAACACAGTAGAGAGAGAGGGAGACTGCACTGAGGCAAGCTTGGGATAAAAACATCCTTGCATTGGGACCTAGAACCCATGGTCTAGGAGCCCTTTGGCAAGAGGGAAAAGTTTCACTCTTATTACTACCAGCGTTCAATAAGAGGGGCCTAGAGACACCGTTCATATTATTGTTTTCGTTTGACTCTTTTCAGAGCTCGTGTTTATTTAGTTTTTATTGTATATATGCATGTTATTTCTCTATCTAGTATGCTTTTGATTATAGCTTGTTCCACTAACTTGCTTGAATCCACTTCTTTTTCTACCTGTTACCAATAACTTAAGTGGGTATACCACACCCCTTAAGTTGGTGTGATTTCATACATACGTGCACCAAACACACTCCAACAGATATATTCAGAGAGAGATCTACTTAACATACACAAAATTTTCCTTCATCATCTCATCCATCCACTTCCATCCCTCCATATCAGACCATAGCACATTCATCATCATCATATTAGTCCCCTTCACATATTTCACCTCCTTCATCTCCATTTCATCATGACATTGGATCACCTAGCAAGATTGAGGTCAGTGAGCCTAAGAGGGCTAATGTGGTTTAGGTTGAGCCATTGGAAAAAACCTAACAGAGAGGTCACAGGCATGTGTTTTCTCCACACATAGTGGAAGGGGCCATGCCTTCTCCATCAACAAATCAAGTGGACAAAGGCGAAGAAAATTTGATTGAGGTAGAAATTCAGCCAGAGGTTAGACATGAAGAGAACCTCCATGAGATTGAGCATGATTTTGAGCTTGTTGACCTAGGTGAGGAGGATGATCGTTAAAACATCAACATATTCATCAAAGGAAAGGATTCCAAGATTATAGAGCTCCAAAATAATTTTGAGAGGGCCAATTTTTTCATAAACTTCCTTGAGCAGGAGAATAAGCAGTTGAAAACCAAGCAATATATTGATGAGGTTAAGTATGTCACAGCTCAAAGGGAGGCAGAAAAAGCTAAAGCTTTAATTGATGAGACCCTAGAGAAGGATGGTTTGATTAAAGAACAAGAAGAACAATCACCAAAAGGTAGGCCTAGAACCAGAGGCTTAAAAATAGCCTTGGATCTTGAAAGGCAAAGGCAAAGAGAGACAATTGATGAAGCCATCCTTGATGATCAAAACTTGGAGATGATCAAAGAAGAAAAGGAATTTTGACTTCAAGCCATCAATGACCACTTGGAGAATTTGTTAAATAAGGCTAAAAAGGACAAAAAGATTCAAAGGAGAATGGCCAAACACTATGCCAAAAGAGAAATAAATACAAGGGAAAAACTCAAGGTAGCAAATGCAAAGATTGAAGCCCTAACTCACCAAGAAGAGAAGAATAAATTGGATATACTTGCAGATGCTTCACTCCAAACCTAGCCACCTCACCAGCACTTTCTCCACCAATTTTGAAGCCATTTGACTCATTTTTTCAAAATCTGTGTTTATTTGTGTATTCCTGAACAAGTTTATATCAGCAAATTGGGGCGTTGCGCAATTTTTTGAGGCACTTTTTTAGGAAAAGGAGACCACGAGTGGATTCCTAAGGAAAAATACATCTAAGAAAACCACTTTTCCAGCCCTGGTTTGTAGATTTGGCAGTTCAATAGGTCAAAAAACTAGCTAAGAATCATGTTTCTGCCCCTATTTTGGCTTAGGCGATGCGCCAGGGAAGTCTTGGGAGAGTGAAGTTTTGAGGGATCAAATCACCTTCATTTTGAAAACTGGGGACATATTCAGAAATTAGACTTGAATATCTTTCCAACAGGACATTTTGGGCCTGATTTGGACACCTACAAGTCAGTCAAAATCATCCTTAAACAGGGAGGGCACACTTGACACATCGAGGGAGCACTTAACAGAAAAATGGCACATTTGACCATTTGCTGATTTTTTTTAAATTCACTGTAATTTTGACTTCATCTCAGAAATTAATGTTTCCACCTATGTAATTGAGGATGGTAAATGTAATTATGTTATGGATAAGTTATCTAGGGGTAGATTCATCAGGTAAAATTTGTCATTAAGTCAAATGAATTAGTTTGAATGTATTTAGGGAGGAGTCACTTAGAGCTCCCTATACTCCAGCTTTCAGTTCATAATTTTGTGAATCTCTTCCTCACCTCATGGATTCGACCCCTGGGGATGAGTGAATGTTGTTTTGATGTTTATTTAGACCCTTTCTTCACTCTTAGCAAGGAGGGGAATCAATTTGGATGATAGCTCATTGATCAAGGACTATTGTACTCAGTTTGGCCAGTTAATAAAGAAGAGTTGCAACTATTTTTTGGGATACATGTGGTATGATGTTTATCATTTTTTTTTCCTTCAGTTTCATATGTTATAATGTGTTGTCTTCATGTTCATTATATATCTTTTTTATGCTCTCTTTCAAATTGATAGGCAGGATACATGCTTTCTCATGCTCTGTTTAGGGAAAATTATCATAATTTGTCCATTTTCCTCTATTTGGGAAGAATACATCTCCCATGCTCTTCCTAGCTCCTCATCAGTTTTAAAACCATCTCATCACAATAATCTTAAATTTTTAAGCCTTATGCCTACCTTGCCCCATTGAATCTTTGCAACCCTGTCTCATTTGCCCTGACCTAGCTTCCTTGACAATACTTTCATCCAACAACCCAACCAAAATCAATTATCAAAACCCTTGAACTCACACCTAGCCTAAAATCCTAATCTATTCATCCTCCTAGGTTTTGTTTTGTGGGGAGATCCATCTCCGACGTGGTAGGGCTAGATACCAATTTAAAAGGTTGGTATGTGGCTACCTCTGTTGGGATTCCTTCTTCAGCCTTGGGAATCTGGCGGAGTGATAACACCTCCAATGAACCTCTAAATTTTACCACTGCACCAACTAAATTTCTTGGTAAATTCCACCCAACCTTTAATATTTAAACCCAGTTCTTCAGATGTGCCCAAACAAGGCAGGTCGTAGCGGGCATGGAAACCGAGGCGTGGAACCATGAGTGCGGAGCAGTACAGGCGGTGGAACCATGATTTAGCCACATTTCCAAAGGGGCCAAATTTTCCCAGTGTCCAAATTGTACAAATTTATATGAATTTTATATGTCTCGGAAACGCGAATCTGATGGTGGTGTCAGTTTCTGCAATAGAGGTGTCATTTTTTTGGCCATTTTCTAGAATGGGATGACACTATCAAATTTCAGCGTGTGGACAATTTATTTCTTGTCATTCGAAGCCACGACTTCGATGGTGCATTCAAATCCAGCGACTGAGCAACCTATTCTTCAGCCAGCATGAGAATTGAGGTATATGAAGTGTTGTTTCCATGTACTTCATTGATTATTGTTGTAGGATGTTTTATGTCGTGTCGATTCCTTCTTGATGTATGATGTAGAATTTTTATGTTATTTTGTTGGTTGATTCCTGCTTGATGTAAGTTGCAGAATCTTTATGTGTATTTGATGTGGTGTCTATTTATCATAGATGGTGATTTATGTTGTGATATCCCTTTGTTTCCTTGATGGCGGGATACTCTTTGTCACCATGTGTGAAGTTGTCATGTTGATAGGAGGTTTGTGATGAGTGAGAGTTCCTTGTCACGGAACATCTCGTGGCGAGAATTTGCCACTCATGTTGAGGGATTTTCCTTGTATGACAAGTCAACATCATCCATGTAAACCATAACCATTTACAGCACCAAATGAAGTGACCAACACGATCGAGACACCGAGGCTTGGAGATGTAGTACACGGTAGAAGAACTCCGTTATTAAACGCCTTGCGTTTTTGTTGTGTGATCGTTGACATGTTTTCCTCTTGATTATATCTTCATATGTTCTCATTAATGATTTGATAAAATGTAATTCTAACACATCAGCCGAAGAAAAAGGTCTTGGTTAAAAGGGGTAGCAAAAATTTACCCGAATCAATAAAGGCCCTCACAACGGGAAGTACGAAGTTTTGATGCAGCTAGAGAAAAGGGGGAAATTCGGGACAAGGAAAATAAGGAAACTTCATCTTTGATTTCTCCTAATAAGAATGTGAGAGAAATAAATGATTGTCCGCCTCAACTAGAAGATATCCAATAATTGGAAGGATAGAAGAAGAAGTAAATTTAGAAGAAGAAGAAGCCTTCTCTCCCCTACAAACCCCAAGAATAATCAGGGGTCATTTTATTTTTTGTCAAAAAATGAAATGTTTGAAGGAGAATGTAACAAAGATCCAAGCCGTGGTAAAATTAATAAAAAAAAGTGGCTCAAAAGGAAAATTGATATATAATGAATGAGCAAGAAGATAAAGATACAGAAATGTGAATCCAACAAATAATAGATCTAGCATTTGTTATAAGATCTAGAATCACAAGGAAATAAAGTGGACCAACCCCTACAGAAAAGGGCTCAAATTCCATTAGTAAATGATGAAGATGGTCTCCTGGAACTATACGGGATTAGAATAAGAAAGAGAAATTTTAGAATTTAAAATTTTGGTTAAGAAAGAAAAACCCTTAATCCTCCTTCTCTAGGAGACAAAAATGGGGGAAAAAGAAGTTCTCTGAAATTGTGGAAACTTGTGGTAAGGTTGAGTGATGAAGGTTGTAATTTTACCTAGTGCTTCAATAGGCCTATGCACATTATGGTTATTTATATTTTTTAGCTCATCTCTTTACAAAATTCACTCCAATGGCTTGCAATACATTTGCTTCATATCCCATGCCAAAAGGTATGTAGTTTTATCAATTTTTATATGTTTATAAATCACTAGGAAAATATTTCTTATTTGGTCATTTCTATTTAATCTAGGGGGTGAATTACAATTTAAAAAATGGTGTATCTTTGGGGGAGATTTCAACACAACTAATCACCCTAGGGAAAAAGGGAGGTTCCTTTATTAGTGACCCCTTTCAAAAGAAGATGGAAGATTTTATTTCTAATATGGAATTGATATATATTAAACTTGTAAATATAAAATATACTAGGAGATATTAGCATGTGTTCCCTAAGCACATCCAGTCCATCTAGATAGATTTCTAGTCAAAATAAGTTTTATAGAGAAACGCTTGTCTTTCTCTTCTTACATCTTGGCTTGGGGTAGATCATACCATTGTCCAATCTCATTTTATCTTTTTTCCCAATTTTGACTTTGGTCCATTTCAATTTAGGTTTAATCCCCAATGGTTGGAGAAAAAGGATCTTTAGAAGTGGTGTCTAATGCATGGGATAAATGGATCTTTGGATCCGTATTTTTCATTTGGGAACAAAAAATAAAAGAAGTACAACTGGCATTAAAATTATGGGAAAGAGAAAACCATGCATAATGGGAACACTTGGTTATTTATCACAAAATTCAACTTAGAATAAAATCAACAAAGGATGTAAAGGGAAAATATCTCATTGGAAACATTGTAAGAGGAAAAAAGAGAGTTTTCCCTATACTAAAATTCTTTGAAGAAGGAAGAAGATATGTCGTGTTTAATGTCTCAAATTTTGTGGCTTTATGTGGGGAATAGAAATAATAAGTTCTTTCACAATCAATCCAAACTACAACAGTGGAGGCATAACATTAAAACTATCTCTATTAATGGAAAATGCACCTCATATTACCCTAAAATCAAAGGAGCTACAATTTAGCATTTTAATTGTCTCTACAAGGATCCAGGAACTTGTAAAGAAGAATCAATTCAATACATGATGGAGCACATCTCACAATTAGTATCACCTTAGGCTCATATTGGAAGATGAAATTTGGAAAATCTTGATCTCTTTTGACAAGGATAAATATCCTATGTTTAATGGTGTTTCAACACATTTTTACCAAAAATGTTGGGATATAATTAAGTTTGATCTCAAATAGAATAATTGTCTATGTCCATAAGAATTATTATGTAGGATTCCTTAATTCTTATTTCCTAGCCTTTGTTCCCAAGGAATCTAGCTCCTATTTTGCAAGATTCGGGCCTATTTCTATATGTAATGTATCTTATAAGCTAATTTCTAAAACTATTGCTTCAAGAATAAATATTTTCACACAAACTTAATCTTTGAAAATAAAGGAGGATTTGTGAGTAGCCGATAGATTGTGGACATCATCATGTTGGTTCAAGAAGTGATTTAGTCTAGTAAATCTAGAGGGTTAAAGAGGATGATTATTAAATTATATATGGAAAATTGTTTTGATCGAGTGAGCCATCAATTTTTATTTCAAGTCATAAGGGAATTTTGGTTTAGGACTGAGAAATTAAGTGGATTTCCTCTTGTATTTGCAGCCCTTGGATTTTTCCATTCGAAAATGGAAAGGTCAACTTCTTTAAAGCCTATATGGGATTGACGTAAGGATGCCCATAATCTCCTATTCTCTATATTTTAATGGTCGATTTGATCAATAGAAGATTAGATTATGAAAGAAGAACAAAAATTATTCCAGAAATAGGATATGTCAAAGGAACAAAAAAATATCAATCATTCACAATTTTCGAAAGATACCTCACTATTGGGGAGAGCCTCAGATATAGTTGCAAGTTTCAACGTAGTTATAAAAAAAATCATTTTGGCCTTAGGAGGTCTAATTATCAAAGAAAAAAGTCAAATATATACATGCAATGTGAATAGAAGGATTTAGAGACAACTAATCTACACTTTGGAATTCCCTCTCTCAAAAATGTGGAATGAATTCAAATATATGGGCATGCCAATCAACTTGAACCCTTAACCCCATCCTTCATGGCTGCCTATTCTCTCAAAATCCAAAAAGAAATTTGTTAATGGAGAGATCACTAGTTAAATATAGATATGAGAGTTACTTTAATAAATGTTTTATTAAATCCCTTCCTCTATATCAATTTTCTACCTTGCTTACTCCTCCATGAATTCATCTTCAAATGTCCCAATTAATAAGAAAATTCTTGTGGCGAGGTGACAAGTCAAATTATAAGAAAATTCATGTCATCAAATGGGTAACAATTCACACACCCAAAATTCACAAGGGGATAGGAATCAATGAACCCTCTTTAATGAATTTATTTATTGGTGCTAAGATATTATGGTGCTTGATCTCACAACAATAGGATTGGTGGAAGAATGTAATAAGGCCTACCTAATATTTTTCAGGATAAAGGAAATCTTGTTTGGATCACCCAACTTGTGTCCAGGAAGGTTCAACTATTTGGAAGCTTATGGTGATAATTGCTTCTTTAATTAAATATCAACTCTCTTGGATTCCTATAAATGGTAGGCATATCAAAATTTCACATTGTGAAATAACGGGGCATCCTCAATTGGGGGAAAACTGGCTCTTTTGCCTCTCCATGAATGGATTTCCAATTGTGGGAAATGTTCCTTTGAAGATATCTCCTTATGGTCAAGGGATGATCTTTGGATGGGATGGAATATTCAGTATGTTCCCAATTATTTGAAATGTGTCACTCATTCTTTATAAGTCCTCTTATCTGGATGCACTCCATGTCATCTAGAAAAAGGGGATTGAAAGGTTGGCGAATTTCTGATTATACAGTAAAAGAAAGCTACTTATCACTGCTTTTTCCTTTTTCTTTTACTCCACAATCTAGTTTCTAGTTTAACATTTGGAATTTGGATAGAATACTTATCTTTTGTTGTTCTCTTTCTCGTCACATGGTATTCACAACAAAAATTATCAAATATTATGTTGTCATTGATGTCAATGTTAAGGGGAGACTGCTGGAAATATTGTTGTCATTGGTGTCAAAGACAGGGGGACACTATAGATCCAAGATAGAGATTTCAAGATGAAGACTGTTGGAAATATTGCTTGGATGCCTAGTTTTCTCTTGATGCCTAGTTTGATACCCTAACTTTAAAGGAATTTTTATTGTAAATAACTAAATAAAATTAGATCATAGGATACATGGTTGAAAATATTATTCCAAGACCTTTCTAATAGTATATGGAACTCCCTCTAACTCCATATGAATGAAGAGATATGAACAATTCTATCTTGTCATCCTAATTAGAAAGTACAGGTCAACCTAGCCAGAAAGTATAGGTTGGACCAACCAGAACATTTGAGAGCATCAAAGCAATACTAGTTCTAAGATGCACAACAAAATTTGGGGAATACTCTTGGGGTCCTAGAGATGGAGCAAAAATGTGATTTGTGGATTGAATGAGTCATACTAGATTTTTTTCTATAAATTTTCTTTTGGGATGTTTCAGCCCATGAAACTTCGAGAATAATGGAGATGAGAT
Organism: Pinus albicaulis; assembly: GCA_034641835.2. Classification (NCBI taxonomy): domain Eukaryota; kingdom Viridiplantae; phylum Streptophyta; class Pinopsida; order Pinales; family Pinaceae; genus Pinus; species Pinus albicaulis. The sequence goes on along the minus strand of CM076581.1, from coordinate 77,392,283 downwards.
ATTCACGTACATATGGTAGAAATATACGACTTTGTTTCTGATCTGGATTTTTGCAGGAACACAATGAAATACAGAAATACACATAAACGCAGAGATGCAGCAGAAACAAAACTTCATTTCATTAATAACAAATAACTGAAATATGCTTACAGAAAGAATGGAAATAAAATAGCTAGGGCATTGGTAGCTTATCTCCAAGAAGATATGTGGCGGCTTTAGGCCTCTGAACTCTATTACAATGAGGCTCGAAGGCCTATTAATTATTGAGGAACAATGGAAAACTATAAACATCCAAATACCTAACCCTAGGAGATGAAACACCAACTATGGGCCCTATTTGGGTAAATTGGTACATCAACTTCTCGAGGACGTAACTTTGACATATGATCTTCGTTTGACGCGCTCAATACCTTGTTAGAAAAATCTATTCGAGGACTACAACTTTTGAGTGAGAAACATTGGATGAACTCCCATGTTGCTCTCGGTTTTCCCAAAAAACTTCGTTTAGGGCCTCAAAATGGCTCCGAAAGTTCAGGACCTGAAAAAACTGCTAAAAATAGTAAATTGTGTTATAATTAAGGAAACTGAAAAATTGAAAGAAACAATAGTGGGAGTCCAAGTGGAATAGGCGGGTGTCCACCAATATCCACCTCGATCATTCCTCCCCCCTTAGGAAGAAATGGTCCCCATTGCGTTGAGTTCCTCACTGAGATGAGGGAACTTCTGGTGAACTTGGTCCCTGGTGAGCATTTTGCCTTGGTGAAGGAGTTGGCCAACTTTGACAACTCGATATAGAAGTATATTTTTTGTCGGGTGTGCTTGATATGTGTATCCATGATCTAATTATTTGTGGCTTATTTCATGTAGTCTCGGTTTAACTCTGTTGGTGTGATTTATTCTACCATGTTGGATGTGTCTAGTAGAGGCAGAAAGTAGGGCCAATGGCGGTCCACATTGAACACTGGGTGCAAACCAAGGAATGGTGGTATACTGAGCTCAAAGGCATTGTCCCCTATAACCTTGGTGATGGTGTATGGCCCATATCAGAGCGGGCAAAGCTTGCGCTGGGGTCCAATGAGGTGCTCCTTCTGCAAATTTAGCCACACTTTGTCACCCACCTAGAAGTTGTGTGGCACCCGATGTTGGTCATGTTGTTGCTTGTACTTAGAATTGGATCTATCCAATATGTCATGAAATTTTTGGCGGATGTGCTTAATGCACTCAATGAAGTTGTTTTCCTTATCAACCTCAGACTAGACATGAGTTGAATCTGCCTAAGTAGCTGCAAATGGCATGGCTACGTCAATGGGACATAGTGGCTAGAATCCCAAGCCCACAAAAAGAGGTTGTGGTTGGTTGAGCTATGTAGAGCCCGATTATATATCTACTGTAAATTGGGGAGGTTCTCATCCCATGTTTTTGGATGCTTTGAGTTGTACATGCACAGAATGTGTACAATCATCTGGTTGATGACCTATATTTGGCCATCAGTTTGCGGATGGAAAGTTGTGGACTTGGTGAGCTTGGTGTCCATCATCGACTAGAGGCTGGACCAAAATGCACTGAGGAACTTGTTGTCTAGATATGAGATGATAGAGTGTGGGATCCCAAAGTGTACCCACACTCGTTCAAAGAAGAGTTTAGCAGTCGATTTTGCTGTGATATTCTTCTTGCAGGCCATCATAATGGCCATCTCTGAGAATCTATCGACGAACACAAAAACACAGTCATTTCCATGCTTAGTAGCAGGAAGGCCTAACATGTAATCCATGGAGATGGATTCCCAAGGTCGAGTAGGGGTAGGCAACATAGTATAGAGGCCTTGCTTCTTGATGGTCGGTTTGGCAATGGCGCAAACAATGCAGGAATGGATTTACTTCCCGACATCATGTCGAAGGTTTGGCCAATAGAAATACTTTTACAGTACTGCCACTATTTTCTGAAACCTAAAATGCCCAGTGACCCAACTTTAGTGTGTTTCCCAAATCATCTTGGCACGCTCACTCTAAGGAACACAAAGGTGTCCCAGGTGACATAACAGGGCATCATGAAGGTGAAAATCTAGAACTTGCTTACCCTCCAAGAGCGTATTGTATGTGCAGCCGAATTATGGATCGACTTGGTAGAGAAGCATCCAATTGGAATGCTCGTGCCCACAAGAGTTGATCATAGTGGTTAGCATCACGATTGATGTCAGTTAAAGCAGTCTGCAACATTATTGGTGTTTCCTTCTTTCACTTGATTTTCAATTGAATTTTTTATAGGTATGTGGACCACTTATGATGCCGATCATTATGAAACTTCCCTTGTGTCTGTATGAACTGCAAGGGTCGATGGTCTATGTGGATGACCGTTTCCTTTCCCAAAATGTAATGCTTCCATTGTCAGAAATCTTGCACAAGTGGGATACTTCCAGACTGTGTTGGAAAATGTATCACTGTGATATGCCACGGGATTCCCCTATTGAGTAAGAACTGCCCCAATAACATAGTCAGAGGCATCTATCTTGATCTCAAATGGTTATTGCAAGTCTGGTAATGTGAGAACTAGTGCAGAGCAGAGGCGATGCTTCAAATCTATGAATGCCTTCTGTTGATATTCAGACCAAAATAATTTTTCTTTCGCCCCTCCCTTGGTGACTTGACTCAAGGGCCAAGTGATATGAGAGAATCCAAACACAAACCTGCAGTGGACATTGGCAAGACCCAAAAAGCTGAAGAGCTCTGTTAGAGTGGTTAGGACTGCCAATCTCGAATGACTTGGATCTTGGTTGGATCCACATGCACCCCCCGCTCATCAATAATGTATCCTAGATACTGAATCTGGGTCATGCCGAAAGTGCACTTCTCCAAATTGGCACACAACTTGTGTTGGCGCAATTTTTGGAGGACCTGTCAGATGTGGTGGAGGTGCTCTTCCAAAGTCTGGCTGAAGATCAGTATGTCATCTAAGTACACCACTACAAATGATTTGGTGAATGGCTGCAATATGTCGTCCATCAGCCTCATGAAGGTTTTGGAGTCATTCGTCAACCCTAAAGGCATGACCATCCATTTGAAAAGGCCCTCCGTGGATTTGAAGGCAACCTTCCACACATCAGAGCGTTTGATTGTATACCCAGACTTCAAGTCAATCTTACTAAAATATTTTTCCCCCTTGAGTTGGTCTAGAAGGTCATAAATCCATGGGATCGGGTACCTACGTCGGACAATGACCTTGTTCAACGCCTGATAGTCAATACAAAGTCTCCAAGCCCCATCCTTCTTCTGCACCAACACGATCGGGCTCCCACAAGATGATGAACTTGGACGGATGTGACCTTTCTGCAACAACTCCTGAATCTGCCTCTTGATTTCATCGTTCCACAGAACAAAGCACTGATAGATTGTTCCATTGGGAAGCACCGCACCTGGGGTCATATCAATGGAGTGCGTGACCTGACAGTGCAGAGGCACCCCTGCAGGGGAGGTGAAGATGTCCTCGTACTCCTCCATGACCTTGTCCATCTATTGTTTCCATGTGGAGGAGCCCTGTCTGGAGGTCATGGCTGCAATATTCTTCTTTCCCTGAGGGCAGATCATCAGGAAAACAAATTTCCTGGTTTTTTAAATGAACTTACTACACTTTTTTGCAGTAACCAAAGAGATGGCGGTAGACGGTGCTACATCTAGTATCATGTACAACTTATTTCCCAAAGTAAAAATAATAGCACAAGGTTGTGACTCATGCAAAACATGTCGCTTCCACAAGTAAGGTTGGCCTAATAATACATCAGAAACATCAAGAGGAGCAATGTCACATAATACCTCATCTGTGAAGGGCTTGATGTTGTAGGGAAGGCGACACTGCTAGCTGATGCGGAGATCCTGTCCTTGGTGAAGCCACCCGATAGTGTACGGTTGTGGGTTTGTTGTGGTCGGCAAGCCCAACCGCTTCACGACCTCTGCTGAGATGAGGTTATTTTGACTCATGTTGTCAACAATTAACTGCAGCGGGGAACCCTTTACCCACATCTGGGAATGGAAGAGGTGCTCCCCCTCCTCTGGATATTTTGGTTCCTCCTTCTTAGATTTGTCATTCCCCTTGTTGGATTTGGATTCAGAGTCAAAGCATGCATCTAATTCAGAAGCCTTCAACTCGGCCACCAATGACTGCTTGGCCTGACACTCACTTGTCTTGTGAGTGGAGCTCTTATGGAACTCATACCACTTCCTCGTGTCCTTATTTGGCTTCACGGTGTTGTTATTTTCTTATGGATTCGGCGGGTTGTCTTGGGCCGCCCCGCCTTGGCTTTGTCCTTTGTTATGTGGTTTGGGGGCACCTTTCCCTTGCTTTTGATTCGCAGATCCAAAGTCTCACTTCTTCTGTTTGAAATTTTGCTCAATCTTGGCAGCATACCGATATGTCGCACAATTGAGGAGATGTCGAAGAACTCCATTTCCTCCTAAATGTATATGTGCATAAAATTGCGGTACTTTAGCACTAAATTTTTCTCTGAATCTTTAATACCCAACTTTGTGTGCAGGGTATGGAACAGATTCGTCAGCTCATGCACATCTTGATCCCTTTGCTTATGTATTTGTCCTCATAGATCCCCGCAGGATAATATTGTTCCTTGATGGCATCTCGAAAATAATTCCAAGTGGGTGCAACCGAGAACAAAGAGGTTTCCCCCTCGCCCTTTTTCTCCCAGTAAGTTTCCCACCATTCCTTGACATGGGGGGGCGGCTTTGAGGAGTGCAAAAGTAATCCTTTCTCGGGCGGAAAGGTCATGACCCAAGAAATATCCTTATAATATATTCAACCATATATCTATGACTTCTACATCTATTTGGCCCTCAAATATGAGAATGTCATTGCCTACTTGTACCTTAAAAGGAGTGGCGCCCCCAGAGTGGTTGTTGGATATAGATGTGCCATCGGTGGGCAGCCGTTTAAGGATCTGGGAAAAGATATCCATCATCATGTTCATTTGTTTCTCGAGGGCCTCCTCAAGCAATATTTTGATAGGATCTCCTTCTCCCTCATCTTTCTTTTCTCCCCCCATGGGCAGTCGTCAGGGTTTGCGAGGTTGATCTTGCAAAGGTTCAACCAGGTCGAGCCCTAACCTCTTATACCATGATCTTGTTGGGGACATGCAAAGAAGGATCAAGAAAGAGCATAACGCTATGATACCACTGATCCATATTTATGCATGAACACAATGAAATACATAAATACACATAAACATAGAGATGCAGCAAAAATAAAACTTCATTTCATTAATAACATTTAACTGAAATATGCTTACAGACAGAATGGAAATAAACTAGCTAGGGCATTGGTAGCTTATCCCTGAGAAGAGATGTGGTGGCTACAAGCCTCTAAACTCTGTTACAATAAGGCTTGAAGGCCTATTTATTATTGAGGAACAATGGAAAACCCTAAACATCCAAATACCTAACCTAGGAGATGAAACGCCAAAACTATGGGCCCCGTTTGGGTAAATTGGTACATCAACTTCCTCGAGACGTAACTTTGGCATATGATCTTCGTTTGACGTGCTCAATACCTCATTAAAAATATCTATGCTAGGACTACAAATTTTGAGTGAGAAACATCAAATAAACTTTCCTGTTGCTCCCAATTTTCTCAAAAAAAATGTCGTTTAGGGCCTCAAAACGGCTCTCGAAGTTCAAGACCTGAAAAGCTGCTAAAAGTAGTAAATTATGCTATAATTAAAGAAACTGAAAAACTGAAAGAAACAATGGTGGGGGTCCAAGTGGAATAGGTGGGTGGAAACCAATATCCACCTGGATCAGTTTCTCTATAATTTCAAATGTATGCTCTGAGGAAGTAAAGGTTCCTGAATGTTCATGAAATCTTCTTCAAATATATCAACTTGGATTTTTCGCTACAAATATTCTTCTAGGATGTTTCGGACCATGAAACTTGGAAGAGATTGAGGTGAAATATTCATGTACCCATGGTAGAAATTTCAGATTTCATTTAGGTAAAATTTTGGATATATGCTATGAAAAAATTATGGTTCCTAAATGCTCCTAAAATTCGCTTCAAATAGGACAACTTGGAATTTTCATTATTACTTTTTTTTAGATGTTTCAAAGTGTAAAATATGGAGGAGATAGAGGAGAGATATCTAGGTGCCTATGATATAAATTTCATACCTTAGTTTGCTACAATTTTCGATATATTCTCCAAGGAAGGAAAGGTTCCTTAATGTTTCTAAAATATGTTTCAAACAAGAAAGCTTGGAATTTTCACTATAACTTGTTTGGAGATGTATCAGGACGTGACATCTGGAGGAGACAAAGGAGATATATCTAGGTACCAATGGTAGAAATTTTAGACCTTGGTTTGCTATATTTTTGGAGATATACCCTATGGAATTTAAGGTTAATAAATAGTCCTGAAATGAACTTCAAACAAGTCGGTCTGACATTTTTTCTATAACTTATTTTTGGAACCTTTTAGATTGTGAATATTTCAAATATCCAATGAGACGTATAAAATTTACTTAGATAAAATAATTAGAATCATATTTGTGAAATTTGATATGTGGAATGTTATACAAGTTTGTTCTTGGGAAGAGGACATAAACAACAAGTTTAGGGAGAAGCATACCTGGTGAAGGCAGAAGCGGGAAGTAGACTTGGTGAAGGTTGAAGCAGGAAGTAGACCTGGTGAAGGTTGGTGAAGGAAAAATTAGCTAATAGAAATTATGAATGTAGAAGTAGCAAGAAAAATCAATAAAATAGGTTAGTGTATACAAATATTTTAAGCATAGGTGATTGGCGTCACCTATAGGTTGGTGCCTCCAAATATTTTAGTAGAGGGGATTGGTGTCTCCTATAGATTGTTGCCTACAAATATTTCAAATAAGAGGATTGGCGTCTCTTATTGTTTGGTACCTAAAAATCTTGTAGAAAAGGGGACTAACATTTCCTATAGGTTGATGGGGACTAGTTTCTCTTAGAGGTTGGTGCCTACATATCTTGTGGTAGAGGGTAATGATGTCTCTTGAAGGTTTGTACCTACAAATATTGTAGTAGGGGGGATTGGTGTCTCCTATAGGTTGGTGCCTACAAATATTTTAATAGGAGATATTGGTGTCTCATGTATGTTGGTGTCTACAAGTTTGTAACAGTAGTGGCGCCTACAAATTTTTGTATCACTAGGTTGGTTCCTACAAATATATGTTATAAAGAATCTTTCATTTATATATTGTGTTCCATATGTGATATTTTTTGGTTATGATTCGTCAATTCTTAAATAAAAAACTTTCTTCTACTGATTCACCATCCCTCTTAGTGTAAGTGTGAATCCAACAGTTGGTATCAAGGGAGGTTCCTTCAGAAGTAATCCATCCATTGGAAGGAAGATATTAGAGGGGTCATGGATATCCATGAAGGTTCTTTCACAAGAAGAGCTCCATTATTCAATGGAATAAATTATGCCTTCTGTAGGGTATGTGTTACACGTCATTTTGTCACCATTAGGAAAATGACCACCAATCTGGATCTCTCGCTATCCGATGAAAGTGACTCAAGCATTCCCCTGCATTGTTAGAAGAAAAACAATTCAAAAGAGAATGAAAATTCTGCATTACATGGTCCAAAAACCCAATTTTGAGCATCTACGTGGTTACCTAGCTAGATTCTGAACATACGCAAATATTACCATTATAGCTAGTGCAAATTTGCGCTCTCTTCCACTATGAAATGTGCACATCACTTAACATAAGTAAAAATAAAAAGTTATTTATAGAAGCTTTGTTAGGGGAATATTTCCCAACTGAAAGCTTCAAGCTTATTCTTACTTAAGCCTCATCCCTATGTTCATGGAGCTAATTCCATTTCTTTGTCGAACCCTAATACCTCCTTTTGAGGATCTCATCCCTATGTTCATGGAGCTAATTCCATTTCTTTTTCGAACCCTATTACCTCCTTTTGAGGATCTCATCCCTTGAGAAGAGGATCTCAAACCTCCTCCTCTTGGCCTATAAATCCAACATAGGCGAGAGGGATTGGGGGCACTAATGAATGTAAACTTATATTATTGGAATAGTGCTAGAAATCTTGTCATCTAAGGAGAAGATTGGAGACCATTGGGAGGAGGCATACATCATCAAGGCTAAGGTTGTATTACTCCTTCATATTTGAGTAATAAAAAAGAGTGTTTCTTTCCCACTATATTGTTTAATGGAGCTGATGTATTGTGTATTTACTTCCATTTTTCCATTGATAATGATATTAGGTACTAGTTTCCTTAATCACTAGTATGGGTTTTATTGAATCATTTATATATCATATGCCTTTGATCCCTTGTTGTTATTCTGTTTGCAGGTCTATATTATGAGAATTGAGGAGTTGCATCAAACCATAGTGAGGATATTCATCAGGCATTTCATTTGAAATATATGTATTTCATATCCCAACATTCTTACTTATGATTCAATAGGAATAAACTCAGTGAAAGATTTACTGGTTTGTTTGTTTGTTACTAGATTCAACCATTGAATCTAGGGAGATTTTTCTTGTCCGCATAAGCAATTTGTCCACCATAACAGTAGGGACGAGGAATTATCTAATATCTTTTGGTTTTGACATTTGAAATATGTATTATATGGTTATAAATATTTAAAAACTCCTCCATTTGATCAAGATGGTAAGAATGCTTGTGTAAATAACGAAAAATCCATGAATGCCATATTTTATGTCCAATCAAAATTCAAAGTTTGATAACGTAATGTATTGTGAATCTGTAAAGGACATTTGGCAAAAACTTAAAAATAGCTATGAAGGAGATGATAACATGAAGAGGGAAAAACTTCAAACCCGTAGAAGATAGTTTAAGGGTTTGAAGATGAATGATGAAGAGGACATTACAACCTACCTCCTTCATGTGGATGAGATTGTCAACACTATCAGAGGACCTAATGAAGAAATTAAGGAATCAATTATTTTACATAAGGTATTAAGATCCCTCCCCTTAAGATTTGATGCAAAGGTCTTAGCTATTAAAGAAATGAGATATGTGTAAAATTTGAAGATAGATGAGCTACATGGGATTCTCATTGTATACTAAATGAGGATAGAAAAAGGAAATTCAACTGCGAAGGAAGAAACTTTCAAATTTTCAAGGAACATAAAAGAAATTGAAGTTAGTGGTTTTTCCAACAGTTAATCAAATGAAACAGAAGCATAGTTTGCGAGAAATATGAAAAGAGGATCTAGAAAATACAAAGGTAAGTTACCATTTAAATGTTTTAATTGTGGTAGAATAGGGAATTTTTTGCGAAATGGTCTTATGCAAAATGTGAGGATAGTGATGATGAAGAAGAGCATGAAAATAGAAGCAAGTCTTATATACACGAATGAGGAAAGTATTCCAAGAAGAATGATTTTTATTCTAGAGAAGATAGTATCTCCTGAGGAGAGAGTGATGAATATGCATCTAATATTGACAAAGAAGAATTTTATTTCATAGCAATTGATGAAAAGAATGATAACAACTAAGATGAATACAATCAAGAAGAGCAAACATATTCAAAGGACGATGATATTGATGGAGAAGTAGAACTTGTTAGTTCCCTATAAGAAATAGTTAGACTCAAAGGAAATATCAAAAAGTAGAATGAACTATTATAAAAATGTGATAAGAAAAAGGATCATGATCTTTATGAAACAACAATTTCTATCTTGAAGACACTACTAGATGTGGCAAAGAGGGTACAAAAAATGGTGAGAAGCTAGTTGAAAGAAAATGAAGAAGATTATGAAAATATAGAAGCAAAAGTTATTTCCTTGAAAAAGGAACTAGAGAAAGAAAATTCTCAATTGGAAAATCTTGAATTTTGGAAAGAATATTGAAATCCTAGATGATATTTTCGACTATTAAAGGTGATATTTCATTAAAATATGTATTTTCTACCAGGAAAAGCATAATACCTCCAAAGGAAAATCAAGCAAAAATTAAAAAAATTAAAATGAAGTGTCAAACAAAGGCATGAGAGATATGCTATTATAGGTTTATAAATATTTAATTTAAAAATTTAAAAATTGTATATAATTTATTCCATAAAGTAACATTGGGCCATATGACAATGTTATTGGACAGGATTCTAGTCTTCAACTTCCCTGACTATAAGCACCTAAATCTACTAAAACCTATCATATACAAATAATATATGATAAGACCAATGCGGTCTATCAGACCTTAAGAGAGGAGAAAGAATCTAAGTTTGATTCTTCAAAATCTTGTTTTTATGGTCAAAGAGAAGGGAAATAAGTGCTCCAAGATTGCTATAGGTGGGTTGGCTTAATAGGTCAAGAAGATTGGAAGTGTGGCAGATGGTAGGGAATTGAGAGTGAATGTGAGTAAGATTCGGGCAGTCTAAAAGGAAGTGCTTTTCATCTTCCACCTGCTTAGAATCGCAAATCTGATAGATTCTAAGGGGTCTTGGGAATAGACCACCACCTGGTCTCACTTAGAAACTCATGGGAATTAGTTCTTATCTTAGCGATGTTCATTTTTTCTTATTGTTGAACAACATAGAAAGATAATAATTATTATCAAGAATAAGATTAGTCACTTCCTTATAATATCTTTTATAATATATATATAAGATGAATCTATAAAAAAATTGAAATAATAATAATAAATTATAAACATAATTATTATTAAAAAAACAAATTTATTTACACTGAAATAAAATAAAGCTATAAACTGAACATTACTAATTTTCAAGGTAACCAGCCTAAATCAAATTTATTTACGCTAAAATAAAATAAAACTATAATTTAAACTGAACATTAATCAACTTTCAAGATAGGCAGCCTAAATATAAATATCTTGAAATTTATTAATTCCCGTTGCAAACTTGCAAGAAATAATATCATTTAGCATATTAATCATTAAAGCAATACTAATAGCGAGGCTACTACTATGGTCGTTTCTCTCTTTGGAATTCATTTCAAGTGTGACGATCTTCTTCACCTCACCTTGAGACTATATTGTATATATTTTTTTATTAATTATATGTGGGCAATTTTAACACATTATTACATCTTATAAATTAGTTTAATGATGTAAATTAAATGTCTTATAAACGTTGATAAATATCTATTTATAATAAACATCAAAACATTTATTTTATCAAGCATTTCAAATTATTAAATTTAAAAAATCATTAAAACTTATTAAATTATATTTTATTTAAAATAATAATTATTATTATTATTATTATTATTAATTATAAAATTAATTAATATATAAGTTAAATATATATACATTTCAAAAAACATGCAACAAGATTTTTAAGGATGAAGATCTATCTCCATTTTATCTTGGAGATTTTTAATCTATAAATAGGTTTTGTTACAATATCAAGAAATACCATTTGCCCAAAAAACCATAACTCATTTCATATTACATTTAGTCATGTTATATTTTTTTTAATTAACTAATTTAATTAAAAGGAAAAAAGGCATAAGTACTTTGGAAATAAATCTCAGTGTTTGATATATGTATGCTACTAAGAATATTCTAGAATATTCTATGGAGGTTGAATCTCTACCATCTACCTAATAGTTGTTGATGATTAAATTAAAAATATAGAAACCCTATTCCAAAATAGACATGCATATCAACATAATTAATTCCAAATTTACAGTTAAAAAAAACATTTTAATAGAAAATTAACTAAAACAATAAAAACAATTAAATGACTTTTACAGATTTAATTTGTGTAGTAGTTTTTTTTCAGAAGAAAAAAACGCTGTGATATATTAAATATAAAACAGTACATAGTCCAATACATCTCAAGCATGTATAAAAATACAGCGAGATACCAACCAAAGGCAACCAAAAGATGATTGCACCAACATAGAACGAACCCGTCCATATGCAAAATGCTCAGCTATAAAAGCGAGCAGAAAGAGGATGATGGTGCAGAATGTACAGATAACCACCAGAGAATAAACCTATGATATAGAAGATAAGAAAATGAAAATGCACTAATATGGACCACAAGATTAGATAAAAACAAGTCACAATAAGGTCGCATAAATGATGACTTGAAATGTATGTGACTGTCCCGAGACAAGAATGAAAGAGTGAGTCATCAGTGCAAGATGAAAATAGCAAAATGTGCCAAGCCATTTAATCCCGCTCGCTTGAAGGGGTGCCCGCTCGCCTGAAATGATACAAAACGCTCGCTTGAAGGAGTACGTACACATCTAGAAAGAACCACCAATAAGCCTCCTAAGCATGCAAAACATGAGAAACCAGGCTTAAGCCGAGTCATCTCGCCACGGATATACCAACACTCGCCTGAAGATGATATAATTCGTGAGCAAAGATAACACCACAGGAAAATGACAAAACAATTATGCACGCTCGCCTGTAGAGATATATGAGATATATCAAAACCCTGCAAAAAGATAAAGCTGCCGGATATAGATAAGAGAAGACCAAAAAGAAATAGACTGTGCCGAATTATGGAATATCAATATCAGTCTCCCAGAAAATGAGACCATCTCGGAATAGCTGAACCTGCATAGTGCCAAAATCTGTGTTCAGTCCCATCTTTGAGAGGCTATCTGCCCTCGTATTATTCTCTCTGTAAATATGAGATATGGCAGGCCTATTGAGCTGTATCCACAAACGTCGAACCCGAGATACCCAACCAAGTAGTTCAGAAGGAACAGAAGCCTGAGAGTCAGATATCCAACCAATAGCAATCCTGGAATCCCCATAAACATGAATATTCGTTAACTGTAAGTATATGGCAAAGCGGAGACCACCCCAAAGAGCGATGACTTCCGCTTTGTTGTTGGATCCCTTGCCAGCATTAAAGTGAATATGTACTCTCTCTCTTTGAGAGATCTTTATCCATGTTTCGCATCCCATGTTACCATTCATACACGCCCCATCAAAATAAACTGCAGGGAGATTGACCACATGTGGTCGAAGTCGAACAGATAAATCCTGAATAGGCGAAACTGTAATGGGACGTTCATCCAACCATTTTGCGATTGCAGAGTATATATTTGGAATCTGAAAGGGGATATTTTCAAAAATCACCCTATTTCTTCCAAGCCAGATTTCCCAAATGAGGAAGAAAGGAAGAGATCTGAACCTCCCTTTTAAATTATCCCAGGCTGATACAGCATTCATGAAGTCAATCGGACACCAAGTGATTCCAAAGAAATGAACAGAGTAAAGACGCCATATTTTTAAGATGACAGGACATTTGAAAAAGAGATGTTCTGTCGATTCATAATCCTTAAGACATATATGGCATCTGAAAGGGCCGAGGAAACCCCTCTTCATTAAATTACAACCAGTCAATACCTTATCTTTCCAGACTAACCAACCAAATAGTAATATCTTAGTAGGGATATGCCGATACCAGAACTTGTAAAACAACCTGCTGGGAGGTTCCGTGTATGAAGCCTTATTGATATGTCTATATATATCCCTGACCATCGGATTCCCATCCTTCGTGGGTCCATCCCATTCAATCCTATCACCCCCCTCATCCCAGCATAATCCCAAAGCCCGAATGTTATCCCTTATGAAATCCCATTCCTCACATTTCGGTTCCCTTAAATTTAATTGTGCCGCTGTTTTTAGAATAGGGGCTCCAACAGACCATTGATGGATGGTCTGAGATAGAAAAAAAACTCCACGATGAGCAAGTCTGTGGATAAGCTGGTGAGAAGGGCCGAGTTCAGAGCACCAACCAATCATCTTCATATGCGCCAGAGGAATGCGTCTACCATCTGCAAAAGACCAGGCCACCCTAGCAGCCATATGCCCGAAAATCTTTTTGAAACTTCCCCAAATAGCAGATATACAGCGTGGAAATGCAATTTGATTATTAAGAATCTGATGAAACATATCCCCCACAACATACTTGCATTTGATCACCTTGTTCCATGTACCTTCACTGTCCAAAGCTCTCCAGAAAGATTTGATGAGCAGAGCAATATTAAAGCTTCTTGTATCCAAAATTCCCCAACCATCATGGTCCTTTGGTCTGCAGAGTTTTTGAAGTTTACAAAGGTGGATTTTAGAAAGCAGCTGCGCCCCTCCCCATAAGAATTTGGCAATGATAGAGTTTATAAGCCTAATAATTCCATCTGGAAGATAATAAAGGTGACCCCAATACACCAACAACTGAGCCAAAACAGCTTGAATCATAATGAGACGACCACCGCTAGACAACCACCTGTGCTTCCAGCAGAACATCTTCCTTCTGAATTTGTCTATAAGCCACATCCAGTCTCTGATCTTATAACCGCATGGTTTTATATGGAAACCTAGATACTTGAAACCCTCCATCGCATCTCTTAATTCCATTCCAAGTAGACCAGCAATGTATTCCAGGTCCTCAATATCACCATATTCATAAATAATAAAGGATTTTTGTTTGTTAATGGCCAGCCCAGTGGCGGATTCAAATCTGCTAAAAATATAGTGGATGTAGAGCCATTGTACTCTATGAATATGCCCAAATAATAACAAGTCATCAACAAACAGAGAATGCGTGCATACCAGAGTGTTTGAGAAAGAAAAACCCAATATGTGTCCCTGTAAAACTGCCTCCCGGAGAAGACAGCTGATGCCATCCATGATCAATATGAAGATAAGCGGTGAAAGAGCACAGCCTTGTCTGAGACCCCTCCCAGCAGCAAAGAAAGAAGTCGGAACTCCATTTATGATGATGGCATAGTTAACAGAAGAGATACAGGCCATGATCCACCTAATAATGCGAATAGGCAGGCCTACCTTCATGAGAACAGCCCTGATATATGCCCAATCAACCGTATCATAAGCTTTAAATATGTCAACTTTGACCATGATGGCCTCCCTTTTCTCCACGTGCATGGTATGCAAAATTTCCTGTGCAATGGCAGTAGCATCATGTATGGATCTACCCTTGAGAAATCCATATTGTTCCTTAGAAATATGTCTAGACAGTGTTTCCTTCATACGCTCTGCAATAATTTTTGAAATAATCTTATAGAGTACATTGCATAGGGCAATAGGACGAAAGTCCGCAAATGATTGGGGAGCATCCACCTTTGGAATTAAAGCAATAAAAGTTGAGTTGAGATTGGGATATATATAGCCCCGGATACGTATCTTCTCAATCACCTTGGTCAGATCCTCACCCAGCAGATCAAAGAAATGAATATAAAATTCCGCGGGCCAGCCATCTGGCCCCGGACTTTTATCAGAAGCAAATGATTTTAGGACCAATTTAACTTCATTCCCAGTAACCATCTTATCCAGAAGTGCAATATCAGAATCCTCAAAAAAACGAGGAATGTGTTCAAGCATCCACCTTTGGTCTGCCAAATTGATATCATCCTGCTTGGTATAAAACTCTGCGAAATGTCGGAGGGCCTCATTTTGAATCTCATGGGAGGAATATATGGTGGAACCATCCGCAGAATTGATGCACCATATGGCATTTTTACTTCTCCTCTCATTGGCACTTCTGTGAAAGAACTTTGTATTTCGATCCCCCTCTGCAAGCCAGAGTTCTCTGCTCTTTAACCTCCATGTGAACTCTTCAATCCGTAATATTTCTCTTTTCCTAGTGCCCAAGCATTTTAGGCAGTCGAGAGTGTATTCATCTGGATATGTATGAAGAAAGGATTCAATAATATCCTCCATTTCAGCCTGGATCCGTCTAAACTCTGCCCTGAGTTTTCCTTTCTTCTCCCGCTCCCAATTTTTAGTCATCTTCTTAGTTTTCTAGAGTTTAAGATGAAAAGAGTTCCATATCTCTGAAAACAAAGGCTCAGGTTCTATAATTTGTGTAGTAGTTGCATTATGTTTATTTGCATTGGCACTCTCATACTTTATAATTTTTATATTTTCAAATTCCAAAAATGTTTCTAACTTATGTTGGTATTTTTGCTCTTTATAACATATATGGTTTATTTTTCATGTCAATTTTAAGATTTGTATTCAATACTTTCCTTATTGTTTACTTTGTTATCCCAATAAATCTTATTTTCATCTTCAAATTGTAAATATCCAAATTCCAATTCAACCAACTTCAAATATATGCCATTGTTCAGAAAAACAACCTTAAGGCAACATATTTACATGTATACTTTCTAATTTGTGTTTTTTATTTTTACTTTGTTACTTCAATAAATCTTATTTTCATCTTTAAATTGTAAAGATCTCAACTCCTATTCAACCAACTTCAAATATATGGCATTGCTTAGAAAAACAACATTAAAGCAACATATTCACATGTATACTCTCTGATTTGTGTTTTTCAAAAAGTTGTTAATAGTAATGATCATATTTTTATTGACCAAAACAAAAAACAACACTTTCACATGCATATGCTTATTCTTCTTTAAACACTCTAAATATATTCACTTGCCCAATTATGTTTGCACCATGTCAATAGCACATAGAGAATATATTCTAAATTATAGTCTTTATATTTATTATTTTTAGTAAATACTAAAGGTTAGGTGACGAAATAAATATTGGTATATTTATAGTTTATAAGATTATTTTGGTATTTATATTTATTTTTACTTTTAAAAAAGTTGTGTATTTAACTAAAATCTATATAATTTCTTTCCAACATAAAATGTTAGAAATTGGGAAAATGTTGAGGCTCTTGTGTTTTGATTTTCTATTTGTTGCAATATTTTTTCATTTACCAAAATGACTACACTTTGTCTTTATAGATAATTTCATTAAATTCGATTTATAAATTTGTAAGTATAGGAGATGCACCTTGCTTTCGTTTAATAGGCTTTGTGTGGTTATCTTTGAATTTGTTTTAAAATTTCAATTGAAAATTATTTGGAAATACTACTTGTAAGATGTTTAAGTTGTATCATTGCTCCTTTTAGTAAGAATAATGTATTAAGTTGATTTTACCCTAATCACAAAACAAACAATTGTTACTTATACTAAATCTTTGAAATATGGAATAGATATGCATTTACATTTTCTCATACAATAAATGTTTGATATTTCCTGCCATTTTCACCATCTCACAAATTTCTTGTTACAATGTAAGGCATTTACTCTTATGGAAACAAATGTCTTTCTGTTGCTTTTTATTATTGTTGGAGATTAACACAGCAATCAGATGCACAGCAATTCTAAAAACAAATACTCAGCAATCAATCATGCACATAAGACACACAGCTTTTACGTGGTTCACCCAATCCTCCTGGGCTACGTCCACACCACAAGGCATCGGCAATTCTTTATTAATCAAAAACAGGAGATTACAAACTCTCACACCCTCACTCCATTACAAACAATCCGTATGGATACCTGTTATATAGCCAGGAGAATCAAACTGCCTCATAAATCCTCTCAACACAAATTTAGGATGCATTAACTCCCTCCCAACAAACTGGAGCTAATCTAGGAACTAATTCCTAATTTTTTTCACCTACTGAGATTTTTCCTATTTTATTTAGAACAGAAAATCTCAACAATATCCACCTTGACAACAATTAGCCTGATGCCCTGTTATTATTATTTTATCTTTTCTGCAAGCCAAGAGAAGCCAAACACCAACGCAGCTTCTCCAACAAAACTGGTTTCGTGAACATGTCTGCACAGTTTTCTTTTGTATGCACCTTTTCAAGAGAGACTCCCCTTTCAGTAATAACCTGTCTTACAAAATGGTACTTAATTGGAATATGCTTTGATTTACTATGATAGGCCGGATTCTTAGCCAAATGTATTGCACTTTGACTGTCACAAAATAACTTGATGTTGTCCTGCAACCTACCAAATTCACCAAACAAACCTTTCAGCCAAACCGCCTCTTTGCAAGCATGCGAAGCAGCAATGTATTCTGCTTCAGTAGTGGATAAAGCAACAATGTTCTGTAGCTTTGACATCCAGCTGATAGCTCCACCTGCAAGAGTAAAGACGTACCCTGAAGTTGACCTTCTCTTATCCAAATCACTGGCAAAATCGGAATCAACATATCCGCAAACAAATTCACTACTCTTATTGTAAGTAATACAATAACTACTTGTGCCTCTCAAATACCGAAGCACCCATTTCACTGCTGACCAGTGTTCTTTACCCGGATTTTCCATGTACCTGCTGACAACCCCAACTGCATGTGAAATATCTGGTCGAGTACAAACCATCGCATACATCAAACTTCCTACTACATTGGCATATGGAATTCGAGACATATAATCCTTTTCTTCATCTGTATTAGGACATAAACTCGAAGAAAGCTTAAAGTGGGAAGCTAAAGGGACTGACACGGGCTTCACATTATTCATACCAAATCTCAAAAGTATCTTCTCAACATACTTCTGTTGTGATAGCCACAGCTTACCATTACTCCTGTCTCTGAAAATCTCCATGCCCAAAATCTGTCTTGCTGCTCCGAGATCTTTCATATCGAATGTCCTTTCCATCTGAGTCTTCAACCTGTTGATTTCATCAATGCTTTTGCTTGCTAAAAGCATATCGTCAACATACAACACTAAGATAATGAACATGCCATTTTCCAATTGCTTGAAATACACACAATGATCATATTCACTTCTAACATATTTCTGACTCAACATGAAAGAATCAAACTTCTTATACCACTGCCGAGGCGACTGCTTCAGGCCATATAATGACTTCTTGAGCATGCAGACAAATTTCTTATTGCGATGCTGAACAAACCCTTCCGGTTGTTCCATATAAATTTCCTCATCTAGATCTCCATGTAGAAAAGCAGTCTTAACATCTAGTTGTTGTAACTCTAAATCAAATAAAGCAACTAAAGCTAACACAATTCTAATTGAAACAATTTTAACCACTGGTGAAAAAATCTCATGAAAGTCAATACCGGCTTTCTGAGAAAACCCTTTTGCAACCAGTCGCGCTTTGTACCTGTCCTCCGTATCATTCACACCCCGTTTCAACTTGAAAACCCATTTACACCCCACAGTTTTCCTGTCTTTCGGAAGCTCAACCAGATCCCATGTGCCATTCTTACCTAAGGCCATCATTTCTTCCTTCATAGCTGCTTTCCACTTATCACTTTTTGAACCTTCTATTGCTTCCTGATAGCACAGAGGTTCATCGTCATTAGCAGTAAATGCAACTGAAGTAACATAATCATCATACCTTCTCGGTGGTCGTTTGATTCTTGTCGACCTCCTTAAGGATGTTTCTGGTGCTTCCTCGATTGGCTGACTACCACCTGTAGGGACTTCTTGCCGACCAGTATCTGAGACCTGTTCATGATCTAAACCTGAACCCTGTTCATGTTCTGAAACATGTTCATGACTAGTATCTGAACTATGGTCATCATGACTATCATTAGAAGTGCTGTCAAACTGAATGTGCTGAAAATCAAATACATCATCCTGTTTCAAGCTACTATCTACATCTAACTGTACAAGAGAGGATTCATTAAACCTTACATCTCTGTTGATGATGATTTTGCGGGTAGTAGGATCCCACAATCTATATCCCTTTGTTCCAACACCATACCCAACAAAGATATACCTTTTAGACTTTGGATCTAACTTAGTTCGTTGATGTTTAGGCACTAGAGCATATGCATCACAACCAAACACTCTGAGTTTAGAATAATCACAAGGGTGTCCTTTCCATACCTCTTGTGGAATTTTGCAGTCTATCGCCGTCGATGGAGATCGGTTTATCACATAACAAGCTGTTGCCACTGCTTCCGTCCACAACTCCTTTTGCAACCCGGCGTTACTCAGCATACTCCTTGCTCTCTCTCGAAGAGTCCTGTTCATGCGTTCAGCAACTCCATTTTGCTGAGGAGTATAAACCGTGGTCTTATGTCTCTCGATCCCTGCATCCTTGCAATAGCTGTCAAACTCCTTGGAATTAAACTCACCACCATTGTCAGTTCTTAAACATTTTATTGTTCTACCAGTGATGTTTTCTACCAATGCTCTAAACTGTTTGAAAATTGTAAAAACATCCAGACTTCTTTTTCAACATGTAGACCCACACCTTCCTAGAAAAGTCATCAATAAATGATACAAAATAAGACGAACCACCATATGAGGTTGTAGGGGCTGGTCCCCAAACATCTGAATGGATATAATCAAGTATGCCTTTACTAGTATGTTTGCCTGTTTTAAATTTTTGTTTACTTTGTTTGCCAAACAGACAATGCTTACAGAAATCTAACTTTCCAGACTTTAGATTAGGAAGTAACTTGCGATCAGCCAAAATCTTTAACCCTCTTTCACTCATATGGCCCAACCTTTGATGCCATAGGCGAATGGAACTACTGTCATGTTCAGACACTGTAGACACATGATCTGACCCTGTTCTTCCTTCTAACTGAAATAGATTTCCTACTTTCTTAGCCCTCATTACTAGTAAGATACCTTTATAGATTTTCATAACTCCACCTTGAATTACAGTTTTATATCCATTCGTATCCAATGCTCCTAAAGAAATTAGATTTTTTCTTAAGTCTGGAACATGTCTCACATCTGTTAACAGTTTAGTTGTGCCATCAAACATTTGCATTTGTATACTTCCTATCCCAACAATATTAGATGTGACATCATTACCCATGTACACGACGCCATCATCAACAGATCTATACGTCTTAAACCAGTCTCTATGAATACACATGTGGTTTGATGCACCGGAATCTAACAACCAATGTTGATCATGATTTGACATATTAACAGACAACACTTCGTCGCTCATACCTGAACCAGATGCCGAACCTGTATCCGTCGCATTTTCCTCCTTCTTCTCTGTCGAAGAATCTGCTTTAGAAGTTTGCTGCTGTCGCTTCCAGCAGTCCTTCTTCAGGTGTCCAGCTTTCCCACAATGCCAGCACTTCACCTTTGTCTTCTTTCCTTTCGACTTTGAACGTGAGTCGCTCGGCTTACCCCCGGAGTGTCTCTCTCTTGAGCGACCTCTGGCCATCATTACCTCTGATGTAGAGGTGTCTGCATTCGACCTCTTCCTCGTCTCCTCATACAACAAGGCTCCAAGCACATCGTTCTCAAAACGGGCACTCTGAGTTTTCGCCATCTTGTTTAAAACAAACAATCTCCAAATCCAACTTAAAAAAGTTAATAAATAAAACACTGCCTATGCCTTTATAACAAGCCTTTCCTTTCACTTTTAAAGTGCCTTTTATTTGATACCATATGCAAATGGCAATAATCAAATCAATTTTTAAATGCCACCCTTCACCTTATAAAAAAGGCCTTTCACTTAACAAACCAAATGTAAATGGCATTTACATTTTTAAATATTATAAAAAAGGACCTTTTAATAAAATCGATTTATGTAAAAAACACATACCATATGTGATATGTGACATTTTTTTTTTTAAAACTCCAAATCGATTTCCCTTTTTTTAATATTACACTTTTAAAAAACCCTCTTTCAAATCGATTTAACATATCGATTTAACATATGCCATAATAATTACCATTCGATTTTAAATTTTTACGAACTTCAAAGGTGAGCACCCTAAAGAATTGATTTTTAACGTTCCTTAGTTTTTAAAGCCACTTCTGAAACGATTCTCCACAAATCGTGTTGTCTTTTAAAATACACATTGAATAATTTGTGACTTCAATGTAAAACCGTAGCATTTCAAAACAGCTTTTTAAAAAAACTAATGGCAAATGACTCACGTTTGCAGTGTTGTTTTATATGGCATTTGACCAACCATTCAACGTTCTCTCTGTTCAACGCCAGTTAACAGCCTTCTCCAACGCTGCTTCAGACTTTCAAATTCAACGATGTGCACAACAAAACCTGTTCAACGCCTACGCCTCTAACAATTGCATTAACGCTGCGCCGATTCTTCACGCTGTTCAAAAAATAGCATAGGACTGTCAGACTGTCCACCTCTGCACATTTGAAACTCCAGCTAACCGTGTTCAAAGCACAACAACTCGCTCGACGACTCGAGCGATTAACTTCACTTAACGCCAATGCCTGTGTGAAATGTGTTCACGTCTTCTTTATTTGTTGTTAACAGCAACTTCTACTCACAGTCACGGCACTCACCAGGTTCAACGTTTACTTTGGCCGCCTTCAAATTGCGCTCAGCAGCACGGCCTCTCAGCAGCAGGCAAATGGTTTGCACGATCCATAAATGTGCTTCTCAACAGGCCATGGCTTCACAAGCTCAGGCCAACAGTTCTCTGTGCGGCAATCTCACCAGTCCAACAGTTCTGCGCACCATTCAACTACGCTCCACGCAGCTTCTTCAAACCTCCAACATGCTCTGATACCAATTGTTGGAGATTAACACAGCAATCAGATGCACAGCAATTCTAAAAACAAATACTCAGCAATCAATCATGCACATAAGACACACAGCTTTTACGTGGTTCACCCAATCCTCCTGGGCTACGTCCACACCACAAGGCATCGGCAATCTTTATTATTCAAACAGGAGATTACATAATTCACACACCCTCACTCCATTACAAACAATCCGTATGGATACCTGTTATATAGCAAAGAGAATCAAACTGCCTCATAAATCCTCTCAACACAAATTTAGGATGCATTAACTCCCTCCCAACAAACTGGAGCTAATCTAGGAACTAATTCCTAATTTTTGTCACCTACTGAGATTTTGCCTATTTTATCCAAAACAGAAAATCTCAACAATTATGTCCATAGTCATCAAATCTCTTCTAGCCATTCATACCTATAATAGCTACCACTTGTCTAATAATGTCGATGAGTAAGCAGATGTGTTTATATCTTAGCAAATTCCGTGGCGACTAACCTAACCTTCAAAAAAATAAACTAGAAGCTAGACACCTCTTGTGCAAATTTTCAAGACCATAGGAATTTTCCCAACAATATTGATATAATATTTTTCATGATTTCAATCTCACTATAAGTTTTGTAATTATGATGTTATTATTTCAATCATCTCTATTAAAAGTATATTACAAATTATGTTATATTAAATTTAAAAAGAAAAAAAAAATCACCAAAAATCATTTTTGTATTGCACAATTTGAAATACATACATTAAAGTTATATTATTAATTTTTTCAAAAAAAAAAATTATATCTTTCTTGATGGGATGAATCTTGAGAGGTGGAGGAGCTTAAGGGGTCATTCTCACCACCTTGGAAATGAAATGCAAGTTAATGCAGGGGTGGTGTGGTTTCACTTTCACATTCATAAGCATGTGGTCTTATTTATCACTCAATACAATGCATTCCAAACAAGAGGATCCGAGTGGGGATGGTAAGGTTTTCCATGGTGACCCAGAACGGCAACAAAATATCACTTTGGCCCAGCAGAGAATACAGGGTATTTATTTGCAGAGGAATCTGAAATTCTAGGTGGTAATTTTTACGAGGAATGTGAGGCCACTAGTCTCTAGAATGCATGGTGAGTTGACTTGTGGAAGTTGTTGTATAAGATAACAAAGGATGTAGACAAAATGGGGATGAGGTGGGTCTCTTGGTCTGGTCAAGTTCATGATCTTGGATGTTGAAAACTCATATCTGAGTGAGACACCTTCCTTGGACTATGAAGAAAGGTTTCCTTCTCACCTTATTCCTTAACCTTCAAGATTACTCTTTGGCCTTTGTATGGTACAATTTTGGGAAAAAAATCATTTTCCTAAGCAATGTAATTTATGTGGAAGCTTGAATAGTTGTTGGAGGAATAATCGTGGTGCAACATATGTGCTAACAGTTACTGCTTGTTCACTTAGTTGTGTCACTCCTAATCATGGTCAGTGGATTTGGGATCAATACCTTAAGTGTTGCCACAATATTTTGCTAGTTTTATGGCTGCTAGAAATTAGAGGTCCATGTATGTGTGACCCTACTGTTGATATCCATCTTGGGTAGCCATTGGTACTCGAATTTTTTTGGAGGCTCACTACTAGTGGGAATAGTTTTTCCTTGACTTGGTTGTGTTATCATTTTATACTGTGTCTATCTTCCTCTGGGGGGGCATGTAATTAGTGGTTTAAAGCATTCCTGGTTTGGAAATTATGTTCCATATGTCTGGGTGTTGTGGCCTAGGAGCCTTATTCCTAGGGTTCATTGTAATTGATTGAGTGTGGAACATCAAAGAATGTGCAGTAGGTGTGGGGGAGGGGGTCACGATCCTCAAGGTGAATATAGAGCCTAATAGCAAGCTCGGGAAGTTATTGATAGCTACCATGCAACGGTCCCTCCTGATACCCAAAATGAAATCGATAATTTGGAGACTTGTGTTGTTCATGACAGATAGTTCTTCTCAAACTCTGAGATCTTGGAAGATGTGGCCACTTGGATTCTTGACCCAAGGCATAACTTGGGACGAAGGAAACAAAATTTTGGAGCATTGGCTCTATATTGGAAAATGACAACTTGGCTAAGCAAGATCGTGATGAACATGCAAGCTGAAAGATACTTCTTGGCCAATCTAGAGGATGTTAAAAGTGCATTAAAAGGTACTAGTGTAATTAGAATTACCACTTAGCCCACATTGAGTTGCACTTCCAATGTAAACAAGCTTCACATGTGACATGATCCTCCAGGATCGAGTGCTTGAGATATTGTCCTAGTCACTTCTTTAGACACTTGAGTTTGCATGATTATCTCCAATTTTTGATTTTATAGGTCATGCATAGATAGTTTAGTCATGTTAGAAATACTAATACTTTTTGAATTTTGGACTAATTATTCTATTGGTGGGTGGTCAAAAACATTTGGTTTCTCACTAGGCAAATTGAGACCACATACCCTATTGTTTATAACATGATAATGGTTAATAGATGTACATGATTTACATGATTTTCTAATGATGATAATGATGATGGTTAACATCCACTGAGATCAATCTTTGGTCTATCGGACCTAAAGAAAAGAATTATTTAATTTGATTTAAGATTTTATTCCTATGCTCATGAAGCTTGGAGAGAAGCCTCCCCAGCTCACTATAATTTTGACATATTAAAAGGCTAGGAAGGTCAGTATTGCAACAAAGATTATGAATTGAGCTCTAATGTGGTTGTACGCGAGGCACTCTAAGAAGAAGTGATTTTCATCCTCAATGTTCATATTCTCACAGAGATGGCAGATCCTTTCCATCCATGGTGTTTTAGGAATTGTCCAATGACCTGTTTCACTATGGAGCTCATGAGAGTTCGTTCTAATCTTGGCTATATTAAATTTCTTCTTTGAGCTAGTTAAAACAGAGAGATACTTTTGATCTTCTAAGATGGGGTTGATGACCTCCTTATAATACTTTAATTTTCTTTTAGCTACTAGATCTTTCTCACACCACATTTTTTCTTTCAACTTATAAGTGACAATTTTTTTTAATGTTATTGATGTTTTGCAATGCAACATTCTCATTAATCTCCCAATAATTTAACCATTTAATAGAAAAATTAAATTTAAACTATAATAATAATAATAAATTATATCTATATACTAAACTTAAAAATTAATAATAATAATAAAATTATATTTATATACTTACCAATAAAAAAAATTAAATTTAGCCATTTAAAAATTGAGTTAAATTAAATTATCTTTTATATGTGTGTAAGAGCACCTAAAAAGTGTCTCCACTTAAAGGAGTATATTTAAATTATAATATAATTTGCCTTCTTGTGACATATTGTAGTCCATCTTTTTTAAACAATCATCAAAGTTTTCAATCTTGACATCTATCGCACCTTATCGTATTTCTCACAAGTTTATGTCCTTTCTTGCAATGTGTCACATGCACCAAAAGTTATTTTTCATGTAACGTGTAGGTCTCATCAAAGATCTTATCTTAATCACAATAAAGCAGTTCAAAAATAAAATAAAATTTAATATGTTAAAAAGATTTTTTCCTCTATGATATTTCCTTTATGATATGCATCAATTTTCACTTTTCTATGATAAATGGGTCACAAACTCAACATGTTTTTACTTATAAGATACTGTATCGCCTCAATTTTCACTTACCTATGAAATAAGTGGGTCACCTCAATTTTCACTTTTCCACAATCTATTGCATTAAATGTCAATGTCTCTAGTATGTTTTATCTCTTAAAACTTTATCTTCAATTTTCACTTTTCCACGACATGATGCAGTGAATTTCCATGTCCACCGTATGTTGCATCTCTTAAATAAGTATCTTCATGCTATGCATGGAGTAGCCATTCAAAGATTTCTTCCCCAATAGAAAATTACATCGCAACCAAAAAATATTGTTACAATACATCGTCGCCGCTCGAAAATAATTGTAACGTTTCCCTTTGTAATATTTGAGTCATTTTTATTTAAATAGTAATTTTTTGAAATATTTCAAAATCTAAAATACACGAAACAAATCAAAGAATTTAATACACTGAGAATACATGGTTAATTCAGAAGTATGTCTGGTAAATATCATAATTATGTATGTTTTTTTAGTAATAAAAAACACGAACGAAATTGAATCAGTTTCATTAGATTAACTTGACCATAGCATCAATTAATGTAGAGAAAATAAATAACTAGCAATTGCATCGCATGTTGCAAAAGAAACATTTTAAGGCAATAGCATAGGAAAGAGTAGCCTAGAAGAAATAAGATGTTGCAAAAAGGAATCATCGTGAAGGAATGAAAGGCAAATTTTCCACCCTGAAAGAATGAAAGGAAAATTTTGCTTCCATGGAAGCAGGTCGTGGAGGTTTCAAAGATATTGTTGATAAGAGTTATCAAAAAGAAAATTTTATTTTAGATATTGAAATAAGCAAATTGGGAATGAAAACATATATGTAAACCAACATAATATGTTCACATATATAAAAATTTTGTTATAGATATTGAAATGGGAAATTGGGGGTGAAAATCTTTTGGTGATTAATAATCATCCGAAACAAGCATGAAATGTGCATGTAACTCAAATAAGATATTTTAAATACATTCAAGTACAATCTATCTAGCATAGATGTAAATAAAGAGAATTTTTATTAACAGAAATAGAGTTTACTCCAAGTTCATCTACATATGCCAATTGCATTCACCACTTAAGAGCAGTGAATTATAACACACTAGAGAAAATTATAACACACTATCACACTTTTCTTATCATAACTAAATGCTCCTATATGAAACAACGATGGATTTTTGTAGAGAAAATTATAACACACTATTACACTTTTATTATCAAAGCTAAATGCTCCTATATGAAACAACGATGGATTTCATCACTTAGGAGCAGTAAAAACAAGTTTATTGAGAAAAAAAACTCCAACACATTTGTAGAGAAAATTATAACACAGTGTCACAATTTTCTTATCATAACTAAATGCTCCTTTATGCAACAACAATGGCTTTGATCACTTCAAGAGTAGTAAAAACAAGTTTATTGAGAAAACAACTCTAGCACTGAGAGAGATTTGGGAGCAATTGTTGAATTGGTGAACACCTCTTTCTCTATGGTGTTGGATATTGGGCATAGCTCTCTTGATCTTGTATACAAGACTGTAAATTTGCATGTAGCTTATACTACATTAAGCATGAAATTGTCAACATTTAAGCACACTTTCCATCACATTTGTAGAGAAAATTACAATAGAGTATCACATTTTCTTATCATATCTAAATGTTCATATATGCAACAACTACCCTGTGCCTCATAGTTTACATTTGTGCAACGAGGAGGAGAGGAGCGTAAGGTGCAAGCTAGAATAACAAGAGAAAGAAGAATCTTGTTTGGTACATTAGAATCTTGTTTGGGACTTGAGATAGATTCATTCTCTACACATCTACAATAAAGCTTAATAAAAAAAACTCACCATACTTTGAATTTTTTAAATAAATATCTTACAAAATTAGAATATCAATTTAATACATTTTACTCAATTACACATTTAACAACATTCATTTAAAAAATACAAATATAAATTACTATTTTAAATATAAATACTACAACACATTTAACAATATTCATTCAAAAAAAATAAAAATAGTACAAAGAATCGCATTAATTAACATGACCCTCGTGTACTTTTCTCTAATTACATTTTAAATACCTCATGTTTGTAACTTATTCTTAATCACATAGTGTCAATTTTGTTAAATTATAATCTACAAGTCTCACTTTTTATAGCTTTGGTAGCTTTGGTGGAAGGATAGAGTATCTAAATTCTCTTACCCTTTAAGAAGCGTCCTCAATTATTGTACCACCCACCTCGGCATCCAATCTAGACATCTTAGCTTATTCTTAATTGATCAAGAGTATAAAATTTTTAGGGTGGTGTTCTATGTGGACTAAAATTCCCATGATGTCCATCACAATGTATGGGGTTCATTGCAACCATGGATATATTCTGTGAGTTGTTGTGATTTTTTTCTTGTGGCTAAAAATTAGTTTAGGTTGTCACCTAGTTATCACGATTCAAAACTTTGTTATCATCTCAGATCCTTTGATGTTTTGTTTGTCACAATGATTCAAAAATTAGTTATTATACCACAATATTGACTTTGTCATTGTATGCTTCTTTTATTATGAACCCTTTAAAAAAACCATGATAACATTTGATTTTACACTGTGATCTCCCTAGCATGGGTAGGGGATTTAAAAATTGGAGAGTAAATTGAGCGATTATTGTTAGAAATTGTTGTATAAGATGTGAAATTTGGATTGTTTGTAGACAATATGGATATCATAACAGATATCTATTTTGAATTTTGTGGTGTCTCTGGCCACCATGGATCTAATAGGATCCATTTCAACTGAGAACGTCAATAGATCATTGTGTGAATGATAACTTGTGACATCCCTAGCCATTTTCTTTGATAGTGGATGAGGTTACAAACTAATAACTTGTGAAATCCCTAGCCATTTTCTTTGATTGTGGATCAGGTTATAAACTAGAACACACTCTCTCTTCGGAAGACTCTACAGTATATATTGGATAGAAGGAAAGGTTATGATAAAACTTGTAAAAAAAACCCTAAGGGCTGAGTGGGTTTTTTATTTTGTAAGTTTTGTTTGGAATTGAAAAATAAAAAATATATAAAAGCTAAAAATATGTAGTGAAAATTTTGTTTAAAATTTCATAATAAAAAGTTGAGTAAGTTTGACATCATATAATATGAAAATTGTTTATGATTATAAAGTAAAAAACATGTAAGATTTTTTAGCTACAATTAGGTAATTAAAGACATGTATATAATTTCTTTTGAAGAAAGAAATTTGATAGTTATTAACAAAAAATAAATCCGAAAGAGTATGTATATAGTTTCAAGTTATGTAGTTACAAACTATTACAATTAAGTAATTAAAGTTAAATTTAGTGTTATTTAAGAAATGAGAAATGTGAAATAATTTGGAAATATATATATATATATATATATCACAAATTTTAAAAAAAATCATTATTAATTTAATTTTTTATATATTAAGAAATGCTACTTATGAATAATAAAACAGTTGTAACATAAATAATATAAAAAAAAAGCTATGTATTTTTGGAATAATAAAATAGTTGTAAAAAAAATAATATAGAACAAGAAAAACTATGTATATTTGGATGTATGAAAATTTAGATACATTTTATTAAGTAAAATTTTAAAAGAATAATGTTTATAAACAATTACAAATATTTTTATTAAATAACTAGTTTAGATCTATATTATTTATCACAAGGATCAATTCTCTTTTCACTCTAAAAGAGGTTCGCATATCAAAACATTTGATCTCTCTTGGCTCTTGGTAGATCCATAGTTAAGATTGCTCTAGGGCATCTTAATTTGCCCCTTTAAATAAACTACATTCTACATGAATATCATGGGTCAATACCATAGACTGTTTTTATAGTTTATTATTATTGGACCTTTGATCTCTCTTGGCTCCTAGTAGATCCATAGTTAATATTGATATAGGCCATATTAATTACCCCCTTTAAATAAACTACATTCCACATGAATACCATGGGTCAATACCATGGACTGTTTTTATGGTTTATTATTATTGTATTATTTTTATTTTTTATTGTATTTTGACTTTTAAATTTCCCTAACATTATGTTAATCTTTTTATTTATTTTACTTTTATTTTTATTTTTGTGTAATTTGACATAATATCACCAAAACCTAAATTCAATCTAACTTATTAAAAAGAAAAAAACTAACATTATAAAAAACATATATACAACTATTTACTTGTGAATCTAATGGCCTAAAACATTTCAATCGTCTAACATTTGATCCAATGGCTCAAACATGGACACAATAGCAGCGAGGAGAGTTGTTTTCAAATAAGAATGCCTTAAGGTGTAATTATCTTAGTAATCAATATATTCACAAAAGCAATAAATATTTCTTCCTCATTGAAAATGGAAGTGGGCCATTAATGGTTTGTATTCAAAAGTAGAATAACATATCTAACATATTTTTTTGACTTTGCATTGGGCTACAAATGATAGCTAGGGGAGAAGTTTCTATTGTTATGTGAGGACCAATAATAGTTATAGTACTGGTTCCACATATTCATCCAAAAAAAAACATCATAAACTCACTAAAATATGCACATAAATACTTTATATTAAGTTATATAAGTTATATAAATATGTCCAAAATGGGCCCATATTTTGATTGGACCAACAACTATCAAACACCAAGCCTTAACATCATAAATTGACAAGACCTATTGTCTAGAGTACCTCTAGAATTACCAACTAAGTCAAAATGCACTACAAAACATTACAATGCTTTCCATCCAAAAGTACAATTATCCCATCAAACAGTCACCCATTGATTTTGCATTGGGGCAACACATCTCATTATCGGATAACACCTGCACAAGAATAGGTTAAATGTGTGTCAGCCATATGTACATGTCTGTTTAACCATTCAACCTACTGAAAACATTAAATGACACATTCAATTCAGGAAATAGTTCACCCAACCTTACAATTCAAGAATTAAACACAACGGCGCTTTCAATTCAAGAATTAAATTCAAGAAAGCACAAGGATCAACCATGAAAGCTTATCAGCCATTGGATCAACCATGAAAGCATTTCAATTCAGGAATTAAATTAAGGAAAGCATAAGAAAGCACAAGGATCAACCATGAAAGCTTATTATCCATTGGATCATGTACAAATCAATCCACAACACAGATTTGAATTTGGGAGATGACAATCCATGCCAATCTTCCCTGCCAATTAAATTCTAGATCATAAAACTATAAAACATCAACCCTTATTGTTTTTCATTTGAAGCATTCATTCTACTCATCAGCTGCTGCAGACATACAATCAGAGTGTTCACGTACAATCAAACTTTTCAGATATTGTTCCATTCATTTTGCAGACATACAATCGAAGTATTCAGAGAGTGTTACATTCATTATATTCATCAGCTACTGGAGACATATAGACAGAGTGTGTGCACAGTGTTACATTCATTTTCTTCATGGGTGGTTGGAGACATATAGGTTTTTGTTGAATATTGTTATTATATTGAGTACTCTATCATTATTTTAGTTGAGAAACCATGTTAAGCTTATAAGTTATAGATCATATACCTGCTAGTATTTGTTTATTAGAGTTTAGTTCAGTAACTTTATGGATTTTATCTTCACAAACTAGACAAATCAATCAAGGAAGTCCCACAAACATGCAAGCGAAAGCTAGAAACAGTGTAAAAAGTTGAAGTGTTGACAACGAAGGCAGAGATCATAATTCCACAGATAGACAGATATATGGACACAGACTGATCATAATTCCACATATAGATAGAAATATGGACACAGACTACACTCGTCCATAAATTAGGAAGCTTCTCAATTTAAAAAGAAGTTGCTCAATTTAAAAACTTTCTTTATGTAACTGTCTTTGTTTCAGCTTTTGTTTCTATGACCTGTCTTTGTTAGGAAGTTATATTTAAGGTCTAAATAGAAGGATCATGAATAAAACATAGTTCATGCAAACACTCTTAGAAGTCCATTTACATCACAATAAGTCAACTTCTAGTTTCTGTTTTAGAAGATTAAAGCAAGGCTTCAGCATAGTTAAAAATACGCTAACAGGCTGACATCGTGAAGAGCCTAAGAAGCACTGTTTAGAGTTCCTTCGAAGCACTGTTTAGAAGTTCTTTTAGAGGAACCTAGTTGTGCTAGAGTCTAGTTGTCCTCTGCCACCAGTAGAAAGGCTTCAATATGAACTTAACCAGAAACTATGAATGTCCTATCTAGTTAGATTTTCTTGCCAAGTCAATACCTCTACACCAGTAAAAAGGCTTCAATATGAACTTAACCAGAAAATATGAATGTCCTGTCTAGTTAGATTTTCTTGCCAAGTCAATACCTCTACACCAGTACAAAGGCTTCAATATGAACTTAACCAGAAACTATGAATGTCCTATCTAGTTAGTTTTTCTTGCCAAGTCAATACCTCTATGGAAGTGACTGTAAAATTAAGGTGATTGTAAAATTAAGCCTTAGAGAACTTGTGTTTAAAGAATTGCATAAAACATTCAACCGTTGCCCCCAATAGATGGAATTTAACAAAGTCACCAAACTTGTCTTAATGAAGCCAAAAAGTATGTGTTCAATTCCAGAGGCCAATTCCATTTCAAAGATGATGAACTTTCTTTATAGCAACTCCAGAGCTCATGTACTCTCTATTGACTGTATCTATGCCAAGTTTTTTTTATTGCAGTTACTTTAGCTATAGCTTTCCCTAAGTCATTGTGTTCAGCGAACAAAATCATTGAAGTTCGACGTAAGGTTCTGGAAACAAGACTAGTAAGCAGTGCTTTACAATATTCCATTGTTCCCACAGCCACACACGTGGATCGAACTCTCGTTAAAACTCTCTAAAACTACTATGCACCTTAAATGCATAAATTTAATAAATTATCTTCAGCAGTCTCATTCTTTTTTTTTTTCATTTGTTGTTTCATTGCAACCTTTCAGCATAGTTTTTTTGTTTCATTTTTTGTTTCATTGCAACCTTTCAGTAGTCTCATACTTATGTTCTTTCATTTGTTACAGTTTCATTGCAACATTTCTGTTCATTGAGCATAGCAATTATATCAGATAACTACTTTAAATCCTAGTTTTCCAACAATATGTGCTTATTTTATTCTCTCAAATTTTTATTTAGAGTTGTGCAATGGGCCATAATGCTTTGTAGATGCAGTGAAACTGGTTTTTTTCAATGTCTTATATCAGCTTTGGGTTTGAAGTTGTTGGGATGGGGAGCATGTACATAGAATAAGATGTTTTGTATTCATTTGTCGATTGGGAACCTTTTTCACAATTTCAATGTCTTAGATTAGAGAAGGCAAGTAATAATCTAAGCTTACTTTGTTTTAATGGTGTCATTGAAAATTGGGATTATG
The DNA here is from genome assembly GCA_034641835.2 of Pinus albicaulis. Lineage (NCBI taxonomy): Eukaryota > Viridiplantae > Streptophyta > Pinopsida > Pinales > Pinaceae > Pinus > Pinus albicaulis. The sequence goes on along the minus strand of CM076581.1, from coordinate 77,358,927 downwards.
CCTTTGCAAGTGAGCAAGTTAGAAATGGGTTACACTGTCAATTTTTTAACTCCTAAGGAATACAAGATATATTTATGTAGCAATTAGAAATTGTTTGATACATACTAATTAAAAATTAAAAATTATGATATAGGCTATGGAAAGTGTTTTGTTCTTTTAAATAATAAATTATAACTTTAAAAAATTAACAAACTTGTAGCAATTAGAACTGTTTCATATATACTAATTTCGTGAGGCAACCCAAAAGGATGCTTCCAAAATCCATGGATTATATCCTTAGCAAACCTATTTCATCCTTACCAAAATCACGATGTGTTGTGGTTACAAAAATTAATTCATGCCACCCCTATGCTTAATGGCTTCCATTTCCTGCACTGCTCAAAAATGTTGAGTTGACTACCTGACCGAAGAATGGTGGATTGCCCAAGATTGGATAATTAGGATGTGCCTAAATGTTTCCATATTCTTGACTCCAATTTTCTCCTTCTAGCCATGGTGGGACTGAGTAGCCCAAGTGTCCACTTGTGTTACTAACCCCAGCACTGATTGCAGGTGTCATAGAAACATAGTTAGGATTCAAACCTGCACTGGTAGGGGTATAAGAGGTGGGCCTAACCCCTGCCTGATAGCAGGGGACTTGGATGTTAATCAGGTCTTGGTATGATGGTATCTGATTTGCAATGTGGTCCAACATGTTAGACATCAACCTATTTGCCTCAAACTGGCTTGAACCATGGTCTTCCCTACTTGTCACCCCTCCTCCTTTTTCCAACTCTTGTTGAACCTTTCTTGCCTTTCCAATTTATTTTGATGTTCCTTATCTTCCCTTGATTTTTGCCTTTCCAACCTTTCCTTTGCTTGAGATTCTTATGGTGCAATCATTGCAGCCCTCTTTTCATTGGCTAACTCCTTCTTTCTCTTTTTAACTTCCTGAATTTCATTATTTTTACGTTCAGGCTCGAACATTAAATTCATATAATCTTCAGATGTAAGCAATTGTGAACTCCCTCCTAAATGAAGATAATCTGATGTTGAGTTCCTTAATGAGGCCTTCACTCTCTCTACTGGTATCTTTAGGAATGCTCCAAGTAATCTCTATTTTTTTGGTGCCCCATGCTCCTCTAGACCTGACACTTGGATTTCATCCTCCGAGGCACCTGATTGGCCCCCATTGTTGCCTTCTTCAGGTACTTCATGCTGAATAGGCTCCTCTTCCAGTGATCCATTGTCCACAAAATAATGAACAAGTTCAGATGTTCAACCCTGATGGTTGTGAAGGCATGTCTATGTTTTCCTCATTGGTGGTAGATACATTATTTCCAGTGATATTCATCACGGCCTCTACCAACCATGATGGTGCACTTACTTGGGTTGGCATGGTCAATTTCTCATTATGTAATTTTGTTGCATTTTCATTCCCTTGATCAACTACATCACATGGAATATCACATACATAATTCACAGGTGGTTCAGTGGGTGTGATAGCCTCATTTATATTGTTAGTTGGTTCATGACTGAACTGTGTCTCACTAACATGTTCATCATCATCACCATAGAAAAACTCTTCAGAAAGGGACATTATACCTTCAGCAGCAGCTACATCTTCTTGGGCACTAACATGGTCTTGTAAGTTCTCTGCTTCTTGACCTTCCACTTCAAATGCTTAGCTACAACCAGTATCATGCATAAGAGCATCAAAATTAAGTGGCCATATACTAGTCCTCCTAAATCCAGCCTTGATATTAGAAGGTGTGAGATCCCTTTTAAATGCTTTAATTGCAAGCTCAGCTATCTCAAACCTCTTTACTTACACCCCTGGATTCTTTGCCATCCATGAAGCTTGCTCGACCCTGAAATAGTTCTTGAAAGGCCCAAACACGCTTACATCAAGAGGTTGCAATCTATGAGTGGTATGAGTTGGCAATGTTAACAGGTCAATGCCCTATTGGCCTCCTCGATTGTCTACACAACCATGTGGCTTCCATGGCCATCTAAAATCAGTAAGTGTCTATTTTCAAGGGAGACACCACCCGGTACAAAAGCAGCAAAGTGGCAAAGCCAATTTAGAAATAGTACCTTTGTCATCCATGCATGTGGATGTGCAGCCATGCATGCACCTGGTTCACAATTTTGTATATAATCTTTTAGTTGAGTTTTACCTTTAAATAGATAAAATCCTGGTATTGGTGAACCAATTTCATTGACACAGGCAAGAATTGAGATCCACTCCCTGCTCTTAGGCAAATTTCTACTCCCTCTCTTGGCAATTACCGGCATACCACAATTTCTTCCTGCATGTAAGCTTGTTTCATCATAGTTCCATATATGGTCTTGGGCATATGAGTGTTGTTCATATGCAGCAAAAAGGGTGTTATAGAACTTGGAAACAATTGCAGGGCATAGATTTAAAGCCTTGTCTCTGTCAAGGCCCTCTGTTTTACGTAACGCAAGGTCTGGATGCCTCTTTTTAAACCCACTCCACCATGATTTACCAGGAAAACCATCTTTAAAGTGGTTTGGCCTCCCTTGACAGATTTGAGTTACAGTGGATTTAAGTTGAATAAGCTCTAACCCAAGTCCCAATTGGGCCATCTCCTTACACCACTCGACCACCTCATCCTCCTCCTCTTCAGTCATAACTGTAACAGGCCCTTTACGCTTTATATTAGTCAACCCATTTATCCAATAATGTATGTTAGAGGCAGCAATACCATGTTTTTTTGCAGATGCACGGATTGAATATCTCTTAAAATCAATGTCATCAATTGCAACGAGCATGAATTGCTTTTTCCAACCTCTGATGGCATTGATTTTCTTTGTTGAACTTGCACCTTGCACTATGGTTGAAGGTGGCTCTGTGATTGATGGTGGGATGGGATGATCTGCTACCACAAAGTCATTTTCAACAACATTGTTGGGAGCATTGGGAGCATTGACATCCTCATCTGATGAACTGCTCCGCAGTTGGGCCCCCCTTGTCCCTCGCCTCCTATTCCTTATCCGATCTACAATAGAAACTCTTGGCATGGCTCCAACAACCTACAGATTTACCACCAAATTATGATCTAAAATTGCATTCGAGTACAACATGAGTAAGAAATTTGATAAGTATGACAGCACAACTATGTAGAGTAAACTATATTTATGTATGAATTCCAATATTAGCATGAGAAAGATAAGTAATACCTATTGACTGTTAACAACATGGCATCTTCTATTGTGTGTTGTGAACTGTTGCATTTGTGTAGGAAACTTGGTATTTTACTCAAAAGAGTTCAGGTTGCATCTGAGTGTACACTATGTTATCAGCAAGGGATTTTATCTTAATGATAAAACCAAACCTAGTAATCCATTCATATCAATGAATAATTTGTGAATTAATTGACATTGAAGTGGAACAGACCTGGTTTACATGAATAGTTGAATTTGGATTACATTGTTACTTTGAATTATTGAATGATTTTCACTATATTTTATTTCAATTATGTATGAATTCTAATATAAACATGAGAAATATAAGTGATACATATTGATTGTTAACAACATGGCATCTTCTATTGTTTTTTGTGAACTCTTGCATTGATGTAGGCAACTTGTGCATTTTGTATTTTGAAGTTAACATGGTTGTAATCAACATGGCATATTCTAAGTTAACATGGTTGTAAGCAACATGGTTGTAAGTTAACATGGTTATAAGCAACATGGTTGTAAGTTAACATGACATCTTTTATTATTAAAATGGTTGTAAGCTAGCATGGATGTCAGCAACATGGTTGTAAGTTAACATGGTTGTAAGCAACATGGCATCTTCTATTGTTTGTTGTGAACTCTTGCATTTGTGTAGGAAACTTGTGCTTAGTGGACTAAAAAAAACATAGGGCAAACATTTCCCCAAAACCTTACAAACTAGTTCAATTTTCAGTGGGAAAGTTGAACTTCGAATTGTGTAAGAGATAAGTGTAACACTCATATGATTTGTGATTGGAATTTGACAAGTGTTAGGTTTAAATATGTGGAAGCCTTGATTTTCTCTTCTAAAACATAAATGAGGAGTTGACTTCTTGTGTTGTAAATGGACTTCTAAGGGTGTTTGCATGAGCTCTGTTTTATTCATCGTATTTCAACCCCTATTTTATACTTTTTGGCATAGTAGTTTTAGAGAGTTTTAACAAGAGCTCGAGCCATGTGTGTGGTTGTGGGAACAATGGAATATTGTAAGGCACTACTTACTAGTCTTGTTATGAGCCTTACTTCGAACTTCAAGGATTTTTTTTTCACTGAACACAGTGACTTAGGGGAAAGCTAGAGCAAAATTAACTGCAGTAAAAAAAACTTGGCATAGATATAGTCAACAGAGAGTACATGAGCTCTGGAGTTTCTATAAAGAAATCTCATCATCTTTGAAATGGAATTGAACACATACATTTTGGCTTCATTAAGATAAGTTTGGTGACTTTGTTAAATTCCATCTATTGGGGGCAAGGGTTGAATTTTTTATGCAACTCTTTACACACAAGTTCTCTAAGGCTTAATTTTACAGTCACTTCCATAGAGGTATTGACTTGGCAAGAAAAACTAACTAGATAGGACATTCACAGTTTCTAGTTAAGTTCATATTGAAGCCTTTGTACTGGTGTAGAGGTATTGACTTGGCAAGAAAATCTAACTAGACAGGACATTCATAGTTTTTGGTTAAGTTCATAGTGAAGCCTTTGTACTGGTGTAGAGGTATTGACTTGGCAAGAAAATCTAACTAGATAAGACATTCATAGTTTTTATTTAAGTTCATATTGAAGCCTTTGTACTGGTGGTAGAGGAAAACTAGACTCTAGCACAACTAGGTTCCTCTAAAATAACTTCTAAAAAATGCTTTGAAGGAACTCTAAATAGTGCTTCTTAGGCTCTTGACGATCTCAGCCTCTTAACATAGGTTTAACTATGTTGAAGCCTTGATTTACTCTTCTAAAACAGAAACTAGAAGTTGACTTATTGTGTTGTAAATGGACTTCTAAGAGTGTTTGCATGAGCTCTGTTTTATTCGTGATCCTTCTATTCAGACCTTAAATAAAACTTCCTAACAAAGGCAGGTCTTAGAAACAGAAGCTGAAACAAAGACAGTTACATAAAGAAAGTTTTTAAATTGAGTAGCTTCTTTTTAAATTGAGTAGCTTCCTAATTTCTAGAAGATTGCAGTCTGTGTCCATCTATCTATCTATCTATGGAATTATGGTATTTTCCTTTGTTGTCAACACTCCAGCCTTGGAGCCTTATTCCCAGGGTTCATTGTAATTGGTTGAGTGTGGAACATCAAAGAATGTGCAGTAGGTGTGGGGGAGGGGGTCAAAATCCTCAAGGTGAATATAGAGCCCAATAGCAAGCTTAGGAAGTTGTTGATAGTTACCATGCAATGGTCCCTCCTGATACCCAAAATGAAATCGATAATTTGGAGACTTGTGTTGTTCATGACAGATAGGTCTTCTCAAACTCTGAGATCTTGGAAGATGTGACCACTTGGATTCTTGACCCAAGGCATAACTTGGGACGAAGGAAACAAAATTTTGGAGCATTGGCTCTATATTGGAAAATGACAACTTGGCTAAGCAAGATCGTGATGAACATGTAAGATTAAAGATACATCTTGGCTAGTCTAGAGGATGTTAAAAACGCGTTAAAAGGTACTAGTGTAATTAGAATTACCACTTAGCCCACATTGAGTTGCACTTCCAATGTAAACAAGCTTCACATGTAACATGATCCTCCAGGATCGAGTGCTTGAGATATTGTCCTAGTCACTTCTTTAGACACTTGAGTTTGCATGATTATCTCCAATTTTTGTTTTTATAGGTCATGCATAGATAGTTTAGTCATGTTAGAAATACCGATATTTTTTAATTTTGGACTCATTATTCTATTGATAAGTGGTTAAAAACATTTAGTTTCTCACTAGACAGATTGAAACCACATACCCCATTGTTTATAACATGATAATGCTTAATAGATGTACATGGTTTACATGATTTTCTATAACAATACAAATTAAACTTAAAAATTAATAATAATAATAATAAATTATATCTATATACTTTACCACTTTTAAATTTAGCCATTTAAAAATTGAGTTAAATTAAATTATCTTTTATGTGTGTAAGAGCACCTAAAAAGTGTTTCCACTTGAAAGAGTATATTTAAATTATAATATAATTTGCCTTGTTGTAACATATTGTAGTCCATCCTTTTTAAACAATCATAAAAGTTTTCAATCTTGACATCTATCACACCTTATCTTAGTTCTCACAAGTTTATGTCCTTGCAATGCGTCACATGCACCAAAAGTTGTTTTTCATGTAACGTGTTAGGTCTCATCAAAGATCTTATCTGAATCACAATAAAGCAGTTCAAAAATAAAAATAAAATTTAATAGGTTAAAAAAATATTTCCTCTATGATATGCATCAATTTTCACTTTTCTATGACATAAGTGGGTCACAGACTCAGCACTGGTTTTTACTTATAAAATACTGCATCGCCTCAATTTTCACTTTTCTATGAAATAAGTGGGTCACCTCAATTTTCACTTTTCCACAACCTATTGCCTTAAATGTCAATGTCTCTAGTATGTTTTATCTCTTAAAACTTTATCTCCAATTTTCACTTTTCCACGACATGATGCAGTAAATTTCCATGTCCACAGGATGTTGCATCTCTTCCCAATAGAAAAAATATTGTTGCAATACATCGTAGCCGGTCAAAAAAATTTGTAACGTTTCCCTTTGTAATATTTGAGTCATTTTTATTTAAATAGTATTTTTTTGAAATATTTCAAAATCTAAAATACAGAAACAAATCAAAGAATTTACTACACTGAGAATACATGGTTAATTCAGAAGTATGTCTGGTAAATATCACAACTATGCACGTCTTTTGAGCAATAACAAACACGAACGAAATTGAATCAGCTTCATTGGATTGACCTGACGGCAGCATCAATCAATGTAGAGAAAAGAAATAATTATCTTATATATTCACAAAAGCAATAAATATTTCTTCTTCATTGAAAATGGAAGTGGGCCATTAATGGTTTGCATTCAAAAGTAGAATAACATATCTAACATGTTTTTTTACTTTGCATTGGGCTACAAATGATAGCTAGGGAAGAGGTCTCTATTAGTGTGTGAGGACTAGTAATAGTTATAAAACTGGTCCCACACATTCATTAAAAAAACATCATAAACTCATTAAAATTTGCACATAAATACTTTATATTAAGTTATATAAATTGTTTAAAATGGGCCTAGATTTTGATTGAACCAACAACTATCAAACATCAAGCCTTAACATCACAAGTTGACAAGACCTATTGTCTCAAGTACCTCCATAATTACCAACTAAGTCAAAATGCACTACAAAACATTACAATGCTTTCCATCCAAAAGTACAGTTATCCCATCAAACAGTCACCCACTTATTTTGCATTGGGGCAACACATCTCATTGTTGGGTAACACCTGCACAAGAATAGGTAAAATGTGTGTCAGTCATATGTACATGTCTGTTTAACCATTCAACCTACTGAAAACATTAAATGACACCATTCAATTCAAGGAATAGTTCACCCAACCTTTCAATTCAAGAATTAAACACAACCCCCCTTTCAATTCAGAAAATAGTTCACCCAACCTTTCGATTCAGGAATTAAACACAACCCTCCTTTCAATTCAGGAATTAAATTCAGGAAAGCATTTCAATTCAGGAATTAAATTCAGGAAAGCACAAGGATCAACCATGAAAGCTTATCAGCCATTGGATCATATACAAATCAATCCACAACACATTTGAATTTGAGAGATGGCAATCCATGCCATTCTTCCCTACCAATTAAATTCTAGATTATAAAACTATAAAACATCAACCCTTATTGTTTTTCATTTGAAGCATTCATTCTCTCATCAGTTGTTGCAGACATACAATCAGAGTGTTCACATACAATCAAACTTTTCAAACAGTGTTCCATTCATTTTGCAGACATACAATCGAAGTGTTCAGATAGTGTTACATTCATTATATTCATTAGCTACTAGAGACATATAGATAGAGTGTGTGCACAGTGTTACATTCATTTTCTTAATATTGTTATTATATTGAGTACTTTAGCATTATTTTAGTTGGGAAACCATGTTAAGCTTTTAAGTTATAGATCATATGCCTGCTAGTATCTGCTTATTGGAGTTTATTTCAGTAACTTTATGGATTCTATCCTCACAGCCTAGACAAATCAATCAAGGAAATCCCACAAACATGCAAGAGAAAGCTAGAAACAGTGTAAAAATCTTAAGTGTTGACAACAAAGGCAGAGATCATAATTCCACAGATAGATAAATAGATGGACACAGATTGCACTCATCCATAAATTAGGAAGCTTCTCAATTTAAAAATAAGTTGCTCAATTTAAAAACTTTCTTTATGTAACTGTCTTTATTTCAGCGTCTGTTTCTAAGACCTGTCTTTGTTAGGAAGTTCTATTTAAGGTCTGAATAGAAGGATCACGAATAAAACAGAGCTCATGCAAACAATCTTAGAAGTCCATTTACAACACAATAAGTCAACTTCTAGTTTATCTTTTAGATGAGTAAATCAAAGCTTCAGCATAGTTAAACATATGTTAAGAGGCTGAGATCATGAAGAGCCTAAGAAGCATTGTTTAGAGTTCCTTTGAAGCACTTTTTAGAAGTTCTTTTAGAGGAACCTAGTTGTGCTAGAGTCAAGTTGTCCTTTGCCACCAGTGTAAAGGCTTCAATATGAACTTAACCAGAAACTATGAATGTCCTATCTAGTTAGATTTTCTTACCTACACCAGTAAAAAGGCTTCAATATGAACTTAACCAGAAACTATGAATGTCTTGTCTAGTTAGATTTTCTTGCCAAGTCAATATCCCTACACCAGTACAAAGGCTTCAATACGAACTTAACCAGAAACTATGAATGTCCTGTCTAGTTAGATTTTCTTGCCAAGTCAATACCTCTACACCAGTACAAAGGCTTCAATATGAACTTAACCAGAAACTATGAATTTCCTATCTAGTTAGTTTTTCTTGCCAAGTCAATACCTCTATGGAAGTGATTGTAAAATTAAGGTGACTGTAAAATTAAGCCTTAGAGAACTTGTGTTTTAAGAGTTGCATAAAACATTCAACCCTTGCCCCCAATAGATGGAATTCAACAAAGTCACCAAACTTGTCTCAATGAAGCCAAAAAGTATGTGCTCAATTCCAAAGGCCAATTCCATTTCAAAGATGACGAACTTTCTTTATAGCAGCTCCAAAGCTCATGTACTCTCTATCCACTGTATCTATGTCAAAAAAAATTTATTGCAGTTACTTTAGATATTTCTTTCCCCTAAGTCATTGTGTTCAGCAAACAAAATCATTGAAGTTCGACGTAAGGTTCTGGAAACAAGACTAGTAAGCAATGTCTTTCAATATTCCACTATTCCCACAGCCACACACATGGCTCAAGCTCTCGTTAAAACTCTCTAAAACTACTATGCACCTTAAATACACAAATTTAATAAATTATCTTCAGCAGTCTCATACTTCTGTTGTTTCATTTGTTGTTTCATTGCAACCCGTCAGCGGTCGCATAATTTTGTTGTTTCATTTGTTGTTTCATTGCAACCTTTTAGTAGTCTCATACTTCTGTTGTTTCATTTGTTGTTTCATTGCAACCTTTCTTTTCATTGAACATACCAAGTCTATCAGATGACTACTTTAAATCCTCTTTTTCCAACAATATGTGCTTATTTTATTCTCTCAAATTTTTATTTAGAGTTGTGCAATGGGCCATAATGCTTTGTAGATGTAGTGAAACTGGTTTTTTTCAATGTCTTATATCAGCTTGGGTTTTGAAGTTGTTGGGATGGGGAGCATGTACATAGAATAAGATGTTTTGTGTTCATTTGTCGATTGGGAACCTTTTTCACAATTTCAGTGTCTTAGATTAGAGAAGGCAAGTAATAATCTAAGCTTATTTTGTTTTAATGGTGTCATTGATTATTGGGATTATGCCTTTGTAAGTGAGCAAGTTAGAAATGGGTTACACTGTCAATTTGTTAACTCCCAAGGAATACAAGATATATTTATGTAGCAATTATAAATTGTTTGATACATACTAATTAAAAATTAAAAATTATGATATATAGGCTATAGAAAGCGTTGTGTTCTTTTAAATAAGCAATTATAACTTCAACATATTAACAAACTTGTAGCAATTAGAAATTGTTTGATATATACTAATTTCGTGAGGCAACCCAAAAGTATGCTTCCAAACGTCCATGGATTCTATCCTTAGCAAACTTATTTCATCCTTACCAAAATCACAGTGTGTTGTGGTTACAAAAAATTAATTCATGCCACCCCTATGCTTGATGGCTTCCATTTCCTGCATTGCTCAAAAATTTTGAGTTGACTACCTGACCCAAGTATGGTGGACTGCCCAAGATTGGATGATTAGGATGTGCATGAATGTTTCCATATGCTTGACTCCAATTTTCTTCTTGTAGCCATGGTGGGACTGAGTAGCCAAAGTGTCCGCTTGTGTTAATAACCCCAGCACTGATTGCAGGGGTCATATAAACACAGTTAGAATTCAAACCTGCACTGATAGGGGTATAAGAGGTGGGCCTAACCCCTGCCTGATAGCAAGGGACTTGGATGTTAATCAGGTATTGGTATGATGGTGTCTGCTCTGCAATGTGGTCCAAGATGTTAGACATCAACCGATTTGCCTCAAACTGTCTTGAACCATGGTCTTCCCTGCTTGTCACCCCTCCCCCCTTTTCCAACTCTTGTTGAACCTTTCTTGCCTCTCTCTCTTGTCTTTCCAATTTCTTTTGATGTTCTTTATCTTCCCTTGCTTTTTTCCTTTCCAACCTTTCCTTTGCTTGAGCTTCTGATGTTGCAATCATTGCAGCTCTCTTTTCATTGGCTAACTCCTTCTTTCTCTTTTTAACTTCCTGAATTTCATTCTTTTTAAATTCATATAATCTTCAGATGTGAGAAATTATGAACTCCTCCCTAAACGAAGATAATCTGATGTTGAGTTCCCTGATGAGGCCTTCACTCTCTCTACTGGTAGGAATGCACCAAGTAATCTATGTTTTTTTTTTGCCCCATGCTCCTCCAGACCTGACACTTGGATTTCATCCTTCGGGACAACTGATTGGCCCCCATTGTTGTCTTCTTCAAGTAATTCATGTTGAATAGGCTCCTCTTCCAGTGATCCATTGTCCACGAAATAATGAACAAGTTCGGTGTTCAACCCTGATGGTTGTGAAGGCATGTCCATGCTTTCCTCATTCGTGGTAGATATATTATTTCCAGTGATATTCATCACGGCCTCTACCAACCATGATGGTGCGCTTACTTGGGTTGGCATGGTCAATTTCTCATTGTGTAATTTTGTTGCATTTGCATTCCCTTGATCAACTGCATCACATGGAATATCACATACATATTTCACAAGTGGTTCAGTGGGTGCGACAGCCTCATTGATATTGTTAGTTGGTTCATGACTGAACTGTGTCTTACTGACATGTTCATCATCATCACCATAGGAAAACCCTTTAGAAAGGGACATTATACATTCAGCAGCAGCTACATCTTCTTGGGCACTAACATGGTCTTGTAAGTTCTCTGCTTCTTGGCATTCCACTTCAAATACTTGGCTACAACCAGTATCATGCATAAGAGCATCAAAATTAAGTGGCCATATACCAGTCCTCATAAATTCAGCCTTGATATTAGAAGGTGTGAGAGCCCTTTTAAATGCTTTACTTGCAAGCTCAGCTAGCTCAAACCTCTTTACTTAAACCCCTAGATTATTTTCCATCCATGAAGCTCGCTCGACCCTGAAATAGTTCTTGAAAGGCCCAAACACGCTCACATCAAGGGGATGCAATATGTGAGTGGTATGAGCTAGCAATGTTAATAGGTCAATGCCCAATTTATTGGCCTCCTCAATTGTCTACACATCCATGTGGCTTCCATGGCCATCTAAAATTCAGTAAGTTTCTCTTTTTAGGGGAGACACCACCCAGTACAGAAGTAGCAAAGTGGCAAAGCCAATTCAAGAATAGTACCTTTGTCATCCATGCATGCGGATGTGCAGCCATGCATGCACCTGGTTCAAAATTCTGTATATAATTTTTTAGTTGAGTTTTACCTTTAAATAGATAAAATCCTGGTATTGATGAACCAATTGCATTGACACAGGCAAGAATTGTGATCCACTCCCTGCTCTTAGGCAATATATTAGGAAAATTTCTACTCCTTCTCTTGGCAATTACCTGCATACCACAATTCCTTCCTGCCTGTAAGCTTGTTTCATCACAGTTCCATATATGGTCTGGGGCATATGAGTGTTTTTCATATGCAGCAGAAAGAGTGTTATAGAACTTGGAAAAAATTGCAGGGCGTAGATTTAAATCCTTGTCTCTTTCAAGGCCCTCTGTTGTACGTAACGCAAGGTCTACATGCCTCTTTTTAAACCCACTCCACCATGATTTACCAGTAAAACCATCTTTAAAGGGGTTTGGCCTCCCTTGACACATTTGAGCTACAGTGGATTTAAGTTGTATAAGCTCTAAGCCATGTCCCAATCGGGCCATCCCCTTACACCACTCGACCACCTCATCCTCCCCCTCTTCAGTGATAACTGTAACAGGCCCTCTACGCTTTGTATTAGTCAACCCATTTATCCAATAATGTATGTTAGAGGCAGCAATACCATGTTTTTTTGCAGATGCACAGATTGAATATCCCTTAAACTCGATGTCATCAATTTCAACGAGCATGTATTGCTTTGTCCAGCCTCTGATGGCATTGATTTTCTTTGTTGAACTTGCACCTTGCACTGTGGTTGAAGGTGGCTCTGTGGTTGATGGTGGTATGGGATGATCTGCTACCACAAATTCCTTTTCAACGACATTGTTGGGAGCATTGGGAGCATTGACATCCTCATCTGATGAACTGCTCCGCAACTAGGCCCCCCTTGTCCCTCGCCTCCTGTTCCTTATCCGATCTGCAATAGAAACTCTTGGCATGGCTCAAACAACCTACAGATTTACCACAAAATCATGATTTAAAATTGTGTTTGAGTACAACATGAGTAAGAAATTTGATAAGTATTACAGCACAACTATATAGAGTAAACTATATTTATGTATGAATTCCAATATTAGCATGAGAAAGATAAGTAATACCTATTCACTATTAACAACATGGAATCTTCTATTTTTTGTTGTGAACTCTTGCATTTGTGTAGGAAACTTGGTATTTTACTCAAAAGAGTTCAGGTTGCATATGAGTGTACATTGTGTTATCAGCAAGGATTTTATCTTAATGATAAAACCAAACCTAGTAATCCATTCATATCAATGAATAATTTTTTGAATCAATTGACATTGAAGTGGAACAAACCTGGTTTACTTGAACAGTTGAATTTGGATTACATTGTTACTTTGAATTATTGAATGATTTTCACTCTATTGTATTTCAATTATGTATGACTTCTAATATCAACATGAGAAAGATAAGTGATACATATTGATTGTTAACAACATGGCTATAAGCAACATGGCATCTTCTATTGTTTGTTGTGAACTCTTGCATTGATGTAGGCAACTTGTGCATTTTGTATTTTGAAGTTAACATGGTTGTAAACAACATGGCATCTTCTAAGTTAACATGGTTGTAAGCAACATGGTTGTAAGTTAACATGGTTGTAAGTTAACATGGAATCTTCTATTGTTAGCATTGTTGTAAGTAAACATGGTTGTAAGCAACATGGTTGTAAGCAACATGGTTGTAAGCAACATGGTTGTAAGCAACATGGCTATAAGTTAACATGGTTGCAAGCAACATGGCATCTTCTATTGTTTGTTTTGAACTCTGCATTTGTGTAGAAAACTTGTGCATTTTGTATTTTGAACAAAAATAAACTTTCTTGAAAACCTTAGTGGACTAACAAAAACATAGGGCAAATATTTCCCCAAAACCTTATAGACTAGTTCAATTTTCAGTGGGAAAGTTGAACTTCGAATTGTGTAAGAGACAAGTGTAACCCTCATCTGATTTGTGATTGGAATTTGACAAGTCTAAGGTTTAAATATGTTGAAGCCTCGATTTTCTCTTCTAAAACATAAATTAGGAGTTACTCTTCTAAAACGGAAATGAGGAGTTGACTTATTGTGTTGTAAATGGACTTCTAAGGGTGTTTGCGTGAGCTCTTTTTTATTCATCAAAGTTCAACCCCTATTTTATACTTGTTGGCATAGTAGTTTTAGAAAGTTTTAACGAGAGCTCGAGCCATGTGTGTGGTTGTGGGAACAATGGAATATTATAAGGCACTGCTTACTAGTGTTTTTCTTAGCCTTACTTCAAACTTCAATGATTTTTTTCGCTGAACAGAGTGACTTAGGGGAAAGCTAGAGCTAAAGTAACTGCAGTGAAAAAAAACTTGGCATAGATACAGTCAATAGAGATTACATGAGCTCTGGAGTTTCTATAAAGAAACTTCATCATCTTTGAAATGGAATTGGCATCTGGAATTGAACACATACTTTTTGGCTTCATTAAGACATGTTTGGTGACTATGTTAAATTCCATCTATTGGGGGCAAGAGTTGAATTTTTTATGCAACTCTTTACACACAATTTCTCTAAGGCTTAATTTTACAGTCACCTTAATTTTACAGTCACTTCCATAGAGGTATTGACTTGACAAGAAAAACCAACTAGATAGGACATTCATAGTTTCCGATTAAGTTCATATTGAAGCCTTTGTACTGGTGTAGAGGTATTGACTTGGCAAGAAAATATAACTAGATAGGACATTCATAGTTTTGGGTTAAGTTCATATTGAAGCCTTTGTACTAGTGTAGAGGTATTGACTTGGCAAGAAAATCTAACAGGATAGGACATTCATAGTTTTTGGTTAAGTTCATATTTAAGCCTTTGTACTGGTGGCGGAGGAAAACTAGACTCTAGCACAACTAGGTTCCTCTAAAAGAACTTCTAAAAAGTGCTTCGAAGGAACTCTAAACAGTGCTTCTTAGGCTCTTGATGATCTCAGCCTCTTAGCGTAGGTTTAACTATTCTAAAGCCTTGATTTACTCTTCTAAAACAGAAACTAGAAGTTGACTTATTATGTTCTAAATGGACTTCTAAGAGTGTTCGCATGAGCTCTGTTTTATTCATGATCCTTCTATTTAGACCTTAAATAGAACTTCCTAACAAAGGCAGGTCTTAGAAACAGAAGCTGAAACAAAGATAGTTACATAAAGGAAGTTTTTAAATTGAGCAGCTTCCTAATTTATGGACGAGTGTAGCCTGTGTCCATCTATCTATCCATCTGTGGAATTATGATCTTTGCCTTTGTTGTCAACACTTCAGCCTTTTACATTGTTTCTAACTTTCTCTTGCATGGTTGTGGGATTTCCTTGATTGATTTGTCTAGGTTGTGAGGATAGAAGCCAGAAAGTTATTGAAATAAGCTCCAATAAGCAAATACTAGCAGGTATATGATCTATAACTTATAAGCTTAACATGGTTTCTCAACTAAAATAATGATAAAGTACTCAATATAATAAAATTAGTCAACAAAAACATGTATGTCTCCAGCAACCGATGAAGAGAATGAATGTAACACTGTGCACACACTCTGTCTATATGTCTCCAGCAGCCGATGAATATAATGAATGTAACATTGTCTGAACACTTCAATTGTATGTCTGCAAAATGAATGGAACACTGTCTGAAAATTTTAATCGTATGTGAACATTCTGATTGTATGTCTGCAGCAGCTGATGAGTAGAATGAATGCGTCAAATGAAAAACAGTAAGGGTTGATGTTTTATAGTTTTATGATGTAAAATTTAATTAGTAGGGAAGATTGGCATGGATTTCCATCTCCCAAATTCAAATTTGTGTCGTGGATTGATTTGTACATGATCCAATGGTTAATAAGATTTCATGGTTGATCCTTGTGCTTTATTGTGCTTTCCTTAATTTAATTCCTGAATTGAAATGCTTTCCTGAATTTAATTCCCGAATTGAAAGGGATGTTGTGTTTAATTCTTGAATTGAAAGGTTGGGTGAACTATTTCCTTAATTGAATGGTGTCATTTAATGTCTTCAGTAGGTTGAATGGTTAAACAGACATGTACATATGGATTACACACATTGCACCTATTCTTGTGCAGGTGTTACCCAACAATGGGATATATTGCCCCAATGCAAAATCAATGGGTGATTGTTTGATGGGATAGTTGTACTTTTGGATGGAAAGCATTGTAATGTTTTGTAGTGCATTTTGACTTAGTTGGTAATTCAAAAATGAAGGTACTTGAGACAATAGGTCTTTTCAACTTGTGATGTTAAGGCTTGGCGTATGACATTTGCTGGTCCAATCAAAATCTGGGCCCAGTTTGGACATATTTATATAACTTATATAACTTAATATAAAGTATTTATGTGTAGATTTTAGTGAGTTTATGATGTTTTTTAAATGGATGTGTGTGACCAGTACTATAACTACCACTAGTCCTTGCACAACAATAGAAGCCTCTCCCCCAATGTAGTTTTTATTTTTAATTTAAATGGAATAGTTTAATGATTTGGTTTTTTTCATTAAAATTTGGTGATATGATCTTTGGTGAGATTATATTGTTTTATTGTTTAAATTGTATTTTTAATGTGAAAATAAACTCAATGTCTTAGAAAAATTTTGAGACATTTAGATTGTACAAATTCAACAACTTAAAACTTTAATTTTTCCAAATTCATGGTTGTATTTCAAACAATACCAAATTCAAGGTTGGATTTCAAATAAAATTGATTGAAAAATCTACCCAAAAAAGAGCTAAGAAGGCAAGTCATCACATAATTTGCATGATGCTTTGGTGGCATATGTCTAATGAGGATGAGGACTTTGCAAGCTTAACATAAGATAGGTTTACCACTCAATATGTTTATTAAGATAGAGTTTATTAAGATTTTATTAAATATAAAGTTTAATAAGAGTTTATATATCTAAGTTATTGACAACTTATGAAAAGGAAATAGAAAAACTAACTAGATTAAGTATATGACTCTCAAGCTTCTTTGAACCATTCATCTTGGATAAATATTCTCTTTTAAAATTGGATTTCTTTGGATGGGAACTTTATTGTGACTTATTCATAAATTTTGTTAGACCAAAATTAGATTCCTTTGAACCAATTATTATGATCAATATGATTGTTTTTTAATTACTTTCCTCCTAAAATCTATGTGATGGTGACTTCAGGGTTTTCCTCTTCTTACCCTAACCCATTCTTTTACTCACTTTCATTAGGAATAGTTTTTGGAATCATTATCTTGCACATAGGAACCACCTATGCTTTGTAGAGGTAGGAACCTAAAAATGCCATTGTAAACCATTAAGATCAACCAATGCTTTTGTCATTTAACCGCACACCTTTTATGCAAAACATGAGAGTTCAAACAATAATGTGCATCCTAGTGTTTCATCCTATATGTATCTTATAGAAATAAAATTTTCAACTATTCCATATTTCATGGCAGAGTAAGGTTTGGAGTGATGTAATTTGTTGTGAGAAAAGACATTTTTGTTATGACACACATTGTGTTCCAATACAAGAAAGTTTTAGAAAGTAATGTTTTGTGAGGAAAGAATCTTTGACATAATGAAATATGTCACGACAAATGATAGTTTAGAGCAATGTGACATGCCACGTCTAAGAAAGCTTTGGTGCAATACAACATAGACATAAAACTTTTTGAAAGATGCAAAAAAAGAGTTTTGGATTGAGGAGATCTTGAAAGTTTGAAACGATGCGACATGTCATGACTAAATAAATTCCCCTTTGTCATGATGAAGGAAACCTATGGGAAAGTGCATTGTGTCGCATTGAAACATATTGTTCCATGATGCAATATGTTGTGGAAAAGGAAAGTTTGGAGCAATACAATATGATGATAAACTATTATGCAATGCAATATGCTACCACAAATGCAAAATTTGGATCAATGCAATATGCGGCATCCAATAAATTTCACATGCAACACAGTGCAACCATGCATTTTCACAAGATGCAGAAAAGAGAGTTTTGGATTGAGTAGATCCAATCCATATGAGAGTACAAAAAAATATCATTTGGTCTATAATTTCTAAACCTAGACTTGCCACATTCAATTACGTAGGCACCCCCTTTAAAAAATTGTTTTGTTTGTTCTATATTATCCGAAACAAAACTTTAGTGTGGTTTAATGTGACATTGCAAAGATAGAAAGTTGGAGTAGTTGTGAGATGTCACACAAAGAAAACTTTGGGGAAAATTATTATTTTGCATTCCAAAATTCCTTAAGTGTTTTGTTCCAATATGAAATTCATCACTATTAACTCATGTCATATTACTACACAGCTTAATGGTTATGTTGCATTGCAATGTTCATTAAGGAAGATATTAGCTTATGACTTTCCTAGGGTTTTGTTGCATTTGCAATATTCCTCAATGGTTTTGTTGCATTATGGCATTCAACTTAGTTGACTTACGATGAATTTCTACATTCCTCAATGGTTGTGTTTCATTCTCGCATTCATTAAGGGTTGTGTCACATTGCAATTTTCATTTTGGTTGACTTATGCTACATTTCAATGTTCATCAATGGTTATGTCACATTACATGATTCATTAAGCATTGTCTAAACAAAAGTCAACCAAAATTTTCCACGTACTATAGTCAACAATTGTTAACCAACCAAAGATAACTATATTCAATCTACAATTGACCGTAGTTGACTATTAAGAACCATGATGAACCAAAGTCAATTGTTTTCAACAATAACAAGTCATAGTCAAATACAATCAATATTTTTCAATCATAGTAAACAATGATCAACGTTGTCAACATGTTCTAATATAGTAAACCATACTTAACCATCGTCAACCATAATCCACCATGGTCAACCGTAGTTTCCATAGCCAATCATAGTTAATCATGGTTAATAGAAGTCAACCAAAGTTAAATATGGTCACGCATGGACAAACATAGTTATTCGATATTTAACCATGGTAGAAAATGGTCACCCATAGTTGAAACTTGTTCAATATAGTCAACCATGATTAACCATATTCAAACATGGTTCATCATACTCAAACTAATCAAACATGGTCAAACATGGTTCATCATACTCAAACACGGTGAACCATACCCAACCATGGTTATTCATAGTCAAACATAATGAAATATGGTTGAAACTATAGTTAAACATGGCAAACATAGTCAACCATGACTGAACACAGTCAACCATAGCCACATAATTAAACATAATTAACCATATTCAATCATAATCAGCCATAATCAAGCATTTTCAACCATGTTCACCTACACTTAACTAGAGATCTACTCAAATTGGGAATGGCTCAACATGACATCAATTGTTGACTTAGAAACAAACCCCAATATTATTTTTGTTTTCAACATTTGATGGAAGTAAAAGTATTTGAGCACAAAGAAATAGATATCAGCTTTTCTGTCACAAACATTGTGGCTTCTTACACAGAGATTGAAACCAATAAATGTTCCCTCAAGATCGGACAAATTCATTATAAGGATGTGAGGAATAAGACCCCAATCGGTTTCTTTGACTGAGCTAGCACCAATGATAACAGTGGAAGTGGTGTTCTAATTGTTAAAGACCCAGGCAACATTTATGGTGGGAGAGTGAGAGGGGAACAAACAATCGCTCAGAAATCATAAGCCTTTGGGTTCTCCTCTTCCTAGTAAATCAGCTCAATATCACAAATATACAAGTCTTCGAAGATTTCAAAATATGCATTGATTAGATCAATGGATCCAATAGCTTCCAACCTCCACTCTTGGCACACTAGATGAAGAGAATTAGAACCATTTAACGATCTTTTCATTGTATTTCCTTTGAACATATATACCGGGAGCAAAACACTATCGCAAACATGCTCTCCAAAAGAGGTATGAAGGCCTCTCTGGGAGTCATCCACTTCGCCTCCTTCACTCATGGATGCAAAACCGACTTCGATAACATTTCTATTTCTGGATTGAATTGAAGTTTTTATATCCTTTCCTCAAGCAGCTTATATTTCTTTTTTATTGAAGGTTTAATGACGTAAAAACTGAAAAATTATATGGTCACACAGAAACATGCATGTTTATGTTTTTTGATAAAACTCGAGAAGAATCGAAAACTATGCAATGGTTGGACTGAATAGGATTTTGTCTTTTTTGAATGGAAAATAGAAAGAACTGGTAAATGTATAGTCTCTGAACTGAATAGGATTCGATCTGTGCAAATGTACTCACTTTTTATATATATAAAATAAAGTGTATTTTTCATCTGAAAAAATAAGTAGCATGAGGTCTCTCCTTTTATCTTGGATATCTAAACTTTCATGGACCTTTTTGTGCATCATTTTTTTCCTTTACATTTTTTTCTTCTTTAATTTATCTTGATTCTTACTCTTTGAAACTAAACTCTTCAAAGCATCACTTTAATCTTTTCCTAAGCCCCAAAAAAAAATTCTAAAAATGTATGCAAACTTCCCTTTCACCTTACACAAAACTTTGTTTCCATGCAAAATGTCACACCTAAAACAATTTTCCCTCTGACACAACACCTCTCACACTTGATAAATATTTAGTTGCAACATATTGCTTTCCTCTAAATTTTCTTCAATCACAACAAAGGAAAAGTCCAATCAAAATATTTTCATCCTTTTCTTTATCACTGGAAAATGGTTTTTTTGTAATGCGCCATATCCCAAGGAAGCATCATGTACCTACATTGTATTGCAATAATCAAAAGTTTTCACTTGCTCGATAGAAGTCTACTCTAGTGTGATACATCGCACTTCCCAAAAAGATGGAGAAGCGATTGCATAAGAGTTCGGCTATCTATGTTTTCGTTGAGAGGAAGGTGTGGACAGAGGGGGCACTATGAGGAGCCCTCTCCTCCATCATCGCGTCCGGAATTGTCCATCCCAACCTGTAAAACTGGCTCTTTCCAAAACCAGCCCTTGTTGCTATCAAAGACAGTCTCAAGTTCCCAATTGCATACCAAAAAAAACAGGTTTTGAACACCAAACGCTGCAAGGAAAAACCAGGGACTGATAAGAACTGAATGAAGATAACCAGAGAGAAGGAAAGATACCCAAGTTTCCCCTAGAGGCCAAAGACGCTGACACAGTCTAAATCCCCGCCATTGATTTGCACCCAACTCAGACAACTACATCCTCAAACAAATGCCTCCTCAATTTGGCAAGTCTTGTGCACATTCGTGTGTTTCTTCCTTTGATTACCAGGACCCTAAGGGCAGAGCACAACTGCTAGAGAGAGTTTTGAGGAGTTAGACCCAGCCCATTCAGGCCCCAACACTGCTCTCTCAACCAGTGCCTGCGATCTCAAAGGGATTTCTCCAATCTTGATGCTTTGGATCCAAACTACCACACTATTCTGGCTACCTTCGACCTCCTTTAAATATAAAATATCCTGAACAAGAGCATAATTCTCCTCCATTAATGAGAAAATCGAGCTCTTTACCTCTCGCACAAACGCCATCCTATTTTCTTGTATGAGCAGAGAATCTACTAATTTCGATTGATATAGATTGAACCGCACACAATGTGATTTTATGAGCCTAATCCTATCGTGCAAACTCACCTTGGGCAATGTACAAGAAGGCATGTGGACTACACGTTGGCCCCAATCCACTACCCAAGAGCATTTGTCGTTGATTGTGATGAAATGCTCACATAACATTGATTGAACCAGGTTCGTATTAATACACAGGTGGTGGACTATCAAATTGAGGTTTCCCTCTTAACTTTAATGCTTTGATGGATTGTATACACATAAGCCTTAATCATTTTCATATATTAAATCATGGGATGGTTTGCCACCCTGGTTGCCCATTGATTTTTGTTTGAACCTTCTTCAAATTGCAAGCTTGATTGGCTTGTTTGTCCGCCTCAAAATTTTGGCTTCTAAGAATACGGTAGACGCTTTTATGTAGAAAGGAACACAGAATACTCATGATTCTCAAGGAGAAGGTTGGTCTTATTAGTGTTGGGGAGTTTTTTTTTTTTTTTTAAGAAATTGAATTGTTATGAGGGAGTTCCCAAAAATTATAATCTTAGAGGATATTTTTTCTTGGCAAACGCCTAGGAGGAGACAGTACATCTCTGCCATGTGTTAGTTTCATTGCTTGTACCCAAACATACTTAATTTCTTTTTTCTCAACTAGATTCCAAAAGATCCCTTCCCCTCTTGCTACACCTAAAAAATTTCAAAATTTCAATATTTTCAAAGGTTGCCAAATATTTTATTTCCATTTCATTTTTTCCATCTGCTTGCTGCCCCAAAACTGAAAGAGAAAAATTAAGGAAAGAAAAATTTGATTTCACCTTCCAAAATTCTTTATACAGAGACAAAGTGATTTTTTTTCCATTTCAAAGCCTAATTGGAATGGATATAAAAATAATTAATCAATTTTCATTTAAATAGATATATTACATAATGAATCAAATTTAATTTAAACAGATATATGAAATAATTTAACAGTAATAAAGTGGTTGTAATTTAAAATATATGTTTTTAAATTTTGATATATATATATATATATATAATGGAGGTTCATCATCTTCATCATTGTTTAATCAACTCTTTCGGAAAAATCACCATATCATTTGGAGGGCCGAAGCGTTTCTAAACTACCCAGTGTAGTTCATCATTAGGACTTTGCTACTTGTGCTGATCCTAATAGTTTAATATAAATACTGCTGAGATGCAACGGTCACTTGAGATGCAACTGTGACTTGTCAATATATATATATATATATATATATATATATATATATATATATATTAAATAATTAAATAAAGTAACTGTTGCATCTCAGCACTATTTATATTAAACTATTCGGATCAACACAAGTAGCAAAATCTTAACGAAACGCTTTGGCCCTCCAAAAGATATTGTGATTTTTCCGGAAGAGTTGATTAAACAATTATGGATCACAGAAGTTTACAAACATCATCATCATTATTAAAATATTGTAAATTTCACAAATATTTCCACATAAGTAGGTTACCAAAATTATAACTATTCATCGATACCATTTTTGAATAATTTTTTTTAAATTTTGCATATCATCAAAATATAAATATAATTTTTGTTTCCCTTGATCCATGATGGGGTGTTATGATGGGTGGTGTGGGGCTTGGGTTTTCATGCCCACCACCCTAGGTGTATTAACGAAGCATTTATGGAGGGTGTACGCACTTGGCACTTCGCATGTAGGAGCATGCAACTATCTAGTTAGCGTGGGGTTTATGAATTGGTGGAGATGATACTAAAAGGCATTTGCAAAGGTGGGGATGGTGAAGCCAGGGTTATTTTTTGCTTCTAGTTCAGGAATGGAGCAGTAGTCGTTGGTGGCAATTCTTTGGTGAGGGTGGTGAATCCCCAACTTTTGTGGTTGTGGGATTCCTCAGTCCTTGTAGTGAGTAGTTTCTTGTTTCAAATCGAAGTTCTGGAGTCCTGTGTTTCCAATTCCTACTCACTAGACAGTGTTTTGCGAGTTCTACATGTGTCTAGACTTGGTAAGCTATGTGTCTTTATTTTGGTCTTGTTTCCTTTTGAGTAGTCTGGTTTGTTTGAATCTTATGTGGATTTAAGATACTGGGGTTAAGGGTCTCTTTTAGAGGATGGCTCATGTTTTCTAAAGGTCGGGGTCTTTGTGAATCTTGTAGCCACGTGGGGGTTGTGTTCCTTGAATTTGAGTCTGTTTGGTATAGTTGAATTGGGCATTTTGAGTCCAAGGGTGGTCGAGGAGTCTTGGAGAACTAGTTTTGTCATGTGTTGGATGCGAGGTCTAGTTATTGCTCCTTGTGTTATTGGGTATTGTAGCATCTAGGTTCTAGGGTTTCATTTGGGGTGCTCGATGTTTATGGAATCTGAGTCTTTGACTAACATGGAGTTGCTCATCTCTATAGTCAGTGAGTCTGTGTCAGAGGTTAATACTTGTGGGTGTTATTTATGTGACGACGTTCTTTGATGGTTCCCGGGCTTTGCTACGATCAAGTCGTGTCAGTGGCTTTTTATTGCAGGTAGAAGTAATCCTTATAAAGAAGCAGAGCAACCCTCCTGTGGTCTAATAATGTTGCCAAGGTAGAAAGGGAGAAGCAGGAGAGGAGGAGGAGCAAGAGGTCAGCCAGGGAAGTGAGGTGCAAAGTTGTTCGCTCACGACTCAGTGGCGGTGTATTTCAACACCATTCCCTTGGAGACGCACTAAGATATTTGTGAGCTAGAAATCAAAGTTAGGGAAGAGAGGCATTCCCTCTCAAACTCAGATTTATTGGAGGACATGTCTAAATGGGCGCTTGACCCTGGTAACACAAGGGGAAGGCGCAAGCAGTACCTGAATTCAGTAGTGTTGCACTGGAAGATGAAGACGCTTTTGGTTCGTGTTAAGGGACAAACAAGTTGAAAGATACAATATTTTTCCCACGTTGAAGACGTGAAAAGGATGCTAAGGAATATAAGGTTCTATGTGGACAATATAGCTATCTTCTTGATGCATGTGGAAATTCACATTCGTTGTGATTCTGAGGGTGGGGAACAAATTGATCCCCCAGGTTCCAGCGCTTGAGCCTCGGCCACCATCTCCTCCGAGGATGAGTTGCAGGGATAAAAGGTGGTGTGATTCCTCTGGGTCTTCATGGATGACTATGTCAAGTTTTGTGGAAATTCCCTCATTCTCGGATAGCGGCGACATAACAAGGTCACAGCTGTGGGGTTCAAGATTTCGATCTCAAATGGAATGCAACGACTAGCTTAAAGATTGGGGCAAGGGAGGTCGTCTCCTGGTGCATGTTTTCAGTGATCGTTTTGTGTGCATTGTGGACACTCTTGATCTGGCATTTGATCAGTCTTCTTTAGTTCTTTAGGGGACAGCAAAATATAGCCTAAAGTTGGGGCTCTCAGCCTCCCCTGAGGCTTCTTTTGTGTTATGTCTTGGTAATGATGTCTTAGTTTTTATGTGGAGAGTAAGAAATCTGATTTTGTATGTATTGGTTTAATTTCATGGAATTTTTATGGCAAAGGTTGAAATATTTTTCTCCTAATATAATCTGACTCTTTAAAGTAACATGAGATTTTTAATTTCCTCGGATGCAGGTGACAGAATTGACACACGTGACAATCACATCCCACTCCACCCGGATAACAGAGATCTCCCACGCAAAACTTCATCTGTTGCAGATCCACATACTGTTAGCCACTCGCACGAAACACATAGAACCAGAAATGATGATGAGAGGACAGGTACTACGTCACCTTGCCCTGAGCATCACCTCGCATCTATCACCACTAATGTCCTTCATGATTAACCAGTATCGCAGCCATACCCCTTTCCCAGAGCCTGCTCAGGTTCTCAATCATAGCACGCAGATACATGTGAAGCCCATTCATCGCTATCCTCATGGCACTCATCCTCACCCCTTTATAAATTTGAGCTACCTTCCCCTCTCACTACTCAACCTATTACCTTGGCCTTTTGCCCCCCTCACATTGCTCTGGCTTCTCACCAACTTCAACAGGCTGCGAAGTCCTGGTCCTAGTGTGGAGCTGCGTAGTCTCCTTTGGACTGCCATACTCCCTCCCGCGCATCTGCTCCCCAGATATTTCTTCCCCTTTAGTCCCAATGCTGCTCACCCTTGTGTGTTACTCTTTCTCCTGAATTGCTCTCCCTGATCCAGGTACGCAATGGCCCCAAGACTTCGCCAACGCACTATCCGCGGAGGTTAGAGAGGGGCAATCCCGGGACGTTATCATCGTGGAGAGGATAATCGTCTCGAGTCGATTGATGGCTCCTCTTCCAGCACTTTAGCGCGACAGAGTCCCGATCCCAAGCAGCGTGCAGAAGCCTCCAGGAATGTTGCGCAGAGAGAACGTCGCGATTCGGGGAAGTCCACCATCTCTCCCCAAACGCACTCCCAGCATCGCAATTCTATCCCTCTGACGACTTCGGAGAAGGAAGAGGAGGACACGGACATTTGGGTCATGGACTCCGATGGCATCTGGACACATGTTCCCGAAGGCGTAGACTTGGACTCCCCCATCCTCTGCGCTCCTGTGGGCATTCCTAGGCATACTGTGGCAGATGTGGAGGCAGCTGCTGCGCAGACTCCTGCTTGCCCCATTGAGGAGGAGAACCCCAACAGTGATGATGAAGATGATAAGTAAAGTTTACACAGCTGCACAGTTCTCTTATGTTTTTTGTCATGCTTGCCCTCAGGGCCTTTCTGCTATCATTTACTTTGTGTTTCTTAGATATGTCAGCGCTACTGCGCATAATGTATTTCTCGGTTTTAAGTTTTGTCTGGGCTGGTTTCCTCCCCCGAAGCAACCTAGAAACAGTGTGACAAAGGTTGGGATCGATTAAGCGCAGCTTGCCAACCCAGCGTGTAGCATGTGTAATTTTATGTTTTCAAAATTAATAGAATAGCCCAACCTACCAAAAAAAAACATAAACTTTTTAATTTACCAAAAAAATCATATTTTAAGGTCAATATAATAAAATTAATAATTTAAAATATATTTTTTTAATATTAAAATTTAGATTTTTTTTTAAATAAAATACAAAATTATAAAACAAAAAATGCAATGCCCCGTATTTTATTCATCTCACGAATTGATAAAGAGAGAGGTTTTGTTTTCAAACTTTGAGTTTACGTGTTAACAAATAAATAATTTTTAACTTGTTAGTTTATCATTCTATCGTTATTAATTTTCGAGCTATTTTTATTTATTGTTATTCATACCACTACTTGATAAAGAAGAGGTTTTATTTTCAAACTTTTCATTTAACATAAATGAATAAATAATTCTTGATTTTCTAATTTATCATTCTATGGTTGTTAATTTTTTAAGCTATTTTTATTGTTATTCATACCTCTACTTGATAAAGAAGAGGTTTTATTTTCAAACTTTTCATTTAACATAAACTAATAAACATTCTTGATTTTCTAATTTATCATTCTATAGTCGTCAATTTTTGACCTATTTTTATTTTTGAAAAATATATGCATTTTGAGCTATTTTTATTTTTGAAAAACAAATGCATATGGACCACCTTAAAATTCCGAGAATTTTCCAAAAAATTAACTCTTTTGTAATAAAAATATTTTCCATTTGTTTGAACATCTATGCAGCCAATTTCTATTTTAAACCATCCTTAAGATCAAATTCTGATACAATATCATACTCAAAATTTTCACCATAGAAATCTTCAAACTCTCTACATAACAATTATTTATGTAACTATATGATTTTTTAATTTGTTTATAAAAATCCTACTCAAAATTTTCACCATAGAAATCTTCAAACACTCTACATAACAATTATTTATGTAACTATATGATTTTTTAATTTGTTTATAAAAATCCTTACGAATCAGGATTAAAGTGATTAAATCTTGTAGAGATGTCTATTGGTAAGTAAATTAGCTTGTAATTTGTTTGAATATCTATAATATTCATAGAGATGACTTGCCGATAGAAACTATTTTCATCAAAATGTCATGTTAATAAGTTTCTATTTTCATCAAAATGTCATGTTAATAAGACTACGGACAATTTGAAGTTTTCACAAAATATGTAGAAAAGCTCATATGAACTTGATGAAAGAGTAAGAAGATCAAACACTCTACATAACAATTATTTATGTAACTATATGATTTTTTAATTTGTTTATAAAAATCCTTACGAATCAGGGTTAAAGTGATTAAATCTTGTAGAGATGTCAATTAGTAAGTAAATTAGCTTGTAATTTGTTTGAATATTTATAATATTCATAGAGATGACTTGCCAATAGAAACTATTTTCATCAAAATGTCATGTTAATAATGTTAATAAGACTACGGACAATTTAAAGTTTTCACAAAATATGTAGAAAAGCTCATAAGAACTTGATGAAAGAGTAAGAAGATAGAGACACAGAGTTAGGGACTTAACAAAGAATAAATATAGCTTTTTTCCAAAGGGAAAAGAACAAGAAAAGGAGGACCCACAACAACCTCCTCCGACTCTCGTACATGGGGGACCAACATTTCACAATAAATAATGAAAAATAATCTCTTGGAATTGTAATGGGTTAGGCTCTGAAAAATAATGGTAGAAGTCAAAACTCTGATTAAACAAGAGAAATTTTCAATCCTCTTCCTCTAATGGACAATAATGGGGGACACTAAGATTCTCTAGAAATGCAAATTTGTATGGCAAAGAAGCACAACTCAAGCAATAAGTTTGTGTGGGGTCTCTAAAGGCCTTTGTACCATTTAGTTTGATTCATGTTTCCAACTCCTCTCAGTGGAGCGCTCGCCACATTGGTTAGCAATTGGACTTCTTCATACTTTGTCTTAGTAAGTATGTTGATTATTTTGTAGCATTGTGAGGTATTCTTGCATGCCAAAGAGGTCACCAAGTCAGCCTAACAAAATTAAAATAAAATATTTTAATTTTTGGAGTGCAAGTTGGCCCAGCCAAGTGAAGGGGGATGTCCCCTAGCTTATTTTAGCCCATTCGACGAGTATAAATGCATGATGTGACATTTCATTTTTATCATCAATTAAGCAAGTTTCTTCACTTTCGAGGTCTCTTCGACGGTCGCATGTGAGGAGAAAAGGACGAAATTGACTATTTTTTACTGAGTTGTTTCTCTCTTGTTTGACCGTGTTTGACTAGTGTTGACCGAGTTGCGAGAGGGTCGATTTTGACTACAATCAACCATAGGTTGACCACAATTGACCACAAGAGTCGCAGGCTTAATTTTTACCAATTCAACACAGTCAACCACAAATTAATTGTAGTTTACCACAAGAGCCACAGAGCCAAATTTTACTAGAGTTGACTAGTTTTACTAGTATTATCTTGTTGATTTTGACCAAGTTTGATTAGTATTTTTATACTTGGACATTAGCATAGGTTTCTAGACAATTTGGATTTTTAAACCTCGCTACAAAATAATTTCTCCTAAAAGAAAAGTTATTGGGTTTTCTCCCAAGGTTGAGTTTCCCAAGGTAAAAATATTGTCTCTATTGTGCATGGTTGTCTTTCTATGATCTTTATTGTTTCGCCACATTTACTGTTGATAATTTATGTGTATAATTTCCCAATGATATCAGTGTCATAAATAAATTGTTTGAAGATCATTATGTAGTTATTATCATATTAGAAATTTGGTTTATATTGTGCATCTTGTAGAAAATTCAACATGGAATCAGAGCTTTGTTGAAAGAGCAACCATTGAAGTCAGCCTAAGAAACAAGTGTTCAACAACTTGGTCTTAAGATCTCTTGTCAAAATGACATCAAATCTCAGAGTTGAAGATAGGTTGGATGGTGCCATCAACTTCAAATCTTAAAATACCAGGATACTCCTTTATCTTGGAAAAGAATGAACTTTAGGATCATGTGGAGAAATTCATTCCAGAGCCAAAGGAAGCTAAAGAGAAAGCAATGTATAAGAAGAATGAATTCAAGGCTAAGAGAATCTTGGTAGATTTTATAAAGGACCACACGATTCTTCATGTTGCTGCATTGAAGGCTGCTAAGGAAGTATACGACGTTCTGGTAGAATTGTTTGAAAGCAGCAACACTAACAGGAAGTTAACCTTGAGAAATCGTCTTCATAATGTCATGATGACTAGATCATATTATGCAATCTCTTACCTTATGAGAGTTTCCCATATCATAGATGAGCTTATAGCCATTGGATACATCGTTGATGACGCAAAGCTTATTACAATGACTCACAATGGATTTCCTTCCTCATGGGAGCCATTTATTCAGGGAATTTGTGCACGAGAAAATCTTCCCAAGTTTGATAAGCTTTGGATTGATTGTGTCTAAAAGGAGGTCGGATTATTGTCTAGGAATAACTTGCAGAATATGTGGTATGAAGAAACTCAAGCCCTTGTAGCTCATACAAGGTTAGGAAAAGGAAGAAGGAAAATTGGAAAGTTTGATAAGAAGAATACAAGTAGAAGGCCTACTCCAATTCAAGATCAAAAGAAGAAGGATATGTCAAAGATCAAGTGCTTCATTTGTCATGATTTTAGAAATTATACCTCCCATTGTCCTCAGACAGAAATTAAATATTAAAAAATAAAAAATAAAAAATAAATATATTGAAGGAAAAGTAGCATGCATCAACAATTGATGTTGATGATGATGAACATCAACCACTAAAGAAGACAAAAGAATACTTCCATTGGCATTCATTAACAATTCTCTACAACCCTCAACAAATTTCTTTCTTAATCAAGAGATAAGTATTTTCAATCATATTTTTCTCCCTTAATTATTTTATTTGGTCAACCCCTTATCTTTGCATTTTTCTTGGTTATGATTTTTCTTCCATGGCTTCTTGAATGAGGTTTGCAGAAAGGAAGAATAGGTACATTGTGGAGGCTACCAGGGCAATGATTCATGCAGGAGGTGGCAACATCAGGAACTACAAAGCAATATTTGTGGCAAGAGAGTTCTCCCAAAAAGAGGGAGTGGACTACAAGGAGACTTTTTCTCTAGTAATTAAAAGGTCAGGTTCTTGTATGGCCTAAGGGCTTGAGCACGGACTTAGGAGGAATGATTGGTATTCGAGAGGGAGAATTATACAAATCATTAGGACATCTAGGACCATGTCAGATGACTAGAAGAGATTCCAGTTCTAAGGGAGGAAATAATCAAGCAGGGTGGAAGGAGCATCCTTCCAAGAGGATGTCATGGGTTGAGATTGTCAAACAAGATGCTTAAGGACAAGGTATTTAGGATTTGTGTGCCTTCTATGAGGGGACTATGTCAAACATCATAGTATGCTTCAATAACAGAGCGAGCAACAGAGGCAAAAGGATTCACTTCCATGACAAAGGAAGCAACCAGGATTACCACTGGAGGATTTTCTTCAATGTCAGAGGGAGTTGGCCTCAGAATTCAAGATGAAGGATCTTAGTCTAATGCATTATTTCTTGGGACTGGAGATGTGGCAAAGATCTAATGAGATCTTCCTCGAACAAAGAAAGTACATTTTCTAGATTTTGAGGAGATTCGCTATGATGGACTGCAAATCCGTGGCTACACCTATGGTGACCAATCTGAAGAAGCTAAGTGCTTCTGCTTCAAATTCATATTTGGTGGATCCCACAATATACAAGCAATTAATTGGATCCTTGATGTACCTAATTAACACCAAGTCAGATATTTGCTTTGCAGTGAACACCCCGAACCAAGTTTATGGTTGAGTTGAGGCATGTATATTGGGTTGCACCAAAGCATGTGTTGAGGGAGCCATGTGGTATAGTTGGATATGATTTGAGATATGTCTCAGGTGGTGAAGTGAGGTTCCAGGGATATACTAATTTGGATTGGGTTGAGAGTGCAGAGGATAGAAAGAGCACATCAGGGTGTTGCTTCATCTTTGGGTCTGCTATGATATCTTGGTTTAGCAAGAAGCAGACTTATGTCGCACTCAATACAACAACAAAGTAAATTGCAGACAAGTCGAAGCACATTGAGATCACATATCCCTTCATCTGAGATATGGTGCAGAAGGGAGCAGTGAAGCTCCAGAGGAGAAAATTGTAGACATTCTCACCAAGACTTTGTCTGGAGCGAATTATGTATGCTTCAAAGACAAGCTTGGTGTGATGTAGAATGTCTCCCTCGTTGAGAGGAAGTGTTGATGTCTTAGCGGGATAGGGCAGATATTCTCCCACAAGAGTCATGCTTATTTGATCGTGCGGGAATAAGCACCCAAGCGGATTTTCCTAGGTCATGTTAATTTGACCAAGGGAGATGGATACATTCATCTAAGAAGTCAGAAGGACTTGGCTAGGCCATTTGACCCAAGAGTGAATGGCCCTAGGCAATTGCAGAATTGGACAGATCTTCTCCTGAAAAGCCAAAAGGACTTGGTTTGGTCATGTTGATTTGACCAGAGGAGATAGATGAAAATTCACCTAAGAAGCCTTAATGGACTTTGGTTGGGCCATGTTGATTTGGCTAGGGGTGAATGGTCCAAGTGAAGATCCTCTCTTGAGAAGCTAGAAATACTTGGCTAGGTCATATTGATTTTGACTAGAGGAGATTGAAATATTTGCCTAAAAAGCCACGAAGGACTTTGGCTAGGCCATACTGATTTGGATAGGGGTAAATGGCCTAGGATACTCACATTGCATATTCCATGATGGAGTGATCTAAAGATGTGCATACATCAACATAGCAAGCTCATGAAATTTTCTTAAGGAAGGATAACTTTTAGCTAAGGAGAATACCTCCCTCACTAAGAGGGAGTGTTGATTTTTTGGTAGCAGCGTGAGGTATTCTCACATGCCAAAGAGGTCTCCAAGTTGACCTAAGAAAATCAAAATATTTTTATTTTTATTTTTGGAGTGTAAGTCAACCTAGCCAAGTGAAGGTATGTGTCCCTTGGCTTATTTTAGCCCATTCAACGAGTATAAATACATGATATGGAATTTCATTTTTAACATCAATCAAGCAAATTTATTCTTCATATATGAGGTCTCTTAGACAGTCGCACGTGAGGAGAAAAAGAGGATGAATTGATTATTTTTTGCCGAGTTGTTTCTCTCTATTTGACTGGGTTTGATCAAGGATGACCGACCTACAGAGGGGCTGAGTTTGACCACAATCAACAGTAGGAGCCATAGGCAAAAGTTTGATCAGTTTAACTGCAATCAACTGCAAATTGACCACAATTGATCACAGGAGCCTCAGGGCCGAATTTGACCATAGTTGATTGGTTTGACTAGTGTTATCTTTTTTTTTTTTTTTGACCATCTTTGACTAGTATTTTTTTAAATTGGACATTGGCACATATTTTTAGACAATTTGAATTTGTAAACCTTGTTGAAGAATAATTTCTCCTAAAAGGAAAGTTGTTGGGATTTCTCCCAAGGTTGGGTTTTCCAAGGTAAAATTATTGTCTCTATTGTGCATGGTTGTCCTTCTCACATTTTTCTATGATCTTTATTGTTTTCACTACATTTATTGTTGAGATTTTTTGTGAATAATAGTTGAATGATATCTGTGGCATGAAATAAATTGTTTGAAGATCATTAGGTAGTAATTATCGAATCAGAAAATTGTTTCTACTGTGCATCTTGTAGAAAATTCAACAAGGTATGCTTTATTGTTAATGTCTATTTGCAAGTTCTTTATCAAGAGAAGATTCTATGTTGGAACTCGTTAATCAATAAAGGATTCTAAATACAATAATGGAATTATTTTCAGAGGAGATTTCAATCTCACCCTCTACCCTTGGCAAAAAAAAGAGGGTACCCCTATAAGAAACCCCTATAGGGAAACTATGGAGGACCTCATTTAATCATTTAAACTAGTGGATATTAAATCGACCTTCAAAAAATACACTTGGAGAAATAGAAGAAATGGTGTTGGGCCTATAATTTCTCACCTAGGCAGATTTCGAATAGACAGTGACCTTTTGAATCATAAATTTTATCTTCCAATATTCTTACTTGGGGAGGATTGTATCACAGGGCAATCTCCATCTTAATGTGCTCAGACACTGATTACGACCCTTTTCATTTCAATTCGACTCGCATTGGCTAAATCAACAAGCAATGTGGAAATGATCTCATCTACTTGGAGCAAATGGATTATGGGCTCTCATATTCATATATGGAAATGCAAAATTAGAAATCTAAAACTTGCTCTCAAAAAATTGGCCAAGCAAAACAAAAAAGATTGGAGTCAAGAAATAAACCTCCACAAAACCAATCTGGCAAGTATTCAAAAGAGAATAGAAAATGAAAATATATCTTTTGAAATTGTGCAAGAGAGAAGAGATTTTGATCAATATCATGCAGCCATCAAAAAGGAATAAATGTGGAGAATCAACTCAAGAAGCCTATGGCTCAAAGTGGGAGACAAAAATACAAAATTCTTTTATAATCAAGCAAAAATGAGAAAATGCGAGAACAATATCAAATCCATAATAGTGGATGGGGAACATGTTTCTGATTTTACCAAAATGAAGGAGTTGGCCTTCAACCATTTTAGAGCTTTATACAGAAAATCCAGAGATAATAATTCAATTGAGGTTTGCTATATGCTAGAGCACATCTCAAAGCAGATCACTAATGGATAAAATGAAGAGCTCCTGAAATCTACAATAGAAGAAGAAATCTACAGAGTTATGGCTTCTTTCGGCCCAGATAAAGCTTTGAGTCTGGATGGCTTCTTGGCACACTTATAAAAAATGTTGGGGAATCATTAAAGAAAATTTATGTCGAATGAATGATTAATCTTTAAAGCATGGAGATGTTGGAGGAAGAACAAACTCCTCCTTGGCTCTAATTGTAATACCCAAGGAATTTAATCCACGTACTTTTGATCGTTTTCGTCCTATTTCTTTATGTAATGTCTAATATAAGCTAATGTCAAAAATTATGGCACTAAGAATAAAGACTCGTTTGTTTAGGATTATCTCTGCAAAATCAAGGAGGGTCTATGGGAGAGAGACAAATGGTGGACAACATTATTCTGACTCAAGAAGCAATACATTCAAGTAAGATGGGGGTGAGGAATGGTGACAAATTTGGATATGGTGAATGCCTTCAATAGAGTGGATCACAATTTCCTTCTCAAAACCCTAAAGAAGATGGGCTTCAATGTCACGTCCTCCAGCAAATCTTAGAGTGTATTTCAAACCCGTGGATAGCTCTGCTAGTCAATGGGAGACCTGTGTACATTTCTAAAGCTTCAAGAGGACTAAGACAAGGATGCCCTCTTTCCCCACTATTATATATTCTCATGGTGAATACCTTCAACAAAAGGCTAGAATATGAAAAAAATGAAATTCTTCCTGGGATAAGATATGAATCAAATGTCAAGAAAATCAACCACTCAATGTGCAAACAATAATTTGCTAATTGGGGGAGCATCAATAATAATAACTAAAAGGTTCAAGCCCATGGATAGCTCCGCTAGTCAATGGGAGACCTGTGTACATTTTTAAAGCTTCAAGAGGACTAAGACAAGGATGCTCTCTTTCCCCACTATTATATATTCTCACGGTGAATACCTTCAACAAAAGGCTAGAATATGAAAAAAAATGAAATGCTTCATGGGATAAGATATGAATCAAATGTCAAGAAAATCAACCACTCAATGTGCAAACAATACTTTGCTAATTGGGGGAGCATCAATCATAATAACTAAAAGGTACAAAAATATTTTCGACAAGTTTGTCAAGGCATCAGGAGGATTTATTAATCCGGGAAAAAGTCAAATATATGCCTACAATATTGGGAAAAGCAACAAATACAACTAAACAGATTGATGGGCTTCAAAATTGTGGAAAATTGCTCAAAGTTTAAATATATGGGAATGCCCATTTGCATTAATGCCTTTCCTCACTCGTCATGGACACCAATTCTATCCAAATTGGGAAAAAAAGTGAGCAATAAGGAGCCATCTGGCTAAACTCTGAAAGAAGGATAATTCTAATTAAATATGTTATTTCAGCTCTTCCCCTTTTCCAATTTTCTACATTATTAGCCCTAGAAGGTGTCATTCTTAAAATACCCCAAATTATTAGAAAAATCCTTTAACAAGGGGGTAAATCGAGGACGAAAAAAATTAATTTGATCAAATGGGAAGTTGTGCGCATCCCAAAAAGTCATGGTGGTCTAGGTATAAGAGATCCATCCCTAATGAATCTTGTCATTGGTGCAAAGTTAGCTTGGAGACTCATCTCCTCTAAAGATGAATGGTGGAATATTGTGATCATCCATAGTATTTAAAAGGAAACAAACTGATGTGTCTTTGACTCTCCCCCTTCACATTGAGGAGGTTCCACAATTTGGAAGATAATTTCTTCAATAGCCACTCTGATTTCAAATCTCATAACTTGGGTTCCTGGAAATAATCGATTAATAACTATATAGAACTGCAACATCATGGGGCAGCCTCCCTTGAGTGATTTGATGCCTCTTCTTCCCCTTAGACAATGGTTTGCGCAATGGGCATGTTGCTATGGGATGAGGACGAGAGGTGGTTGGGATGGAACTTTCATGAGGCTCCCAACAACCTCAATGAAGCAATATGCCTACTTTTTGAGAAACTCCTAGGGTGTGCCCCAAATCATTGGGAGAAAGAAGACTCCAGGGGATGGAAAGAGTTGGAATACATTGTTAAAGCAAGATATCAAGCCTTATTATTTTCATGAGGTGAGCCACTTGAATCAAGATTGTGGAGAAATATTTGGCAGCCCAACAACATCCCCAAAATTAATTTTTCTTGTTGGCTCATGGATCATTGGAAGATCCTCACAGCAGAATATCTTGTCAAGCGGGGAATTCATGGCCCCTCCAGATGTTCTTTATGCTTAGCAACTAAAGAAAACATTTCCCGCATATTTTTGGAATGTAGTTTTACTAAGGAAGTCTAGGATAAGACTCCGCAAACTTCAGCTTCAAGAGTAATTTGGTCAAATTCAATTCAAAAATTCTTTGAGGTTTGGCATAGAAATTACACTGAAACATTCCAAGGAAAGGCCCACCTTAAACAAATTTGGGTAGCTCTCTCCAATTTCATTTGTTGGAATATATGGCTAGCTACCAACATAAGCATCTTTGAAAACATTAAATTTCAAACTGAAGAATTGGCCCTAAGGGCTCTATCGATGATGGCGGAATAAAATCAATATTGGAACCCACATTAGGAAAAATCTGGACAAGAATGAAGTAGAATGATTGAACCTTCTCTTTCAATATCCTTATGGAAATTTACACCATTCTAAAGGTAAGCCTAAAATCTATGAGAAATGGTATATATGTGGTTCTAATGATGAAGTGGAAAACTGGATTCATTTTAGGGCAATGCCATATCCTTTTCTTTGAAGGCGCTTTGAAAAACAATCTAGGGGTGGTAGGAGTAGGACAAGTTATACTTTGCCCCGATGAAATGATAGACACAACCTTTACTTCGGACCTAGGAACGAGATCGAATAATAAAGCAGAAGCCTATGCTCTCCTCAAATGTTTCCATCTTGCTAAGGAAAGAAATATTACAAGAATTTCAATCTTGGAAGACTATAGGATATAATATAGTGCTTGAACAAAAAGAAATTACCAAGGGGCATAAAACTAAAAGCTATTCTTCGAAAAGTTTGGGGAATTTAGATCATTTTCCTTCTTTAAAGCCCACCACATTCTGATGCAATACAACAAGGAGGTTGATACTCACGCAAATAAAGGTTGTGTTATGGGTATAGGAAGGTTAGTTGTGAATGAACTTGAGGGACATAGCCCCATTCCATAACACTAATAAGAATCAAAACTCAATCATCAAAATTTGTAAAGATGTAGCATGCCAAGTGGGTCCTGACTCCCAGCATGCGAACATGGCATGCAGGGAGATCAAGTATAAGAAAACATTATGCAAAGAATGTGAGTAATCAACAATTGATCTGGGTAGTGTGGGAGTACAGTTTACACTAGTGTGGGAGTACAGTTTACACTAGGTGACATTTCATAATGTGACTACTTGAGCTAGAAAAGAAAGTGTCGTTGTAGCATAGGTTCATGTTATGGCATGCAAAGGAGATGGTAGTATTGGAACTGAGCATGGATGTGAGTAGAGAAACCATAGCAACAAACATCCAAATCGAGTCACTTCAGCAATTGTTGGACAAGGTAGTGTTGGAAAATCGGAAAGGCAGAAAGATTTTCCTATGTTGATAATTACTTACGATATTATTATGTTATTATTAACTTTCTTGTGTTCTTTTATCTTTGTTTCATCAAGCAATTATCAAAACCCAAACATGAAGATCAGGGACACCAGATGTAGGTGGACAACCAGGGGAAAACCTACTCAAGAACTCTTCCTTCAGTAGATTCATATGACAATGAGACAACCAAGACCCTGGACCAACAAACCTTCCTCCTCCACCAAGTCAGTGCTTCCTCCTTGTAAATGTCAGCCCTTCAAAACGCAACTACAATGCCAAAATTTGATCCAGCAACAAAATTTTCGGCCCAACTACTCCATAATTTTGGCCTCCTCAGAAATTGCAGAATTTCGGCCTTCCAGCAAAACTCCAGCACTTCACACGTGTGAGATAATAGAGAGAGAAATTGACTTCTTTAGCAAGATAATAACCTTCTTCTCCTTCGCTCGCCTTTGCCTTCTTCTTCCTTGGAATTCGTACCATTTACTGCAACCAGCTACTGCAATTTTATTGCAAATCGAACTTGATGAGAGAGTGTGAAAAATGAGGTCGAGCTGCTCCAATATATAGGCTTTTTTTGAGGTCGAATTACCCTGTTTGATGCCGACTGGTGGAGGAGGCCTAAATGACCTACTTTACATTAAAATAATTTTCTTTCTTGACAAATAATTCCAAGAAGGGTTCTTTACAATATGACATGGACAAGGACACTTGACATAAACCTTGGACGTCTACAATGGAGACCTTGACCTAAAAACAATTGACCCAAGCATGAAACACATTCTTTAGTTAGTCAAGTTATTAATAATAAAATTTCTTTTTCTTTATTTTGGTAAATATATTTCATTATGACTCAAATACAATTATGAACACTGAACCTAGTTACATTCTGCAACAGGTAGGTGCATTGGCTCATATACAAATTTATCTCCTAGGTCAACAAATTCAATTTATATCAGACATATTTACCAAGCTAGCGCAAAGCTCTGGTATCAAAGGAATTCGTTGAGCAAAAGCAACAGCTCTAGGGCAGAAAGAAAGAGCCATCAGCAGAATTGGCAAGGTTAGAGTGAGTCAGCTCAGTGGCTGAAAAAGGAGACTGTCAAGAAAGGTACTCTATTCTGGGTCAATGTCTCAGCTGGTATCTGTGGTCTTTGTATTGTTAGGACACCTCGTTATGATGCTAGGAGAAATGCCAACTTGATTTAATTCATTGTCCCTAAGTCCTTTACTTCTCTTGGTCGCTTCCACTCTATCAGGGCTTATTACTTCCACTTTGTCGAGCCTTATCTCTTATTTTGCCCCAGCCACTTCCACTCTATCAGGACTTATCTCTTGTATTATGTTCTCTGATTGTAATATTCCTTTTTAAGGAAATTTATAGAACACAGCAAATGGTACAGCAATGGAATGTCTCCTTCAGGAAATATTCAATAATGCATAAAATAGAAGCGGCATATAAAATAACAAGGACAACCTATGCACAGATACACGTTAAACTGAGAAATTACTAAGCCATTTTATTATGCTGGGAATGATAACGATTACAATAAATTGCCCAGATGATAGTGCTCAACTGGCGCAGGCAAGATAAAAGATATTCCCAGAAAACAAAGTTACAGCGGTTTTCCTGCGGTATTCAAGCGGCTGGAAACACTGTCGCGCGCTGCTAATATGTTGCCGCTGGTAAAGGACTCACCGAGAGACTCCCGGTTCTGCTTCAGGCCCACAATAGGCACGGTCTGTCTCTGCACCTCCTCCTGACCCGAAACCACCACAATGGTAGCAATACAGAGCTCACACTAGACGGTCTGCACTCTTCCCACATAGACTGCGCCGCCACTCCTGAACGCTGCTCTGCAACCAGTTTCCGACCCAATCCTTCTGCGAAACAATAATGGGACTGCCTCACCCGAGCAGGCACTCGAAGTCCCCCGGGGCTGAGGTTGAGATCTCCGCTCGGAGACACTCGGCGCACTAAACAGTGCTACAGACTGGCTAAACAGCCGGCGTGCTCAAGTCTTAGCGACCAATGACAATTTCATAAAATTCAACAGTAACCCAAAAACATGGAGGCTCTCTTCCTTTTGTATGCGGCCTTCGTCACAATCCCTAGGCTCCTGCTTTCCCGCGCAGCCCCTCTCGGCCCCACGCTGCCAACTCATCCCGCGTACTTACCTTCGCGCGCTCGGATGAGTTCGCGGCCCGCTCACTGTTATTTGCAATTGATTATAGGCGGCAAAATTGGTCCAGATTAATATTCCAATTAGCTTTTGCTAATTGGGAATATTACAATCTCCCCCGGAAAAATGTTGCTTGACCCCAAGCAACTGTAGTGATGGATGCCGCCAGACCTTTTCACTCTCCCACGTCGCAACCTCATCCGGCAAAAACAATTGCTTGTCTTCAAACAATGCTTGAACAAGCCTCCTCTCTAGCTGAGGCTCCCCACTAACACTGCAAAATGTGCCTGGGTCCCAGATGCGCCACTGAAACCTCTCTGACCTCTGCATCACCCTGACATGAAGGGACCTCTCAATGCCAGGATCCCAAATTGATCTCTCACCAACCAACAGTCCTCTCAGATCCCATCGCCACCATGGCCCATCATCACCCGAGTCCCACGGCTCAGGCTGCGCACTGTCTCTGGCTATAGCTGATGCTCTCAGGGGTGAAGACCACCAACAAGCATCAATGCTCCCGGGCTCTTGCTGTGCTGCACCTTTAACTGCATATGCTGCCCCTTCAACTGCATACCGACTCATCACCTCTATCCTATCCAAGTCCTGACTCAATCCCATGCTGGTCCTGCTCTCCTGAAATCGTGGAGGAGTCCTGAAGTAACAACAACCGGTGCCCTCCTGCCAACTGGGATCTGTAACATCTACTATGTCCAAGGGCCCCTGCTCTGTTGTGCTCCCTACGAAGAACATCGTACCATCAAGAGGGTACCAACTCCTGATCTCCCGCCAATCCAAACTGGGAGAAGAATCTGATGTAGCAACAACAACGGCATATGGAACATGCCTAGGATGTTGCCGCCAGCCCATAATCGACTCCCACTGCTCTGCCCTGTCTGCCAATGAAAGCTGCCTATAGAAGGAAGCCCTTCTCTCTATCATGGGCCAAAGTGGGCAAGATATGCTGCAAGCTCCATCGATGTACTCCTGGAGAGTACTACTCACCGAAAGTACTGCAGCTCGGCCAACTGTATGTACATCTATTTGTATCTCGTCAATGTGTCGGCCCAAAGATGGATGTTCCACCATCTCCAACAACTCATCCCCCTCATCGGGAATGTAAAACTCTTGTTGTGATGTAGCTGTCACTGTGTAAGTTGTCCCATCGACTGTGTACCAACTCATTACCTCTCTCCAATCAACTGTAAGGATTGAACTGAAGAATCTCCACTCAAGGCATGGAGCCTGGAATATAATGAGGAACATCTCCCTCATGTGGATCCTCCATCCCCAAGCAATCATCTGAACAAGATGAGCCACCTCCCAACAAGGCAACTCCTGAAAATCTCCTTCCACCTCAAGCTCCGGAAATGAAGGTGGGCTGAAAATCGAAACTCAGCAAGCATCATAGCTTACCCCATGTTGTCCTTCTCTCCACTCATGACAAGTGTAGAGTGTATGCTGATCCTGAGCTGCAAAATTACTGCCCACCAATGGCAAAGTGAAGAACAATCCTCCAGAGAAGGTTCCTCCAACAATGAAGAACGAGCTGGCCCAAAACAATCCATCCATGACGAATAGGACATGGTCATCATGGATCATCTGAATGAGAGGTTTGCTGAAGGTTTTACACGATGATACATGATGCAAACAATCTCTCACAAGGATACAACGTCGTTTCATCCACTCCAACTTCAGAAAATTACATGGCAAGCAATGTACAAGATCCATCACATCTACTAATGGATAGTAAATGGCTGAATATGACAACAATAATACATGATCAAGCACTTGCCCATGGTTGTACAATGGATGACTATCAATCTCATGGCCCACCTCAAAAGGGAACGCATAAGTAGTAGTGGTGGCCATGCCTCCTCCCATGCTCCCATTAGAACATATCGTGCAAAAAATGTGAGAATTTTTCCCACTCACGGACACATCCAGCTCATGTGCCTTGCTCATAATCAAGCCTCCCATACAGATATGATCTATATCAGCAAATGGAGACATGATCAGCCATAACATGAAGATAATGCTGAAGGTTTTATGTGGTGCAAGAGGATACCAACAGCCTCCCAAACAAGTACAATGCAGTTTTACAAGTTGTTGCTTGATGAAAGTACAAGGCAAAATGTTTCTCCTTACATGGTTAATCATGCATATCTTTATATGATACAAGCTATAGTGCAGCAAATGAACATACATGTAGTGATAAAACATTTGCCCAAGGCCACAAAAGAGATGGCTGCCTCCATCATGTAGATTGGCCCAATACAACTCATGGAGCAATTTGACAAGCTTGCCCTCTTGTGAAGCAATGCACTGCATAAGAATGGTAAGAGTGTGCAAATCAATGAATGTATAAACAAACTTCTCACCATATGCTGGAAGTAAGATGGTACATGGATCCATGAATGAGTCCTCCATAGTGTTTTGGCATGCCATGAAGAAGAATGAACCATGCACTGCAAGAAAATAATCCTCCCGATACTTGGAAATCCAAGTCAAGAAGAATATGCCATAGATGTCTCTATCATCATTACCTCCTCTTTGTTCATCAAGTACAACCAATATGAAGTGATCCTGGGACCTATGGGTTATAGATCCACCATATCTCTGCTGGGTACACTCCATCCATAAGTCTCTGCTCCAAGTTGATAGCACTGTGAGCTTATGCAAATAAGCCCCTGTCAATACCAAACTCTGTTCTTTGACATGCTCCTTGTCAAAGACTCCTATCATAATGCTGCAAAAAATGTGGAACACCTCCCAAGTTGGAAGTGCTTCCAAGCCATCATCAAAGATCAAGGAGATAGTGCTATCCCCTCTTCCTGCAACATTATACAAAGTGTGAGAGCAAATCTGCCCTTGCTCTCCTAAGCCAAGCAACAAAGTATTTTGTTGTCGTCCCATACCTCCATCATACCCATCATGTGATGAAGACATAATGAATGATATGAGTATCATAGCCACACCATGCATCCATACTCTATGTTGCTCAATGATGCAAGTATCCTGCCATCTTACCTTCATCCACCGACTCTTAGGAAGAGTGTTTGCCAAGAGATGGCCAAACTCTTTCAAGAGTAACCAGCGCAGCCAAGCCTCTTGTTGCCTGGTATCATAGATCTGCAGGTAGCTCCCTAGCTCCTTGCTCGTCAACCACATCCACTCAATCACTTGTGGATGCCTCCTTCTTCTCCTCATCTTGGTACTCCTCCCATGAGGGCTACCATCCTTCCAAATCAAATTTCTGACTTTGCACTTCATGGGATTTTGAAATATAAACTTCTCAAGGATCAATGAGACCCTATCAAGAATCAAATATGTGGTAGGCAAAAACCTCCCATCATGATGTGTATGGCTCAAGGGATGTCCAACACAAGCATGAGAGATGTTATCCATCCTAAGATGTCCTCCATCTTCTATCTGCTCTTGTGAGAAGTGAAGAAAAGTGTTGCATTCCATGGTATGTCGAAGTGCAACTCCAATGAGATCTCTCCTTGAGACCTCCCTTCCATCAATAGTCTTCCAAAACCAATGAGGTCTTGGATCTAAAAGTAGAAGTTCCTCTTTGTGCGGAGAAGAGCTCATTGAGAAAGTGTCATCTTGAAGGGAGAAAAGGTTTCTCACTGCAAGATGTCTACCATCACTCTTCAAGGCTTCAAACCCCAACC
Source organism: Pinus albicaulis (assembly GCA_034641835.2). Taxonomy (NCBI): domain Eukaryota; kingdom Viridiplantae; phylum Streptophyta; class Pinopsida; order Pinales; family Pinaceae; genus Pinus; species Pinus albicaulis. The sequence goes on along the minus strand of CM076581.1, from coordinate 77,315,206 downwards.
TCCAATGTGATGTATAATCCAACAATGGCTCATTAGAATGATGGTTTGATTATTTCTTGAGTGTTTCCATGTTGCATAGCGTAGTGCAACCAAGCTGCTCTATAGTAGCAATGAGATTTGACCCTTGGTCATGCAAAAGTAAATCTCCACATTGATCAGAAGAATTTTCTGCGACAATGGAATGTGGAAATATTTTCATACCTTGATGTGCATTTGGAACTTCTTGTAGAGTTCCTTCCTCACTAGTGTTGGCTGCCCCAACTGTTGATGCATGTGGCTGCTCCTCCCTGGGTGTGACAGCGTTATCACAAGCCTCCTCAGGAGGTGATGTGATCTCTTCCTTCTTCGCTCTTTCTCCATCAAAGGTTTGGATCAACCCTTGAGTGAACTCTGCAAAAGTCTCCACCCTTGCACGGCTCAAGTGGCTGCACCACCAGTCATAGGCTTCACCCTCCAAATGCAGCGCTGAGATTTCAACAGCTTCTTTCCCTGCTACAGGATGTAGTAGAAAAAATGCCTCCAACTTTCTCACCCAAATTTCTGCATTAGATGACCCATCAAAGGTAGACAACAGAAATCTATTGCCTTTTATTTCTTTTCTGCTGCATGGTCTCTTCTCTTCCTTCGACTGGATGAAATGAGGAAAATCTAGAGTCTCTGTGAAGACTCTAGGTTGAGATCTATAGTCAACAAGGTAATCACGGAGAATCTGATGATCCAAGTGTCTTCCATGCTCAATATCTTCTTCTTGATGAGAATAGGAAGTGCACGGTACTTCCTCTTCTTTTTCTTCCATCTTCTTGACCTCCTCAACAGTGGATGCATTTCCTCTGGATCTGAAAATAGACGAGAATAAACTCATCTTTTTCACCGTTCCGGTCTTCTTGGGCTTAGACTCCTAGGAATCAGTAGATCTCTCATACATGGGAAGAGGTGTCCTCCCATTGGTACGCTGCAACTCTGAGCTCTGCGTTCTAGATCTCCCATTGTTCCATTTGCTTTCATCCTGCCTGAGCTGACAGTAATCTTTGAAAGGCAAAGCTGCTTTGAAGTCTTCCCCCTTGGACTGCCATTCTCTAAAATATTCTCCCAAGGGTAAATGATCCTGCTGCCTCTCTTTCTCACTCGGCACTGGAGGTAAGAATGTAGGCATTGTGATAATGTCCACAGGCTGAGCCAGAACCATGCTCTGATACCACTGTACCTTCCTCCTTCATCTTGCCTAAGCTGACAGTAATCTTTGAAGGGCAATGTTGCTTTGAAGTCTTCCCCCTTGGACTGCCATTCTCGGAAATAATCTCCAAAGGGTAAATGATCTTGCTGCCTCTCTTCCTTACTCGGCACTGGAGGTAAAAATGTAGGCATTGTGATAATGTCCACAGGCTGAGCCAGAACCATGCTCTGATACCACTGTAATATTCCTTTTTAAGGAAATTTATAGAACACAGCGAATGGTACAGCAATGGAATGTCTCCTTTAGGAAATATTCAACAATGCATAAAATAGAAGCGGCATATAAAATAACAGGGACAGCCTATGCACAGATACACGTTAAACTGAGAAATTACTAAGCCATTTTATTATGCTAGGAATGATAACGATTACAATAAATTGCCCAGATGATAGTGCTCAACTGGCGCAAGCAAGATAAAAGATATTCCCAGAAAACAAAGTTACAGTGGTTTTCCTGCGGTATTCAAGAGGCTGGAAACACTGCCGCGCGCTGCTAATATGCTGCGGCTGGTAAAGGACTCACCGAGAGACTCCCAGTTCTGCTTCAGGCCCACAATAGGCACGGTCTGTCTCTGCACCTCCTCCTGACCCGAAACCACCACAATGGTAGCAATACAGAGCTCACACTGGACGGTCTGCGCTCTTCCCACACAGACTGCGCCACCACTCCTGAACGCTGCTTTGCAACCAGTTTCCGACCCAATCCTTCTGCGAAACAATAATGGGACTGCCTCACCCGAGCAGGCACTCGAAGTCCCCCGGGGCTGAGGTTGAGATCTCCGCTCGGAGACACTCGGCGCACTAAACAGTGCTGCAGACTGGCTAAACAGCCGGCGTGCTCAAGTCTTAGCGACCAATGACAATTTCATAAAATTCAACAGTAACCCAAAAACATGGAGGCTCTCTTCCTTTTGTATGCAGCCCTCGTCACAATCCCTAGGCTCCTGTTTTCCCGCGCAGCCCCTCTCGGCCCCACGCTGCCAACTCAGCCTGCGTACTTACCTTCGCGCGCTCGGATGAGTTCGCGGCCCACTCACTGTTATTTGCAATTGATTATAGGCGGCAAAATTGGTCCAGATTAATATTCCAATTAGCTTTTGCTAATTGGGAATATTACACTGATCTTCTAAAGTAGGATCATTCCTCTTTCAATTAGAATTGAAGAGAATATAGTCCTTAGAAATCCAACCCCGAATAAGGCTAGCAAAGTGAAAAATAACTCAATTACAATCAAAGCCAACAGGCCCTTTCAACCCATCAATGAAAGCAGAGAATGTGCAAAGATGCCAGATAATCTGAAAACAAACATGGGGAAATTCTTGAGAAAATCAATCAATGGCAGACTGAAATCAACACCCTGCAGTCAGCATGTCTCGAGCCTCACTTCAACAATGGAGATACCTATATATCAGCAAACTACCATGCAGAGGAATGAAGATGAAATAGCAAGTCTAAGGTAGAAAATTGAAGAATTGCAACATTCTCTGAACAATAACTCAGCAGATCAATCAGTTTCAAGCAGCAATGCCAATCAAGCTGAGCAAGTTTTTCAATATCTGAATCTCCCAACCCTCCAAAATCAAAGGATGTTGGGTCAAGAGATGCTGCTCATACTTAGTTAATAATCTATGTTCTGTAAATTTTGCATAATTTGATTAGTTTTGCTGTATCTACACTTGTAAAAACAGGAACTTGGATAGTGAGGAAAGGGGAAGGAGTTTCTTTGGAGCCAAAAAGCACTTTAAAGTCAAATATTAAAGCCCAATTTTGATGCAGTAGCTGCGAACTCTTGCAGATTTGTTAATATAATACAAAAAAAAAAAATCTATCAAAAAACAATTACAACTCGGCACTATTTAGTTAAGTGGTTTCCATGTGAACAAAAAGAGTTGAAGAAAACCGGTAAAAAAAATGTGTTATATACGGTAAGTTTATTGAAACAAATGAAATAAGGTATTGGTGATATTTAATTAAGTGCTTTCCAGGATATAACAAGACTTGGGTAAGAGAGATTCTGCAAATTCTATGAGTTGCATGAACAAGACGCAATGACTCAAAATCGAAGTAGATGCATTTTAAACAAGAATGCAGTTGTGACAAGACAGAAATCACAATAGACGCAAGAATGCAACAAAAGAGAAATCAAAATCACAAGAATGAGTTATAGCCCGATGCAACACAAACAAGTTAGGATTTCCTCTGACAAAAATGAAATAATGTACTTATAGGTCAAAAGACTCGATGCAAGGAAGCTAAATCAACATCAGAGAGACAACAAGAGCATTCCACATTTGACGCTAAAAGAATTTTTTTAAACACATAAAAATGTGTGGCTAGAAGCTAGGGGGAAATAATGATTGGTTAGTAGTGAGGCATTTTTTTTTTTTTTGGGGGGGGGGGGGTTGCGGGCAGGGGGGGAGAGTGGGTAATGATTCAATTTGTAATATTCAATAATTATTATGGATGGAGTAACCATCCAAAACGTTGGACAGACTAAATCAATTATAGAGTTCACTTTCGGAAATCTCCAACAATATGAATAACTGTAGGAAGTATCCAATCACTAATATTCAATAACACAATCAATAATTTTAGCCAAAGTTTTATGAATGACTTCTTGTTATTTGTTGTTGACGATGCCAAATGTAAGTTATGCAACACATCATTGTATTGTTTTTGGGTACGATGGGCCGTGAAAGAAGGCACAGCGTCTCTGTAGAGTAGTCACAAGGACTAACTATGAAAATTTACCTATGAGATAGACCATGAGCAGAACACAACCCTTACTGTGGCAATCTATAAGAGTGCTTAAGGAGTGTACCATTGTCTTTTGATTGCATTTTAACCAAAGGCAATAAACTACAGTATCATGCATTTAGCTCGAGTGGGTGGGAAAACTGATTGTGATCCTTTCCACCTAGGCTCTATTCCTGTAGAGTGACATGTTGACCCATTATGATAAAGCTAGAAGGGGAGATGCCCCAAGTGAGACGCCTCAGCTCTTGCTAAGTCATAAGTTTTCTGCTACGTGTTGACTTGCAGGTTGTTGACATTAGCCTGGGGGTTTTAGTGGCAGCCAAATTTTCAGCCTTGGTCTGCCCCAGGCAACCCCGATCGGTTACCAATTCCTCTAGATTCAATAAATATAGAAAAAAACAATATACAGATTCAAATGAATATATATATATATATATATATATATATATATCCAGTGTCAATTAATGCCCTAGTTTCCCCATGTTTCCATACAAGAAAATATTTCGATATGAAGTACAAAAATGAGGTGCAAATGTCTAACAAATGTTTCTTGTGGGCTTCCCTACAAGGCCATATAGGCGCATGCAGATAAAATGGATATGGCCAAACCTTTATACTCATGTGCTTCCTTGTCTTCATTCCAAACTCATAAAATTATTTCCAGCAAAGGAGAGTTATCTATGAGGAAGGAATCTCACGGTGTCATGCAAATTTTTGGCTCTAAGTTCAATATTAATATCATATAAACATAGACATAAGCCCATGGTTTAATTGCTTAGTGGTCAGGTTGCTTTATGTGCATCTCATCGTCAACTCCAATCTATAATAGCTCATAATGAGGCTCGTTATTATTTGGATCTCATCCATAATGGAAATAGTCAAGGTTAAATAGCCACATTATCTGCCATTGGATTTTGTGCCTGAACTTTAGCTGCCCCAATGGTGCCTTCGAATAATATTATCGATATATTGTACTCACACACTGATACAATCACAAACTTTATAGCATTTGGTATAACTGCTGGAGCCTGGCAGAAATATTGTGAAAATATTGAAATTGTTCAACCTACAACAATAGTTAATCTGCTTCTCAACAAGAACATTGATGCAGGAGCATCTGCTCTCAAGGCCAACTTCAAAGTTTAATCAGACCAAGGGTTCTTGAAAGCCCAAGGAAGGGTTAAATTGTGAATGTGTTTATAAAAATGATTGTAATTTATTTGTAAAAAAAAAAATCCATAGTTTGAGACTTGCTCTAGAAAAGACAAGTCGTAGGTTTTTAGAAGTTTCTAAAAATGAGTCACGAGGATATGTGTCAATTCAATCTAATGAGTCATGTAACTGAACTTAGCAAGCTGGCAGAGTTTGAGTAATGAGTCATTGAGGAGATGAGGATGAATGTCTATGTTTAGAAATTAGTTACAGAATTAGTTACAGATTTGTAGGAGGTTGTTGAAAGAGCTGGACAAGCTCAGATTTGTAATTATTATTTCAATTGTAAGCACACAGGCAGGAGAGGAGGGAAGATGGCCATGTAAAGGTGAATCAGGCCATATGCAGAGTAGGTCAGGGTCTCATTGTGTATATACAGTTTATTCTCTAAATGAGGAAGCAGGTTCATCAAGACTGTGTTTTTGTCTCTGTTATAATTTGAATGTACTGTAATTAAGCAATTTGATGAATATAGTTATCTGTATGATTGGCTAACTGGTATATGAACCCTGATGAGAGAAGAATAGAGTATCAGAATGACTCCGTATATCTGTGTGAATGAATGGCTGTGAGTGAAGTGATGAGTTGTATGAATTTGGGAAGTTGATACACAGTAAATCGACGAATCCTGTGCATTGTCAGATTGATCCAACGGCAGATAATGCATATAGGATGCGTGTAGAAGACAGAATTTAAGAATGCAACGAATTGAGAATTTGTTCTGAGAGGACTGCTCTGCATTGAGCAATATTAGTGAAATTGTTGTTTGGAGGTTTACTTAGAAGGTAAACGAAATATCTGTGTTTTAAATTTCTAAGCCTTGTAAATCTGAACGAATAGTGGATGAATTAGCATGAAACAGTCAAGGATTTGGATCTGAAGGAGCTGTGAAACACAACTTCGTAACTGGAAAATTTCGATATCTATGGGAAGCTGTTCAATTGATAATTAAATCCCCGTTGGACGAGACAAAATCACTGTGAAGGAGTTTTGTGTTTAATACTTGCAGGTAGCCTGCTACATTTAACGGATAGTTGGCATTGCTTTCCAATTTCGTTTCATTGTTGAGCCGAATTAATGAAGGACGCAGATCAATTAGAGATTGATCAAAGTCCTGTTCGAGATCTAACAAAAAGAGGCTTGTGTGTTAATAAGCTGTGCGTATTCACTTCTGAGAATTTGGAGCAACAAATCTGTGTGTAGCTACATGAAGAGAAATTGTTGAAGGGGAACTGTTGAATTATTTAAAAAACAACAGAAGCATGAATGAGGCAGAGCAATCATAAGGCAATGTTTGCCTTGTCAAGGTTGCATTGAAGAAAAGTGGCAGCAAGTTTGGGAGGATCAGTGAAACTACATTTATGCAGAACTGAACAGCGTTGCAAGGGTGTCACGATCATATCAAGCAGATGGAGTAGCAGATGAAGGGAATTCGTAGGGAAAACCGTCATCAAACTTGCGGTTAAATTTCTGATCAAAGGAAGAGGAATTTTGAAATTCCGTCATCTGGGTTTTGTGCAGAGCAGGGTCTATTTGATAACCCGCAAGTGATTTTCCAAAAAGATCCCTGGTTGAGGAGTTCCGAAGTGATCTTTGAGCGGTATTTTTGCAGACTGCGTGAATGAAAACGACTTGCAGTGTAGCCGTAGTGTCTTAAGGCTACCGATCATGGAAGAATAGACCTGGTAGGTCATCAATTTGATGACTGAAGCATCAAACATAATTTCATTGTACATGAGACCCTATGTCTGAGACATTTTGTTCAACATACAATAGTAGTGTAATCTGCTTCTCAACAAGAATGCACTTTAACCTTATATATAAAGACAGCAAATTTAGGAACCCGTGCATGTGAAGATGATGTCCAAGTGAATGAGAGGTATCTATGAGGAAGAAGATATGTATGAGGAAGAAGTCGCACCATGCCATGCAAGTATTTTGGCCTTATTTTTAATATTAATATCATACAAACATGGGCATATGCATGTGGATTAATGGCAAAGTGGTCATATCACATTATGAGAGTATGAGGTCCATCCTCATCAACTCGAATCTTGCAATAGTTGATAATTATGCTGGTTATTGTAGGTATTTCACGCCTATTGGGAATAGTGAAAATTTAATATTTATTTATTTTCAGATCTAGGCTGAGCCTAGGCCAGGGCCACCCCACATGTTGGATGGAAGAACGATCTACGCAACAAATAGAATGCTGTCACCAGGATTAACAGTGAAAATTTAACATCCAGACTAGCTGTCATTTGGTTTTCATGTCTCAACTTTACATTGATGACTCTATTATCTCTGCACCTAATGGTGCTTTTATATAATATCTTGACATGTACTTTCACACAGTCTAATTTTTTATGCATTTGGAAAGAATCTAGTGATCACAAATATTTCAATCACTTGAAAGACATGGCATTGGGTATAACTGCTAGCAGAAATATTGTGAAAAGATTAAATATGTTCAACATACAACAATAGTTACCGCTTCTCAATAAGAGTGCACTTTACTCCCATATAGAAAGAGCCCAAATCTAAGACATTTTTACTGTGAGAGAACTACTATTTGATTATTAGTAAGTTAATTCTTAACGAGTATGAAGGATCAACAGTTCAAACCTCCCTTTATAATGTTGTACAGCATTACAGATCAAATGATGCAAAATCCGTTACCATGAAACCTTCATTGCTGTGAGAACAAAGATTACTGCATTTAACTGTCATGAATGAGGATGAATAAATTCCAAAGCTATAAATTGACGCAACTCGGATACATCAGACTCTTTATCTTAAAATCTTCAAACCTTGAAAAAATACATTATTTAACAATGTCACTCTCTTAACAAAACAATCTTGTCAACAAATTCTTCATAGTAACATCTAAGAATGTGTTTAACAAAACTGGCAAGTCATGACGATTGAAAAGTACAATAATTGTGAAATACACACTTTTGAAGCTGGCATGCTTCCATTGTTCATGCCCGTGAGAATCAAAGGACTTAGTATGATTTGACCACAGGTTCAGAACTCGAACTTGAAACCTTTTCCGCATGGATATGATCCTTAACACTGACCAGTGAACACCAAACGTTGTATAATGAACATCTGCACTCTCATATTAGAAACAGGTATATAAGCATATGCAATATAATCATGTAAAAAAACAACAGTACTCAGCATTTAAGGAAACGACAAATGAAAAAGAAACTATCAAATGCTTCTCTTCAAGAATAAAAACCTCTCCTATTGTAACATCACCAAATAATAAACCAGCCTGGAAAGAAATGGGAAAAATGAATCAAACAAGGTTGCAAGTGATGATGAAAGGTCTCCAATACAACAATTTGGATACAAATCAAACAAGGCTGCAAGTGATGATGAATGGTCTTTAATACAACCACACTTGGGTACAAGAAAGTACAACAAAGAAATAGGACCTAGAATGTGATGAGTCCTTTGTGGAAGCCGACTCATATTTTTGAAGCCATTGATATTTGAACTTCAAAGTTTTGGATCAAAGTCTCACGTGAAGCTAGGGCCGACTTGTGATTAAAATTAAATTTAAAGGGAATTTTGAAACCCTACACCAAACCCCAAAAGTTATAATAGTTCGTCAAAAGTACGCTAAGTCAATGGGTCCCTTGTTGATTATATCCATGCTACTCAAAAAGTCCTCATTTTTTTTATTTTTGTTTATTTATTATTATTATTTTTATTTTAAAACATGAAGCCTTTATCATGCTTATATATATATATATAGATAATTTAAATTTTAATAGTCCCTTGACCATTATATTAAACTTATTCAATTTATTTTTGACCTTTGACTTGACCAAGGTGATGGTACCATATGGTCACACTTTGGGGTTTTTTCCGAGAGGTTGGGAGCTTCAACTTCAAATGAGAATATCTCTCAAACCAAGAGGCCTCTCGAGGCATGCCACATACCACTGGAATCAGCTCGACGAGGATCTCTAAGGAAAACACAGTGATTTACTTCTTCAAAAACTCCAACAAGTGCGGGATACATCCTTAGTTCAGGGAACCCAAACCTAGAACAATGGTTTCCCACCGTCCTTTTAGTGGAGCTTCCAACTTAATGTAATTCAAACAAATATAAGAGCGTTCATTAACAATTTGACATCAATGAAAAATGTTTAGTCAAAGTCAAACTCTAGGGTTGACACCAATGACAACACCATTCAACAATATCAGGTTGTCGCTACTATCAAACCCTCTTCTCTGGTTATCCCAAATGGGTTCTGCTTCAAGAAAATTAGGGTTCAGGCTGTGCATGCACTTCGAAACCTTCAGACAAGTGTTGTGCCACAATTTCGTTGTCCTACCAAGGACAAATAGAGACCTCGCTACCAGGACCAGAACCAAATCAAGAATTTCACTATCTTAGATCAAGAACCAACCCATAATTTCGTTGCCTTTAGATGTCTTTCTTGTGCCAGAACAAAATGAGGAAAAAATGGAAAAAGGTCAAATAGGGTGGAATTTTTCACCACTGAAATCGACAAAGGAGAAAGGGGTCTAAAACCCTCAGAGCTAATGCTCAAGAAACAATTGAATTGATCCACACTTGATGCCCAAAATGAATTCATCCCTCTCATATTTATATATTTCCTATAGGGGCCTCTTCTTCTAAAATGATTGAGTAAACTTCACGCCAAGCCCCAACTTTGGGTTTCTTCGCCCAGCTACCCCAAAACTTGCCCAACAATGGGAATTTTCGGGTTTTTCTCCTTATAGAGGACTATAGCCTACGAGGATGGATAGGCTATTTCATCCTCAATTTGTAGAGGATGTTACAGATTTTCATTGGCATGTGTGCAAAAATGGAGTTGCAAGTGATGTGGCAAGATGATGATCTAGCTGTTTACTTCTACATTTATTTGGGCAAATATAGATAGAGGGATTATTGAGAGGAATTGGGAATGGAGGTACTCATGCAAAGGAGTGAATTAGGAGATATTCTGATCTTCTCAAAAGCCTTGTCTTGCTTCGTTCCAGGAATTTTTCTTATAGGCTTCTTATCCAATATTTACATTTTAGTGATCATGTTAAGTGCCCAACTTGGCAATCACCATGCATCCTACAAATTGCATTTTACAGTAGTTAGTAGGTGTGAAATTCTTGGTGACCTTTCTCTCTGGAACAACGAGGGTTAAATCCTTTGTTGAAGAAGAGACGGCCTTCTTGATGTTGAAAAGTGTAACTAGGTCAGTCTTTATGTTGACTGTGTAATTATGTATCTATGAAAAGAAGAAGACAAAGATAATAAAATGTATTTTTGGTGTACTTGCTTCATGGGTTTCATGAGCAAGATTTTATTATGTAGATAGACTTCTTCTTGATGTCTACTAGATTTTTGTCTTCTAAATAGAATTAAGTGTCCTATACATGTAGGATTTAGTTTAGATGTTTATGCTCCAAAGACCTTGTGAAGAAGCTCTCAACAGCCCTCATATAACGTTGAAGACAAGCTCCATAATAGAGTGAAGACAACCTTCCAACATTGCTGAAGAAATACCTCATGAAATGCTACACTTCATGTCAGCCTACATGCTGTGTTAAAGTCGGCCTAATTACATTTGGATGGTCGGCCTAAAATATGTGAACAGTCCACTATATATTACCCAGGATTGCGGATCATTTGAACAAGTAGTAAGTGCGGATAACATTGAATCTAATGTGGACATCTACAAGATTAAAGTGCGGATAAAAGGGAGATTACAGTGCAGATAAAGGAAGCATATAAGTGTGGATAAGGGAGAGTAAAAGGTTCAGATCTGAAACAGAGGTACAAGACATGAATGCGGACTTTGCTGAAACATGAATGCGGACCTTGCTGAAACATGAATGCGGATATCACTAAAACATATTGCAAATCAAAATACAGTATACAGAGTGGGTTTTAGGAGCTATGTATAGGGTATAAATGTGATTCCAGAACTAGGAAGAAGGACCTGAAAAAGAAAGTTAAGGGCAGTCTGTTTGAAGAAAGAAGCTAAGACAGTAAGTGCAAGAATAAAGGTAGACCTTAAGGTGGGAGAAAGTGAGGAAGGTAAATCTGAGATTTACCTTCCTAACTATAGTTCAAGCAAATCAAATACAAGCATATACAAGGTGAAGTTCAAGGTCTCTAGTACTGATGCAGAATTAAGCAAATTGGTGAAAAGAAGAATCAAAGTTGAAGAAGTTGAATCAAGGTCTTGGAAGCATATCTAGGTCGAGGGTCTGAGTCTTGGTCATGGTACTTGTCATTTCAAGATCTATAAGAAGAATTCTTTGCAGGTTTTCCTCTCCAAGAGGGAGAGGTTTTTCCCTGGCTCTAGGAGCCTAACTTTTGTGTCTTGTGCATTTAGCTAATTGACTTGATGAAAAATTAACTAAGCTAAAAGAAGAGAAGACATAAGTAACTCAAGTAAGCTCACAAGTAATTATCAAGAAGAAAATTTGTATTAATCTCCAACCCTCCAAATTCTCAACATGGTATCAAAGCTAAGGTGTTGAACACATGGGTTTCTCGTCAACAAAGACACTCAAGGAAGCAAAGATCAAAGTTTGGGTTGGAAATTCAAATCACTTTGCAAAGAAGACTATCTAGCTACTTCAAGATTCAAGTACACCTACATTGAAGAAGCTCCTATCTTGAAGGAAACCCTTTGCTTCATTTTCAAACATCATCAAGGAAGCTGCAAGTCACACTACTCAAGTAAGTATCCATGACCCTATCTGTCAAAATGCCTTATTGTAAAGAAAGCAACAAGCTGGTTGGGTCATCAAACTTTAGTGCATGGAAGAAAAGGACAGACTTGAATTTAATTGAAGACAAAGTAATGGACTATATCGAAGGGTCTACTGTTTCACCCCCAAAAGAAGATGCTCCAGCCCATGCCAAGTACATGAAGGGAGAAATTAGAGCCCAGAGGATTCTCATTGAATCCATTAAAGACTCTCTCATTCCCTATGTTTCAAAACTAAAAACAAATATACGAGAAATTGATGGAGCTATTCTCTGTGAGTACTGCAAGAGAAGCAATCTCTCTGAGACAAGAACTATACAAAATGAAATTATCAAGGAAAGAAGGAATCACTCCATACTTCATGAGGATTTATGAAATAAGAGATCAACTGCAAGAACTAGGAGAAGTGATGTCTGACACTGAGATGACTACAGTGGTGTTGAATGCTCTACCAGAGGAATGGGGAAACTTCACTTCTAGTCTATACGGGAAGAAAGAAGCCACCCCATTCCATGATTTATGGTCTCTATGTAAAATAAAGGAAACAAGACTAAAGGCCAAAGCTGATATATGACCAAGTGAAGAGAATCATGCCTTTGCAGCCTCATACAGGAAGAAAGGAAGATTTGGAAAATTTGGCTCTCAGAATAAAAAAAGGAATATGGACAACGTGCGATGCTTTGGATGTAATGAACTTGGGCATTATAAAAGAGATTGTCCTAAATCTCGAAACGACAAGAGGAAAAAGGAAAAATCCCATATCACTAATGAAAGAGAAGAACCTGATGCTAAGAAATCTAAGAAAGAGGAAGCGAGAGATCTCTATTATGATTGAGATCATCTTTCTCTTTAAAGAAATTTCCGATTGATTGTAAAATAGTATGATAGGAAGCAATGTACATTAATAGCATCACAATAGAAGCATGAAAAGGAGCTCTTGGTGAAACAGCTTCTGGAAAACCTCTCTACTAAAGTAAAGCAGTCATCATATCAAGGGTCATCATGAAGACAGAATTCTAGGATGTGATGACATATTCATGGAGCAAACCAAAGGAATGAAGCTCTTCATTCTAGAGAAATTGCTACAGGATGACTCAAGGAAATAGGTACGAGGTATGCAGATATATATATGTTGATATTGGATGCTATGAAGTCATGTCATATGGTTGCAGGTAATAGACTTCCATATTTAGAAGTAAGATCTATGAAAGAGGATCTCTCAGTGCACTGACAGATGAAATCAACATAATATGTCCTCATAGAATATGAGGTGGTAGTACATAAACAAAAATTGGAAAATTTGTAAGATCCTGGGAATGAAGAATGTGCAGAGAGGAAGAGATCATGAAATGCAACCATGTCAAGAGGTAGTTATCATCCAAAGACCAAGAAGATGTGACTAGGAGATCTCCTAGGAAGATATGTAAACTCTGACGGAAGTCTAGTAAAGAAGAAAACCCTTGGCAAAACATATCATTAGGAGATGTGTCAATCTATGTGAAGGATGTCGATGCCTACAGGAAGATGTCATGGTGAAAGATCATCACTAAGATAACTTTTGTTCTAAAGGTTCATATGTATATGTTTATCTGGATGAATTTGTGCAAGACTGCTAATCATGAGAAAGGATGTATGATCCTTGGAGATGATTCAAAGGAAAGCAGCATGGCATAACGGTGGACCAAATAAGGAAGTCTGATGAATCATTTTCTGATAGCTAACATGACTCGTGGATGAAAGTGAAGGATGATCTGTGCCCTATGAAGCTAAAAGTTGAAGATTCCTCAATATCGAAATCCATGACATCGAGGACAGGAATTCTTCATGAGCAGCTGGGTGTCTCACCATTGTTGTTGGAGGTCCCTGGTTAAGAGGGAGCCTGGTGATAAGTTTCTACCTTGGTAGAAACTTGGTAATTCCTAAGAATGAGCTTAGGTACATTTCTTGTATAAGAATGAGTACATTCCCTTGTGGAATAGGTCCTCCTTGGTTGAGAGGGAGAGATAGACACATCATTTTGGTCTTCACTTGGGAAGACAGAATGGAGGATTGGGCAATCATCTGGCATTCGATACTCTTTGAGAACATGTTATGGCATTCAAGATAAGAGTAGTCGGGGACCGATATTCTTTGAGGGCTAGCTACCCAAGAGAAGAATAGTCCAAGAAGGTCATACTTTGGGAACACCCGGGTGGAGTATGTACCTTGGAGAGACAATGACGATGGTGTCTATAAGTCATGTGTCTCACCAACATTGTAGCCCATTGTCTCGTTGAGAGATGGGGTTGTTAGTCAAGGCCTTGCACTAGGACAATGCTGGTTGATATGATGCTATACAGATGCGATTACCAATCTGATTCTTCTTATGAGATTCTTCAGTTTGAAAGTAACCATGTACCTATATGAATACCTCCCTAGTTAAGAGGGAGTGTTGAAAAGTGTAACTAAGTCGGTTTTCATGTTGACTATGTAATTATGTATCTATGAAAAGAAGAAGACAAAGATAATAAAATGTATTTTTGGTGTACTTGCTTCATGGGTTTCATGAGCAAGATTTTATTATGTAGATAGACTTCTTCTTGATGTCTACTAGATTTGTGTCTTCTAAATAGAATTAAGTGTCCTAGACATGTAGGATTTAGTTTAGTTGTTTATGCTCCAAAGACCTTGTGAAGAAGCTCTCAACAGCCCTCATATAACGTTGAAGACAAGCTTCAAACGCTACTGAAGAAATACCTCATGAAATGCTACACTTCATGTCGGCCTACATGCTGTGTTAAAGTCGGCCTAATTACATTTGGATGGTCGGCCTAAAAGATGTGAAGAGTCCACTATATATTACCCTGGACTGCGGATCATTTGACCTAGTAAGCGGATAACACTGAATCTAATGTGGACATCTACAAGATTAAAGTGCGGATAAAAGGGAGATTACAGTGCGGAATCCGGATAAAGGAAGCATATAAGTGCGGATAAGGGACAGTAAAAGGTTCGGATCTGAAACAGAGGTACAGGACATGAATGTGGACTTTGCTGAAACATGCATGCGGACCTTGCTGAAACATGAATGCGGATATCACTAAAACATATTGCAGATAAAAAGACAGTATACGGTGCAGATTTTAGGAGCTATTTATAGGGTATAAATGTGATTCTAGAACTAGGAAGAAGGACCTAAAAAAGAAAGTTAAGGGCAGTCTGTTTGAAGGAAGAAGTTAAGACAGTAAGTGCAAGAAGAAAGGCAGACCTTAAGGTGGGAGAAAGTGAAGAAGGTAAATCTGAGATTTACCTTCCTAACTACAGTTCAAGCAAATCAAATACAAGCATATACAAGGTCAAGGTCTCTAGTACTGATGCAAAACTAAGCAAATTGGTGAAAAGAAGAATCAAAGTTGAAGAAGCTGAATCAAGGTCTTGGAAGCATATCTAGGTCAAGGGTCTGAGTCTTGGTCATGGTACTAGTCATTTGAAGATCTATAAGAAGAATTCTTTGCGGGGTTTTCCTCTCCAAGAGAGAGAGGTTTTGCCCTGGCTCTAGGAACCTAACTTTTGTGTCTTGTGCATTTAGATAGTTGACTTGATGAAAGATTAACTAAGCTAAAAGAAGAGAAGACATAAGTAACTCAAGTAAGCGCACAAGTAATTATCAAAAAGAGAATCTGTATTAATCTCCAGCCCTCCAAATTCTCAACACTTGAGGGGTATAAACACCTGTAATGAAAACACTAGTTAGGGTTCAGAACAGTGACCTCTGTAGCCTTCATTTTAAACCCCTGTCACAAGAAGTTGAGGTCACAAATCACTGCAGTACTTCGTTTGGCTCCTCTTCATTTGTAGTTTTGTTCTGGAATTTATCATCAATAGACAGCAAAGAAACCCTAAAGTCTGTGTTCTGAAGCTTGAAGGGCAATAGGTCACTACAGGTCAAAAAACTCTGAATCATTTAGTTTTTGTGATGAAAATGAAGGCCCTAAGAGGCAGCTCCTGTGGCTCACTCATTGAAGATCTGTTTGTCATTTATTGAACTCAAGCACTTTCCCAAGTCACCAAATTGATTGAATGGTGAATACATATAGTATGAATCTTTATAAGAGAAGAGTTGGTGGATCATTGTGAAAAATACTGAAGCAAATTAGAGAATCTAGCCTCAAATTTCAAAGCTCTGTTTGCAGAACTACTCATACATCATCACCTATAGCTATACAACAAGCCAACTTGTGCAAAATCCTCTACACAGTTGTTAGGGTTCAATCCTGTAGACTTGTTTTGATTAAAGCCAGAAGACAGCTTGATTGAATATTTATGATGGGTGTCAAAATTAGGTTTCTTCATCACATTTCATGCAAAAGTCAAATTTGTAGACCCACCCGTGTACTTTGTCATAGCTCGCTAGCAGCAGTAAAAATTTGACGTTTGGATAAGTATTGCTCTCTTACAGCAAGGATTTCCACAGTCATTATTAATGTGATGGGGTGGCATTTCATAAAGCGGCCGTATGATCTTAATGGCAAACCATAGTTGAACTCCTATAGTAATCACTGCTGCAATAATATGTATATATTGTAATGGCCTTTGGTGACAGTTACCTTATAGTGAAAGTTTAGTCAACTCAGACAAGTGCATTTGTGAGAGTACAAGTGACCTAATAGTAGTTACACTTAAAAGTGTTACTTCATCTATAACATGATCAAAGGATAGGATTGTCAACAACAGCAAAGTTAGGGTGTTGAAGCATTGTTGAGGGTTGATGCTTGAGCAGGGAAGAATACCTAAATCCAACATAACTTGACATAACAGTTTCTCCTTTAATGGGGCAATGTTTCCTTGACAATGATCTTGTGATAAAAAAAAACTATCTTTTTACTGTCCCTTCTTGATGATGACATTCTACAGTGACAGTATGATTGTTGGCTTATTACACAACTGACTCTACAGGATGCAATAATCTTATATGCTACATTGATCTTCTATGTGATATGACAGCGAGCTTGATGTGTTACCTTGAATATCAATGGATACAACACTAGTGACACTTGCCTTGATAGCCTGTTAGGGTTTGCACTATCTATACCTCTTGATGACACTGATGACTACAACAGTGATGTAACAGAAGTAACTGACAATAATCTAACAGTGTTATGATAGTGATCTACATAAGAGTGCACTTGGCAGTTTACAGTATCTTTTGGTACCTGACAGTGTTTCTCGTACATGATAGTTTCTTAATGATGACAGTGTGGATGTTGGCTTGATGGTATGACAATACTTGATTGACATAATCTTGGACAGTGACTGAATTACTATGATTGTGACAGTGATCAGAACCCTAACACTTGATGTGAAAGATTCTCTTGACAGTGCATTGGATATGTGACAGTGACCTATTGACTGTAATGATCGTAATGTTCTTCAGTTGCAAAGAGTGAACAAGTGCAAATTGCAGAGTGGTCAGATTCCAGTCTTGGCCCTTCCCGATTTCAGTCAACCCTTTGTATTAGAATGTGATGCATCAGGAGAAAGAATAGGGGTTAGCTTAATGCAAAAGGGCCATCCTATGTTGCCCGGGTTCACGAACCCGGGTGTGGGGTTCTCTAACCCGTCTCGGGTTCTCGTCCCCAAGTACTGGATTCGGATACAAGGGCTTCTGAAAAGAACCCATAAGTTTAGTTTTTATTTTTAAAATTTTAATTAATTTAATGGGCTTCCCCTAATATTACAGGTAGCTAATTCTTCATCTTGCGAGAGGAATTAGAGTACTTATGCCTTTATCCATTCAGTAAAGAGAAATAGGTTGGGCTAAAAGAAGGCAGAGAACTTAGTGTACATTCATAGCACACTTCGTTTCATATCTCGAAAAGACCCTGGATACAAGGACAATCCTTCCAAGAGATGGGAGCAATACACAGATGATGCTATGTGTGTGGACGAAGAGATACAACCAGATGGCCTTATTGAGCCACCTCCAGTTGCTATGGATGAGTAGGAGCCTCAAGATGAGAGTGATTCCTACATGGAGAGTATGCTAATTGAAGATCTAAGTGATGCTGATGACATGGCTTGAGGAAGCCATTGTTCACTATTAGCTATTTTTATTTTAGTATTTTAAAATTTCCTAGTTCATGTTTGGAGATGCCTTGAGGTAAATTTTGAATGTAGTATGACAATGGACATATATCATGATTCTTATTAATATGTAAGCTCCAATTTGCACTTGATATCAAACTATAAATTTTGAAATTTCAATGTGAATGTTCAATGTTCAATGATGTGCATGTTTAAATCTTTAAAGTTTAAATCTTAAATATTTAAGTTTTCTTGTTTAAAGGTGAAAAATATACAAATTCATATATATTATAATTTATAAAATAAAATATTTATATTATATATATATATATATATATATATATATATATATATATACCCCCGATGAACCCAAGCGCCCTATTTCAAAACATGGCGTACCTGTCCCAGTTCTTGTCCCTGTCCCTATCCCTGAACCCACGTTTCCTGGCAACACAGGGGCCATCCTATCGCATTTGAAAGTCGAAAGGTTTAGGACTTAGAGAAGCTTTATTCAATATACAACAAGGAAATATTGGCTATAGTGCATGCTTTGGCCAAGTTCAGACAATATTTAGTGGGAAACAAGTTCATAGTCAGGATAGACCACAACAGCGTGCGTCATTTCTTAGGGCAAAAGGACCTGAACGAGCGGCAACAGAAATGGGTAAGCAAGATCCAAGCTTATGATTTTGATATTGAGTATGTGAAGGGAAAGAAAAATTTTGTAGTCGATGCACTTTCCAGGAAACCAGCAGCATGTGCCCTCATAGAGCTTACAGAAGATTGGAAGGTTCACCTCTCCAAGAACCAGTTTGCTTGCGCGATTATTGACCGGATCATCCAAGATGACCAATACAAACTAGCTGATGGTGTTATTTATTATAAGGATAGAATATACTTAGTTCCTGAGTCCGCACTCAAGGAGAAGATCCTGAAGATCACACATGGCATTCCATTGGCTGGACATAAGGGTTTTTTCAAGACGTACCAACAGATTCGAGAACGGTTTTCTTGGAAGGGATTGAAGAAGTGATGAGATACGTCAAGGAATGCATCACATGCCAACAAAATAAGGTCGAGCATATGCATCCTGCAGGTCTTCTCCAACCTCTACCCATTTCCGAACAGAAATGGGAGAGCATCTCAATGGACTTTATTACAAGGTTGCCCAAAGCACAAGGTAAGGATTGCATTTACACCGTGGTGGACAGGCTCACCAAATTCGTGTAGAAAATTATGCATTGTTGTAGCCCAACCCAGTTTCAAATTTTTGCATGGTTTAATGCCCAAAACCCATCATGAACATATGATTGTATATGTGTTAGTTTTGCATTTAACTTGAAAACAAAGGACTATACTACTTAATCTTTTGCACAACTAATACAAGATATAATTGCAAGTATACACATAAATTTAACACACTTGTTTTGGTCTAATGACCCTGGAAAATCCCACAAGGGGAAAACCAATACTAAGGGAGTCTTTATATTGCTTTTAAGGAGATTTATACGTAGAGAGGAAAATCGCTTCTCTCCCTTATAGTCTTGTTGAAGCCACTGCCATGTCACTTTGAAAATGAAGCCCTCTCTCTCAGTCATAAACTCAACCTGAGTAAGCTTAGTTTTTTGTGACCAACAGTGGGTTGACTTTGACATCAACTGAGCATACAAGTCCTGGAAATGTTTCCCCCCAATGATTGTCAATAGTCTTGAATAGAAAATTGATAGTTGCTTACTCTCTGACTGTAGACTACCTTGAAAAGTGTGGTGGAGCTGGCCCGAAGTACACGCAAAATAAGAGTTAGTACATGGCCTGCTTGACCCAGAAACTTGGTCTAGGTTCTTCCCTTTCTCAGCCTGCTTTCTCTGCTAATTAGGGCCTGATTACTTCACCAGGAACTCGGTCTGATAGTCTAACACTGAGCCTAGTCAATCTGCCTACAAACACGGCCCTAACTCGGTCTGAAAACTGCCAACACGGGCTGAACCCTTGGAGCGATATTCTTGAGTTTCTAGCTTGCAAACTCAGCTAGAAGTGCCTATAATCTCCCTTGGAATTCGAGCTCTTCTCTGATAGCAAATTGTTCTCTCCTTGGCCGCAATATTAAACTCCTTTCTCACCTTGCTCTCTCTTCTCAATAGCTCTCATGAGAATAATGAGAGAACCTTCTCCTTTTCCCTCTTTTGTCTCTCCAAAGTTTGGAGAACCCTAACCCTTAGATCTAACGGCTGAGATTAAATCTCAACTCATTAAATCAAGGGTGGAGATGAATCCCTCTCTTGACCCCCTCCCTCATGTGGTCCTCTATTAATGAGCCTCCTAGTACTTTTTAATGTTTAATTACCATGGTCACTTTTTCTCTCATAAAGTCACTTTTAGAATATAAAATTCACTTTAATAATATGTAGTGTACTTAGTACATTTCACATAAAGTGACTTTTAAAACGTATGTGACTTTAATAACTTAAAGTACATGGTACAAGACTCATAAATGGTACTTTAGCTCCTTGATATTAATAAACTCCTAATATCACTTAGACAAAAGATCATTAAAGTGTCTCCCTAAGCCAAAAGCAATAATGCCTAGGAAAACACCTCCTTGGTACCTTTATTTTCAACACTTCCTCTTACCAAGGAAGGTGTTTCTCACCACTCCAATCTTGTCTCTGAAGAATACATGCTTGCCCCTTGGCAATGACTTGGTGAGAATGTTTGCTACATGTTCATCAATGGATATATACTCAAGCTTCACAGCTCCCCTCTGAACCCAGTCTCTGATGAGGTATGCTTTGACCGATCATGAAATACTGCATTCTCAAAGAGTTTAATACAACTCTAATTAACACAATATATCGTAGTTGGTCTCAGCCTCTGACCAAATAAACCAAGAAGCATCTTGCGAAGCCACAGTGCCTCGCAACTAGCTTAACTAGCTACCATATACGTTGCCTATGCGCTACTCAATGCCACTAACTTTTGTTTCCTGTTGAACCATGACACAAATGCTAAGCCCAACGAGAAACAACACCACGAAGTGCTCTTCTTGTCACTAGCACTGCCATCCCAATCTGAGTCTGTGCAACCAATCAACATAACTCCATCACACTTGACATAGTTCAGACCATAATCCACTATGCCCAGTAGGTACCTTAATACATGTTTTGCATCCACCTAGTGTACTCTCTTGGGCTCCATAATAAACTAACTCAATGTGTTGACTGTGAAACAGGTATCCGGTCTAGTGTTGACCAAATACATCAAAGAACCGATTAGCTGACAACACAAGGTGGGGTTCACCAACTCAAAATTTGAATCATGCATCTTCTTCCAGTTGGTGACCATAGTAGGCATAAGCCTGCATCCCTCCATTCAAAATCTCCTCGAGATATCACTTGCATTAGCATATCTGCCCTGGCCAATGAAGATATGCCCATCCTCCTGCCAAACCTCCAACCCCAAAAAGTAATGCATCAGTCTCGTATCATTCAAATCAAACTCTGAAGCAAGATCCCTCTTGCAATGATGGATGAGTCTGTCCTCCCCTATAATAAACAAATCATCCACATATAGAACCAGAATGAGTGGATCGTCACCAACCATAATGAAATAGAGGTTTGGATCAGCATCACTATTCTAGAAACCAATGCACCTCAAATCCCTATGGCTGCTCAATGTACATCTCCTCCTATATAACCCCATTGAGAAAGGCGATCTTCACATCCATCTAGTGAATCCTCCAACCGATCTCAATTGCTCTAACGGAAGTGTAATGAGCAACTAGAGCGAAGGTCTCCTCATAGTCAACTCCCTCTACCTGTGAGAACCCTCGCGCCACAAAACGAGCTTTGAAATTCTCCATGCTACCATTCGCGCAACATGTTAGATCTTGTGGAGCCACCTGGAAGTCACCACGGACTTCTCCTCAGGTCTCAGCACTACCTCCCAAACATCATTCTTCATGATGGACGCATACTCCTACACCGTGGCATCACTCCAGATCTACTAATTAGCGGCTTCCTCATAACTAGATGGCTCTATCTCCAAAACATCTGCCACAAAGCCACCCAACCTCTCTAGTGGTCTACTCTCCATCACTAACCACTTGGGTCTCCCCAATACCTCCTAGGCTTCCTTCAGGGTGTCATGAAGCCATCTTGGCTTCATCTTCCATGTAGTAGCCTCCTCTATTGGTATGGGGAGATCCTCAATTGGAGCCTCTCCTCCTAACGAGGAAGGCTCTACTATGATCAATGGAGATCGTAGACTCTGAGATCCTGCACCTGACGATCCTACACCAGGTGATCTTGCACTCAGTGATACTGGTGTCTGTGAACCTATCACCCTTGAAGAAGGTGACCCTCTAACCCTGATGTACCACCTGATGCTCCTGAAACTTGTGGTGTGGTGGTTGGCCTCTCCCTGAGGAGACTACTACTCTATTTGATCAACCTCCCAAGACCTCTTCAAGGCCCTCTCCTCCTCAAATCTCACATATTGTATATATGGTAAGCCCTGTTGGTCTCGCTGTAACCCACAAGGATACCCTTCTCTGCAGTGGGTTCCAACTTCATCCTCTTCTCCTCAGGGACGTGTGAGTATGTAAGGCAACCAAAGATCCTAATGTGCCCAACCTCTAGCTTCTTAACAGTAAACGCCTCCTCAGGAGTCTTGCTCCCCAAGACTCTATGTGGGCTCTTGTTCTACAAATACATAGCAGTGCTACATGCATCGGTCGACAAGAAGAAAGGTAATCTCTGATCATGAAACATCTCTCTAGCTACACCCACTATGGCCCCGTTCTTCCTTTCCACCACCCCATTCTGCTGGGGGTTTGCTCGCACTCCTACAAAACTCCTTCATCTTCGTGGAGATATACACACCCCCATTATTTGATCTCAACACCTTGATCTTCCTCCTTGTCTAGTTCTCCACAAGAGCCTTAAACTCTTGGAACCTCTTGAAGACCTCATCCTTGGTCTTCAAAAAGAAAATCCAGGTCTTCCTAGAGTGGTCATTAATGAAGGTCACATAGCACTCACATTCGCTCAGTGATACATGAGAGATAGGACCACAGACATCAAAGTGTACCACGTCAAGGATACCTATAGCTTTGTTGTCACTGCTCGGAAAAGGTGTCTTGGTGTACTTTCCCAAAGCACACCCCCTACACACATCATGATGATCAGTGATGAACTTTGATAAACCAGTAACCATCTCCCTCAGCATCCTAAAATCTCCATGTTGCAAGTGGGCTATCCTCCTGTGCCAGAGATCGCATAACTCACTTTTGTTGGTTTGTGCCACCAAGGCTCTAATAGGCTGAAACATAAACTTGTATAGCCTCCCACTCTGGATTCCAATAGTTCTAGCTTGCTCAACACTAGATCCCTTGGGATATATCAACAATTGTCCTCTATGGAACACCACATCATACCCCCTGTCCTCCAAGTTGGAAATTGATATCAAGTTCTTCTTCAGCCCTAGAACATAAAGAACATATGTCACTTTCAGAGGAGCTAAAGACTCCCATTGAAATGATATTGTTCCCACTCTTGTTGCTCTGGCCTTGGAGTTATCTCCAAGCACAACCGCCAAGTCAATATCATCCTCTAAGAGACTCGTGAAGTGCTCTCTCACTCAAGTCATATGGCAGGATGTTCCACTGTCAAAAAACCATGCACAAGAAGAGATGTAACATGAGTGGCTAAACTCACCACCAAGGCAAACTCTGTGTCCACCTTTGATGAAGCTGCAACTCCCTGTTTCTTCTTTCCCTTCTCGTTGGGACACTAAATAGCATAGTGACCCATCCTCCCACAAGCAAATCATTTCACTTTGCTCATGTTTTTCTCCTTCACCTTTTGTTTCCCCTTCTCATTCTTTGCTCCACTAGAAGACCCCTTCTTGGCCTTCTTTCCCTTCATTGCAAGAGCGACATTCTCCTCCTCACCTCCCCTGCCACTCTGACTACCAACCTTAGCAATCCTCCCAATCTCCTCTTGGATTAAATCATCCCAAATCCTCCTCACCTCCCCCACCACTCTAACTGTCAACCTTAGTACTCCTCTCGATCTCCTCCTGGATTAAATCATCCCACATCCTCTTCCAATATGGAAAGTGCTCTCTAGACACAATGCCATGTATGAATCCATCCCATTTCTGGGTGAATCCATCTAATGCAATTCTAAACAAACTGGTTCTTTGGGATAGCCTCTCCCATGGCAGCCAACTCATCCTTCACCTATGAGATCTTGGTGAGGTATGAAGTCACAGAGTTGGTCTTGGTTATCTTGCTGTTTCTTAGCTTTTGCCTCAACATCATCTTCTTGTTCTCATTAGAACTCTTGTGTAATGTGACTAGGGACTCCCACATCTCATAGGAAAACCTCATTCTTGTCACATGAGGGAATAAGGTCTTTAACGACATCTAAAAGGATCCTCTTAGCCTTCATATTCTTCTTGTTGAAGTCCACCAACTGAGCTAGATTAGCAGGTGGTTGCACAGGAGCCTCAACAATGTCCCACATTTCAACTTCCTCCAGTAAAAGGATCATACACTCCTTCCAAGGGACAAAATTATCAGCCCCACTTAATTTGTCCTCCACCCTCAAACTAGTAGCCATGACCCTCACAAACAACAAATAGGAGCAAAATATTACTAGGCAATCTCCTCCCTCTCAACCAAGGTTTATGACTAAGGTTTAGTGACTATTGTTCACTGCGATGGCACTACTTTCAGGCTCCGATACCATGTAGAAAATTATGCTATGTGGTAGCCCAACCCAATTTCAAATTTTTGCATGGTTTAATGCCCAAAACCCATCATGAACATATGATTGATAAATGTGTTAGTTTTGCATTTAACTTGAAAACAAAGGACTACTCTACTATTTAATATTGTACACAGTTGATACAAGATATAATTGCAAGCACACTGAAATTTAACACTATTGTTTTGGTCTAATGATAGTGGGAAAACCAATTCTAAGGGAGTCTTTATATTGTTTTTAAGAAGATTTATACATAGAGAGAAAAATCACTTATTTCCCTTATAGTCTTGCTAAAGCCACTACCATGTCACTTTGAAAATGAAGCCCTCTCTCTTAGAGATAAACTCAGCCTGAGTAAGCTTAGTTTTTACACTAACGATGGATTGACTCTGACATCAACTAAGCATACAAGTCCTAGAAACATTGCCTCCTCATTGATTGTAAACAACCTTGAATAGAAAATTGATAGTTGCCTCCCCTCTGAATGTAGACTACCTTGAACAGCGTGTTGGAGTTGGCCCGAAGTACACAGACTAAGAGTTATTACACGGCCTGCTTGACCCAAAAACTCGACCTGGGTTCTTCCCTTTCTCGGCCTGCTTTCTCTGCTAATCATGACTTGATTACTTCACAAGGAACTCAGTCTGACAGACTGACGTTGAGCCTGGTCATTTGCCTCCAAACACAGCACTAAACTCAGCCTAAACACTGCTAACACGGGTTGAACACTTGGAGCGAGATTCTCGGGTTTCTAGCCTGCAAACTCAACTGGAAATGCATGTTATCTCCCTTGGAATTTGAGCTCTTCTCTAGTAGTAGTTCAATCTCTTCTTGGCTGCAATTTAAACTCCTTTCTCACCTTGCTCTCTCTTCTCAATACCTCTCATGAGAATAATGAGAGAACTTTCTCCTTTTCCCTCTTTTGTCTCTCCAAAGTTTAGGGAACCCTAACCCTTAGATCTAATGGTTGATGTTAAATCTCAACTCATTTGATCAAGGGTGGAGATCAATCCCTCTCTTGACCCCCTCCCTCATGTGGTCCCCCTTCTATTAACGAGCCTCCTAGTAATTTTTAATGTTTAGTACCATGGTCACTTTTTCTCTCATAAAGTCACTTTTAGAATATAAAAGTCACATTAGTAACGTAAAGTGTACTTAATACTTTCACATAAAGTGACTTTTAAAACACATGTGACTTTAATAACTTAAATTACATGGTAGAAAACTCATAAAAGGTACTTTAGCTCCTAGATATTAATAAAATCGTAATACCACTTAGACAAAAGATCTTTAAAGCGTCTCCCTAGGCCAAAAGGATAAATGCCTAGGAAACACCTCCTTGGTACCTCATTTTCAACAATCCGCACACTTCTTTGCAATCTCATCAAATTATTCGGCTAAACTAGTAGTAGAATTGTTTTTCCGAGAAGTCATCAGACTACATAGACTACCAAAAAATATAGTTAGCGATCGTGACAATAGGTTTATGGGTGCCTTTTGGCAGGAGCTCTTTAGGCTAGTGGGAACCAAATTAACTCCTAGCACTAGCTATCATCTGCAGACAGGTCAACAAGCAGAAATCGTGAATTAGTGGATTGAAGGGTACCTACGCAACTATGTGACGGGTCAGCAGAGAGCTTGGATCAAGTGGTTGCACCTTGGGGAGCATTGCTACAACACTACCTACCATTTATCCATTAGGATGACACCATTCAAGGCTCTATATGGGTATGATGCACCATCCTTTATCAACAAGGTTTTTGGAGACATCAAGGGCACTTATTTCTAAGGATTGTATACAGGAAAGTTAGGATGTCCTCAAAGTGCTCAAGGAAAACATGTAGGATGCTCAAAATCAGCAGAAGTTGTACACAGATCAGCACCGAACCAAACACAGCTTTGAGGTAGGAGACCTCATTTTCTTGTGATTGTAGCACTATGGATGATCTATACTCAAGAAGGGCGGTGCAGAAAAATTGATACTTAGGTTTTATGGGCCTTACAAAGTTGTCCAAAAGATTGGCAAAGTGGCATACGAGCTAGAACTACCGAATGACAGCAAAATCCATAACTTATTCCATGTGTCATGCCTCAAGAAAGTTGTGGGACAGCAAGTCACCACCTCTATTGAATTGCCACCATTAGATGAAGAAGGATAACTGGAATTGATTCCAGAGACGATCATGGTCATGCAGGAAAAGAAGTTAAGAGGGAGAGTAATTCTAGAATACCTTATCAAGTGGAAGAATTTGCTAGAAGAGGACACGACATGGGAAGGAGAACGTATTCTACAGCACCCGAATTTGCAATTGCTTAAGGGCAAGCAATTTCGGGCAAGGGGGACTATAACGTCCTCTAAGAATCGAGGACAAATGGGACGAAATAGCCTATCCATCCCCATAGGCTATAGTCCTCTATAAGGAGAAAAAACCCTAAATTCCCATTGTTGGGCAAGTTTTGGTGTAGCTGGGCGAAGAAACCCAAATTTGGGGCTTGGAGTGAAGTTTACTCAATCATTTAGATGAAGAAGCCCCTCTAGGAAATCTATAAATATGAGAGGGATGAATTCATTTTGGGCATCAAATGTGAATCAATTCATTTTTTTCTTGCGCATTAGCTCTGAGGGTTTTAGACCCTTTTCTCCTTGTCAAATTCGATGGTGAAAGATTCTACCCTAGTTGACCTTTTTCTATTGTTTCCTCATTTTGCTTTGGCACAGGAAAGACATCTGAAGGCCGTCAAATTCTGGGTTGGTTCTTGGTCTAAGGCAGTGAAATTATTGATCTAGTTATGGTCCTGGCAGCAAGGTCTCTATTTGTCCTTGGTAGGACAGCGGAATTGTGGCACAACACTTGTCTGAAGGTTCTGAAGTGCATGCACAGCCTAAACCCTAATTTTCTTGAAGCGGAACCTATTTGGGATAACCAGCGAAGAGGGTTTCAAGGTAGTGGCAGCCTGATATTTGTTTTTGTCTGGGTACGCAGAACTAAGAAATACTATTGATACCTGTCCATACTCAACTCGTGGAGTGGCACCTGAATAGGCCGTGAAGATACCTTTTGTATTTCAGTGACTGCATTTTCGGATCCTCTTACAAAGCGAAGTTTTGCAGAAAGTAGAGGCTCGGGTCTGGCACAGAAAGAAGCCGAGACTGTCGCAGGTTCAGAGTTGTCTCTATAAAAGTATAGGGTCCAGGAGATTATAGGAGCAGAAACTCGTTTAAGTCTGTGATCCCTGGTTAGGGTAATTGACATTGTGAAAGCTTGGATTTGTGGTCAATATGTGTGGTCCATATCTTTCATTTGTGTGGAACTAAATTCATTTAAATTGGATTTTGTACTGTTGGCACTGGATTTATACGTTCTTGAGTAGTGTATCTATCAATACTATTGTATTGCCATTTCTCGGACTGTTTCATGCTACTTTGTTTACTGTATAACGGAAAAAGGAATAGACAAATTTACAATTGTGATTAAAATTGAGCAACTGTAATAGAGAAGGGAGGATCCCTTGTTACAAGAAAACTTAGAGCAAAATTACCTTAGTTTATTATAAAATCATAACAAATTGTTAGATTATCCATTATAAACCACTGTAAATAACAAAACCACGGAATATAATCCTTCAATAATAAAATTACAAGCATATAGACATAAATTTCTATATATATAGTGTTGATTTTTCAAAGCTAATCAACCAAGAACAATTTTATGCTACTGATAATTACTTCTAATGAAATTTAGCACAATTCCAGATTGTTCATTAAGCAATTACACTACAGAAAACTTCAACAATAAATGCAATGGAGCAGTAGAGATTACAGTAGGATAACAATGCACAGTAAACACCAGAAATTTACCATGGGAAAACCCTGACTAGGGGAAAACCCAGCAATCTTTTCTTAGGAGAAATTGTTCAATTCAACAAAAGGACAATGTGATTTTTCTAGTAAAAATTTTGGTCAAACTAGCCACAATAACCCAACAAGTCAAACATACCAATTTCGGTCTTCTTGTTGCTACCTTAGAAATTTAGTCAACTATGGTCAACAGGGCCAAATTTCGGCCTCCTGCAGCTCCTCCAAAATTTGGTCAACCTGCAGTCAACATCCCAGAAGAACTGCCCAGAAAATCTTGATCAAATAATCAAACTCTGCAACCACACGTGTGAGCTAGTCTGTTGGTCAACACTGATCAAATGCAAGATAAATTTGGCTGCCACAGAAGATTGTATTCCTCAAAAAAACTCGGCCTCTTTCCTCAGCTCCTTCGCATGTGTGCACTGTGAACAGAAGATTAGATGTTATGAGATGATCTGAATTGCTCTCCAAGTGGTGAGATTGAATGGCAATATATAGATGAGTTGCTCCCCAAGTGGTGTCATTAAGTGGGTCGACTCAACCCTTTGGAGAGTCGACTTGATCAATTTGAGATTTCAATTTTCATTTAATTTCCCTCCATTTATTTAGTCAACTTGTAGTTAGGAATATTGATCGCAACTACCTAAAAGAAATCAACTCCTTCTTAGCTAGGTAGGTATTCACCTTCACTTCCTCAAATGTCCACTTTGTTGAAAAATTTCTCCTTCTCAAGAAGAGATTGAATGAGCTTGCTATCTTAATGTATCCATCCACTACATGTTCTAATCTAGAACCATGTGGAAAGCATCATGCTCAAGAAGTCGTCACTTGGAGCAAGGTCATGTTGTCGTTGCTACAACACCCTCCAAATTTTGGCCTATATTCAAACTTTGAAGCCTCCCTCTGATCATGTGAACTGTCGTTTCTAGTTGTTAGAGTCATCCCATACTTGCTTCCTAAGTTTCTAAGCCTCTTTTTGAATGAATTCAAAGTGTTGTCTTTTGTTAAGGTAAGTGTCGTTCTTTGTGAAAGGCAGTTAGGGCACACCTTTAAGAGGCAGCTCTGGTGCTTTCTCTTGCATTAATGGATTCTATTTATCATAGGGGCAAGCATTGGACTCATCCTCAAGGTATTGCGCACATTCTTGTTACAGTCGACACTTATGTCTAAAAGTATATCGTAAGTGTCGCACTTGGAAGTAAGCATCGTGTTGCTATCATTTCAATGGATGCATGTTGATTTTGGGTGTTGAGTGTCTCATTGTCATGTGATTGGTCGTTTATGAGTGTGTGACCATGTTCAAGTCTTGTTACATGCTTCTACTCTTATCTTTCTACCTTACTAATCCCACACTTCGTCAATTTTGGAGTTTTCTTCGTCTTTGCAACTTGCCTGACCAAGCACCTATCTTTCTCCCTCCTTGAACTACGTACTGCGCAGCCACAAGCCTCAGTGAAGCACCCTCTACTGCTCGGAACTGCACACTGCGCAGTCACAGAGAACTGCCTCCATCAATTGTGCACTACGCAATCTTAGTGCTCAGTCACTGTCAACTACAGTTGCCCACTGTGCAGATCTTGACCAACCTTGCCTTCACTGCACACTGCGCACTTTCAGTCAGAAGTCGGGTCATGTCCCAGTCCCTACAGTGCTCAACTGTGCAGTACATTGACCTTCTCCTTCTAGAATTGTGCATTACGCAGTCACAGTGAGAAGGCTTGTCATCTTTGCCTCCTTAACTTCCTCAATTGCGCAGTCATATCTCCCACACCCTTTCAAGCTACACACTGCATAGTTGTAATGCCTAGTCCATCATCCCTTGGCTCATATTCCTGCACACTGCAGACAAGAAGGCCTCTCTCTTCAACCTTGCACACTCTCTCAACTCAATCAGTATGTTGCATGAGAAACAGGATAGACTAGGAGACTTTGGGACTGATGTCTTCTTGTCATGAGTGAACTCCATTTGTAGGTGTTATTATCTTAACATGGCTGGATGATGCTCAAGGAGGATGTCAAGGAGATGACGCAAGAAGACACTTGTGAAGTTGAAGACCTAAAGAGATGTAATATCCCCAAATGGGATATTTTACTAATTTTGCATAAATTTCACTAACCCAACTTTTTACCATAAAATTATTGAATTAATAAACAGAAGATTGCCATGTAAAATAAAAACATACAAGTACATGCAAATCCATAACACCATAATGCAAGGAATAACTCAGCTTTATTATAATATACCTGGGGTTATATGCTGAAATGAGAAATAGCTGAGATAACTGAAATAGAACTAGCCTCAAGAATCCACTACACTATTGCACTATGCTGGCCTCCAAAACTGAACTATTGCACTCTCCCTCCGGCAACAGCTGCCACTGAATCCACTGAAAGACAATGAAGCACCAGTTGAATATCTAAATGATCCTCACTCCAATATCCCTGAAGCTCCGTGAAACTCTTGAATGAAGTCTCCTTAAAGAGAGTTGGGTTTCCGTCCAACACTCGACAACACACCCGAGGGCTTCCGTCCTGGGGCTACCAATGAAGTAGAGAACCAAGTTCTCAAACCTCTCACACAAGAAAATGATACAATCCAAGATATTCCTCAATGGCCTCCTCCACTTCTTTTATAGATCTCATAGATCCTTCTAGAACCTTATTTTATTATTATTTTAATCATGGAGCACTTTTCCCTCTTATTTTCCAATTAAAATATTCCTTTTCTAATGCAGGAAAGAGTAAATCGACTACCATGTTTCCTCAGGTCACTGAAACTCTTGTCTAACCGTCCCATCATGTAGGTACCCTCGTCCCGGTTCCAACAAGCTATTACACTAAGGTGTTCTATCACGTATTCCTCCCGGAATGCCACCTTGAGTGTAATTAATTGAATTTAACCCAAAAATAACTCAGTTTTCTGAAAGTTGTCGGAATGCACCGGAACGAAAGGCAAATTGTGTGGATGAAGGAATATATCAAACGAATGCCATCGGTCCTCATAGAAACTCCTCAAAACTCCTCTAAAAAGACCCTCGGCCCACTGATGACACCAACCTATACCTGTGACCAGTCTGCTCCCAACTCTGGAAGTCCATCCTAACCCTGTCATAGGTGATACCAAAAAAAGGAATATTACAGACCTTTTGCCCCAAGATTGCTTGCCCTCAAGCAATCCAAATATGTGGGCCACACTATTGGCCCGATGCAACTGAAACCCAATGCCTAAATCCCATACAAACCCCTGGGTGCTGCTATGCTCTTGTGTCAAGTCACCCGAAACAAACCCCTCAATGTCGGGATCCAAACTGATCTCTCACCATACCTAGCATCAATCAATCCTCTCGGATCCCAACGCCAACATGGCCAATCATCGCCCAAGTCCCACGACTCGAACTGCGCACTGTCTTTAGCTGTAGTTATTGCCCCATGAAGCGAAGTCCAACTCAGCCACTCTCTCCAATCCAACCTTCGGTCTAGGTCGAGGTCAATCCTGATCTACGGATGTCGAGATAGTGCTACTGAAATATTGATGGACTATCGATCCACAATCCATGGTCCAATGGAACATGTAACATATCTCTCGTCCAAGTGCTCCTGCCGAAATGTACCTAGGACTAAGAATGATACTTTATCAATAGAATACCAACTCATCACCTCTCTCCAATCCAACTCCTGACTTGATCTCATGCTAACCCTGCACTCCTAAAGTCGGGATGGAATACTGAAGAACTGTCAACCTGTGCCCCACTGCCAACTGGAAGTTGTAGCATCTGTCATGTCTAAGGGTCCCTGCTCCGCTATGCTCCCTACGAAGGAGATCGTACCATCAATAGGGTACCAACTCATGATCTCTCGCCAATATATCCCGGAAGAAGAATCCAATGTAGTCACATCAGCATACGAAACA
Source organism: Pinus albicaulis (assembly GCA_034641835.2). Classification (NCBI taxonomy): domain Eukaryota; kingdom Viridiplantae; phylum Streptophyta; class Pinopsida; order Pinales; family Pinaceae; genus Pinus; species Pinus albicaulis. The sequence goes on along the minus strand of CM076581.1, from coordinate 77,282,641 downwards.
TGTCTGGAGTGTTGTCACCAGCCCATACTCAACTCATGCTGCTCTGTGCCGTCTGCTGACGAAATCTACCTGCAAAGGAAGGCCCCTCACTCTATAAAAGGACAAAGTGGGCAAGATATGCTACAAGCCCCATCGATGTACTCCTGGACAGTGTTGCACCCTGAAATTACTACAACTTTACTGACTGCATGTGCATCTATCTGCTCCTCCCTCTCCTACTTAGGGTATCATACTCCTGTTGTCTACTAGCCTCCTGCAGAACTACCTTATCGACCTCCAATATCTCCTGAGGATAAGTATCTACAATTACTGCTCTACCAGGATCACACACGCCCTATAGTGACAATAGGTAGGATACCTCTACTTGCCATAAATGGCAAGAATCGCACATTTTATTGTCTAGAGTTCCCTCAAACCTGGGAGCTCTCCGACTCGATTCCTCTTCTTGGGAGCTCAAACAGGGGGGAAGAGCATAGCTCAGTATCCTCGATCATCCGTGACCCTTTCCTGAGAGGGTCACATACATCAGTCCAAGCTGCTCTCTGAAGACCAAAAACTTCCCTTTAGGCAAAAAGCCTTGGTAAGAATATATGTTATTTGTTTGTCAATCAAAATGTGATCAAGTCTCACTGCTCCTCTCTGCACCATACCTCGAATGTAGTGATATCTAATCTTGTTAAATTTAGATAACAATGGTGTTCTATGCTTGATGCACTTTTACTTCAATCTTTCTTAGGCCCAATACAAAATAGCAATCATATAAACTTGAAAGTAAAATGTTGATAGAACACAATAATAGATCAATAGAAGATGAGCCAAATATAGATCAGATTTACAATTCCTTATGTCCAGCAAAGATATGAGATATTGTTGCGTTACGGCAGTCAGCAGGATGCTTCAACCAGCAAAGTCTTTCTCGGTCAGCGAGCACTTTCATGTGTCACACCCACAACACTCAAAGATAGCTCATCACAAGTCAAAGCAAGTTAAACTAGGGACAGCGTAGGAAAGTCAACGCGGGCAGCGTCGAAATGTCAACGCAGCAAACTAAGGCTTAGGTCAAACAGCCCGAAATTCCTCGATTTTAGTGCCCAGCTATACGGCCTCCTAAAATCGGAATTTTTGCAGAAGATTGAGGTCAAACGACCAAGGGTTGACCATGGTCAATGTTGGTCAACGCTACAGCAGAAAAGCCCTAAACAGATCAGCGCAAAAAACAAAAAGCCCTAAACAAATCTGCGCATAAAACAAAAAGCTCGAAACAGATCAGCGCAGAAAATAACAGCTTCGCTCCACACGTGTGAAGGGAAAAAGGCCTCCAAAGGCTACTGAACCAATCAGATCACAATGAGAGAATGTGTGATGAGATTATGAGAAAATGACCTCCAAGTCTCTCCAATTTATATTCATCAATGAGTGTGTGTGACACATCTCTTAAGCATGTGGGATAAATCTGGCCAACCTTGCACATGTGGAAAATAAATTCAAAATCAATGTTCTACTCATCCGATCAAGATGATCTTTAGATCAATCTTGCACCTCTCCGAAAGAGGAATCCAACAAAAATATGACCATCGTCATATGAGAAGTCCAACATGGAGTTTGGACCTAATTGCCCAAAATTAACACTCCCTCTCAACTAGGGAGAACTCCATCTGTCCACAAGTGCCATCCATCATGTACCAAACCAAACATCGTGTGTCATCCCGCCGTAACTAACTTTGTTGGCTCTTTATTTCAGAACAAAAGGTGAGTCACAAAGACATCACACACAGCTGACCCGAAGTCAGCTTAGAGGTAAAAACCTCTCTCGGACTCAAAAGAGTCTCATACTAACCCGAAGTTAGTTTACTGACCCGAAGTCAGTTTAGAGGATAAAACCTCATCATAGTTGATCCCAGATCAAGGTGTTGGACACGTGCCATCCTAGACATAGAGAGTATGGAAATCTCCGATGCATCCATCGATCTTGCTATGGTCTCTATCCACATTTCCCACCTCATTAGCCAAATGAGAGGTACTTCCCATGAGTCCGAAACTCCATGGGTAGAATGCATGCGGGGCACAAATCAAAGAGAGGTGAACCAACTAAATATCATAACGATGGGGCAGAAGCACCACAAGGTTCGGCAAGCCTAGCCTCGTGAGTGCTCATAGCTCCAAGAAGCTATCCCCAAGCCCCCTTGGAGCTCCCAGAGCTCATAGTCCTACTAAAGCAAGACCCTCAGAATAGGGTCTTTCCACAATTCCAAGCTTCTCACGGAAAGTTAGGAACTTGACCTTCCTCAGGGGCTTCGTGAGAATATCAGCGACCTGCTCATCAGTTCCTATATGATCGAGTCTTACGGCGCCTCGCTGTACCATATCCTGGATAAAGTGTTACCCGATATCAATATGCTTGGATTGATCGTGGAACACGGGATTCTCATAAAGACGAATCCCACTCTGGTTATCACAAAGGATAATGGTGGTTTCTAGCACATGCTCGAACAACTCACTGAAGAGCTTTCGCAACCAAACAGCTTCACAACAGGCCATTCTCGCTGCAATGTATTCGGCCTCAGCGGTGCTCAAAGCCACCAACTTCTGCTTCCTGCTCATCCAAGATATCGAAGCAAAACCCAAGGTGAAGCAACATCCAGATGTGCTCTTGCGATCCACCACACTGCTAGCCCAATCGACATCAGTATATCCATGGAGTCTCAAACTCCCGACAGTGTATCTCAGCCCATGGTTGATTGTGCCCCAAAGATATCTCAACAGATTCTTGGCACCAATCCAGTGAATGTGATGAGGTTCAACCATATGTTGACTCAAAGTGTTCACTGCAAAACATGCGTTCGGATGGGAGTTCACTAAGAACATCAGGGCCCCTACGAGTTGTTGATACTCGGTAGGGGATTTGCTAGCATAGGCCTAGCAGCGTTTTCACTCAACTTATTAAATTTGAGTTCCATCGGTGTCGACACAGACTTACAGTCCACCATACCAAATCTCTCCAGCAGCTTCACGACATATTTTCCTTGAGAAAGGAAAATCTCGCCTGGCCTCTACCATACCTCCAAGCCTAAGAAGTAGTGCATCAGTCCTAGTTCTTTCATCTCAAACTCATAAGCTAGCTCTCTCTTACACTAATGAATGAGAGGGTCAGCACCTGTCAAGAAGAGATCATCCACATAGAGAACCAGAATGAGAGGCCTTTCTCTATCAACTTAAAATAAAGGTTCGGATCAACATTACTTCGAGTGAAGCCCAGCGTCATCAAGTAGCTATCTATCCTCTCGTACCAAGAACTTGGGGGCTTGCTTCAACCCATAGAGGGCTTTCTTCAACCTGCATACATGGGTGTCTCTATCTCGGACTTCGAACCCCAAAGGTTGCTCCACATATACCTCTTCCTTTATAGAACCATACATAAAAGCGGTCTTCACATCCATCTGATGTAGACTCCATCCTTGTGTTGCAGCAAGGGCAATAATAAATCAGATGGTGATATAGCGGGCCACAGGTGCAAATATATCATCATAATCTATGCCTTCTTTTTGAGAGAAGCCTCGAGCAACGAATCTTGTCTTGTACTTTTCAGCACTTCCATCAGATCCATGCTTGATCTTATAGAGCCATTTCGAGGTGACAACAGATTTGTCCTCCGGTCTTGGGACCACTTCCCAAACATCATTCTTCATAATGAACTCATATTCTTCGTGCATAGCATCCTTCCAAACTTGATGCTTTACGGCTTCTTCAAATGTTCCAAGCTCATATTGTACTATCGTACTCGTGACTGCTAGATACCCTTGGTATCTCTTCGGCTTCTTGCTTTAACGGAATGTCCCCCTTCGAGCAATATGTCTCTCGGCATCTTCGAGAGTATCCCTAAGCCATGAGGGTCTTCTCTTATTTGAAGGAGGTGGATCAATGGGATCCATAGGTCCTTCAACATCGGGCATCAGGTCATCCTTCGGCTCTTCCAACTTCCCTGCTTCTTCATCTTCTTTGTCTTCCTTGGAGCTAGGAAGATTTCTTACTTTCTTGAGGGCATCATCTTCATCGAAGGTGACATCGTGGCATATCTCCACTTCTCTTTGTCCAGGCACATAGATTCTATATGCCTTCAAAGTTTCATTGTAGCCCACAAACATTCCCTTCTTTCCCAAAGCATCCAACTTGCTTCTCTTTTCTTTCGGCACATGAAAGTAAACAGGACAACCAAAAACTCTAAAAATGAGAAACATCCGGTTTCTTACCAGAGAAGACTTTTTCAGGAGTTTTGGAGTCCAGAGCGGAATGCGGGCATCTGTTTTGAACATACACAGTAGTGTTTGCAGCTTCTCTCGATAGAAACTTCGAAAGACCTTTGTCACATAGCATGGCGCGGGCAGCTTCCACAATGGTCATGTTCTTTCTTTCAGCAACACCATTTTGCTCAAGAGTGTACGCAGTTGTGGTCTCCCTCTTAATGCCAGCTTCTCTACAAAAGTCATTAAACTCATTTGACTCATACTCGGTCCCATTGTCGGTCCTCAAAGCTTTGATTTTCTTCTCGGTTTCATTTTCCACCAAGGCCTTGAAGGTACGGAACCATTTGAATGCTTCGTCCTTCTTCTTCAAAAAATATATCCAGGTCTTGCGAGAGAAGCATACCCCTTCGGCACAACCCTGACATATACCTTCATGATCATCTCTCAATTCGGGCATCCCCGTCACCACCTTCCTTGATTCGGGGAGGTCTTTGTAATGAAGGTGTGCAAACCTCCGGTGCCATAACTCTGTTTGAAGAGTTGTATCACATGTCATAGCCCCCAATGGACTTCCTCCAACCTGGTAGAGTGTATCAACTCTAAAACCAATAGAAAGAGCTTCCTTGAAGTTCTTCTTCCAGATAAGTACCTTTCCATCAACGAATGCCACCTTTAACCCTTTGTCTTCCATTGCCGAAATGGACCAAGGTTCTTCTTCAAATCAGGTACATACAACACATCTTGTAATCGAATGACTTGACCTTGAGATAAATGGAGGGTCACAGTCCATATCCCTTTCACTGGATATGTTGCATTATCTCCAAGCATAATTTCCAGATTAGTATCCTTCTCAACCAAATCAGAAAGGGCTTCTTTATAGCTAGTGAGGTGCCTTGAAGCACCACTAACAATTAACTAGACATCCAGGGTGTCGGGTGGAGATGCAACAGAGAGGGCAGATACAAGAATAAAATCATTTCTCTGACAGAGGTCCACTCAAGTATCTCAAGCAGTGCCACAACATGTCGGGAACCATGTACAGCCCCACCGACATGGCGTTGGAAACCGACTTCATTTTTTGGACTTCCCAGATCAAGCAACTGCTGAGTGAAATGGAATCCCTTGAAGTGGAAAATTACAAGCTCTGCTCCGAGATTGGAACCTTGTCCAACAGGATCGGGGTGGTTGAGGAAGATAACTCGTCCCTGAAGAATAAGCTCCAAGAGTGCAGAGAACTTATCGCGGTACGCCCGCCGAATGAGGTCTTACAGGCGGAAATTCAGGTTCTCAAGGATAACCAAGAAGAAATCATATCACAACAGTGATCTTTCAAACAAGAAACAGAATCACATGTAAGTTCATGGGTACAGGTGGTCAGAGGAAAAGAAAAGGCCCCACCCCTCACAGCGGTGGAAGAGGTTGTGCAGGCCAAGCTGGTGGAGGAAAGGACCAGGAGAGCAAGAGAACTAAACCTCAAGGTGAGGGGTCTTCCACTCCCGCCCCCTCCCCCCCACCCCTTTATCGGACATACTAGAGCTAGGACACAGGGTCCTTCGTGACACGCTTGACATACCCGACATAATGTTGGATAGAGCATGGTTGGGGCAGGACTCTACTCTTTTCCTCAAATTCTGCAACTCCACAGATAGACTTTGAGCGCTTCAGGCAAAGCAGAAATTGTTCTCCCTTCCAGACAAGGTATTCCTGGATGAGGACCTCACAAGAACACAAGTAGCAGAACTTAAACAGGCCAGAGAACAGGTTGCGGCAGCACGACAGGCAAGAAAGTGGGCAGTCATCAGAAATCTTTGAGCGGTTATCCGAGACTCCTTCCCCCCGGGATGGGTCCCCCGAACCAGTAGCTCTAAATGACAGGCCCGAGTGGAGAGGAGACGGGGCACGAGTATTTCGGTCCACTGCTGGAATGGAAATGGCTCTTTCTGGTCATCACCTGGCCTACTTTATGACACCCTCGCTTTAGCATACATTCTACTTGTTACCGAAACACACGCGAGCCCTGTTCGCCCTCTCCCTGACATCACAGGATACCAGTGGACCTCAGCTTGCAGACAGGAGACACGGAGTTCAAGAGGAGTCAGAAGCTCTGGAGGAGTAGCATGCCTCGCCAAAGATGATCTCAGAAATAGAATCTCTATTGTGGCGATTGATGATCACGCCAGATTCATGTGGATTCAAATCAGAGCCAACATCTTCCCTCGGAGAGACATTTACATTGCGGTGTGCTACTTTCCCCCCATCTCGTCACTCTTTGCTATCCATAGCAGTGACGGTGACCCCTTCACAGACTTGTACTCCGACATAACCACATACTCGGCAGAGGGAGACATCATTCTCATGGGGGACTTTAATGCCCGGACTAGAGATCTCCAGATACCCATTCATGATCGTACAGAGGATGTGTTTTGCACTCGAGGGGTCAACCCAACTTCACTGAGCATGCATAGGACATCAAAAGATAGCTTGGCCCCCACCACAGCCTACGGGAAACACCTTCTGCAGATGGGAGAGTCTCAAGAGTTGATAATCCTGAACGGCCTCCCTTGCTTTCCATCCCCCCACTTCTTTACCTGACGACCCCATGGGGGAGGGTGCGAGTGTGGTAGACTACGCTCTTGCCAGCCCAGACCTCCTCCCACACATCAAATTTTTTTCTATCACACCTATCCCCATGGTTGATCATGCACTTCTCTCACTTTCACTTCAGTTTGACATCCCTTGCACATCCCCCCCCCCCATCCCGCACAGCCCACCCCGTACCCTCTTCCGATTCGAGGGAGGCGACCCCGATGTTTTCTCCTCTACCCTCAAGCACGCACTTCCAACTCAAGCCCAATTCGCCTCTCATGAATCCGTCAATGACAAATACCAATGCCTCTCATCTGCAATCCGGGAGGCTGCGCTCCAGTCCTTCCCTTCCTCCACCCGCTCCGTCGCCGCCGCCCCCAAACCAGGAGGATGCCCTATGAATAAGTGGTATGATCACGAGTGCAAATCTCTGCACCAGGATCTCCGACATGCCTTTAGACACTCCCTGTCGTCTTACCCCAGCATCCGTTCTACCTACCGCCGCCTCCTTCGCTGCAAGAAACGTCATTTTATCTCCCACCAGAGACGGTTTCTTTCTGATCTTCTCCTCCATTCCCCTAAAGATTTTTGGGGCACCATTCTTTCCAGGCGATCTCCCACCCCCACCGACCTTGACCCCACCTCCATGTTCTCCCACACTTCCAAGTTGTATGACATCCCCGGGCAACCCCCCATTCAGGCTGTTTCTCCCCCAGCCACCTGTCACTTCTTCTCCGACAAAGATATCAGAGAGGCAATCTGGGCATTGAACAGCAGCAAAGCCGCAGACGAAGAAGGCTTCCAGGCAAATTCTTCAAACTTGGGCTTCATCCTCTAGTTGGTTACCTAGCAGATCTCTTCAACCATGTCATTCGAGATGGTTACCCTGATGGATGGTCCCACCACATTATCTACCCCATCCATAAAGCAAGATCTACCTCCGACCTGAACAATTACAGAACGATCATGATCGAGCACACATTCTCCAAGCTGTATGCCACTGCCCTCCACAGGGGACTCTCTAGCTCCTAGAGCAGAGACAACTCAGGGCCAGGGGGCAAGCTGGTTTCTAACCGGACCATCAGACCACCGACCATATCTTCACTCTTCGAGCGACGATCGAGGAGGCCCGGCATTGGTCCTCCAAGGTGTACTACTACTTTGTGGATTTCAAGAAGGCCTGCGATTCAGTCCCAACAGAGGACCTTTCTCCTTGGGACCTTTTTCAGAGACTGAGAGAGATTGGCATCTCTTCGACTCTTCTGACTGCTATTATGTGTCTCTATGAGTCTGTACTTGGCCGTCTCCGCACAGTTGGAGGGATGTCAGAGTTCATCTGGAGCACTATTGGAGTCAAGCAGGGGTGCCCGCTTTCCCCCACTCTTTTCGGGATTTACATTGATGAGCTGGAATCTTTCCTCTGAGAGCATATCCAGGATTCCTATGGGTGCCTTCTCCATAATGTCTTGATCTCCTTCCTACTTTTTGCCGATGACATTGCCCTCCTAGCCTCCTCCCCGGAAGGCTTACAAAGACAGCTGGATGCCCTCGCAGCCTTTTGTGATCTTCGGCACCTAACAGTGAACCTAAGAAAAACCAAAGTCATAATCTTCAATGCGGTGAAGAAGACCTCGAGTTTCCACTTCCTATTCAAGGGAGAATAAATCTCAGTCATCAGCAGTTACACTTACTTGGGAGTGCAGTTTACATGTCCCTGTTTTAGCCTTCGGCCGGCCCTCCAGCCCAGGATAAACAAAGGATATTCCCTGGCCCTTCTTGAGAGACAGTGCTTCCATCACCAATTCCAGGACATTTCATCCAAGATGAACATCATGGATACCTTGATCCGCCCCACCGTGCTTTATGGATTAGAGATTTGGGGCCCCTTCTTACTAGAGTTAGATTGGGCCTCGGCAGAACGAGTCCAGACCCTTCTCTTGCGCCGCTTCATCCGATGCAAGCAGACAGTTCCTCAAAACATCATCCTAGCAGAGTTCGGAGCTAAGCCCTTCCGCCTGGAGGCAATCTTCAAGATAGTCTCTTTTCTTCATCGGATCTGTGGACTGGCAGACACAAAAGAGGGTAGAGACAGGTACCCATACCTGGCCTATTGCTCCTTGGAGAACATCGCTCGTACGCAAACAGGTCGTACCAAATGTTGGTTCACTGGGATGACAAAACTCCTTGGCTTTATAGGTATCCAGATGGATCATCTCCCCCCGTTCCAATATTCACTGAACGCCCCGGGACACCTCCTACCAAACCAGCAAGAAATCAACAGAATCATCAGGGAGGACATCTATAGGCAATACATTCAGACTACATGGGTCAATCCACCGGGCGGATTGCGCCCAAAGATGGCTTTCTATGCTGAGCACCTTCTGGAGATCAAGGATGGGCTCATTGTCCGACCCCCCTATACCCTCCAGCATTGGATGCATGCTATTAGGATCCCTCTCGGACAGCTCAAGGTTGGATCACACAGGCTTCGGGTTGAGACAGACCATCATATTGACAGGACGAAGAGGATCTGTCATCTTTGCCACTTACAGGAAGTGGAGACGGAGTCACACTTCATCTTCAAATGCCCGGCCTACTACGAGATCCGAGGGCATTGTCACTGCTTATTCAGGGGGCCCCAAAGCTTGGCCAGCTTCCTTAGATACAATGACCAGAGATGCCTGGCGCTTTACCTTCAGGAGACCTTCAAACACTGTTCGAGTCTACTCCAGCCTTTGTCCGTTTCGACCACCACACAGAGGATCATAAATTTCTTCAGAGTACTCCTAGCATCGAGGGGCACCAAGAGAACCACCGATCAATCCATAGATCACGATTACAGATCAGTGCGGACCCGGGGGTCTCGCCCCACTAGACCCCATCAGTGATCCAGGACCAGACCCCCCTCCAAGGGACGCCCCAAACCCTCCATATGGCAACTGCAACAGTCCTCAGGGCAACAAACATTGACAAGTTTCCTTCAGTCCTCCTCTATCGGCCTCGGATGCTAGGAGGAGTCTCCCTCCTTCAGGAGGCTCCTCTTTCTCTTTCTCCTCCAGGACTTCTTCTTCATAACTCATTGTCATGATGCTTTAGTCATCTAGCTTTTACTTTACATCTGCACTCTTTATAGCTTTGTTTTTCCTGCTTTATAAAGGAAGGGGACCGTTTGGTCCACCGGCTGGTCATGTTGTAATCATTGTAACCCACTGCCCCATTGACCTTTTGTGGTCATTCGTTGGACATTAATAAAATTATCTTATCTTATCTTATCTTATTATCAACAACATCAGACTCATCGTACCTAGAATTTCTTGACCTCTTGAAAGGTTGCCCATTTCCATTACGATCAGAAGGAGCCTTCCCTTTTCCTTGGAAACTGTTGTTCCTGCCATTCCTTCTCAAGTTGTTGTTCTCATCATCCCTGGGAGAGTCCCTTCTATGAGGGCACTCTCTTGCATAGTGACCAGTCTTGTTATACGTGTAACATCTTCCCTTCCTTCCTTTGAGCCCCACTCTACCATGGTTTTGATTTCTCGGGCCCCCATGGTTCTTCTTCTTTGCATGAGCGATGAAGGCAGTAGGGTCACTTCCATTACCATTAGAGGCATACTCCATCATTCTTGTTTCCTCTTGAGTGCATCTCATCAATATTTCATCAAAATCAAGAATCACATTATTATTGAGAATAATGGTATTGAATACATGCCAATCATGGGGGAGACCTCCAAGTGCAATAAGAACCATCTCTCAATCAGATATTGCTCCCCAATAGCTAGGAGGTTATTCTTGATTTCAGTTAGCCTCATAAAATAAGATTGAAGAGATTCATCCTTACCCTTCTTGATATTCTTCAATTGATTCTTGAAGAAGAGGATTTGATTAGCATTGCTAGCCCTGAACATGCTTACCAGCTTATCATACATCTCCTTAGATGTCTTCAGCTCAAAAATGTAAGCAACCAAGTGCTTATGAATAGAATCCCAGATAATCATCTTTGCTTTGATTTCCCCTTTTCTATACTTCGTCTTCGTGGCAACAACTGCATTTGATGGAGGCTCTTGAATATTCCCCTGTACATAGTCCATGACATATTGATCTTCTAGCGCCAAATCCAAGGACATCTTCCAAGTTCCATGCATGATAATCAGAATTATCAGTCAATTTATCATCAGCCTTGAAACCCTTGTAGGTTGAGGAGGCCATTTGTCCTTGATAGGATTTCCTCCTTCAAAGATAGCTTCTAACACCAGCTTGAACTCTTGGACTTTGTCTTCACCTCAGCTCTGAAACCATGTTCACTTTAGATAACAATGGTGTTCTATGCTTGATGCACTTTTACTTCAATCTTTCTTAGGCCCAATACAAAATAGCAATCATATAAACTTGAAAGTAAAATGCTGATAGAACAAAATAATAGATCAATAGAAGACAAGCCAAATATAGATCAGATTTACAATTCCTTATGTCTAGCAAAGATATGAGATATTGTTGCGTTACGACGGTCAGCAAGATGCTCCAACCAGCAAAGTCTTTCTCGGTCAGCCAGCACTTTCATGTGTCACACCCACAACACTCAAAGACAGCTCATCACAAGTCAACGCAAGTCAAACCAAGGACAGCGCAGAAAAGTCAACGCAGACAGCTTCAAAAAAGTCAACGCAACAAACTAGGGCTTTGGTCAAACAGCCCGGAAATCCTCGATTTTAGTGCCCAGCTGTACGGCCTCCTAAAATCGGAATTTTTGCAGAAGATTGAGGTCAAACGACCAAGGGTTGACCACGGTCAACATTGGTCAACGCTGCAGTAGAAAAGCCCTAAACAGATCAGCGTAGAAAACAGAAAGCCCTAAACAGATCAGCGCAGAAAACAACAGCTTCGTTCCACACGTGTGAGGGGAAAAAGGCCTCTAAAGGCTATCGAACCAATCAGATCACAATGAGAGAATGTGTGATGAGATGATGAGAAAATGACATCCAAGTCTCTCCAATTTATATTCATCAATGAGGGTGTGTGACACATCACTTAAGCATGTGGGATAAATTTGGCCGACCTTGCACATGTGGAAAATAAATTCAAAATCAATGTTCTGCTCATCCGATCAAGATGATCTTAGATCAATCTTGCACCTCTCCGAAAGAGGAATCCAACAAAAATATGACCATCATCATATGAGCAGTGCAACATGGACTTTGGACTTAGTTGCCCAAAATTAACAAATCTCAATATGCTTGTACTTGTTGTCAAACATGGGGTTCTTTGCCAGTCCGATACCACCCTTGTTGTCGCAATATATCATTGTCGTATCCAAAACCTGCTCAAACAGCTCTCCAAAGAGCTTCCTCAACCTTACTACTGTTGAGATTTTGGGGTGTTGGGGTAGCATCGGATGTGCTCTAGCTCCCAAACTTTGTGGACGAACTAGAGTACATAAGATCTCCAAGACCCAGAAAGCGTTTTGGAAAATTCCATCTTGTTTAAGAGATCTTTAATCAATTAATCTTTTTAATTAAGGACCCTAAATCTAACTTAAGAAATTAAAATATTAAAGTTAATTAAATTAAAACATGTGATGAGAATGACTTAAGTGACGTGGATCAAGCATCTTCTAATCTTAGCCGTCGATTCAAGATTAGATCACGGTCGTTGAAGTTTCAACGAGAAAAGTATAAGAAGAGGGCTTAGGTTCAATTGGAGAACACACACACTGGCAGAGCACTGAAGCTAGGCTGGAATTCTAGGGCGTGGTTTACTAAGAATTTCAAAAGTGTTTCAGCTGCAGCGAGGGGCAGTATTGGCAAGGGGGATGGTCTAGTCCCAAGCCAAGAGTACAATGAGGGCAGAGAAGCAGCAGACCCGAGCAGCATAGAGGAACCAGCAGCTACGTAGAGTAGCCTAGAGCCCAACAGGGGCAGCGCAGAGGAAGCAGCAGCTACGTAGAGCAGCCTAGAGCCCAGTAGAGGCAGCAAGAGGCCAGGAGGGCTAACGCAGGCCCAACCAACGCAGCACAAGGGCAACGTAACCCAGTCTAGGGTGACGCAGGCCCTTCCTGAGCAGTGCAGAGGTTGACGCAGGCTAGCAGGGCTGACGCAAAGGACTTTAGAGCAGAGTAGAGGCCGAAAAAGGTTGAGTTCTGTAAATCCCATTTGAGGGTGTGAATCGGTCATATTTTCTTGTCTCCGGAATAGAGGTATTGCTGTCGTTTTTTTATTTCTCTATCACGTTAGCCAATTTAGTGCCCAGATCTATTGTACTTAGAATCTGCTTAATAATAAAAACCCTCCAGAAGCTAGCAGCACCAGTTTTCCCGCATTGGGTTTTTCCGGGGATAGTTATCCAAAAAATCCTGGTGTGTCACTTTGTCATTAAGCATGTTATTCAGTTTAGATCTGCATGTGTAGGTTGTTAATGTATTCACTTCAATGTTAATGCTGAAATTTTCATATTAATAACTTATGTAAGTAGGAGAAGTAAATCAAGAATTTAAGAGTAGAGTTTTTGTTTAAGTATATTCAGAAATTTTCAAATGGTATCAGAGCGATTGCAGGTCTAGCTGAATCTCCAGCAAGAAGGCTGAAGAATATGTGTTGCAGAAAGCAACAACAGCAGCAAATAAACCAGAGAGGGCAGCGCAGCAGCAAAGCCACGCAGGGGCTGACGTAATCCTAACTGGGGCAGAGGCAGCACAGTGCCCTCTAGAGGGACGCAGGAGCAGCCTGCGTTGTGTAGAGGTTGCGTTGAGCCAGTCTACTCACACAGAGGCCAACCAGGGTGACGCAGTCTAGAATCTGATTGTTGTGCAGAGTGTCGTGAACCGGAAGCTGAGTTGCAAACTTTCAACACTTGTTGGTGGGGTGAAGATTATGTCGGTGCAGAATTTAGCCTAAGTTAAGTTGACAAAGAGCAGGAGGAGAACAGCTTCTCAAGAGATTTCCTGCCAAAGAAATATGAAGATCGATTAGAGGATCGAAGAGAGCTGATTCGTTGTGTGTGGTAGATTTCCAAGGGAGGGAATCAATTGTCAGAGGGAGCAGAGGGTGCCTTTCTCGCCAAGGACCCTAGATATGAGTCTCTAGCATAGAGAGGAGGATCCGTTCCGACAAATATCTGAGCAAATGGCGCCACACGAACTGCGTGATCAGGATAGGTTGGACCAGTGTTGCAGGAAGCGTCCCCCCCCTGCTCCAACCCCCGAAATGCGTATCGTATGGAACCATACGGGATCCGTCATACGAAATGCGTTTCGGAATTTCCGAAACACATTTCACAGAAATGAAGAACTAGATATATCAAAGATAAGAACAAAAAAAAAAAAAAAAAAAAAAAAAAAAAAAAAAAGCTCTTCCTGGAAATTCAGATCCGTACAGCCGGATCCGCGATTCCTTACGCCGGATCTGTGTTTTGTACGGCAGATCGGCGTACGGAAGCCCCGCGCTTCGGAGGCAGATCCATACAGATCGCAACCGCTTCTGTACATCGTCGTACCAATCTGGCTAGCGCAGCAAAAAAAACAACTTTTTTTTATTTTTTATTTTTAACTTTAGTTGGGTTAGAGGGTGGGTTAGTGTTGAGTTAGGGATAGGATGAAAGATATATAAGCTCTCTTTCACCTCCTTAGATGTTTCTTAAATGCTCCCTCATGGTAATATTAAATTATTAAAGTAAAAGGATGAAAATGAAAAATAAAGGAGAATGTCATCCTTTTACTTAAATTTTTAACATTACCATGAAATGACTCAAGATGTTTGAGAGTGGTTCCAGCCTAATCGGACTTCATATGTAGAAAATAGAATTTCATATCCTATTCAAAATTCAGCAGACTTAACAGTTTTCAGGAATTCAGGATCAATGGTATGGTGGCATTTCATTAGATTATATCAAGTATGAGGGTATGTGATTAGCATTTAATCAAGAGCACCAAGCCCTATATGTACTCTAGTGTTGGTGGTGTTAATTGTTGAACTCCTTTGTCACGTCGTTAGCAAAAAATTACATTTCAATCAACTCAAAATCATCGATCAAGCACGTTAAGTTCTTTCTACCATATTTTAAGGCTTGCATTAGGTAGTTTGATCAAAATTGGGCAATTTTGACTAATGTTCCTAGATAATCGAGGTAGAGGCAAAGGCTAGACAAGAGGAGAAGAATCTAGATTATAGATGGTTGATGCATCTAAATGGTTGATGCTCAAATAATTAATCATTAATGTACAATAGATGTCATATCTATCTTGATTTATGTACAAATATGCATGCTTCCATATCTTCTACAATTAATTTGGTATTTTGGATGTTTTTTTAATATAAATGCAAAAAAATAAAAATAAATAAATAAATAAATATATATAGTAGACGCTTCGCTTCCTAGATTTTTTGGAAATGACGCTTCCGCATCCACGCTTCGTCCCTGCTTTGTGCAACGTTGGGTTGGACGGCCTGTCCAACTTTGCGATCTAGAAGGCCAAAATCCTGGTAATCCTGGAGGCCTACGGTATACGGGAATATGCAGAGAAAGTCTTGGCTACACCGACTGATGCGGCTCTCCTGGAGAAGCACAATGAAGCAGCGGCACATGCCAAGCGCTTCATTATGGACGAGGTCAAAGATCATGTGGTACCACACATAGCCAAGAAGAACACGACTCGTGAGATGTGGGAAGCTTTAACCACATTGTATCAAGGGAGATTCGTCCAGAGAAAGATGCTTTTGGAGAACCAACTGAGGTTCTTGATGATGTCCAAGGGAGAGGAAATCGATCCTTTCCTATCTAGACTGCAGTCGATCCGGGATCAACTGACTCGCATGGGGGTGAAGGTGGATGACGATATCATGGTGAGAACTGCTCTCAATGCAGTCACAGAGGACTGGGAAACTTTTGTCCAAAGTCTCTTGGGCAGAGCAGACCTTCCCAACTGGGACAACATGTGGGCTATTCTCTGACAAGAGAAGATCTGATGAATGACCAAAAGGCAGTACAGCACTAGTTCGAGCAAGGTAAAGAAAGAGGAAGAGGAGGATGCAGCCTTGGCATCAAAGAGGCGACAAGGGAAAAAGAAGCGTCATCTGTCAAAGATCAAATGTTTCCAATGCGGCAAACTTGGACATTCGGCAACAATTGTCCTCAGAAGAAGAAGGACAAGGAAGCTTCTAGTTCCAAGGCTGTTGTAGCAGACGATGGCTCCGACGATGACATAGCCATGAACGCACATGAACCACGAAAGTGGGGCAATCTTGATCTCTAGAGCAGCTACAAAGTGTTGGTGGGATCCTTGAGTAGCCCAACTCTTGGATCACATATGAGCTACGGGAGCCTTAAGACGGTAGCAGGACAAGTGAAGCAGTGGGTACAAAAGATCAGTGATGGAGCAGAGGTAGAGTTGACACGCTGATGAGGGAGCAACACAGTGCACATACAGCAGCAGTGTAGGGTACGCAGTGCAGTGTTGTAGCAACGCAGAGGCTTCAAGAGGACAGCGCAGCGTAGAGGGCAGCAGCGCAAAGCAGGTCTGCTTACGCAGTGTAGAGCTGCAGCAGTGCAGTAGCCTCCGAAGGACAGCACGAAGCAACAGCTTATGGAGCTTCAGTGATGAGATGCAACCTAACTGACTTGTCTGTCAAAGATTGGGCAAAAGTCAGTCCTTCAGTTGCTTACTCTAAGCAACTGAGTTGCAGTGCAGTAGTTAGCAATGGCAGAGCTATAAGCAGCACGATGCAGCAATTTGAGAGGGAGTTGCAGTATAGATGTAGTAGTGGCGATGGCAGCGTCATGGGCAGCAATATAGAAAAGCAGCAGCAGTGCATTGATGAAGGGTAGCAGGCCAAGCATCAACGTAGAGACCCACACCAGAGATCAGTGCAGAACTTCAGGGTGAAGTGTTTTTGCTAGAGCACATTCCTCGCTAAGAGGGAGTGTTGAGATTTTGGGGTGTTGGGGTAGCACCAAATGTGCTCTAGCTCCCAAACTTTGTGGAGGGACTAGAATACATAAAATATCCAAGACCCAGAAAGCATTTTGGGAAATTCCATCCTGTTTAAGAGATATTTAATTAATTAAAATTTTTAATTAAGGACCCTAAGTCTAACTTAGGAAAATTAAAAGATTAAAGTTAATTAAATTAAAACATGTGATGAGAATGACTTAAGTGACGTGGATCAAGCATCTTCTAATCTTAGCCGTCGATTCAAGATTAGATCATGGTCGTTGAAGTTTCAACGAGAAAAGTATAAGAAGAGTGCTTGGGGTCAGTTGGAGAACACACACTAGCAGAGCACTGAAGCTAAGTTGGAATTCTAGGGCATGGTTTGCTAAGAATTTCACAAGTGTTTCAGCTGCAGCGAGGGGCAGTATTGGCAAGGGGGATGGTCTAATTCCAGGCCAAGAGTACAATGAGGGCAGAGAAGCAGCAGACCAGAGCAGCGCAGCGGAAGCAGCATCTACACAAAGCATCCTAGAGCCCAGCAAGGGCAGCACAAAAGCAGCAGGAGGCCAGGAGGGCTGACGCAGGCCACGCAAAGGCAACACAGGGGCAGCGTAACCCAGCCTAGGGTGATGCAGGCCCTTCCTGAGCAGCGCAGAGGCTGACGCAGAGGGCTTCATAGCAGCGCTCGGGTTTCTAAAAGCCGGAAAAGGCCGAGTTCTGTAAATCTCGTTTAAGGGTGTGAATCAGTCATATTTTCTGTCTCCGAAATAGAGGTATTGTTTTCGTTTTTTATTTCTTTGTTGAGTTAACCAGTTTGGTGCCCAGATCTGTTCTACTTAGAATCTGCTTAATAATAAAAACCCTCCAGAAGCTAGCAGCACCAGTTTTCCTACGTTGGGTTTTTCTGGAGACAGTTGTTCAAATAATCCTTGTGTGTCACTTT
This sequence comes from Pinus albicaulis, assembly GCA_034641835.2. Lineage (NCBI taxonomy): Eukaryota > Viridiplantae > Streptophyta > Pinopsida > Pinales > Pinaceae > Pinus > Pinus albicaulis. The sequence continues at coordinate 77,264,952 of CM076581.1, read as the reverse complement.
GTCATTAAGCATGTTATTCAGTTTAGATCTGCATGTGTAGGTTGTTAAAGTATTTACTTCGATGTTAATGCTGAAAATTTCAGATTAATAACTTAAGTAAGTAGAAGAAGTAAATCAAGAATTTAACAGTAGGGTTTCTGTTTAAGTATATTCAGAAATTTTCACAACTACCTCCCAGCTAGCCATGCTAGCAACAATATACTCTACATTAGTCATGCTATGGGCAATGGACTTCTGCTTCCTACTCATCCAAGATATCATGGCAAATCTCGGGCTAAAGCACCCTGATGTGCTTTTTTATTGTCAATGACATTTTCGGCCCAATCAAACATTAGTGTATCCATGTAGCCTCACATCTTAGGCAGTATATCCAAGGGTCCAAACATCAAGCTCAAGGTCTAGGCTACCTATGCTCCATGTTTAGTGGGCATCTACCTGAATTTCATCGATAAAATCTCTTGCCCTAAGTGTTGCCCCAAGAGGGAAAACCTAGATCTTTCTCACTCACTTTGGGACCTTCTTTGAGGGTTGTATGAGCATAGTATTCATTGGAATAAACCATAAGAAACCCTTTCTCCTCCCTTCCCTTGACCTAGTGAGCACCTTGGAAGTATTTTTTCCCAATATTATTCATAAAGCCCTAGGTCTAGGACAAATCTTTCCTAGGTCTCTCAAAGGGAGCAAAGAGCCTCTTTGAAGTGTTAGAACATCACATCGAGCTTCTTTGAGAGGTCATATCCCATCACTTGGAGTCTTGATCTTAGGAATACCTATTATCATCATAAATCTCAAACCCTAAGTCTTGATCTCCTCCAAGGTCTTTCTTGGAGAGCTTTTATTCCTTGAAGCATTGAACCATTGTTGTGTCTCTCCTTGAATGGGCTTTGTGGAATCATTTCACACCTAAATCATTGATCTATTCATTCAAAGTGATTCCCTTCCTGCCGGGACTCCTCCCATCGATGAAAGTCTGTAAAGAACAAGGGACCTTGACTAAGATGCTAGTGGGTCATTGTCCCATTGTTGTCACTTAGTCTAGTAGTTTCCCCTTAGGTTTTCACTTCCTTAGGGCCTTGCTAGATTGTGTGCTAACATTTTTGGCGTCATTGCCGAGGATGAAGTGAGTCTACCTTTATAAGGTCTTTACCTTCTTTCCTAACGGATAAATAATAAAATAATAATAATAATAATAAAAATAAAAATAAATAAATAAAAAATAATATATATTATTGCTATTATTTGGCTACTCCATTAGGAGAATGAAGCCCTTGTTCTTCATTGAATCTCAAATTCAATGCTTGTACGGTGAAGCAAGCATCTCTCAAGGCATCTTTGAAGTTACCTCGGCGACTTCAACATGATTGAATTGTGTAACCTAATCGAATGTCTTACTTTAATAATCCCCACCTTGGACATCGCTAGCATTCCTAGGTAACCAAACCGTATCACCTTACGCACAATACTCAGGGTGCCCAAGTTTGATGGTCATCAATCTTCTGCTATTGATTGTGTGACAAAATTTGCTACATATACCACAAAAGCTTATGTCGTTCATAATGATGTGCCCATAATGTTGTTCATAAGGTCCCTTCAAGGTCATCACTCATGATTGTATAATTGCAGGCCTAGGAGTATTTCATCAATTGAAGCATTCTTTGATAACTTTTTGGAGCAATATCGAACTAACGACCAGGCTTTCCCAACATTACATATTGATTGTCCAAAGGAAGCCTTCATTGAACATAAGGAGGATCATGAGGAAGAAGAGGATCCCTTTCTAGATCATCAAGATGAGATCATCGATGAAGACATTAAGGGAGATCTTGAATGGATTCTGGAAACAAGATACGGAGTTTGATGAAGAAGGTTCCTTAGAAAGTAAAATTGAAGATTAGCCCCATCTTTTTCAAGGACATTTTCTCTGATATTGTACATATCAAAGACCTTGAGAAAGACGACCCCATTAACCCCTCGGACACTAGTGATTTCTTGTATATTGAAGAAGGGAAGTGGGAGATCACGAGCCATCATTTCGACAAAGATCATGTCTATGACACCGATGAAGAAGGGGAACTTGTGGAAAGTGAAGTTGATGTTGGCCTTGTTTTTGTCAAGGATATTATTCTTAATGATATGCCATTTTGAGCCCCTTGAACAGCAAGGTGATCAAATGGTCCTTCGAGAATTGACATTGAAGACTACTTGCATGTTGTACAAGGGAAATGGGAGATTATTAGTTATCGCTTTGACAAAGACCCCATTTATGATGTTGATGATGAACCTGATAATGATCTTCATTTGCCTTGTAGTCCATGTCATCAAGAAACATTGATCACTTTTGAACAATCCTTGGGCCTTATTATTAATAATGATGAACATGTGGTGATCTCCCCTTTTCAACATGATCCTTGCAATAGGCAGCATGATTGGTGTAAGGTTACCAGGCGGAAATCTTAAAAATTGGAGGTCCTGTCCTCATCCCCCACATCCACAAGCTTTTCAACCAAGCGGTCAAGCAAGGGTTCCCTAAACCTTGGACTCAGAGCCTCATTATCCCTATTTTTAAAAGTGGGGATACAAATAACCCCTCTAATTATCGAAAAATTATGATCAGCCCTCTCTTAGCCAAGTTATATGGTATTATTTTGGAAAATAAGTTGAGCATTTGGCTTGAAAGTGAAGGTAAGCGAGCTAAAGGCCAAGTGGGTTTTAGAAGGTAGCACTCAACAACGGACCACCTCGTTACGCTTAGGATCATTGTGGAAGAACGTCGCAATGATAAATCCAATCTCTTCTGTTGCTTTGTGGACTTTAGAAAGGCTTTCGATACGGTTCCTAGAAATAACCTATGGAATAGATTAGAAGAGCTAAATGTTCCTTTCGAGCTAAGAGCGACTGCAATAAGGTTATACAAGAATGTAATTGCCAAGTTAAAGAGCAATGAGGGGTGGTCGAAAGATATTAAGTGTAATATCGGAGTTAAACAAGGTTGTCCCCTCTCCCCTACCCTATTTGGCATTTACATCGACAAGCTAGAAGGTTGTTTAGAGGAAGCAGGATGTGTTGGCACGATCTTAGCTAGGATAGTTATCATCCTTCTTCTCTATGCTAACGATATTGTTCTTCTCGCAAGGAATTGATATTCATCACAAGCTCAACTGGAACTATAGCATTCAGAAAAGGATTAGTGGGGGGTGGAAAGCTTATTTTGGTCTTGAAAATAATTGTAAAACGGCAAACCTCGTAACGTGGGATACAAAGAAGTTCCACTTTCAAACTTTAGTCACTCCTGTTATCTTATATGGATGTGAGGTTTAGGGTTGCAGCATCTCTAGAGAATCCTGGAGAAAGATTGAGCAAATCCAGAAGCGTTTTATAACGTATAACCTTAAAATTAAAAGCAATACACCCTATCCTATTCTTCTTATAGAAGTGGGTCTTTCCCCTATCGAGAGCCTAGCTATGACTAGGCTTCTATTGTACAAGCACAAGCTCAATAGCATACGAGACCATAGACTTCCTAAGCTAGCTTCAAATTCCAGCCAAAACCACCTAAGGCTTAAACGAGGTTGGAATAAAGACACCAAGTCCTGGCTAAACCATTGGGAGATCGACGAGAATGTTGCATTGAAAAACATCAATAACATTAAAAAAATTGTTACTTCTAAGTTCAAAGAAAAAATGTGGTGTGAGAAAGATCTAGCAGCTAAAAGAAAATTAAGGTATTATAAGGAGGTCATCAACCCCACCTTAGAAGATCAAAAGTATCTCTCTGTTTTAACTAGCTCAAAGAACAAAATTAATATAGCCAAGATTAGAACGAACTCTCATGAGCTCCATAGTGAAACAGGTCGTTGGACAGTTCCTTAAACACCATGGATGGAAAGGATCTGCCATCTTTGTGAGAATATGAACATCAAGGATGAAAATCACTTCCTCTTAGAATGCCCCGCGTACAACCACATTAGAGCTCAATTTCATAATCTTTGTTGCAATACTGACCTTCCTAGCATTTTAAGATGTCAAAATTATAGTGAGCTGGGGAGGCTTCTCTCCAAGCTTTTTGAGCATAGGAATAAAATCTTACATCAAATTAAATAACTCTTTTCTTTAGGTCCGATAGACCAAAGATTGGTCTCAGTGGACGTTAACCATCATCATCATCAATTCCCCTTGCCTTGCTTATTTTCCCTCCTATCCTTCTCAGCCAAAGCATGAGGATATAAAAGGGAACTTCATGAATATGAGAACCTTTGAGAAAAAGTTATGGGGTTTGATCTTTGATTTCTCCATGTTCTTGATTAAAGGAAAGACCCGATGATGGAGGCTTGACTCATGTTCCCTTTCTTTATCCGTTGTTTCTTTACATGATTCATTTTTGTTTTATTTTCCCACCTCCCACCCTTGTGACCTTGCATATGAATGTCATGATTGTCATGATTGTCATGTTTTCTTTCAAATGTATATCATAATCGAACATAGGGATAGGAAATATGATCTTAATTTTGTTGATATGTTGGTTACATTGGCTATATGATTATACTTAGCATTCGCATAGTGTAGCACGCATGTTAGAGTAGGATGCATTTCATATTGATTTTGCATAGATAATATCATCATATCATGTTCTCGTGCTAAAGTAGGTGCATTTATATTAAATATGCATCATAGAATTGATTTAATTTTCTATATGGTTTTATTATTTAATGAAAACACGGGCAATAAAAGTATGCCCAGGACACATGCTTCCAACATTGTTTGTGATGTGCAGGATACAGGTCTACAGTCCCAGAGGATTGTTGGTGTTCTCATGGCCTCCCCATTCAAACACATTGATCGCCTACAGAGAACTCATGTCCATGTCGAAGCCAGATGTTACCCACCAAAAGTGATTGACCCCATAGGAGAATTTTTCTCCTAGACATCTCTCCAGCCGGCAGTTGGCAACCCCTGACAGCCACAAATGTAGCCAATGTATTGTGCCATTTGATCTCCACTCCCTAAACTAGTCATATGTCTCCTCGCCCTTTTATTGAAAGCATATGTTTGAAGGTGGGCAATCTAATCGTAAAGGTATGTTTTCATCATGGGTTGGACAACATAACTGGGGCCCAAGCCCACCAAAGAATCATTTAAAACCCATAGGGGATGCGTTGAGATCCATGGGACTCCATCATCATTTAGAGCAACATTTCACACCATGGGCACCCTTAGTACCTTCAGCTGTTTGTTCATTGGCCCACATTATTCTCAAGATGATGCACTTGGACCAGCATGCCCCAATCGGCTTAACATGATCATGGCAGTTGATCCAAGGCCCAAAGGAGGTTTGTCTCACCCTTGAGACATGGGAGGGTAGGCACCATCATCAGAGCCCTCATTTGGAGCATTGTATAGGCTTTTCTTTCATCTAGAGACCCATGAGACCAGCAATTGTGCCCCAAACCCACTTTGGGACCCCACATGATGACTTACATGAAAAATTAGGGGCCATCCCCTAATTCATATTTATTGGAGCCCTCTCTCTCATCATGGCACTGAGAGGACTCAACATGGCCCTCCAAAGGCCCTACATGTTATAAAATCAAAAAGGCAAAAAAGAATTCTTATGTTGATAATTACTTGTGATATTCTTTTATTGTTATTATCTTTTATGTTCTTCTTTTATCTTCTTTTGATCAAACAATCATCAAATCAAAACATGAAGATCAACACCAAATGTAGGCACTCAATGAGGGCTAAAACCTCTTTCTAGGGGAAAACCCAGTCAAACTCTTCCATTAATCAAATTGAGATATACCAAGACTATAGACCTGACCAAAAGACCTTCCTCCTCCCCCAAGTCAGCCTTCTAATACGATTCACCAAACTTCAGCAGTCTCTTCTAGTCCAACAACTATAGCCCAACAACAATCCAGAATTTCAGCCAAGCTACTCCAGAATTTCGACCTAGCAACTCCAGAATTTCAGCCCAACTACAAAATTGCAATTTCGACCCTTCCATCAACCCAACCACTTCGCACGTGTGAGAAAGATAAAGAAAAATCAACTTCTTATGCTTGACAAAGACTTCCTTCTCCTTCGCTAGGATTCCCTTCCTCTTCTTTAAATTTCGCAACATTTTCTGCCTGCAGCAACTGCAAATCGAACTTGTGATTGATGTGCTCCAAATGAATCAAGTTGTTGCCCTTTTATAGTGGTTTTTGAACTTGTCCAAGTTGAGACCGACTCAGTGGAGGAGGCCTAAATGACCTATTTTACATAAAAATAAATTTCTTCTTTGATAGATGAAGCCCAAGAAGGGTCTTTTACATATTGACAAAGACAAGGACTCTTGACATAAACCCTAGAAGCCTACAATGGAGGTTTTGGCCTAAAAACCATTGACCCAAGCATGAAACCCATGCTTTAATAAGCCTACAATGGAGGTTTTGACCTAAAAACCATTGACCCAAGCATGAAACCCATGCTTTAATAAGTCAATTTCTTTTATAATAAATTTTTTTTTCTTTCTTTTGACAAATATGTTACATTATGACTCAAATACAATTATAAAGACCGACACTAGTTACATTCTTCAACACTCCCTATTAACTAGGGAGGTATTCATAAATACATACATACATAGGTACATGGAGGATCTCAGAGTGATATACTCTATGAAGAGTTCACAGCACACGTAGTGCTACAGATTAGATACCTAACCAGGGTACTCTAATCGAGTGGGACTAAGGTGTACTCAAGCTTTAGCCACTTTAGGTACCATGACGCTTTTAAGCTCTAACACCAACCCAAGGATCTAGGTGCGTATCCAAGGTTGGAGCTCCATGACCAACGCCACCCTCCCCACTTCGCGATCTAGACATCAACACATAGGTTGGCCAGATGTCCTCCCAAGCATCTTGTTGCCACAAGATGCTTCATCTCTCCTTTTCAACTAAATCAGATTTATATCCATCACTCCAAGCATGCTTCACCCTCCCTACTTCGGGATCTAGACATCAACACATAGGTCGGCCAGATGTCCTCCCAAGCATCTTGTTGCCACAAGATCCTTCATCTCTCCTTTTCAACTAAATCAGATTTATATCCATCACTCCAAGCATGCTTCACCCTCCCTACTTCGGGATCTAAACATCAACACATAGGTCAGCTAGATGTCCTCCCAAGCATCTTGTTGCCACAATATGCTTCATCTCTCCTTTTCAACTAAATCAGATTTATATCCATCACTCCAAGCATGCTTCAAAGTTCAAACATTCAATCTTTTTAAGGAGAGATCCTGCATAATAACAACCCCAATCAGTAATAAACCTTTAAAGATATATTCAAGTAAACACAAACCTTCGGGGTCCTTGATCATTTTGATGCTACTTATATCTTCATGAAGTACAACTTGTCGAAAGTTTTCTTCTTTCACTTCTACTTTTTTCAGTAGCACCAAATACATTCTCAGTACTTTTCAATTATTTTGTTCGCAAATCCATCTATAGTAGTTTCATTCGTTTTTTCTTCAAGGTATTTTTCATGACTGTCATATTATGTCCTCACTCTCAACTGGGGAGATATACCTTTTCTTCTATCCAAGCTCCCTCTCAACTTAGCGATATCAACAACTACCTTCTTTTATAACATCGGAGAAACTTCATCCTTTCAAGGCTTCATTTATTTCTCATGGCATCAAGGTCAACTTTGATCATAATTATTCGTATAGCTTCCTTCGTCATCATTATGAACATCTTCAACATCTTGAAGATTATGTACCTGCAAAACTTTAATAACAAGTACAACCAAATACAAATCAAAGCATGAAGTTAATTATATCAAATTTATGTCATTTCAATGGAAGCATCAAAACATTCAAACTTTATCAAATACCTAAACCTAGTTAGGTTCATAATCAGCAAGAGACACACCTTTTATTTATTCTAAACTTCAACAACTTGTTAGTGTTTTGTCACAAACCCTAGACTCCATCATCAAGACTAAATCATATCAATAATCGAAAACAATATACTTCTATGGTTTCATCAACATGCCCTAGAATATCAATCTCTACTAAGGTTTTGTTACACACCCTAGATTTCACAAACTAAAACATGAGTATCAACAATTTTGCATATTTGCATAGACATATCATTATCATGCATTAGCATCTCATATCAATACCTACTAGGTAAACCCAAGATACAAACATTAATACATCGAAGTTGTATATACAACAATTTGGACCAGGCTAGGGTTTCGATCATACTGACAAATATACACTTCGGGTTTCATTCCTAGGATCTTACTTTAATTATTACAAGGGTTTTTTTCATAAACCCTAAATAATCTAGGGTTTCATAATATAATCTAGACATTAACAACAAACCTTAAAGGACTAGGGCTTTTACTATAACATTATCAAAACCCTAAACTTCAAAAGAATAGGATTTCTAGACTTTGTCAATAACCCCTAAGTAGACTAGGGTTTCATTATTAACATTGACATGCCCTTAGCAACAAGAGGCTAGGGTTTTACAATGAACCCTAAAGATTAGGGTTTCATAAATGTAAACAAATGACAAAAGATAGTATAACGAGGGTAGATTCAATCTAATGATTAATCACCCTAACAAGAACCTTTATGATTCAAAAACCTAGACATAAAGATGTCAGTAATGTAAAGCAAATTTCAAAAGAGAATGATCATACCTTTTGTTTGGAGGGAACCTTGTAACAAAACTTGTAGTTTATGACATACCTTGAGTTGTTCTTTAACAAAGCTGACAGGACATTAATCTTTAAGAGCTTCATTTGCAACAAAACTTCTTTCATGATTCAAGTCTTTCCTTTGAAGTTTCCTCCATAACCTTTGTGCATTATGCAAACTTTCCTACCAAGGAAAATATGAAGAAAAGGTTATTAGTATATAATACAAACAAACCTTGATGTGAGGAGGAAACCAAACATAAAAGATGAAACGAGGAACAAGATACTTATCTTTTGGTAAAATGGCGAAGGCTCCATCTTAATCCAATCTTTCTGAGGGATACCTACAACTTATCAAAACAATTCAAAAATGTTCTAACAAGATATATTAGATCTACAAACTCTAGAAATCAAAACATATTACAAAACTTGAAACAGTGGACTAATAAGGATGTGTAAGAGGAGACTTAATAGTATAAGTCCTTGACTTCAGATTCTTCAGTCTTGTTCTTCTTAGGTGGAGCTTCGTCAGCAACATTTGCATGTTCTCTTTCTCTCTTCTTATTCCTTGGTTTCTCAGGACATTGACTTTTATAATGTCCCATCTTATGACAATTTTGGCACTCAATCTTTGATAGATCAACTTTCTTCTTTGGTCCTTTGAACTTCTTGTATGTTCCCTTCTTCTTGTGATGAGCAGAGTAGCCAATAGAAGTGTTGTTTGCTTCATCCTCCTTTTTGTCACTTACTAACAAGATGCAGGCTTGTTCTTGATTGCATGCATTCCACATTTGTTCAAAGGTTGGAGTATCTTTCCAACTGCTAATTCCTAATGCAAAAGCACTCAAGGATTTTGGTAGACCTCGTAGAGCACCAATCATGAGTTATTTTTCTAGTACAACTTCATCTATTGCTTGGAGTTCGTCTCTTATTCTAGATATGCTTACAAAGTATGATGACACAGTATCATCTTTTGTCATCTTTATTGTCCTTAGTTCATTCTTGAGGCTAGCTATCTAACCAATGTTCTTGATGATGAATAACTTGGAGAGGGCTTCATACATTCCTTGAGCAGAGTATATATTGGATATGTATCGGATTACATTGTCCTTTACTCTATCTACTATTAGATTCATGGCCAAGATATCGGTTTCCCTGAACTTCTCCTTTCCTGCATCATGTAGGTTTCTTAACTTTTCCTTGAACAAGATCCAAAACTTTATGCTTAGCGAGAATAAGATTTATCCTCTTCTTCCATAACCTGTAGTTGGAGACTCCTTATAGCTTGTTTTTTGTCTTCATTGTAGTTGACATAGTCTCTATAGATAGTAGGCTTCTCTTCTTATATGCTCCTTTCCTTGATGGCTTTCTTTTGTTCCTTCTTTCTTAACCATTCTTTCAATTGACCTTCAAGTTGCCTTTTCTTCCTTCCTTCTTCACCTTATAGCTCTGATACCATGTTAGAAAATCAGAAAGGCAGAAAGATTTCTTATGTTGATAATTACTTGTGATATTCTTGTACTATTATTATATTTTATGTTCTTCTTTTATCTTCTTTTCATCAAGCAATCACCAAAGCAAAACATGAAGATAAATGACACCAGATGTAGGCACTCAGCCAAGGCTAAAAACCCCTCTCTAGGGGAAAACCCAATCAATCTCTTCCACTAATCAAATTGAGAGAGACCACAACCTTAGAAGTTATACTTGACCAAAAGACCTTCCTCCTCCACCAAGTCAGCCTTCCAATACGATTCAGCAATTTTCAACAGTCTCTTCTAGTCCATCAACTGCAGGCCAACAACAATCCAGAATTTTGGCCCAGCTACTCAAGAATTTCGACCCAACAACTCTATAATTTCGGCCCTTCCAGCAACTTCGCACGTGTGAGAAAGAGAGAGAAAATTCGACTTCTTATGCTTGACAAAGACTTCCTACTTTTTCGCTAGGATTTCCTTCCTCTTCCTTGGACTTCACACCCTTTCTGCCTCCAACAACTGCAGATCGAACTTGTGATGGATGTGCTCTAAATGAGTCGAGTTGTTGTCCTTTTATAGTGGTTTTTGCCTCCCTAAATAGGCCGACTTGTCCAGGTTGAGGCCGACTCAGTGGAGGAGGCCTAAATGACCTATTTTATATAAAAATAAATTTTTGCTTTGATAGATGAAGCCCAAGAAGGGTCTTTTACATATTGACAAAGACAAGGACTCTTGACATAAGCACTAGAAGCCTACAATGGAGAATTTTACCTAAAAACATTGACCCAAGCATGAAACCCATGCTTTAGTAAGTCAATTTCTTTTATAATAAAATTTATTTTTCTTTCTTTTGACAAATACATTACATCATGACTCATATACAATTATGAAGACCGACATTAGTTACATTCTTCAACACTACATCATCATCATGTCGTCAACTCGACTTGCATTATGGATGTCTAATTCATAACTTTTGATAGCTACTTGGTCGGTCTGTGACCTGTAGAAATTTCTTGTTTTCCCACCCCGGTTTTCAGTTTCACCTTATTTCTCCAAAATAGTTAAATGCTCTTTCCCATATCCATACATTCAACAACTGGAAAATAAATTTTGCTGAAAACACAATTCTGGAAATATAACAGAATGCTGGAAAATGCAGAAATAAATATCAACACATACAAACAGCCATTCAACACATTTAAACACAGTGATTTTTGGTCAATGTGACCCTGGAAAAACCCCCTACAACTCTTGGGGAAAACCAGTTCAAAAGCTCCTCCTTATTTCTGGAAAATGCTTTTTACAGTGAGAGAAATATTCAGCAAAGAATCAGCAAACAGACTTTACAACTTATCTCATTTTCCGTGCTTAACCACCGCCTCGGAAAATGTGCAAATAGCAAAAACAGAACAGCAATAAATGTTGTACGTCCTCCTCGATTTTTGTGCCCAGAAATCTGCAATAAATGCAGTTGTACGGCCTCCTCAAAATCTGTGCAAACAGCAATAAATGTTGCTGTCCAAAATCTCGATTTTTGTGCCAAAAACACAGTAGAACTTTGTTGTACGGAACAGCCTTCTGCTGCCTCGATTTCTGTGCCCAATCTTGCTGTACGGCCTGATGTACGGCCTCTCTTTCTAGAAAATCGTGCCTAAAAAATCTGCCTTTCACTGTGCTAACTCAACTGTACGGTCTTGCTGAAATGCTGCCTTGGAAAGTGTGCCAAGCTGCAGCCTCCTTCTCCTCACTGCCCAGAAATCTCCCTTGCTCTCTTGCTCTCCTTCTCTCAATCTGCTCATGAAAGAATGAATGACCTTTTCCTCCTTTTCCTCCTTTAACCTAACCCTAAGTGACTTTTGGGGAATCCCTAATGGCTGAAATAGATTGAAATCTAGGGCTGAGATTAAATGCTCATTTAAATCTCACTTTCTATTTTTTAATTCACCCCACTTTAATAAAAACCCACTTAGTCATTTATTTCCAAAGTCACTTTTCCTTTCTAATTTTACATTGACTTTATTAAAGTCACTTTAAAATTAGAATTTAGTAACTTTATCACTTAAAGTCACTTTTAAATTAGATTTGACTCTATAACTTTATAAAGTCACTTTAGTAACTTTATCACTTAAAGTCACTTTTAAATTAGATTTGACTTTATAACTTTATAAAGTCACATTAGGAGAAAAATTAAATTCTTTTGGACACTTTTCCCTAGGCCAAAGATCAAAGCCTTAGGGAACCACCTGTCCTCCGGTAACCAAATTTCAACACTCCCTCTTATCGAGGAAGGTGTTCCTCACCACACCCATCTTGTCTCTGAAGTAGACATGCTTGCCTCGTGGTAAGGCTTTGGTAAGAATATCTGCAACCTGCTCATCAGTGGGAATATACTCAAGCTTCACAGCCCTTTCTGAACATAGTCTCCGATGAAATGATATTTGATCCCGATATGCTTTGACCTGTCATGAAATACTGGATTCTCCGTGAGTTTAATGCAACTCTGATTATCACAGTAAATCACTGAAGGTCTCAACGACTGACCAAATAAGCCAAACAACATCTTGCGAAGCCAAATGGCCTCACAACTAGCTAGACTGGCTGCCATATACTCTGCTTCCGCTGAACTCAATGCTACTGACTGCTGCTTTCGGCTGAACCATGACACAACTGTCGAACCCAACCCAAAACAGCACCCTGAAGTGCTCTTCCTATCAGAAGCACAACCTGCCCAATCAAAATCAGTGTAACCTGCCAATCTCACTCCATCCCCCTGCCTGTAGTCCAGACCATAATCCACTGTCCCCTGCAAGTACCACAAAATGTGTTTTGCAGCCACCCAGTGAACCTTCCTAGGCTCACACATAAATTGACTCATCGTGTTGACTGCAAAACAAATATCTGGTCTAGTGTTGACCAAATACATCAAGGAACCAATCAGCTGTCTGTACAATGTGGGATCCACCAACTCGGAATCCGAAGCATGAAGCTTCTTCCAATTGGTGATCATCGGTGTCAACATGGGTTTACAATCCTCCATGTGGAATCTGCCAAGGATATCCACAATATACTTCCCCTGCCCCAAGAAGAAATGCCCCTCCTCCTGCCACACCTCCAAACCCAAAAAGTAATGCATCAAGCCGATGTCCTTCATCTCAAACTCCGCCGCAAGATCTCTCTTGCAGTGCTCTATGAGTCTCTCTGCACCTGTAATGACTAAGTCATCCACATACAGCACCAGAATGAGTGGCTCCTCACCTATCACAATATAGTAAAGGTTCGGATCTGCCTCACTCTTTGTGAAACCCATCTTCTGCAAGTAAGTATCTATCCTGGAGTACCAAGCTCGGGGAGCTTGCTTCAGGCCATAAAGGGCCTTCTTCAGTCTGCACACATGGGACTCCTTCCCATGCACCTCAAAGCCCTGTGGCTGCTCAATGTACACCTCCTCCCGTATGAAGCCATTGAGAAATGCGGTCTTCACATCCATCTGGTGGATCTTCCAACCCATCTCTGCTGCTATCGATATAATGGAGCTGATCGAAGTATATCGAGCCACGGGAGCGAAGGTCTCCTCATAATCAACTCCCTCTACCTGGGAGAACCCTCTAGCCACAAACCTCGCTTTGAATTTCTCAATGCTGCCATCTGCAGCATGCTTTACCTTGTAAAGCCATCTCGAAGTAACCACGGATTTGCCCTCAGGCCTCGGCACCACCTCCCAAACATCATTCTTCATGATAGAAGAATACTCCTCCTGCATGGCCTCTCTCCAGACCTGCTGGCTAGCTGCCTCCTCATAGCTAGAAGGCTCAGAGTCAAGGATGTCGGTAGCCATTGCCATATAGCTACAAAACCTCTCAGGTGGTCTGCTCTCTCTGACCAGCCTCTTAGGCTCAGCAACAGATGTGGCATCTCTCAAGGTGTCCTGAAGCCACTTGGGCTTCCTCTTCCCTGAGCACACTTCTCCCGCTAGAGAATAAAACTCCTCCTCCTCAACATCAGGAGCCAGAACTCCTGACTGTCTGTCTGCTGTCCTCCTGCCTGCACCTGAACCTGTAGATGCTGAGGTACCGTGTGAACTGTCCATCAGTGGACTCCCCAGTGAACTGCTCTGTGGACTGCTCTGCATGCTGCCCGTAGCACCACCTCTTTGACTCGGTGAGCCACTCCCCACTGACGGACCTGACATCGTCATAGATGTACCTCCGGATCCTCCTGATCCCTGCCCACTGGATCCCTGTGAATGACTCAACTGCTGCTGAGGGTCTGGCTGATCCAGATACTCTAACTCCCGTGACCTCCTAAAGGCCCCGTCCTCCTCGAACTTCACATCTCGCCTGACAACAACTTTCCTCTGCGCAGGAATGTAAATCCGAAAGGCCTTGGAGGTCTCACTGTAGCCCACAAAGATACCCTTCTCTGCGGTGGGCTCTAGTTTGGTCCTCTTCTCCTTGGGTATGTAGGAGTATGTAATGCACCCAAAGATACGAAGATGACCAATATCAAGCTTCTTCCCAGAAAAAGCCTCCTCCGGAGTCATGTGCCCCAAGGCACGATGCGGACTCCTGTTCTGCAAGTAAACAGCTGTGTTGCAGGCCTCTGCCCACAAAAACAATGGCAACCCCCGATCATGTAACATGGCTTTGGCAGCCCCTCCGATGGATCTGTTCTTCCTCTCCGCAACCCCGTTCTACTGGGGGTTGTAAGGAACAGTGAGCTCCCTCCTAATGCCTGCCTCCGCACAATAGTCAACAAACTCTCCAAGGGTGTACTCTCCCCCATTGTCCGACCTCAGGGACTTGATCTTCCGACTTGTCTGTGTCTCCACAAGAGCTCTGAACTCCTGAAACCGCTTGAAGACCTCACTCTTGGTCTTCAAGAAATAGATCCAGGTCCTCCTGGAGTGATCATCAATGAATAACACATAGTACTCATATCCACTCAAGGAAACATGAGACATCCGACCGCTCACATCGGAATGAATCAAATCAAGTATCCCGGTCGCTCTGCTGTCACTGCTGGGAAAAGGGGATTTGGCAAACTTGCCCATCGCACATCCTCTGCAAGTATCAAAGTGATCAGTACTGAAATCTGGCACACCTGTAGTGATCTCCCGCAAAGTCCTCAAGGCTCCATGATACATGTGCCCCATCCCGCGGTGCCAAATCTCACACTGCTCAGAATTGCTAGCTCTGTTGTCGGTACTGCTGCTCAATGCCAAAAGGGACTGAAATGCAAACTTGTACACCTTTGCATGGCGTACACCTATCACTCTAGCTGAATCAGCTGGAGTGCCCCTGGGATACATCAACACCTGTCCTCCCCTGAACAGTACCTCATATCCTCTATCCTCCAAAGTTGAGATGGATATGAGGTTCTTCCTCATCCCTGGCACATAAAGAACATCTGACACCTTCAAGGGAGGTTTGGACTCCCTCTGAAATGTCAATGTTCCCACACCGACTGCTCTAACAACTCCGTCATCACCGAGTACTACCTCTACATCAGTGCCACTCTCTGAAAGCTCTGAGAAGTACTCACGGACTCCTGTCATGTGACGTGAAGCCCCACTGTCCACATACCATATACCCGAAGATGCTCCGCTAATCGAGGGAAATGCATGCTCCCTCTGAACCTGTGTGGCAGGTAATCCTGCACTAGAAGACTCACACGCAATGAACCCAAACTCCCGGTCAAAGCGATCTACAAAGTCCTCAACCTCTGCTGAAGCTGCCATACTCTGGTTCTTCCCCTTCTTCTTCTTCTTCTCCGGACACACAACTGCATAGTGTCCCATCTTCTGACAATTCCAACACTTCACTTTGGAATAGTCCTTCTGTGTGTTATCCCGTTTACCTTTACCTTTGCCTTTTCCCCCACCATTGCTTGTGGAAGCCTGCTTCTTCCCTTTGCCTTTCTTGCGTCCTGCCAACAGTGCTACATCCTCATCCTGCTCAACTGGCTTGGCTGCCCCAAGCTGACCTTTCCTGATCTCTGTCTGAATGCAATCATCCAAAAACCTCTCCCATGTGGGAAGGGTCTCACGTGCACAAACCCCATCAGCAAAGTTCATCCATGAACTGGGGAGGCCATTCACTGCAATCCGCACCAACTCAGTGGGTGGAATGGCCTCTCCAATCGCTGCCAACTCATCTCTCACATTACTAATCTTTGTGAGATATCCAGCTGCACTATCATTGCCCATCTTAATGGTCTTCAGCTTCTCCTTCAGGACCATTTTCCGGTTCTCATTGGTACTCTGGTAGAGATTGGACAATGCTGTCCACATCTCATGAGTATTTCTCTTTCCTCTCACATGAGGAATGCAATGGTCTTTGATTCCGTCTAGAATCAGTCTCTTACCCTTGTTGTTCTTTTTATTATATGCTGCCAACTGAGTAGCATCAGTAGGCACATTTACAGGGTTCTGTGCGGTATGCACCATTATGTCCCAGACTTCCGCCTCCTCAAAGATACTCTGCATTCTCTCCTTCCAAACACTGTAATTGGTATGCCCATCCAACCTATCCTCCACCCTCAGTGCCAAAGACATCATGCTATCCTAAAACTGAAAAATAGCACTGCTGTAGTAAAGTTAAAAATTCTGTTTGTGAAAAAATCAGCTTGCTGGAATTTTCTGAGTGAAAAATCAACAGGTTGTATTTTTCTCCTTGCTGTCCCAAACTGCACTTCAGCACTCAAGCTCCGATACCATGTAGAAATTTCTTGTTTTCCCACCCCGGTTTTCAGTTTCACCTTATTTCTCCAAAATAGTTAAATGCCCTTTCCCATATCCATACATTCAACAACTGGAAAATAAATTTTGCTGAAAACACAAATTCTGGAAATATAACAGAATGCTGGAAAATGCAGAAATAAATATCAGCACATACAAACAGCCATTCAACACATTTAAACACAGTGATTTTTTGTCAATGTGACCCTGGAAAAACCCCCTACAACTCTTGGGGAAAACCAGTTCAAAAGCTCCTTCTTATTTCTGGAAAATGCTTTTTACAGTGAGAGAAATATTCAGCAAAAAATCAGCAAACAGACTTTACAACTTATCTCGTTTTCCGTGCTTAACCACTGCCTCGGAAAATGTGCAAACAGCAAAAACAGAACAGCAATAAATGTTGTACGTCCTCCTCGATTTTTGTGCCCAGAAATCTGCAATAAATGCAGTTGTACGGCCTCCTCAAAATCTGTGCAAACAGCAATAAATGCTGTTGTCCAAAATCTTGATTTTTGTGCCAAAAACACAACAAAACTTTGTTGTACGGAACAGCCTTCTGCTGCCTCGATTTCTGTGCCCAATCTTGTTGTACGGCCTGATGTACAGCCTCTCTTTCTAGAAAATCGTGCCTAAAAAATCTGCCTTTCACTGTGCTAACTCAGCTGTACGGTCTTGCTGAAATGCTGCCTTGGAAAGTGTGCCAAGCTGCTGCCTCCTTCTCCTCACTGCCCAGAAATCTCCCTTGCTCTCTTGCTCTCCTTCTCTCAATCTGCTCATGAAAGAATGAATGACCTTTTCCTCCTTTTCCTCCTTTAACCTAACCCTAAGTGACTTTTGGGAAATCCCTAAATCCAATGGCTGAAATAGATTGAGATCTAGGGCTGAGATTAAATACTCATTTAAATCTCACTTTCTATTTTTTAATTCACCCCACTTTAATAAAGACCCACTTAGTCATTTATTTCCAAAGTCACTTTTCCTTTCTAATTTTACATTGACTTTATTAAAGTCACTTTAAAATTAGACTTTAGTAACTTTATCACTTAAAGTCACTTTTAAATTATACTTTAGTAACTTGATCACTTAAAGTCACTTTTAAATTAGATTTGACTTTATAAAAATTATAAAGTCACTTTAAGAGAAAAATTAAATTCTTTTGGACACTTTTCCCTAGGCCAAAGATCAAAGCCTTAGGGAACCACCTGTCCTCCGGTAACCAAATTTCAACAACCAAGACTAGTTTTTAGCACATTATTTTATAATTTTGGGGGCTCATTAGGCTAATTGGATTTAGAGAGACTCATATAAATAGAAGTGAGTCTCATTTGTGAGAAATCATCATCATCACTTGGATTCTTCTCTTGTAAAAGAACTCACACTTTTTCTTTGGAAGATATTGAGTATCTTGGATGCACTATGATATTTGGAGCTGATTTTTTATCTTGTCTTGGAGCTACTTCTTGAACATGGATGGATATATTGCATGATTATCTTGTAAGTTCTTTGATCAAATCTTTCTCTCGAAAATGTCTAATGTATGTAATTGTTGCAACTAATGGAAATGCTCTTGTGCCCTAATTTTGTTGAAGAAATTTTTTGGAAGCTATTTGGTTGGCTCTTGGATATGTTACTCATGATATAACATGCAATGAATGTTCCTCGTGATGAAATGTTATTTTTCTTCATGAAACTCCATATTCTAATAGTAGGTAATTGTTGAAGGTTGCTAGCGAGGGCATCAACTTTTGACCTCCTTGAGGACAAATTTGACCAATCTAACGCATCTAGGACTCCATAACCCAAAGCATTGGGCACTAGTCCAAGGATTTTGGTGATCAAACTCCTCTTTCTCCATATTTTCTCCTCCTAAATTTCAGTCCCCTAAAGGTAGGGCGAAAATCTATGGCTTGCAATGAAATTCGAGGGAGGTGACTTTTTGGGATCTGAGGGTCCAAATATCAAGCTTAAGGTCTAGGCTATCTATGCTCCCTTGCCTTGACCTGGTGAGCATCTTGGAAGTATTTCTTCCCATGATTATTCATAAAACCTTAGGTCTAGCACAAATCTTTCCTAGGTCCTTCAAAGGGAAAAGAAGAGCCTCTTGAAAGTGTTAAAACATCACATCGAGCTTCTTTGAGAGGTCATACCCATCACTTCGAGTCTTGATCTTAGGAATACCTATTATCATCATAAATCTCAAACCCTAAGTCTTGATCTCCTCCTAGGTCTTTCTTGGAGAGCTTTTATCTTCCTTGAAACATTGAACCATTATTGTGGCTCTCCTTGAATGGGCTTTGTGGAATCACTTCACACCTAAATCGTTGATCTATTCATTCTAAGTGATTCCCTTCCTACCGGGACTCCTCCCATCGGTGAAAGTCTGTAAAGAACAAGGGACCTTGACTGAGGTGACAATGGGTCATTGTCTCATTGTTGTCACTTAGTCTAGTAGTTGCCCCTTAGGTTTTCCCTTCCTTAGGGCCCTGCTAGATTGTGTGGTAATAGGGGCTAGGCTCCATATCTTTCTAGATGTCTTCAATTGATGTTCTTGAGTTAGATTATGTCTCGTATGTTCCTGATTTAACTAAGAGTCTACTTTCAAATTCTTGCATGAGAGATTTATAATGTTTGGCTGAGTTTGATGGTTACAAAGTCACCATCAAAGATAGCAACTATGAATCTGGTCGAGCGACGAGTTCTAGCCAGAGGAGTGTGAGAACGTGGCCTTTAAGAGCTACTTGCACATCTAGTTGAGCAAGTATGGCAAGATGCCATAATGGAGTATGGTTCCTCCAGCCTTGAGGAGACAGTAAGAGGATTCTCTCAACAAGAGGGAGCTGACCTTGATGAGATTCTTACTTTAGTTATCCAAAGATTCTCCCCATAAGAGGGAGTTTCCCTAGGTAGGCTAATACAGTTTGAATTTTCATATTAATGAGTTTGTACTCACATTGTGATTTTATGAGCTTTGTGCAAATGTCAGTTATTTATTTGATAGAGTTGATACACTTGTCTTAGTCCTGTATACAAACGGCATTATTGTCTTAGTCCTGACTCCTGTATACAAATGGCATTATAGCAAGAAATTCAGAACAATTCATGTCATGGTATTGGAAGAGTTTGACCAGTGAAGTTGCTATGGAGGACAAAGGAGGTTGGAAGGTTGCTGATGTAGTATTCCTTTCACAAAAGGTTTTCATCTTGAATATTTTGAACAGAGTTTTGAGTACAGAAGGATGCAACAATCCAGTGACATGTTTCTTCAGGTTTGCACTTGCAGGAGGTCAAGAATTGGACCAAAACCCTAACAAAAAACATGTTCAATATGTAGAGGGAGCATCTTGTGTTTTTGGCGGAGAACATTTTTCTTGGTAGTGACTCTTCAAAATTTGTACCTCTGATGTTTTCGTTCTGGCTGCACTTGTCAATCCAGCAGGTAATTTTGAAGGTGTCCAAGACCTAGGCACACACAACGGCAGGTTCTTACAGCAGCCTATGTGAGTTCCTGTGTGCAGCAGGCAGAAAATGAGGGAGGCATGTGTCCATCTTAGTTTGTTTTCAGTTTTGCCACCTTCAGTTCACTATTGCTCCATATTTAGAAGATCCCAGTTCAGTTCAGTGCTATTTTTTGAGTTGTTTTCTATTTATGATTTACTTTTCTAGTTTTAGAAAAACTGATTAGATAGAATTTAGATAGATAGGGCTGTGATCCCAAGGAAAGAGTGAAGGTACAGAGCATACCTAGCCTACTCTAGTCTAGGAATAGTTATCTAGGAGGCCAGTGAATGCATATATCCATGCAAGCTTGGCACTCTAACTTGGGCACCTAGGGTTAGGTTATTTTTAATGTACAACCCTAGCTTCCTTCTCTATAAAGGAAGGTAAAGTCCCTATCGTTATTCATTCAGTAACCAGTTCAATAAAGAGTGAGTGATTAAAGCTAGGACTTGAAGCTTGCAGTATTTCCTCTTTTTAGAGCAATTAAACAGTGATGTGATTTGAGTTTAAGGTCTGCTGGACCTGCTGATATAATTTTTTCAATTTGCTGTGTTTCAGTTCCTTGTAAAAATCAGATTGCAGTTTCGATAGTACTGACAGTTTTACGTTGATTCTAAGTAGGTAGGTTACGTCAGATTGCTAGGACTGTTAGCATGTGCTGAGAATTTCAACATATCTCAAGTTCACACAAATTGCCGAAGTATAAAAATATTGGAACTCAAGAATGCAACCTTGAGGTGCATGTCAAACACAAATTTAGATGGATCCAAGATGGTCTATATAAATTTAACCTTGCAACCTCAAGGGAGATATTAAACTTAGATATGAATATGTCTGGGCTAGCATATAGAAATTTAAGCGCACAGTCTCGAGCTGTATATCAGACCCATATTTAGAATTATATATGAGCAATTAGTATTTAGAATTTATATATGAGCAATTAGTTGAAATGAAAGCTACTAATGTCACATTTCTCTGAACCCATCTTTTAGAAATACTAGAGATGAATGAGGCACATTCACTGTGTATTGTTATAACTATAAGCAATGACCAAAGCCTAATGAAAATCGTTGAGCTTAATTCACAATAAAACCATAGCTTCTTAGAAAGTAGGATTAGTAATACTCTTTTTGATGGGTTCACCAACACTCCCAGTACGGTTAGTAATGCTCCTTTTGATGGGCCAACTAATGTATTATTTGCTGTACTCCCCCTCTCTGAGGCAATCCAGAAGATTCATAACACATCTTTCACTTCGCTACAAATTCAAAAGAATATTAAAAGTTCATAACAATAAGGAAAAGACAAGCAGCAGAATTCAACAACAGAAGTGAAGTCGGAGAGCAGATTGTTGTGCAAATGCAAAGTTATAAATACCACATGTCCTTGTATGTTAGGTGAGGTATAATATCCTTTCTTTCTGTATAAGGATGGAATCATTGTGCACGAGGGATTGAACGATAAGCTCATCCTGTTCAGGCCTTTAGAAAGTATATTTAAACATTATCGTTGATCGATTTGTTTCTCCTTCATTGGCATTAAATGACATTAATTACACCAATAGAAGTAAGAAGCATTTTACAATCCAAATAGGATGTGGGCGATCCACTGACGTGCACGTGTAACTAAGCACTGCATCTAGATAGTGCATTGGGTGAAGTGAATGTACATTGTAAACACTAGCACAAACCCATTTAATTCCAGACCTAATATCCCTAAGGATGCATGCCTCTAGTTCACACAAATGATTGACATATAAACCCATTAAAAATCAGATATAATATCCCTAAGATGCATATCTCAAGTTTACATAAATGATTGACATACAAGATATCATATATTGGAAGTTGAGATATGCAACCTTGACCTACATGCAAAGTTATTGGAACCAAAACAGGAAAATCTTAAATCTCACACCTAACCCAAACCAGATATAACAATAACCCTATATATATATATATATAATAAAAAATTATATTTTCATATACATCAATGTAAATCTAAACCATTCTACAATTTAGAAGGCACATGGACGATTAAACGATGCTTCATGTGCTTCTGTAACTGAGCAGTGAATCTAGATAGTGCATTGGATAAAATGAATGTTTAACCTAACTCTAATATCCCTAAGGATGCAGGTCGCAAGTTCGCACAAATGATAAAAGTATCTAATATTGGAACTTGAGATATGCAACCTTCCCTTATATGCAAAGTTATTAGAACCAAAACAGAAAAATCCAAAATCTCACAGCTGAACAAAACGGGAAAAATAATTATTTATATAAAAGATACATAATATATATGAATTAAAAAATCATATATTGCCAGGTCAATCATTAATATATGCAAGTTTTCTCATCTATCCAAACCACAAAATAGCATTTAGTGTAATATGTATCCAAACCACAAAATAGCGTTGAGTGTGATATGGATCCAAACCAAATAAATAAACATGAAGACTCTAGATGGCCACAACCCAACCTTGAAATGATAATCAAAACCGAATTTAGATAGGCCCAGGTCAAAATCAGAGCCTGATTTAGATGGGTTTAGACTAGCTGATACAAATTTGTAATAAGATTCTATAATCCAGTATTTTATTGTCAGGGTTCATACAGAATTTATGTTTCCGAGAATCGCTGAAGGGGAATTGCTATGTGACATGCATGTTTTAAGCGTTGCAAAATGGGTATTGTTCACCTTCAAGATTCTTCATAAATGGCTATTAATAAATACGTATACTTAATTCGGGAAGCAGACTTGCTTACTGGGGAGTTGGTGAGATCTAATCTTTTTGGGGTGGATTTTGGTTGGATTTGAGAAACTGTTGTTGATCTCTGAGGAGCCCTACTCTCATACTGCGACGCTCCTCCTGCTGCTGGCGGTGAACATATACGATGCCGCCTCCGGCTAACCCCACCACAGTCACAAACACAACTACAGCTGTTTTATTCCCCATCATCACAACTGCGAGGAGGCCATCTTCTTTTCAAAATGTTAATAAAAGAGAAACCGCTACATTGAATTGAAAACTAGGTGACCACATAGTTGGTGAAAGAAAAAGGGAATTTTATGACAGGTGAAAGTTAATTCGGCGCATTGTTGATGAAAATCGAGAAAAACTAGAATTAGGTGCAATGTAAATGCGCTAGAGATGGGCCGAGAAAATTAGGCTCATTGCAGATAGTGGTAATATAACATCTTCTTAATATAATGTCTTTAATGTTATAATAATAATGTTTTTTTTCACTATGGTTTGGTTAGGTTAGATATCATAGTATGGTGAAGTTAGATATTAAATTACTATGAATATTTAATTCATAGATTTATAGTGGTGTAATTCCTTTTGTATTTAAATGTGTTTAAAGAATAATTGGATTCTTAAGTTAATGAGTGAATTAAAAATAGTTTGAAAATATGAAATATAATTTATAAAAAATTATAATGAATTTACATTTTTCATTTGTTTTTGGTATCTTTTAATGGAAAATTGGTGTGGTAGACTTATGGGTTTATTTTAAAGTTAGATCATGTTTGGGTGCTACAAGGTTTTGAAATTCCTAGAATTTTTTTCAAGGGGTTAAAAGTTTGCCAATAAAGTTTTTTGTTTTTATTTAATTTATTGAGAAATGTTTAGCAGTCTAAAGATCATTGTAATTAGAGTATGAATGAGGAAATTATGTTTTTAGTAAGTTAACTTATACTACGTCAAGTCTTATTACTATATATATGGTGCTAGCAACAACATGTCTACTTTCAAAAAGGCTCTAGAGGGTCCTAAATCATAACATCAATCATAAGTGAGGCATGCAAAACTCTATCTTAACTCTATATGACAACCAACACATGTTAAATATTGAATCATAAGGAAAGGAAGTGGTTTTGTTCTTAATGTATTGATTTAATATTTTTTAAATGAGTAAAGAAAGGGAATGAAATATTGTGAGTATAATAGTAGAAAACCATGTTAGTGTTATCCAAGGGATAGTGTTTATTGCAACTCCATGGTAAGACTATCTTCTTTGTATTTAAATTTTATATCTAAGAAAAAAAGACCACAATATAGTCCTCGTCCTCTAGTTGGGTTTTCCCAGGTTGGGTTTCCAGGAGTATATCTTGTATTCATTGTGTGAATGGTTGTGTGATCATTTTATTGTTGTAGTTTTTTTTATTCTCACTTTTTAAGTATTTTGAGCATTATACTTATGATGTTACATTTTGCCCATAAGTAAATAATGCATAATAGGGGATAACCTCACAATAGCAGTAACTTGTAAAATCTATTGTGACAAACTATCCAATGTGATAAGCACCACATTTTACAAGTCATATTAGCATTTTAAATAGTTTTATTTGGGGTATTGTGGGATATTGTAGGATCCATAAATTGGTGTAAATAAATAAGTTTCAAATAATAGTCATGTTAGATGACTACAATAGCAATGTAAAGGTTGACTTGAGGGAGAGATTCACAAAAGTGGAAACACAAGTCTCTAACATCACTTATAATATGGCAATGCTAATGTTGGCTCTAGAGAGCAATTTTTACCCTTTTAATCTTGATAGTCGTCACTCGGACATTGGCTCAAAATGTTGAAGTTTACAACAAGAAACAGTGAAGGAGGCATCCTGAAACATCATCCTTGATCCTAGTTGGAAAATAATCACCTAAACTAGGTGGGGCCCACACAGGCTATTTTTAGGTCTATGTCTATTTTTAGACATGGTGAGCATATTCTATGTGTAGCAGGAGGCTATTTGTATATGGTTGGTCAAATGTCAAAAATAGATGAGATTATATTTTTAGAAGATTGGTCGAAGTCTATTTATAGATCGCTGATCTAAAAATAGATGCATGTCGATTATTATTAGCTCTTAATAATAATCAGACTCTAAACAGCAACTTATTCTCTTAGAGCACTTAATTTCTGTATACAGATTTGTCAAATCAGTGGGCTGAAGGAATTACGCAATTCTTAAGGGTTTACTAGAGTTCATGCATGGAGGACTCAGTTAGAACTGAAGTGGCAAAGTTATGACAGAGTTGGAAGAGTAGTTCATGGAGTTGTATTCAGTTTAACTCAGTTAGACTCAGTTGAGCTAGTTGTATCTAGTCTAACTGAATGATACACTATTGAGAGTGGAGTGAATTAATTATTTAATTAATTCACAAATAATAATCCCTATTAATCAACCGAACAATACAAATGGGCTTAACTACGGGGCAGCATGTCAGCTCCAATGGAGACCCAATGGAGAGATAGGTGAAAGTGTGAGATAGACTATTCGTTGTGACCTCTAAGGATGCACATCGCATCTACATATACATTGGAGTTGCCAAATAATAATCACGTAATCATGACAAAAGGGATTACATCGAATCAATCTTTGTAATTACTGTCTTTGTGTTCACTGATTGTGCAAAGGAGGCAAAGCAAAGGTGAGGGTCGAGATTGGTGCATGGATTTGAATATTTCTTCTATGTTAGTGTGTGACGATTAATTGTACTGAGAGCTTGATGTACTAAGCTTTGTATGAGATTGTTACATGATCTCCATGATACATAATATATGATAGTTGGGGTTTTCAGCTTCAGGCTTTCCCGTTAAACAACTGTGTTATGTGCGATTGTTTTTATGCTTCACATGTGTGTGCAATTAATTTTCCGCAAAAGATTAACATTGGAATGATTCCGTATTTTGAAAGAAGTTAAATATTGTGAGATCAGGGGAATATGGATGTATACATGCTTAGTGTATACTAATTTCTACATGGTATCAAAGCTGTGTTAATTACTGGAGATTGCAATTGTGAAGCGGTGCTGAGTTTTGTGCTGGTGGAGAAATTCGAATTTGCTACAAGAGTTTCTTGGTGCAACAGTTCAGTGTGCATTGAAATGTCTTTCAATGGGTTGCGGTTGGAGTATGCACTCGAGGGAAACTCTAACTACATAGCCTGGAAGGACAGGATGGAGGCGGTGCTTGAAGATAATGGCTTGAAGGAATTCATCGAGAGAGATGTTCCTAAGCCCACTTCGGCGGATGCGGCAGTACTTGACGCATGGCAAAAGAAAATAGCAAGGGCGAGGAGGATTTTGTTGGAAGGTGTGAGAGACCATATTGTCTCAAGCCTTCATGGGAAAGCCACTCCATATGCTATGTGGAAGGCTTTGATAGATCTTTTCCAAAGCAGCAGCGACCAGAGGAAGTTGGCGCTGAAAGATTAGCTCAGAAAAAATAAAAAATGGAAAAGAACGACACTATTCCGATATACTTGACAAAGTTTTTCTAATGCAGGGATGAGCTTGGGAGTGTAGGAGTTAGTGTTTATGATGATGACTTGGTGAACTTGGCTCTCCTTTGGCTTCCGAAGAGTTGGCATAGCTACGAAGACTCTGTCAATGGACGGGAGAAACTGTCGAGTTGGGAGCGACTTTGGTCAGATCTTGTGCAGGAGGAGATAAGGCGAAGTACCAGGGATGGCTCTTCATCAAAGCATGATGATGAAGAAGAATGTGCTTTGGTTTCCAAGGCAAAGAAGAAGAAGGGGAAGAAATTCCATTCTATATCTGAGGCCGGTGAAGATGGAAAAGAGCATGACATGTCCAAAGTGAAGTGTTTTCACTGTCACGAGTTTGGACATATTGCCAAAAATTGTCCACATAAGAAGAAGAACAAGATGGTTGTTGGAGCTGCAGCTAGTGAGGTTCTTGCCTCGCAATTTGAGCTTTACTTCTCATTGATCGCATGCATGGTGTCTAATGCATTGGGATCAGGGTGGTACTTTGATAGTGGTGCTTCCGTTCACATGACGGGAGATGTGAACCTTTTCAATGACTTGGTGGAGAAAGATCTCCAGTTCCATGTTGAGTTGGGTGACAATGGATGATACAGTGCGACTGGCATTGGTACCATTACCTTTCAAAGAGCGTCAAGTAAACTCATTCTTTTACAAGATGTAGTGCATGTTCCAGGTTTAAAGAAGAATTTAATCTTCAGTCGCAATGCTAGAGGATAAAGGCTATGATGTTGTCTTTAGTGAAGGAAAGTTTTCCTTCGGCACAAAGCAATAAGACAAGTCAAGAAGGTTGGGATTCGAGCCAATAATCTCTACAAACTTGAAGTAGATGGGATTTCTACGGAGCTTCCTACTGTTGGGAAGTGCAAGAAAGACATGCAATTGATGCTTGAGAGGGAGCAAGATTTGCATGCAGGTAAGAGTGAAATTTAGAATGTGGAGCAACCACAAGATGAGGATCATGGAGTGGGAGCAACCACTCATGCAGAGAAATTTTGTGCCAAATGGGCAGAGGGAGTGCATGCAGCTATACCACCAGGTAAGAGGTGGGGCGACATGCATGGATAATCCAAGAAGAAATTTCTGGGTAGGATTCATTGAGATGGTGTGGATCTCATGAATTGAACCTGGCTACGAGGTGCCCATAGAGCAGCAGTAGCATGATCAGTTGGATTGATGCAATGAGATCAAAGTGACAGTGTCAGATACTGGAGCGTGGTTCCGAGTTGAAAGCAAGTGCAGAGTGCATGGGTGCAGAGTTCAACAACGCAGTGGTTCCTGAAGACATGTGTAGTTGGTACCAGCAGAATTCGAAGACTTTGATGATATATGCATTATACGAATTCAGTTGTTTGGAGGCTATTCAGTTTCAAAAGTGTTGTAGCAAGATTTGTAGAGTGGACGCATGGAGTTGCAGGGTGCTTGCAAAGGTTGCAGGGCGAATGCATGGAGTTGCATGTCGCATGCAAAGAGAGTCCTTTCTTTTTGAGAGGGAGTGTTGAAGTTTGCAACAAGAAACAGTGAAGGAGGCATCCTGAAACATCATCCTTGATCTTAGTTGGAAAATAATCACCTAAACTAGGTGGGGCCCACACAGGCTATTTTTAGGTGTATGTCTATTTTTAGACATGGTGAGCATATTATATATGTAGCAGGAGGCTATTTGTAGATGGTTGGTAAAATGTGAAAAATAGATGAAATTCTATTTTTAGAAGATTGGGCAAAGTCTATTTATAGATCTCTGATCTAAAAATAGAAGCATGTCAGTTATTATTAGCTCTTAATAATAATCCGAAAATAAACAACAACTTATTCTCTTGGAGAACTTTATTTCAGTGAATAGATTTGGAAAATCGGTGGGCTGAAGGAATTACGCAATTCCTA
The DNA here is from genome assembly GCA_034641835.2 of Pinus albicaulis. Classification (NCBI taxonomy): domain Eukaryota; kingdom Viridiplantae; phylum Streptophyta; class Pinopsida; order Pinales; family Pinaceae; genus Pinus; species Pinus albicaulis. Next base: position 77,236,362 of record CM076581.1, on the reverse strand, counting down.
AGGGTTTACTGGAGTTCATGCATTGTGGACTTAGTTAGAACTGAAGTGGCAAAGTTATGACAGAGTTGGAAGAGTAGTTCATGGAGTTGTATTCAGTTTAACTCAATTAGACTCAGTTGAGCTAGTTGTATCTAATCTAACTGAATGATACACTAGTGAGAGTGTAGTGAATTAATTAGTTAATTAATTCACAAATAATAACTCAATAATCAACTAAACAATACAACAGCTAACTACAGTGCATGTCAGATCCAGTGGATACCCAGTGCAGAGATAGGTGAAAGGGTGAGATGGACTATCCGTTGTGACTACTAGTGATGCATTGATTGCATATACATATACATTGGAGATGCCAATGATAATAACGCAGTCAAGGAGAGTGGGATTGCATCGAATTGGTCTTTGTACTGCTTCTTGGATTGCTAAAGGGAGGCAAGCTAGCAGAGGATTTAGATTGGTGCATGGATTTGCAGATTTCATCTTGTTAGTGTGTGACGATTGATTGTACTAAGAGCTTGATGTACTAAGCTTTGTATGAGATTGTTACATGATCTCCATGATACATAGTATATGATATTTGGGGTTTTCTACCTTCAAAGCTCTGCTAAAAACAATCGTATGTGCAATTGTTTTTATGCTTCTACATGTGTGTAATTAATTTTCAGCAAAGATTACCAGTGAATGATCGTATTTTGTAAGTAGTTAAATATTGTGAGATCAAGGGAATCCAGATGTATGCATGCTTATTAGGCACACTTATACAACATCATGGTATCGGAGTCGTGTTATCCCCTAATGGGAGATTACAATTGTGATTTGTGATTAAGTTTTCATACGGTGGAAAATTCGAATTTGCTGCAGGAGTTTCTTGGTGCGACAGTTGAGTATACATTGAAATGTATTTCAATGGGTTGCAGTTGGAGTATGCACTCAAGGGAAACTATAACTACATATCCTGGAAGGACAGGATGGAGGCGGTGCTTGAAGATAATGGCTTGAAGGAATTCATCAAGAGAGATGTTCCTAAGCCCACTTTAGCAGATGCTGCAGTACTTGACGCATGGAAAAACAAAGTAGCAAGGGCGAGGAGGATTTTGTTGGAAGGTGTGAGAGACCATATTGTCTCAAGAATTCATGAGAAAGCCAATATATATGCTATGTGGAAGGCTTTGATAGATTTTTTCCAAAGAAATAGCGACCAGAGGAAGTTGGCGCTTAAAGACAAGCTCAGAAAAATAAAAATGGAGAAGAACGACACTATTCCGGTATACTTGACAAAGTTTGTCCAATGCAGGGATGAGCTTGGGAGTGTAGGATTCAGTGTTGATGATGATAACTTTGTGATCTCGGCTCTCCTTGGGCGTCCGAAGAGTTGGCATAGCTACGAATACTTTGTCAATGGACAGGAGAAATTGTCGGGTTGGGAGCGACTCTGGTCGGATCTTGTGCAGGAGGAGATAAGGCGACGTACCAAGGATGGCTCTTCATAAAAGCATGATGATGAAGAGGACTGTCCTTTGGTTGCCAAGGAAAAGAAGAAGAAGGGGAAGAAATTCCATTCTATATCTGAGGTTGGTGAAGATGGCAAAGAGCATGACATGTCCAAAGTGAAGTGTTTTCATTGTCACGAGTTTGGACATATTGCCACAAATTGTCCACATAAGAAGAAGAATAAGAAGGTTGCTAGAGTTGCAGCTGGCGAGGCCCTTACCTCACAATTTGAGCTTGACTTCTCATTTATCGCATGCATGGTGTCTAGTGCATTGGGATCGGGGTGGTACTTTGATAGTGGTGCTTCCTTTCACATGACGGGAGATGTGAACCTTTTCAGTGACTTGGTGGAGAAAGATCTCTAGTTGCATGTTGAGTTGGGCGACAATGGAAGATACAGTGCGACCGAAATTGGTACCATTACCTTTTAGAGGGCATCAAGTAAACTCATTCTTTTACAAGATGTTGTGCATGTTCCAGGTTTAAAGAATAATTTAATCCCAGTCGCAATGTTAGAGGATAAAGGCTATGATGTTGTCTTTAGTGAAGGAAAATTTTTCCTTCGGCACAAAGAAACATGCCAAGTCAAGAAGGTTGGGATTCGAGCTAAGAATCTCTATAGACTTGAAGTAGATGGCATTTCTACGGAGCTTCCTATTGTTGGGAAGTGCAAGAAAGACATGCAATTGAAGCTTGAGAGGGAGCAGGATTTGCATGTAGGTAAGAGTGAACCTCGGGATGTGGAGAAGCCACAAGATGAGGATCATGGAGTGGGAGAAAACACTCATGCAGAGAAATTTTGTGCCAGATGGGCAGAGGGAGTGCATGCAGCTATACCACGAGGTAAGAGGTGGGGCGACATGCATGGATAATCCAAGAAGAAATTTATGGGCAGGATTAATTGAGATGGTGTGGATCTCATGAATTGAAATTGGCTACGAGGTGTCCATAGAGCAGCAGTATCATGATCATTTGGATTGATGCAGGCAGATCAAAGCATGTTGTTGGATACCGGCTCTAGCCGCAGTTGATGCTAGTGCGTAGTTCAACAACGCAGCGGGTTCCTGGAGACAAGTGTAGTTGGTACCAGACAGGTCAAAGATTTTGATGATAGATGCATTATACCGATTCAAATAATTGGGGGCTATTCGCTTTCTATGTTGCAGTGGCAATGTATGGAGTTGCATGTCGCATGCAAAGACAATCCTTTCTTGTTGAGAGGGAGTGTTGAAAATGGCAACAAGAAACAGTGAAGGAGGCCTCCTGAAACATCTTTCCTGATCCTAGTTGGAAAGTGATCACCTAAACTATGTGGGGACCACACAAAGATATTTTTTAGGTGTATGTTTATTTTTAGACATGGTGAGCATATTCTATATGTAGCAGGAGGCTATTTGTAGATGGTTGGTCAAATGTGAAAAATAGATGAGATTCCATTTTTAGAAGATTGGGTGAAGTCTATTTATAGATCACTGATCTAAAAATAGATGCATGTCGATTATTATTAGCTCTTAATAATAATCAGACACTAAACAACAACTTATTCTCTTGGAGCACTTTATTTTAGTGAAGAGATTTGGAAAATTAGTGGGTTGAAGGAATTACACAATTCCTAGGGTGGTTGGTGACTCATGCATGGAGGACTCAATTAGAAATGAAGTGGCAAAGTTATGACAGAGTTGGAAGAGTAGTTATGGGAGTTGTTATTTAGTTTAACTCAAGTGAGTTAAACTTAGTTGAGCTAGTTGTATCTGGTCTAAATGAAAGATACACTAGTGAGAGGTTAGTGAATTAATTAGTTAATTAACTCACAACTAATAACTCACTAACAACTAAACAAATACAACAGCTAACTACTTGCATGTCAGTTCCAGTGGAGACCCAGTGGAGAGATAGGTGAAAGGGTGAGATAGACTATCCGTTGTGACTACTAGTGATGCATTAATTGCATTTCATATATACATTGGAGTTGCCAATGATAATCACGCAACATGATAGTGGGATTGCATCGAGGTTGGTATTTAAAAAGCTTGGATTATGTGAGGAGGCAGTGGATAGCTGAGGGTTGAGATTGGTGCATGGATTTGCGTATTTCATCTTGCTAGAGTGTGACGATTGATTGTACCGAGAGCTTGATGTACTAAGCTTTGTATGAAATTGTTACATGATCTCCATGATACATAATATATGATAGTTGGGGTTTTCAGCTTCAGGCTTTCCCATTAAACAACTGTGTTATGTGTGATTGTTTTTATTTATGCTTCACAAGTGTGTGCAATTAATTTTCCGCAAAATATTAACAGTGGAATGATTCTGTATTTTGCAAGAAGTTAAATATTGTGAGATCAGGGGAATATGGATGTATGCATGCTTAGTGTATACTAATTTCTACATGGTATCAGAGCATTGTTAATTCTTGAAGATTGCAATTGTGAATAATTGGTGAGTTTGTGCTGGTGGACAATTTGAATTTGTTGCATTTGGTACGACAGTTGAGTATACATTTAAATGTCTTTCAATGGGTTTCAGTTGGAGTATGCACTTCAGGGAAACTCTAACTACATATCCTGGAAGGACAGGATGGAGGCAGTGCTTGAAGATAATAGCTTGAAGGAATTCATCGAGAGAGATGTTCCTAATCCCACTTCGGCGGATGCGGCAGTACTTGACGCATGGAAAAAGAAAGTAGCAAGGGCAAGGAGGATTCTATTGGAAGGTGTGAGAGACCATATTGTCTCAAGCCTTCATGGTAAATCCACTCCATATGCTATGTGGAAGGCTTTGAAAGATCTTTTCCAAAGCAGCATCGACCAGAGGAAGTTGGCGCTGAAATATAAGCTCAGAAAAATAAAAATGGAGAAGAATGACACTATTCCGGTATACTTAAAAAAGTTTGTCCAATGCAGGGATGAGCTTGGGAATGTAGGATTTAGTTTTGATGATGATGAATTGGTGAGCTTGGCTCCCCTTGGGCTTTCGAAGAGTTGGAATAGCTACGAAGACTCTGTCAATGGACGGTGAAACTGTCGGGTTGGGAGCAACTTTGGTCGAATCTTGTGCAGGAGGAGATAAGGTGAAGTACCAGGGATGGCTCTTCATCAAAGCATGATGATGAAGAGTACTATGCTTTGATTTCTAAGGCAAATAAGAATAAGGGGAAGAAATTCCATTCTATATCTGAGGCCGGTGAAGATGGCAAAGAGCATGACATGTCCAAAGTGAAGTTTTTTCACTCTCACAAGTTTGGACATATTGCCACAAATTGTCCACACAATAAGAAGAATAAGATGGCCACTGGAGCTGCAGCTGGTGAGGCTCTTGCCTCCCAAATTGAGTTTGAATTCTCATTGATCGTATGCATGGTGTCTAGTGCATTGGGATCAGGGTGGTACTTTGATAGTGGTGCTTCCTTTCACATGACAGGAGATGTGAACCTTTTCACTGGCTTGGTGGAGAAAGATCTCCAATTGCATGTTGAGTTGGGTGAAAATGGACAATACAATGCGACCAAAATTGGTACCATTACCTTTCATAGGGTTTCAAGTAAACTCATTATTTTACAAGATGTTTTGCATGTTCCAGGTTTAAAGAAGAATTTAATCTTAGTCACAATGTTAGAGGATAGAGGCTACGATGTTGTCTTTAGTGAAGGAAAATTTTTCCTGCGACACAAAGCAACAGGGCAAGCCAAGAAGGTTGGGATTCGAGTTAAGAATCTCTATAGACTCGAAGTAGATGGGATTTCTACAGAGCTTCCTACTATTGGGAAGTGCGAGAAAGACATGCAATTGACGCTTGAGAGGGAGCAGGATTTGCATGCAGGTAAGAGTGAACCTCAGGATGTGGAGCAGCTACAAGATGAGGATCATGGAGTGGGATCAACCACTCATGTAGATAAATTCAATGCCAGATGGGCAAAGGGAGTGCATGCAGCTATACCACCAGGTGAGAGGTGGGGCGACATGCATGGATAATCCTAAGAAGAAATTTCTCTCGTGTGATCTATTGAGATGGTGTGGATCTCGTGAATTGAACTCCGTCTACGAGCGGCCTGCTGAGCACAGAGGCATGATCGCTGATTGATGCAAAGGAGATTCAAAGTGATGTTGCCTGGAGTTACCTTTTAACGAAGCCAGGGTTGATACGAGCGCAGAGTGTATGGGTGCGTAGTTCAATAGCGAAGTGGTTCGAAGACATGTGCAATTGGTACCAAGCAGGTCGAAGAATTTGATGACAGTTGCATTATAATCGATTTAGTTGTTTGGAGGCTATTCAAGCCAAGTGCTGCGCAAGAGTTGCATGCTATAAAGGCCGCAGGCTTAATGCATGGAGTTGCATACCGCATGCAAGAGCAAATTTTCTTGTTGAGAGGGAGTGTTGAAGTTTGCAACAAGAAACAATGAAGGAGGAATCCTGAGACATCATCCTTGATCCTAGTTGGAAAATAATCACCTAAATTAGGTGGGGCCCACACAGGCTATTTTTAGATGTATGTCTATTTTTAGATATGGTGAGCATATTCTATATGTAGTAGGAGGCTATTTGTAGATGGTTGTTCAGATGTGGAAAATAGATGAGATTCTATTTTTAGAAGATTGGGAGAAGTCTATTTATAGATCGCTGATCTAAAAATAGATGTATGTCGATTATTATTAGCTTTTAATAATAATCAGACTCCAAACAACAACTTATTCTCTTAAAGCACTTAATTTCAGTATACATATTTGTCAAATCAGTGGGCTAAAGGAATTACGCAATTCCTAAGGGTTTAATGGATTTCATGCATGGAGGACTCAGTTATAAATGAAGTGGAAACGTTATGACAGAGTTGGAAGCGTAGTTCATGGAGTTGTATTCAGTTTAACTCAGTTAGACTCAGTTGAGCTAGTTGTATATAATCTAAATGAATGATACACTAGTGAGAGTGGAGTGAATTAATTAGTTAATTAATTCACAAATAATAACTCATTAATCAACTGAACAATACAACAGTTAACTACAGTGCATGTCAGATCCAGTGGAGACCCAGTGGAGAGATAGGTGAAAGGGTGAGATGGACTATCCGTTGTGACTACTATTGATGCATTAATTGCATCTACATATACATTGGAGATGCCAATGATAATAATGCAGTCAATGAGAGTGGGATTGCATGGAATTGGTCTTCGTAATGTTTGGATTGCGCAGCTGGAGGCAGCGCAAGGTGAGGGCTGAGATTGGTGCATGGATTTGCAGATTTCTTCTATGTTAGTGTGTGACGATTGATTGTACTGAGAGCTTGATGTACTAAGATTTGTATGAGATTGTTACATGATCTCCATGATAAATAATATATGATAGTTGAGGTTTTTAGCTTCAGGATTTCCCGTTAAACAACTGTGTTATGTGCGATTGTTTTTATGCTTCACATGTGTGTGCAATTAATTTTCCGCAAAAGATTAATAGTGGAATGATTGTGTATTTTGCAAGAAGTTAAATATTGTGAGATCAGGGGAATATAGGACATATTCATGATTAATGTATATAATTTCTACATGGTATCAGAGCAGTGTTAATTACTGGAGATTGCAATTGTGAAGCGGTTTTGAGTTTTGTGTTGGTGGAGAAATTCGAATTTGCTGCAGGAGTTTCTTGGTGCGACAGTTGAGTATACATTGAAATGTCTTTCAATGGGTTGCGGTTGGAGTATGCACTCGAGGGAAACTCTAACTACATAGCCTGGAAGGACATGATGGAGGCGGTGCTTGAAGATAATGGATTGAAGGAATTCATCGAGAGAGATGTTCCTAAGCCCACTTCGGCAGATGCTGCAGTACTTGACGCATGGAAAAAGAAAGTAGCAAGGGTGAGGAGGATTCTGTTGGAAGGTGTGAGAGACCATATTGTGTCAAGCCTTCATGGGAAAGCCACTCCATATGCTATGTGGAAGGCTTTGACAGATCTTTTCCAAAGCAGCAGCGACCAACGGAAGTTGGCGTTGAAAGATAAACTCAGAAAAATAAAAATGGAGAAGAACGACACTATTCCAGTATACTTGACAAAGTTTGTCCAATGCAGGGATGAGCTTGGGAGTGTAGGAGTAAGTGTTGATGACGATGACTTGGTGAGCTTGGCTCTTCTTGGGCTTCCGAAGAGTTGGCATAGCTACGAAGAATTTGTCAATGGATGGGAGAAACTGCCAGGTTGGGAGCGACTTTGGTCAGATCTTGTGTAGGAGGAGATAAGACAGACCACCAGGGATGGCTCTTCATCAAAGCGTGATGATGAAGAGGACTGTGCTTTGGTTTCCAAGGAAAAGAAGAAGAAGGGGAAGAAATTCCATTCTATATTTGAGGGCAATGAAGATGGCAAAGAGCATAACATGTCCGAAGTGAAGTGTTTTCACTATCACGAGTTTGGATATATTGCCACAAATTGTCCACATAAGAAGAAGAAAAAGATGGCTACTGGAGTTGCAACCGGTGAGGCCCTAATCTCACAATTTTTCGTATGTTGATGACTTCTATTGATCGTATCTGGTGGTGTTCAGTGCATCGGGGATCGGTGTGGTACTTTGATAGTGGTACTTCCTTTTCTTACATGATCGGATATGTGAACCTTCGGGACTTGGTGTAGAAAGATCTCCATTTGCATGTTGATGGGTGATAATGATACTACAAGGTGACCGAAATTGGTACCATTACCTTTCAGAGGCCGTTAGGTAAACTCATTATTTGACAAGATGCTGTGCATGTTCTGTGTTTAAATTTGCATTTAATCTTGCCGCAATGTTCACTGGCCTTGTTATGATGTTGTCCTTAAGTGAAGGAAAGGCTTTCTTGTACAAAGCAATGTAAAAAGTCAAGAAGGTTGGACTGGCTAAGAATCTCCACATACTTGAAGTAGATGGGATTTCTACGGAGCTTCCTACTATTGGGAAGTGTGACAAAGCCATGCAATTAAAGCTTGAGAGGGAGAAATATTTGCATGCAAATAAGAGTGAACCTCGAGATGTGGAGCAGCCACAAGATGAGGATCATGGAGTGGAAGTAACCACTCATGCAGAGAAATTTTGTGCCAGATGGGCAGAGGGAGTGCATGCAGCTATACCACCAGGTAAGAGGTGGGGCGACATGCATGGATAATCCAAGAATAAATTTCTGGGCAGGATTCATTGAGATGGTGTGGATCTCATGAATTGAACCTGGCTACGAGGTGCCCATAGAGCATAAGTAGCATGATCAGTTGGATTGATGCAGGCAGATCAAAGTGACAATGTCAGATACTAGAGCGCAGTTCAGAGTTGACAGCAAGTGCAGAGTGCATGGGTGCAGAGTTCAATAACGCAATGGTTCCTGAAGACATGTGCAGTTGGTACCAGCAGAAGTCGAAGAATTTAATGATAGATGCATTATATTGATTGATTTGTTTGGAGCCTTTCAGTTTCGGAAGTGTTGCAGCAAGAGTTGCAAAGAAAATGCATGGAGTTGCAGGGCACTTGCAAAGGTTGCAGGGCGAATGCATGGAGTTGCATGTCGCATGAAAAGACAATCCTTTCTTGCTGAGAGGGAGTGTTGAAGATTGCAATAAGAAACAGTGAAGGAGGCATCCTGAAGCATCATCCTTGATCCTAGTTGGAAAATAATCACCGAAACTAGGTGGGGCCCACACAAGCTATTTTTAGGTGTATGTCTATTTTTAGACATGGTGAGCATATTCTATAAGTTGCAGGATGCTATTTGTAGATGGTTGATCAAATTGGAAAAATAGATGAGATTCTATTTTTAGAAGATTTGGCGAAGTCTATTTATAGATCATTGATCTAAAAATAGATGCATGTCGATTATTATTAGCTCTTAAAAATAATCAAACTCTAAACAACAACTTATTCTCTTGGAGCACTTGATTTCAGTATACATATTTGTCAAATCAATGGGCTGAAGGAATTACGCAATTCCTAAGGGTTTATTGGAGTTCATGCATGGAGGACTCAGTTAGAATTGAAGTGGCAAAGTTATGATAGAGTTGGAAGAGTAGTTCATGGAGTTGTATTCAATTTAACTTAGTTAGACTTAGTTGAGCTACTTGTATCTAATCTAACTGAATGATACACCAGTGAGAGTGGAGTGAATTAATTAGTTAATTAATTCAAAAATAGTAACTCATTAATCAACTGAACAATACAGCAGTTAACTACAGTACATGTAAGATCCAGTGGAGACCCGGTGGAGAGATAGGTGAAAGGGCAAGATGGACTATCCATTGTGACTACTAGTGATGGATGAATTGCATATACATATACATTGGAGTTTCCAATGATAATCATGCAGTCAAGGAGAGTGGGATTGCATCGAATTGGTCTTTGTAATCAGCTTGGATTGCTATGGAGGCAGATAGCAGAGGGCCGAGATTGGTGCATGGATTTCATGTGATTTCATTCATAGTGTGCATTTACGACGTTACCAAGAGCTTGATGTACTAAGGTTTGTATGAGATTGTTACATGACATCTGGCGTATTAAGCATAATATATGATAGTTGGGGTTTTTAGCTTCGTGCTTTCCCGTTAAACAACCGTGTTATGTGTGATTGTTTTTATGCTTCACAAGTGTGTGCAATTAATTTTCCGCAAAAGATTAATAGTGGAATGATTTCATATTTTGTGAAGAAGTTAAATATTGTGAGATCGTAATCTGATATGCATGCTTAGTGTATACTAATTTCTACATGGTATCAAAGCTGTGTTAATTACTGGAGATTGCAATTGTGAAGGGGTGCTGAGTTTTGTGCTGGTGGAAAAATTCGAATTTGCTGTAGGAGTTTCTTGGTGCGACAGTTGAGTATACATTGAAATGTCTTTCAATGGGTTGCGGTTGGAGTATGCACTTGAGGGAAACTCTAATTACATATCTTGGAAGGATAGGATGGAGGCGGTGCTTGAAGATAATGGCTTGAAGGAATTCATCGAGAGAGATGTTCCTAAGCCCACTTCGACGGATGCTGCAGTACTTGACGCATGGCAAAAGAAAGTAGCAAGGACAAGGAGGATTCTGTTGGAAGGTGTGAGAGACCATATTGTCTCAAGCCTTCATGGGAAATCCACTCCATATTCTATGTGGAAGGCTTTGACATATTTTTTCCAAAGCAGAAGTGACCAGAGGAAGTTGGCGATTAAAGACAAGCTAAGAAAAATAAAAATGGAGAAGAACGACACTATTCCGGTATACTTGACAAAGTTTGTCCAATGTAGGGATGAGCTTGGGAGTTTATGATTTAGTGTTGATGATGATGACTTGGTGAGCTTGGCTCTCCTTGGGCTTCTGAAGAGTTTGCATAGCTATGAAGACTTTGTCAATGGATGGGAGAAACTGCCGGGTTGGGAGAGACTTTGGTTAGATCTTGTGCAGGAGGAGATAAGGCGAAGTACCAGGGATGGCTCTTCATCAAAGAATGATGATGAAGAGAATTTTGCTTTGGTTTCCAAGGCAAAGAAGAAGAAGGGGAATAAATTCCATTCTACATCTGAGGCTGGTGAAGATGGCAAAGAGCATGACATGTCCAAAGTGAAGTGTTTTCACTGTCACGAGTTTGGACATATTTCCACAAATTGTCCACATAAGAAGAAGAACAAGATGGCTGCTGGAGCTGCAACTGGTGAGGCTCTTGCCTCACAATTTGAGCTTGACTTCTCATTGATCGCATGCATGGTGTCTAGTGCATTGGGATCAGGGTGGTACTTTGACAGTGGTGCTTCCTTTCACATGACGAGAGATGTGAACCTTTTCAGTGACTTGGTGGAGAAAGATCTCCAGTTTCATGTTGATTTGGGTGAAAATGGACGATACAGTGCGATCGGCATTGGTACCATTACCTTTCAAAGGGCGTCAGGTAAACTCATTCTTTTACAAGATGTTGTGCATGTTCCAGGTTTAAAGAAGAATTTAATCTGAGTCGCAATGTTAGAGGATAAAGGCTATGATGTTTTCTTCAGTGAAGGAAAAGTTTTCCTTCAGCACAAAGCAACAGGGAAATCAAGAAGGTTTGGATTCAAGCTAAGAATCTCTACATACTTGAAGTATATGGGATTTCTACGGAGCTTCCTATTGTTGGGAAGTGCAAGAAAGACATGAAATTGAAGCTTGAGAGGAAGCAGAGGCCTAGATGTGTGCAAGAGTTTACCCTAGATGGAGCGCCCACAAGATGAGGATCATGGAGTGGGAGCAACCACTCATGTAGAGAATGCATGCCGTGTGGGCAGAGAGTGTATGCAAAGGACCACCAGGTAAGAGGTGGGGCGACATGCATGGATAATCCAAGAAGAAATTTATGGGAAAGATTCATTGAGATGGTGTGGATCTCATGAATTGAAGCTGGCTACGAGGTGCCCATAGAGTAGCAGTAGCATGATCAGTTGGATTGATGCAGTGAGATCAAAGTGACAGTGTCGGATACTGGAGCGCGGTTCAGAGTTGATAGTAAGTGCAGAGTGCATGGGTGCGGAGTTCAACAACGTAGTGGTTCCTAAAGACATGTGCAGTAGCTAAGCAGAAGTCAAAGACTTTGATGATAGATGCATTAGACTGATTGATTTGTTTGGAGCCTTTCAGTTTCAGAAGTCTTGCATTAGAGTTGCAGAGCGGATGCATGGAGTTGCAGAGCACTTGCAAAGGTTGCAGGGTGAATGCATGGAGTTGCATGTCACATGCAAAGACAGTCCTTTCTTGTTGAGAGGGAGAGTTGAAGTTTGCAACAAGAAACAGTTAAGGAGGCATCCTAAAACATCATCCTTGATCCTAGTTGGAAAATAATCACCTAAACTAGGTGGGGCCCACATAGGCTATTTTTAGGTGTATGTCTATTTTTAGACATGGTGAGCATATTCTATATGTAGCAAGAGGCTATTTGTAGATGGTTGGTCAAATGTGAAAAATATATGAGATTCTATTTTTAGAATATTGGGCGAAGTCTATTTATAGATCGTCGATCTAAAAATAGATGCATGTCGGTTATTATTAGCTCTTCATAATAATCTGACAATAAACAACAACTTATTCTCTTGGAGCACTTTATTTCAGTGAACATATTTTTCAAATCAATGGGCTGAAGGAATTACGCAATTCCTAAGGGTTTACTGGATTTCATGCATGGAGGACTCAGTTAGAACTGAAGTGGAAAATTTATGATAGAGTTGGAAGAGTAGTTCATGGAGTTGTATTAAGTTTAACTCAGTTAGACTCAGTTGAGCTAGTTGTATGTAATCTAACTTAATGATACACTAGTGAGAGTGGAGTGAATTAATTAATTAATTCACAAATACTAACTCATTAATCAACTGAACAATACAACAATTAACTACAGTGCATGTCAGTTCCAGTGGAGACCTAGTGGAGAGATAGGTGAAAGGGTAAGATAGACTATCCGTTGTGACTACTAGTGATGCATTAATTGCATCTACATATACATTGGAGTTGGCAATGGTAATCACACAGTCAAGGAGAGTGGGATTGCATCGAATTGGTCTTTGTAATAAGCTTGGATTGCGCAGTGGAGGCAGGGCAGGAGGGCTGAGATTGGTGCATGGATTTGCAGATTTCATCTTGTTAGTGTGTGACGATTGATTGTACTGATAGCTTGATGTACTAAGGTTTGTATGAGATTCTTACATGATCTCCATGATACATAATATATGATAGTTTGGTTTTTCAGCGTCAAGCTTTCCCGTTAAACAACTGTGTTAGTGCGATTGTTTTGATGCTTCACATGTGTGTGCAATTAATTTTCCGCAAAAGGTTAACAATGGAATGATTATGTATTTTGCAAGAAGTTAAATATTGTGAGATTAGGGGAATCTGTATGTATGCATGCTTATTGTATACTAATTTCTACACAAAAGAGAAACCCAAAAATAAAGAAAGTAGGAGGAGGAGGAGGCAAAGAAAATGAAGACCAAGTTCTAGCATCACATTCTCTGTTCAAAGTGGAAATGAAAGTGTACATAAAACCGCATTGATTTTTGTAGTAGTCAATATTCTACTTCAACGTGCAAAAAAAATAACAGAAAATATATTTGCTTAGTCATTGTACCATTAGTTATGAAACATTTTCGTAGTTGTTCACATAACATTATAAGTGCAAAACTCATACTAGTACTAATATAGTCATGAAACACAATGATATGCACATCAATGCCTCCTCTAAGAAGGGACACAACGACCATTTGTTGCATAGTGGCATATAATGCACTGGTAATGGGGTGTCTAATAAAATGCATTAGTGCGAATGTACTTATTAAATGCATAGTTATGCATGTCTATGTGCCTTCTAAGACGAGACACACTGTTAATGTGAGACAACTAAGATGAGACACACTATGAATGTGAGACGGCCATTTTGGTGTATTATATTTTATAATGCACTAGTAACAAAGTGTCCCAGTAAGCGCATTTATATTAATGTAGCCATGAAGTGCATTGATACATATATGTGCATCTTCTAAGCCAAGATGCACCTTTAATATGTCTCAGGCATTCCATAGTGTTGGGTTATATAATGCACTAGTAACAATGCATACCGTTTGACACAACACTAATAGTTCTTGTTCTAAATTCATAGTATGCACCATTCAGTTCAGTGCAAGTTAAACTTGTGGAGCGCACCATGTAATTTTTTTTTTTAAATGCAAAAAATGACCAAATTTAAGCCCAATTTTAAATTTTAATGCGGTGAAATTGAAAATAAGGTGGTAACAACCAATTTATGTGAAAAATTATTGCCTTAAATGGAATGGTTTTCCCATAGAGAAAATGAAAATATGCATTGTTCTCCAAAATTTGAAAATGAATCAAATCAACCAATGAAGTAATCAAATCAAGAAAGCAACATTGTAGAGCACTACAAACGAAGTGGCCATAGAAGGAGGGTGAGCACTGGTGTTTGTGTGAATGGTTGGAAGCATCGAAGGAAATGTGATAATGATTTTATTATTATTATTATTTTTAATTGTACCCTTTTGCGATGCAACTAACATTAAGATGTAGTAGTGTGTTTTTAATCATCTAAACACATTGATTCAATATTTTACTTTTTAGATATAAAAAGTTATCTTTTTTTAATGAAAGTGTTGATCATGTAGTGTGTTACATACACAATAATGCACTTAGGTGTGGTAATATTTGTAACTCATCGATTGGATTTTTGATGATATGTTAAAAAATTCATTGCTATAGATTTTTTGGTGCACCAAAATTCTAGACATATCAATGTGTGTGTATTTTTTAAATACACTGGTATCATAATGCCTCGCCCCACTCACTTGTGCACACATAGCTTTTAAACACATTAGTATCGGGGTGTCTCACCCCACTCTCTAGTGCTTGTGTTGTTTTTAAATGCATTGATATTGGGGTGTCTCACCCCACTCATTGGTGTTGAAAGAGTCTTGAAACACATGATATGCATATCGATGTATTGTCTAAATATAGATGCATTATTGATTCTTGTTTGATATTTTGTTATGTTGTTTTTTATAACACATTGGTAATGGGGTGTACTTACCAACAAATTGCAAGCGGTGCTTCTTATCAATTCAACTGACATGCCATCAAGGTAAGTGAAAATTGAACTCGTGAAGAGCATATGTGATTGTGTTTTCAAATGCAAAACATGGTTAAATTTAAGCCCAATTATAAATTTAAATTGAATGAAATTGAAAATAAGATGGTAACAAACAAATTACACGGTATCTTCTCGCCCGAGGAGGTACAATTTACCTTATGGAGAAAAAATAAAACTATGCACCACTTTCCAAAATTTGAAAATGAATGCATTCGATTGACGAAGCTATCAAACCAAGAAAGCAACACTATAGAGCAATACAAATGGGATGCCATAGAAGGTGGGTGATACCAATGCTTGTGTGAGTGGTTGGAAGCACAAAGGGATATGTGATAGTAAAATTCGGTTTGGGAATTTTTTAAAAATTATACCTTTTGTGGTGCACCTAACATTAAGATGCCTTGGGGCATTACGAGGCATTGGAACACATCAATACATCATTTTGATTTTTAAATATATATAAAAAATATATTTTGTGAGTGAAAGACTTGATCATGTAGTGCATGACATAACTCTGAACGTATTGGTACCATGTGCGTTTTGAGCACACTAGTGAAGTGCTTTAGATTTTTTTTTAATTAAATTTTTTTGTTGAATAACAAATTGTTCTAACCTGATTTGGTGCATCGTCCACACACACACTATTTCTCCTAGTTTAGTGTGGAGCACCAATAGGCGATTTTTTAAATAAAAAATGATATTTTAGCATTACTATACTAATAATGATTATCAATGCGCCATAATATATTAACAGTCGTGTGTTTTTTTGTTGAGCGCATCATGGCATCATTTCAAGATAGGCACACCATTTGGAAAATCTCCACAGAAACCTTTGACCACTTTTCTTTCCTATTACCACCCCTATAAACCTATAAGCATTTAAGTTTTCAAGTAGCATTCATCTCTGTTATAAGGTGATCTTCTTGTAGTGTAAACAAAATATGACTTTAGAGGACACCAATGACATATCGTGTTTTATTTGTAAGATAAATGTGATGTATGGGCATCCCTAAAATGGTTGAGATAGGTAACACAACAAGTGTAAGTGTGGCATGAGAAAAATCACAACCAATGGGAGCATTGGTAATTAAGTACAACAATGATAAAATGAAGATGCAATTCATAATTTTGGTGTGGAGATGAAAAGTGTGCAAAGAAGGATGATGTTATCAATATGAAAGTGCAAATAAGAGTATGGATTGTAGCATGATTGAGTGTTAAGGGAAGATAAAAGGTTACAAATCCAAAATGGATTATTATATAATTTTCCATTTATCTTTTTTGTCTCTGGGCGGAAAAAGGGAGGAATTGGCTTATAGGGCCCATTGTAGGGGTAGGGCTCTGTTTGATTATTCAGGATCTAGAAACTTCCATATCCAATTTGAGGTATCAAATGATACTTTTTTGTGACAATTATTTCTAGGCATAGTTCTTGGGGACTTGTCACTATTCTACACTCTAAATGCTTCCAACAATGATAAAATCACCTCAATCAGAGTTTGTATGTGGAAGTTATGCCTCCCACAAGTTTACCTGTTTTGTTGATCACCGCGGTACCAAGTGGATGCCACATCAACCTTCATTACTCACACACATGGGACTAGCCACTTGTGGCCTTTCAAGAAGATTCTAGAAGGACCAAAACCCTAACACTGTTTGAGGGTTGAGATATGAAAAAACTCCAACCCAAACCCTAGATTACTATCATGTTATGTTAAATACTAGGCCTCCAGGAAAGGAAGGGGTTCCATTCTTTTCACATTGTTATTTTTACATAGTTGAGAAAAACATTTAGGAGTGGGATATTGAAGCATAATAAAGGAGGTGAAAGATTTTATAGTAGCCATTCAAGCCATGTTGTCCATGTCAACTCCATAGTGAGTGCCCTTTTCTTTGTATTTGCATTTCATAGTTGCAAAAGAAAGAGTAAAGCACATGCCTCACCTTTTAGCTAGGTTTCTTCCTATACTGAGTTAACCTAGTTAACCCAAGAATAATAAAGAGGATGGGGGCCATTAATTCCAATTAATTGATTATATCACACTATGGCCAGTTATTTGAGAGTTGTATGAATTGTTAGATAAGTGATTGTAAGCTAAGAAAGAGAGTCAATTAGCTTTATCTAAAGTGGTTAGGAGGAATGATTATTACCCCCCCTGCTTAGGTCCAATTCCTAGAAATGGCATGTTGAGCTAATATTGAGTATATTGTTGTAATGGCTTCGAGCCTTATTGTTGTAAAGCCTTGAGCCTTGAAAATTATCTTACCCTTTCCAATATGTTGAA
Organism: Pinus albicaulis; assembly: GCA_034641835.2. NCBI lineage: Eukaryota > Viridiplantae > Streptophyta > Pinopsida > Pinales > Pinaceae > Pinus > Pinus albicaulis. Next base: position 77,218,994 of record CM076581.1, on the reverse strand, counting down.
GAGTAAGGTGCTCTTTTGCAAGGAAAATAAAATCTAAGCGAGAGAGTGTCAAGAACATATGGTTGTATTATATAATAGATGTGCTTTGAGTAATGAGAATGGGCACATGTTTACTCCTACGATGATGTAGCGTGGTTTTGAGAATGTACAATCTTTTGAAAATGTTAGTAAATCAGAGAGACAATGCCCTCCATTATGCGATATTGGTCACATCAATTTTTTTGAATATTTTTATTTCTTAAATATCAAATATGTATATAGTCAATGAAATATTAATATATTGAGAATAATGTTGAAAATTTGATATATGATTAAATTGTCTTTCATCATTTTATCTAGAAAAATAATATGCAGTTATAATTGTAACCCGGTCTCCTCCCACATTTAACCACTTTCACTAATTTGTCCGGGGTAAACATGAGCTAAGGATCACTATGATGTGACTCAACCTCCTATATGACCTTAATGAAATTGAGTTGACCACTTAAGACTTTACTGACCTCCCTCAGGTGCTACAGGACCTCCAGGAGCTACCCAACCCCCTTTGTTTCACTGACCTAGAGCCTTAGTCACTCTCTTTCCAAGGCCTCCATGCGACTCTAGCTCTCCAGTCGCACTGATAAGCCTATTTCCCAACCACTGTGGACTTTTCCAGTCAGTTCTATGCCTGCGACCTCGAATTCTGAGACACTTTTTCAGGGCTACAACTCAAACCCTACTGAGAAATCAATGAGACTTCCATAAATGACAAATAACATAGGAATAAAGCTTTCAAACCACAACTTGAACCAGGAATTGACCATATCCTTCCCAACTAGGACCGACATTCTGTCAAACACATGATGAACATGCAACCTACAGGTCATGAATGCATATCTGAACACAGGAATATTAAACTTATATGAGGTTTAACAAGAAGGACTAATGCCCCCTTGTAATAGTTTTCATTACACCAATTAGGTCATGCATTCATTATTCATTCATTTACAAGTAAAAACATCATGGGAACCACGACTAAGATCTGTCATAAAACCATGCTTATAACCAACATATAACCAGATAATTAACAATGATAGGACATCCATTAAAGCCACATAATAACAAGTATAATTACTCATCAAAGACAAGAGGAACTTAGCTCTTATTAACTACAATCAATAGCCAACCAGGTCTGGGACTTCCATGTACCACCCAACCATAGATTAGGTTGAACCAAATATTTATTTTAGCCAATCACCCCTGTAACATATTCCAAGCATGAATGTGGGATCTCAAGGGATAAACCATTCCATAAACAACCAAGGGAATCAAGACATTAAACCACCTCCACCCTCACCATACCACGATCCCACCTAAACTGGTTATGAGATAAAAAAACCAAACTGAGCTTGGATGCCTCATAATTCCTTCACCATCCTTGGAGGAATTTTCTTGTCTCCACCCACTTGTTGGGGGCTTCCCAAAGAAAACCATCTCCACCCCCAACCCTTGGGATTTTCTTGAGACCACCTCACCCAGATCCAAAACCTTCCGAAAATCCATATCTCAACCAGGAATGAATCCCATCACACCATGCCTATTCAGAAATGGAAAGGGAATGCTAAAAGAACCAAATATCCACGTGCACATACAACCATGCCAAAATTAGCTAGGTAATCATACATGCAACTTCTCCTCTCTAAAACCATTCTTAAAAATGAACTAAAAAAAAGGCCCTGAACTGATGCTATGATGTCTTTTTATTATTGATGCCTCTGATTTCTTCATGTTTCCTCTATTTTCTTTCATTTTCCTCCTCACATGCAACCTGTGACCTTTCACCTTCCTTTTCTCCTATTTTCCTTTATTTTCGTAAATAAAATGCCAACTTTTTCTCTCCTTTTCAAAGCCTTTGTCATTGCTTTTTCCAATTTCCCCTTAGCCATAGTAGACAACAAGTGATGCCCACTTGGATATTTTTCCCAACTTTCAGTTTGGAATACGTGTCCCATAACCTTGGTCTTATTTTGGCTTTATTAACTTTATTACATGAACTTTTAAATCGGTGTATTATAGACCCCTCCCCCTTAGGGGAACACTGTCCTCGATGTTCAATGACACCTATAACTAGCAAAACCGCTGAAAAGCAAAACATACTACTTATGGAGATTTATAATTTAGCTTGTTGCAGTGTTTACAATGAACAACCTGCTCAAAAGCAAAACCATCATGAAACTCATAACAACCATGACGACCATACCACTTATTGAAGATTTATAACATAACTCATTACGACATTTACAATGACAACTGTACATGAATATTTACAGATACTAAAAACTCATTTGCCTCCACCAGCAAACAATGAAGGATACATATCTCACATTTGATCAACCATCTCCCATGTAGCTTCATCGAGGCCAAAGTGTTTCCATTTCACTTTAACTTGTTCGATTGCTCGGTTCTGAACCATGTGCTATTTTCACTACTATATGCACTAAGGTTTCAACTCGAATTCTCCTTCTGATTCCACCTACAATATAGAATAATCAATCACTTGATCAACATCCTTTACATATATTTTAAGCAATGAAACATGGAAAACATTATGGACTTTCACTGTCGGAGGCAATGCAAGTCCGTAGGCCACTGGTCCAATCCTCTCAAGAATCTCAAAAGGCTGGCAATATCGTGGTGCCAACTTGGCACGTGATCAAATCCTCAAGGAGATCTTCTTGGGATTGATGCACAAGTACACATGCTCCCAACCTGAAACTCCTTAAATTCTATGTGTTGGTCTGCATAACTCTCTTGCCTGTCCTATTCTGCCTTTAGATTCTTCTTTATAACCTACATTTACTGTTCCATGTTTGCCAACATGTCCAGTCCAATAAGTGCCATGTTCATTGGATCACTCTAGCTGATGGGAGTGTTACAACTCCACCCATAGAGTGCCTCATATAGACTCATCCTCAGTGACTCGTGATACCCGTTATTGTAAACAAACTCAACCAGTGGAAGGTACTCCTCCCACCTCTGTTGTTGATGCATGACATACATCCTCAACATATCCTCAAGTATCTTGTTGACCCTCTTTGTTGGTTCATCTATCTGCATATGATAATTTGTGTTGAAGGCCAACTCCGTACCCAAACTTGCAAACAACTCCTTCCAAAACTTGGAAGTGAACTTAGCATCCATATATGAAAAAACCTTCTTCGGAACACAATGTAATATCACAATCACCCTAATGAAGACCTGTGTTACCTCACTAGCTAAATAAGTACACTTCACTGGAATGAAGTGAGCTACCTTGCTCAATCTATCGACCACAAACATAATAGAATCATCCTGCGTTGATGTCCTTCGAAGATCTGTAATGAAATCTATGGAAATGACCTCCCATTTCCATTATGGAATCAGAATCGACTTAAGCAACCCACCTGGTTTCTTACACTTTGCTTTCACCTGGTGACAGTCCAAGCATCTAGCCACAAACTCTACCACTTCCTTCTTTATATTCGGCCAATAATAGAACTTCTTCATTGTTGTCAACGTCTTCTGATATCATGGGTGTATTGAATATGGTTTGGCGTGAAACTCCCTCAAGATAAGCTTCTTGAGCTCACTGTCATTCGACACGTAAATATTGTCTCTGAATCTCACCAAGCCATTTGTCGTAAGATGATAGTCCGCTTCCTAATCACCTGTACCATGTTGTAACATGTGCCTAAGCTCCTAGACCTGTCATCCTATTGCCATTCCTATAATATTTGATCCTGTAAATATGTCCCATATGAACTCATATTTTCCACATGGTTCATTTGCACTCTCCTACCTAGAACATTTGCGACCCTGTTCTCTTTTCCCTTAATGTATCCAGTATCAAAGTAAAAATCACTAAGGGTAGCCAACCATCTAGCTTGCCTGACATTCAGATTCGGTTGGTCAAACATATATCTCAACCCACTGTGATTGCTCGTCAATACAAACCTCCTACCAAGAAGATAATGTCTCCACATCTTCAAGGCATGAATAATAACTTCCAACTCAAGATCACGAGTCACATAGTTTTGCTTATGCTCATTCAGTTTCCTTTACTCATAGCACACCACTTGTCCCTCCTGGATAAAGACTCTAGCAATTCCTCTTTTGCAAGCATTTGTACACGCCATGAACTCTTTGTCTAGATCCATAATCTTAAGAACAGAGGCGTTGTCAACAAGTGCTTCAACTGCTCAAAATTGGTTGCACATCCCTCTTTACATTCAAACTTCTTACCTCTTCTGTGCTATGATGTGATAGGATATGCAATGCATGAGAAGTTGTTGATGAACCTCCTATATTAACCTCCTAACCATGATCTAAATTCATCCACATTTCTAGGAGTTGCCCACTCCATGATAGCCTTTATCTTTTCTGGATCTTGTAATAACCTTGGTGAAAATTCCATGTAATAAAAGTTAAAAATAATTACCACGGTTGATGGGACACTTATTCCAAGTTGAATGTTGGAAAAAACATCCTAAAGAGTGTTCATTTCGGTTATTATGGCTAAAGGAAACTGAAAAAGGAAATGGAAAAGGCTTTGGAAAGGCATGAGGCATTAATTGGCAAGGAAGGTAAAAGGTCATAGGGTGCATCTAAGGAGGAAAATGAAGGAAAATAATGGAAAATGAAGAAAATAGAGGCCTTATTAAAAAAAATGCTTATGAGTATCAGTGGGAAATACTTTTGTTAGTGCATTTTTGGAGATCTCTCATTATTTTATCTCTCTCTCATACTCTTGGATACTTAGAGCTTTCTTGGAGCACTCTTGGAGAGTGTGACATACTTGGTGATTTAGAGCAAGAAGGCAAAGGCATAGCATGAAAGCGCAAGAGGACATTGGGATCAACAACTACAATGGGTTTTGGTTGCAGGTACCGAGCTGCATGTATGTTTTCCTCACTATTTTTGGCATGCATGGTGCATGCATGTGGTTTCTTGGTCATGATCTATCATTGGCATGGAGGATTGCCTGGATCGACAGTGAATTTTCCTAGCATTTCCATTTCCTAGATAGTGATGGAGTTGTGGATTCATTTCATTATTTGTTTTCAAGTTGGTTCTCTTGTTCCTTTACCTGTGGGTTGAGTTACTAGTTATTGGAACCCTTGGTTGGACAAACGCTCTGGTAGCCTGACGAACAATTGTGGGTTGAGTTACTAGTCCTGTAAACCTTGGTTGGACAAACACTTTGGAAGCCCTAGGTGGGTTGAATTACTAGTCCTAGAATCCCTGGTTGGACAAATGATCTAGAAGCCCTGTAATAGTTGGGGTTGAGTTACTAGCCCTGGAAGCCCTAGTTGGAACAAACACTCTAGAGCCCTGGAAAAATTTGGTTAGAGACCAATGCGTGATGGTTGTGATTTCTGACTGTGAGGTGGAATCACTAGTTGAGGGTTGAAGCGGTTTGGCATTTGGGAGCCCTGGATTGGTTTTGATTGATGTGTTTGATGAGATCCCATATTCATGCTTGGAATATGACACAGGGGTGATTGGTTGAAGAGAGATATGGCTCAACCAATCTATGGTCGGGTGGAATGTGGAAGTCCAATCTCCAATTGGTTTTTACATTCATTAATGAAGAGCTCATTCCTTTGGTATTTGATGTATAAATGTACTGGTTTATATCCGGATTCTATTGTTGTTGTATCCATTGTATTTATGTTGTTATTATGTTGGTTATAAACATTTATTTTATCAGTGATGATGTATGTCTCTCTCCAAGTTGTTACTTGTAAATGAATGCACAATGTATCTATGGTCAAATATATGGTATTGCAGTTAATGATGTAGGGGAGAAACACTTCTTAACAATTCTCAGATAAGTATGAGACCCTGTTGAGGCCTCATAAATATGTGGCAACAACAAGGGGGATAACCACCCTGTCTGGACCTTAAGACAACTCCTTTTTCATTTGGAATAGTGGCTCCAACTGGATATAATGGGACCAGTTTCCCAGAATTGGGTTTTTGTTTGATTGTTGGGTTTCTCTCAAGGGATTTACATGAAGAATTACTAAAAACTAAAACAAATTTATTCTAACATTCAAAACTTTAAATTGAAACTAATTTAATCTAACCCAGGATAATACTAATTCGATGCGATCTAAAATGATATCTATTCAATCTGTGATGATTAAGATCATCACATATTTAATAGAATTATTACTTTGTAAGATGATTATCTTGAAAAAACAATTAATCAAAAGAAAATGAGAAACATATCGCATATATTTGATGATCATATACAAAAACAAATCAATTCCTATCTTTATATCGTACAATAGTGAAACTGATATTTCAGACAAAAACAATTGATTTTGATATATCATTCATGAAAGTTGGATTCATCACTAATATTCAAAACATAACTAGCATACATGATAAGAGTACTAGATGTGTACCGTCCTGTTCATCTGATCAATGATAATAGGCCACATTCAACTCATACATTAGTAAGTCTTTCAAAGAATACATAAGTGCATCAATAATGATCAATAAAATGATATGTAACTGAAATGGACGTGTTCCATTATTTCATCAAGACATCCACAAACTTACTTACAATCAAACATTCTTTTCGAATGTTCTTAATAAAATTCTTGACCCTTCTCTAAATGCATGAGAAGGGTTTAAATACTATACTAATTACTTACAAAAAGATTATACAAAATATCTTATGAGGTGGTTACAAACAACCTTCCTCATCTTTAGTATCTATTTGCTAAAAATTTAATTTATATAAAACAACCTAACTAATAATCATGTTGGATGATAAGTTACTGTCAGTTGTGCTTTTTTCTCACAAATGTCGGACATCGGTTGAACTTGTGGAGGTTTTCCGGATTCTATCTTTATTTGTGCAACAAATATAACGTCCAGTAAAAGCGGTTGTATTCTCTGTATGGAGTTCAAAAAACAATTAAGTGTCATGATCTGACTATGTGGTTTGACTAATAGCTGCTAGTACACTTCCCAATAAGTTTTCTTTAGCTGTATAAGTGCTTCTTCCCTGAGTTGACTGGATTCTTTCCAACTTTGTTCTAAATCTTTGATATCAGGAAGAGATTTGAAATTTCCTTCTCTGATGAGCCCAAAAGTATGTAATATATGGTTAATCATTTTGATCATATTATTTGATATACCTACTCCTCTGGATATGGCTAATTTTGCTTGTTTCACTCGTGCATCCCAGTTTGTAAAAAGAATATCTTTGAAAGTTTCCTTGATCTTTGGGAGATCTGACTTTTTCCCTTCTTCTGTATCTTACCATTCAATATAAATAGAGATTTTAACATTAAGTTCATTGAACTCAATTCTTTGATCAATGACTGTGTTTGTTAATTGTTCACAGATTTCTAGATGTGGAATTATGTTTGACATTTGTACAACAAACATGTTTTTTTGTTTTGAGAGTAAGGCACTTAATGCCGATGCTTCTTTTATGAATTCCTCTGCAATAGGAATTCCTTCATATTTGGTAAGATCTTCTCTCAACTGTTCAATGAATGAATTTTTGCTAGATAAGTCATTTTCATGACTTATCTTAAGCATTTCCATCTCTTGCTGTACTCTGAGAAGTTGTTGTTCCACTTTCTAATTTAAACTTTTTTCTTTCTTCATCTAGCTACTGTTGTAGTTCCATGATTTTGACATCTTTTTCTTGGATCAAAATAGATACTTCTGCTGCCTTATCAATTGTCCTAGTGGTGTATGCACCAACTAATTGAGATAACCGAGTTAATTTTTCAATCGGATTTGATGGAGTATCTTTCCATACTACTTCCATAACTTCATTCCCCGAGGGCATTTCAATCCTTCTTCTTTTCCTCTGTTTTCTTACTACGTCCTTATGAAGAGGACTATAGAACACATCTAGTGGGGGAATATCAGTCACCTTGAGGACAATCTCGTCAGTCGAATCTGTAGGAATGATTTATGTGTCTTGGGAGATTATCTCAGGAGTTTCAATGATTTCCTTTGTTGAAACTATTTGTTCCTGTGGAGTCTAGAATTCTGTATTTTTCTGTGATGATGATGCCTCTAGAGTATTTGTGAATGCATTGCTGAATGAAGTACATATTTTATCTAATTCACTTTGATTTTGTGAATTTGATTGTTCTGCTCTGATTTCTTGAATTTCTTTAATCGTATAACTGGTAATCAAAACATCCTATGGAATCCTTCTGAGTCTTTGTTCTCTAAATTCATTGAATTTCTGTATTTATTCTAGATTCAAGTTCAATTTGACAAAATTTAGGATTTATTCAAAAGTCCCGACAGATTGCAAAATATCTTCAAATCTATCATCAATGTGTACAATAGGTTTGAGTTTGACTGACAAAATGAATTTGTTAGCAACCTTTTTTGGGTCAAACTGCCTGGAGGGTAAAATGGGAAGCTTTAACAACTCAATCTTCTGACATTATTTTAATGCATGATTAAAATTGTTGAGTGTAAACAAACCACATGAAATTGGAAAACTTGGCCATAAAGACTTTTTATTGTCTTTCAAAGATTTAGTGAGTCCATTACCAACTGTTTGGTAAGCGAATTCTCTTGCCATCAACTTGTTTGAAACATATAATGGAAGAATATGCGGGGGAGCGAAGCTTCCAAAAATTCTAATATATGAAAGTGATTCTTCAACAAAACTTCTGCCTATCATTTGAAGGTCTACAAGGGCTTCCTTTGTGAACCTAGGGCTTACTGTGTCATACATAAATTGGTGCAACGGTAATACAACTCCATAGCACAGCCTATGAAAATGTGTTGCATAATTATGTTCCCATATCTCTTTATGACTCAAATGTATAAAGGTAGGGTCTTCAAGGGTCCATTTCCATCTCATAACTGGAAAGTTGGTAGAAAAACAGATGGCATCAAAAATGTATGCACTCATATAAAATTGGGGAATAGATTTGGAGGAAGAAGTTATGGTTTGGCGATATTCATTAATTACCTTAACTATATTCTCTGAAAGGATAGTCACCCAATTCATTATGAGGGAATTAACAGATGAGTCAATTAGGGGAAGCCAATTTATGGAGAACTTGGTATTATAAGGTAAACCATATAATCTGCATAACATTGTTGCTGCAAAGTTATGAGGGTTTGCTAACGACGCGATAGGATACATACCAGTTTTCTCATATTTGAACTTGTTGTCTAATTTCCTCCAACCTTGAATTTCCTTGAACGAGTTTTGGTTCTTCTCAACAAACTTTGCAACAAACTGACTGTTGTAGGTATCTTGCGGGTTGGGCAGCTTATACATGATTTTCAGATCTTTAGGTCTGAAGGAACCTAGAATATCATCCTTGTAGGTTCTTAACTGTCTGTCTTTGATCACTGATTTATCAAGCACCCATCTAATCATGTCAGTATATGGAAGAAGAGTAGCTCTCGCTGCTATTCTATGGAGGAAAGAACATGCAATATCTTTGAATTGTAAATCTGAAGGTGTTGCATCATTAGCAGTCACAGTAACTTCTACTGCTTCTGGCTCTTCGTCTTCAAGTATAGTGTAAATAACTTGCCATTTAGTAGCTCCTCCATCGGCAGTGCAGGCAGTATCAAAGACTATAGGTGCCATTCCTGTTTGTTCGAATTTTGCAACAATTTGTTTGTCGTGCTTCTGAATAACTTTGCGGATGGACATATCTTGAAAGGAAATCCCTATTAAAGACAGAGTAAATGATCAAATGATGGAAGATCTATTGAAATGATCTATTTTGAAAGGAAAAATTTGGAAAACAACTATATCATTAATTAATCATGACGCATCCATAATTGTTTACATTGGGATGATAAAACATAATTAATACGTTCTGACATGATTTATTTTGCGTAAAAACCTTTATTCAAACTTGTTAGATCAATCGCATCGCGTCCTTTGAACTTGTCTTAATGATGTGTATTGCCTTTTGTTTATGCGCTAAATCACAATATCGCAATATCACAGTTTCGTTAAGAATTGCTTAAATTTTTGTAGTGTAAATCTGCGATATGCGATTTATTATGTCGCTTTGCGAAATTTCAAATCAGTGATCGCAAAATCGGGATTTCACTGATTTATTGTTTTAACTAAGAAAATATTTGTGCGAAATTGCGATTTGCGATAAAGATGTTTTTATTTAAAAAACGTTGATGTTTTTTGGAGTTTGATTTTTATCAAAAGACAAAAATATTTTTATAAAAAGGGTCCCTATTTCTATTTATCAAAGGTCTAAATTATTTTAAAAATAAAAATGGGGGGAGTTGTTGCATAGCACAACAATTGGCGATTCACTTGGGAGAACTAGATATCTCTGATTGGTTTATTTTGACATTTCTAAACTTTCAAAACGAAGAAAATATATAAGAATAAAAATAATATGATTCATGAATTAAACAATATTTTTTCATAATATAATCTATTTACCTATCTCATTTCTCTAAATTAACTCCTTCAGTGATAATATATAGGTATATATATCAGTGAGTACTTAGATTTAAAAAGATAAAGTAGGTTTTCTCTAAAATTGGTTTCATAGATTTTTACTCATTTATCACAGATAGAGCCATTGTTGCCAACAGGTGTTTATAGCCTCGACATGGTTATCTTTTAACCAATAATGATTCATGGTCCCATCCAAATTTGATTTCTTATCATAAAATATATTTATAACATATCATTAAATTTCTTTTTCTTGATACATTTCCAAAATCATTGTCTAAGTTTGGTAGCCTGATAATGACAATGCCATTCACTGATAGTAATTTAGACTGAACAAGTTGGCTCGTGATGAGACCCCTTGTCTACTGATTTTTTATAATCATATAGCTATTACCCTGTTATGGTATGCAGTGTCGGTAATATCAATCTACATTATTTCTCTATGATCATGATAAACAAGCTCGTGATGAGACTTATTTTCTTTTGAATTTGTTCATTGTATATATTTCTTTTTATTTTTTATATTTCTAAAGAAGAAATTTTATCAGATGGGATGAATCATTGGCTCGTTTAAGAGTTATGGATGATAATTGTAGAGTTGGTAGATACCTTTTTGTAGAGAACCCTTGCTAAGTTAAAAATTTCCTTTTCCGACTGATACATAATAACTATATTTTATGATATCTAGAGTCTTTTTTCGGAAAGAAAATGCCTTCAGTAATTTCAATTTATCTTAAAAAAATAAATTTTATTCATTTCTCATAATTATAGTCATCTTTTTCTTTACTTATTTATAGAAGCGAAAGATCAAAATAATTTATCAGAAATTTTGAAAATTTGAATGAACCAATGATGATGCTATTTACAAGTTTTATTTTTCTAAAGCAAAAATAAAATTTAAAAGCTTGATTTTTTAAGAGAAATATTTTTTGAGAATTTGACCATTTACAGGCAAGGAGTCTTTTCTACCCAATAAGTCTTGCAGCAAAAAGGTAGATAAGCCTATTTTTTCGATGATTTGAAATGGACCAAGCCATAATCTTTGGAATTTGGTATGTTTACCTTTTTCCTCATGTGTCTTATCACATTTTAAAACAAGATCTCCTATTTCAAAAAAAATTGAACTAGTGGATGATGTGTCAAATGAGGTTTTCACTATTTGTTGATGATGAGCATGTATAGCTTTAGATTTTTCTCTTTGTTCTTCCATTTTAAGAATTTGATCATGTCTAAGTTGAAGGGAAGATGAAGGATTTTCATCAATAAACTGCACTAAATTCAATGATGGTATTGTATGTTTGTGGGTAGAACTGCTTCTTTCCCATGAACTAACATAAATGGAAAAGTACCTATTGATGATTTATGGGTGATTCTATCTGCCCAAAGAGCAAATAATAGTGCTTTGTGCCATTTTTTATGATTTTGTTCTACAGTTCGTTTGATTATTCTGATGAGGTTTTTATTTATAGATTCAGCTAATCCATTACCTTGTGGATAATAATTGGCTGAGTATTTTAATTTAAAATCTCTTTTCAAAGAGAATTCTATCATGGAATTTGCAAAAAATAAGATGCATTATCAAATATCAAAGTTGATGGGAGACCAAACCTGGTGATTATGAACTGATCAATAAAATCTGTGATACTTTGCATATTAACCACCTTTAATGGGATAGCTTCTACCCATTTTGTGAAATAATCTATTGCAGTTAGAATATACTTATGCTGTTTAGAAGAGTTTGGAGTTATTTCACCTATAATATCTAACTCCCATTGTTCAAATGGTTGTTGGATATTTACTGGTTGTAATGGAAATGCTGATTTTCTCTCTCTTCCTGCTGCAGTTTGACATACTTTGCATTTTCTTGCATATTCATGTGCATCTTTAAATAGAGTTGGCCAATAATAGCCAGCGTGCAGTATTTTATGACCTGTGGTGTCTCCTCCGAAATGACCTCCAGCTAGTCCATCATGTAATTCTTGCATTACTTTTTTAGCTTCAGTTTTTTCTAAACATATTAATAATACAAAATTATAATTCTTCCTAAATAACACATCACCTATGAGTTGATATTGATTTGCTTTAAGTCTCAAAGCACGCTTTTCCGTGTGATTGAGATATAATGGAGCATATCCATTTTTCAAGAAAATTTTTAGATCAGCATATTGTGACTGAGAATCGTTTAGGCTTACCTCGGACTGTTGCATTTCATTTGATTTACATTCTTCTGTTGATGTATGAGAAGCTCCAGTTAACATCCTGCAAAGACCTTGTCCTTTAACAATTTTATCAGGGTGTATCTCTACATCATATTCTTGAAGTGTGGTAACCCAATTTGCTCTCTTCTCTCCTACTTCTCGTTGGATTAAAAATTGCCTTACTGCTCAGTAAGGTACTATTATTTTAGTATGTGTCATTAGGAGAAAAGGTCTCAAATGTTTCAAATCTTTAAATACAACATAATCTTGTTTTTCCACAGCTGAATAATTCAACTCAACACCTTGTAGGTTAGAACTAAAAAACACAATTGGTGCTTCAATGTTTTGTTCATTTAATTGTGTTAAAACTGCTGTGTATGATGTGTCGGAAGAAAATGTGTATAATATAAATGATTTAAGAAAACCAGGATTTGTTAAAGAGGGGGCTTCTATGATGGCTTTCTTAATCAACTCAAAAGAAATTCTCTCTTCTTTTCCCCATTTAAAAATTGAATTTTTCTTGATCATTGATTGCAGGGGTAAAATGATTTGGGAAAAATCGAGAACAAATCTTTTTACAAAATTAATTTGTCCTAAAAATTATTGCATTGTTTTTTAATTATGTGGTAAAGAGATTTTTTCAATTTCCTGAATTCTATCAGGGTCAATGTGGATTCCATTTTTGGAAACAATGAACCCTAATAATTTACCTTATGATAAGGCGAAATAACATTTTTTTGGATTCAAGGAAATACCAATTTTTCTACATCTTTCAAAAATGTGTTTTATGTGATTAACATGATGTAAACAATGATGTCATCTAAGTATATAACAACTAAGCTATTGATTAGTCCTCTGAAAGCTATATTCATAACACGTTGAAACGTAGCACCAACATTAATCAACCCAAAGGGCATTTTTTGATATGCATATGTTCCCCACTTTGTCCTGAATGTTGTCTTTAATCTATCATCCGGATGTACCATAATCTGATTATATCCTGAAAATCCGTCGAGGAAAGACATCAAATCAAATCCTGCAATATCTGTTCCAAGGGAAAATGAACCTTTTGGCAAGTTTTATTCAAATTTCTAAAGTCTATGCAAATCCTAATGTCTCCATTCTTTTTTCTAACTGGAACCATGTTTGACACCCATTTCGAATGCCTAACAAGAAAAACGACTTTGGCTTTGAGCATTTTATTTAACTTAGATTTAATTTGAATTTCTAAATTTGGGTGAATTTTTATAAGTTTTTGTTGCATAGGCTTATCATCTGAGGTCATAGGTATGGTGTGCTGAATTATGGAAGTATCATATGTTTTAAGATCTGGATAATCTCATGCAAAGATATCTTTATATGTTTTCAATAACTTAATGAATGACATCCTTTCTTCAGGTTCTAATCCAAGACCTAAGTTGATGTTCTGAGGTTTTTCTAATGTACCAAGATGAATCAATTCAAATTTTAAAGTAGAACTCTGTGTTTTTTAATTGGTAGTCTTCTTAAACCTATATTTCAAATCATAGAGATCTTCCATTTTGACTATAGATTTAGGAATTGAATTTAAATTTTGTTTATCTTTAATCTGTGAATCATGTTCATGTTCATCTATAATTTGACCTTCATAAGCTCTGTCTGATGTAAGAAAGTCTAGTATATTTGCATCATTGTTAAATACTCTCCAATTTGTTATATTGTCAGGAATGGAAGGTCTAAAAATTAACTCAATTGAAAATCTGTCTGGGCTAAATTCTTCAGATGGTATAAGTCTAGATGCTACATTAGCAAGTAAATCAACACTTGCATTTTGTAATCTAGGAACTGTGGAGATATTAAATGCAATAAAGTGAGAAGTAAGATTCTGAACTAAAGTTTGATAATGTTTTAAATGTCCAGAAATACAATGAATTGTATTTCTGACTTGTCTAACAATTATTTCAGAATCTCCATATACTTGCAAATATTAAACATTTAATCCAATAGCTTTATATAGGCCTTGTATCAATGCTTCATATTCGACAATATTATTAGTGCATTGAAATTCAAGTCTACAAGCTAGCATTGTTTTCTCTTCTTGTGGATTGATTAAAATGTAACCTGCTCCTGCACCATATTCTGATTTTGAGCCATCAAAGTATAGAATCCAAAATAAAGACTGTTTTGGAATCTGATCGCTGAGATTGACACATATAGAAGCATCTGTTTGAGAAAAGTTCTCAATTTGAGAAATAGCAGTGTTTATTGGAAAAGGTGAAACCTGAGCATTAAATGATCTAAGAAATGATTCAGCTGAATAATTTCCTATAATGTTATTAGTGAAAGCTACAGGCTCGTTTGTTCCTTCTAGTTCAGTAACTGTATGTTTCATAATTTTTTCACGTTCAATTCTGATTTGATTTGGTTTTCCATTATATGGTAGCCACATGTGTGACCATCAGTAGCAAAATATCCATGTAACTTTTCAGACCAACCTCTTCTTAGAATAAGACCATAAAATTCAAGGATGTCTCCAACCAAAATATCAATTACATGTAGTACCTTTGGGTTGGATGATAATCTAATGGATACTGACAACATTTCTCTAATGACTTCTACTTTTGTTCTATCTAATTGAACTATATGTACAACAGATTTTTGAGCAGTGATGTTCAACTTTGTACATATTGTTCTTGGCATAATGTTTGAAGAGGCTCCTGAATCAATAAGACAATTATGAATATTTTTGTTAAAAATCTCATAAGTCAAAAACAAAGGAGGAGTGTGAGAAATAGATCTATCACCAATTAAGACCAAATCATTGGAATTTACTTTGTTTGGAGATGATGGAGGTTTTCCCATATCTTCTGAAGCTTGAGCTATAACTGGTGATTGTATAGGATCTACAGGGATTGCCTTAAGTTCTCTAAGCAAAATTTTCTGTTGTTGTTTGAGTTTGGTCATTTTGTGTAACGAAATATTTTCTTTGATATTTTTCATATCTTCGACTATATTTTATTCCACTGTATCTGAAACTATCAAAGTTTTAGAATTTGTATTAGGATCTGGTGGAATAAAATATGTCTGAACAATTTTAGATTTTTTGACAGTTGTTTTCTCCTTGGTGGGGAGAGTTTTCTGTTTTTTATTAGATATAGTTGAATCAGAAGAAGTTTTACTTCTTGTAGATACATGCATATCTTCTCTTTCTTCTTTTGAAGGAAGAATTAAATCCCATAACCCATTCAGTTCAACTTCTTCCTCAGACTTTGATTCTCGTTCATATGGTGCGGGATCTTCAGTATCTTGATCAGATTCAGCATTTGAAATCACATTTGGAGGCTGAGATGTTGAAGAAGGGTTTTTCTTAAATGGACGAAATGATTTCTTAGGGGCTGAAGTTTCAACAACCTGTTTCTTTATTTCAATAATATCATTTGACATAGCCTTTAATGCTTTTTGAAGACCTTCAAGATCAAATGGATCTTTCGAAACTTTCTTTTTAGAATCTTGACTAAATGTCACTTTCTTAGATTTCCTGTCTTCTATCTCTGAACGTTTTTCTAATGCTAAAATTATTTTCTCTACAGTGAGAGCTTCTTTCATGTTATCTAAAAGGGTAGCTTTACCGGTTCTATCTACAAAAATAACTATATTAGAAGGTAAAGAAGAAATATACCACTCTATTTGTACATCAACAACAGGTTTGGAAGTAGTTGGAATTTTGTTTAATAGCTTGTTAAATCTGGAGTTTAAATCTTTGATCCTTTCCCCTGAATTTGTTTTAAGATTGGAAAGAGCGTTAATCTAGGATGTAATAGTTCTATCATCTTCAAATTTTGCAAGGAAAAATTGCTCAAAAGTTTCCCAATCAGCGATAGATGCCGCTGGAAGTGAAAAATACCAGGATCCTGTAGATCTTTGTAAAGTATAGGGAAACAATGTAACTACAATATCTTTATGAGCAACTCCATTAAGATTCATGGCCAACATAAAATTATTGATGTGTTCTTCAACATGAAGACCATCATCAGGATTATATTTAGGTAACCATTTTTCTGGATGATCTGGAAGAGGATTTGGACTTGCTATCAATACAGCACCATGATTCGTCCAAGTTTGAATGGCCGTAATTAGATTAGAATTTTGTGAAGATACCGAAGTAGATCCAGAATTAGGGGGAATGAATGAAGAACTTACAACTGGAATAGTACTACTTGTAATAGCACTAATTGTTTGAGTAGAGGAAACAGAAGATTGAGAAGATGTAGAGTGAGTAAGAGGATATGAAGAAGTGACCGAAGGAAAATTTGATGTAACTTCACTTGTATCTGACTTAGATCTGGATACTGAATTTTTTTTACAAACCGGTTCAATTGGAAATTCGAAAGGTGGAATTCTGAGTTTCTCGCTTTTGGATCTAGTTAGTATACCAGTTTCTTTAAATAGAGAAGTAACACTTTCTTCGGAAGTTTTTGGGTTAACAGGCTTTTAAGTAGAAATAGATATTCCTTCTAATTTCTGAATTAAAGACTGAACTTCGGGAGACTCAGGAGTGAATTCTGAAGCATATGATTGATGAAATATTTGAGGAGATGAGGAGGAGGTTTCTACAATTTTCGATTTATGAGTTGGTGATTTAGAATTTGATTGGGAAGTTGTAGGATGCTTTTGGGGAGATCAACTCTTATGAGGGATTCTATTTTGAGGTTTAAATTTATGTGCCATTCATAGTCAGCCCTCCTTCTAGCGCCAAAAATATTGAGGCCTCAGAAATCTTTGGCAACAACAAGGGGGATAACCACCCGGTCTGGACCTTAAGACAACTCCTTTTCTGTTTGGAATAATGGCTCCGACTGGATATAATGGGACCAGTTTCCTAGAATTGGGTTTTTGTTTGATTGTTGGGTTTCTCTCAAGGATTTACATGAAGAATTACTAAAAACTAAAACAAATTTATTCTAACATGCAAAACTTGAAATTGAAACTAATTTAATCTAACCCGGGATAATACTAGTTCGATGCGATCTAAAATGATATCTATTCAATCTGTGATGATTAAGATCATCACAAATTTAATAGAATTATTACTTTGTAAGATGATTCTCTTGAAAAAATAATTAATCAAAAGAAAATGAGAACCATATCGCATATATTTGATGATCATATACAAAAATAAATCAATTCCTATCTTTATATTGTACAGTAGTGCAACTGATATTTCAGACAAAAACAATTGATTTTCATATATCATTCATGAAAGCTGGATTCATCACTAATTTTCAAAACATAACTAGCATACATGATAATAGTACCAGATGTGTACCATCTTGTTCATCTGATTAATGATAATAGGCCACATTCAACTCATACATCAGTAAGTCTTTCAAAGAATACGAAAGTGCATCAACAATGATCAACAAAATGATATGTAACTGAAATGGCCGTGTTCCATTATTTCATCAAGACATCCACAAACTAACTTACAATTAAGCATTCATTGTGAATGTTTTTAATAAAATTCTGGACCCTTCTCTAAATGCATGAGAAGGGTTTAAATACTATACTAATTACCTACAAAAATATTATACAAAATATCTTATGAGGTGGTTTCAAACAACCTTCCTCATCCTTAGTATCTATTTGCTAAAAATTGAATTTATATAAAACAACCTAACTAATAATCATGCTGGATGATAAGTTACTACCAGTTGTGATTTTTGCTCACAAATGTCGGACATCGGTTGAACTTGTGGAGGTTTGTCGGACTCTATCTTCATTTGTGCAGCAAATATAGCGTCGATTAAAAGCGGTTGTATTCTCTATATGGAGTTCATAAAACATCTCAGTGTCATGTTCTGACTGTGTGGTTTGACTAATAGCTGCCAGTATGCTTCCCAATCAATTTTCTTTAGCTGTATAAGTGCTTCTTCCCTTAGTTGACCGACTTCTTTCCAACTTTGTTCTAAATCTTTGATATCAGGAAGAGATTTGAAATTTCCTTCTCTGATGAGCCCGGAAGT
This sequence comes from Pinus albicaulis, assembly GCA_034641835.2. NCBI lineage: Eukaryota > Viridiplantae > Streptophyta > Pinopsida > Pinales > Pinaceae > Pinus > Pinus albicaulis. The sequence continues at coordinate 77,200,329 of CM076581.1, read as the reverse complement.
ATGTAATATATGGTTAATAATTTTGACCACATCCTTTGATATACCTGCTGCTCTGGCTATGGCTAATTATGCTTGTTTCACTCGTGCATCCCAGTCTGTAAAAAGAATATCTTTGAAAGTTTCCTCGATCTTTGGGAGATCTGACTTTTTCCCTTCTTCTGTATCTTTCCATTCAATATAATTAGAGATTTTAACATTAAGTTCATTAAACTCAATTCTTTGATCAATGACTGTGTTTGTTAATTGCTCACTGATTTCTAGATGTGGAATTATGTTTGACATTTGTACAACAAACAATTTTTGTTGTTTTGAGAGTAAGGCACTTAATGTTGATGCTTCTTTTATGAATTCCTCTGCAATAGAAATTCCTTCATATTTGGTAAGATCTTCTCTCAACTGTTCAATCAGTGAATTTTTGCTATATAAGTCATTTTCATGACTTATCTTAAGCAATTCCATCTCTTGCTGTACTCTGAGAAGTTGCTGTTCCACTTTCTGATTTAAATTTTTTCTTTCTTCATTTAGCTGTTGTTGTAGTTCCATGATTTTGACATCTTTTTCTTGGATCAAAATAGATACTTTTGCTGCCTTATCAATTGTCGCAGTGGTGTATGCACCAGCGAATTGAGATATTCGAGCTAAATTTTCAATCATATTTGATGGAGTATCTTTCCATACTACTTCCATAACTTTATTCCCTAGGGGCGTTTCAATCCTTGTTCTTTTCCTCTATTTTCTTACTACAACCTTATAAAGAGGGATATAGAACACATCTAGTGGGGGAATATTAGTCACCTTGAGGATAATCTCATCAGTCGGATCTGTAGGAATGATTTCTGTGTCTTGGGAGATTATCTCAGATGTTTCAATGATTTCCTTTGTTGAAACTATTTGTTCCTGTGGAGTCTGGAATTTTGTATTTTTTCTGTGATGATGATGCCTCTAGAGTATTTGCGAATGCATTGCTGAATGAAGTACATATTTTATCTAATTCACTTTGATTTTGTGAATTTGATTGTTCTGCTCTGATTTCTTGAATTGCTTTAATCGTATAACTAGTAATCAAAACATCCTGTGGAATCTATCTGAGTCTTTGTTCTCTGAATTCATTGAATTTCTGTATTTCTTCTGAATTCAGGTTCAATTTGACAAAATTTAGGATTTCTTCAAAAGTCCCGGCAGATATCAAAATATCTTCAAATTTGTCATCAGTGTGTACAATAGGTTTGAGTTTGACTAACAAAGTGAATTTGTTAGCAACCTTTTATGGGTCGAATTTCCTGGAGGGTAAAATGGGAAGCTTTAACAGCTCAATATTTTGACATTCTTTTAATGCATGATTAAAATTGCTGAGTGTAAATGAACCACATGAAATTGGAAAAATTGGCCATAGAGACTTTCTACTGTCTTTCAAAGATTTAGTGAGTCCATTATGAACTGTTTGGTAAGCGACTTCTCTTGCCATCAACTTGTCTGAAACATATAATGGAAGAATATGCGGGGGAGCGGAGCTTCCAAAAATTCTAATATACAAAAATGATTCTTCAACAAAACTTCTGCCTATCATTTGAAGGTCTGCAAGGGCTTCCTTAGTGAACCTAGGGCTTACTGTGTCATACATAAATTGGTGTAACGGTAATATAACTCCATAGCACAACCTATGAAAATGTGGTGCATAATTATGTTCCCATATCTCTTTATGACTTAAATGTATCGGGGTAGGGTCTTCAAGGGTCAATTTCAATCCCATAACTGGAAAGTTGGTATAAAAACAGATGGCATCAAAAATTTATGCACTCATATAAAATTGGGGAACAAATTTGGAGGAAGAATTTCTGGTTTGGAGATATTCATTAATTGCCTTAATTAGATTCTCTGAAAGGATAGTCGCCCAATTCATTATGAGGGAATTAATAGAGGAGTTAATTAGGGGAAGCCAATTTATGGAGAACTTGGTATTATCAGGTAAACCATATAATCTGCATAACATTGTTGCTGCAAAGTTATAAGGGTTTGCTAACGACGCGATAGGATACATACCAGTTTTCTCATTTTTGAACTTGCTGTCTAATTTCCTCCAACCTTGAATTTCCTTGAACAGGTCTTGGTTCTTCTCAGCAAACTTTGCAACAAACTGACTGTTGTAGGTATCTTGCAGGTTGGGCAACTTATACATGATTTTCAGATCTTTAGGTCTGAAGGAACCTAGAATCTCATCCTTGTAGGTTCTTAACTGTCTGTCTTTGATCACTGATTTATCAAGCACCCATCTAATCATGTCGGTATATGGAAGAAGAGTAGCTGTCACTGCAATATCTTTGAATTGTAAATCTAAAGGTGTTGCATCATCGAGAGTTGCTGTAACTTCTACTACTTCTGGCTCTTCGTCTTCAAGTATAGTGTAAATAACTTGCCATTTAGTAGCTCCTCCATCAGTAGTGCAGACAGTTCAAAGACTATAGGTGCCATTCCTGTTTGTTCGAATTCTGCAACAATCTGTTTGTCGTGCTTCTGAATAACTTTGTAGAAGGACATATCTTGAAAGGAAATCCCTATTAAAGACAGAGTAAATGATCAAATGATGGAAGACCTATTGAAATTATCTTTTTTGAAAGGAAAAATCCGGAAAACAACTATATCATTAATTAATCATGACGCATCCATAACTGTTTACATTGGGATGATAAAACATAATTAATACTTTCTGACATGATTTATTTTGCGTAAAAACCTTTATTCAAACCGTCAAATCAATCGCATCGCGTCCTTTGAACCTATCTTAATGATGCGTATTGCCTTTTGTTTATGCAATATGTGATTTTGCGAAATCGCAAAATTGCAGTATCGCAAAATCACAGTTTCGCAATATCGGAGTTTCGTTAAGAATTGCTTAAAGTATTGCAGTGTAAATCTGCGATATGCGATTTATTATGTCGCTTTGCGAAATTTCAAATCGGCGATCGCAAATTCGAGATTTCACTGATTTATTGTTTTAACTAAGAAAAGATTTGTGCGAAAATTGCAATTTGTGATAAAGATGTTTTTATTTAAAAAGTGTTGATGTTTTTTGGAGTTTGATTTTTATCAAAAGACAAAAATACTTTTATAAAAAGGGTCCCTATTTCTATTTATCAAAGGTCTAAATTATTTTAAAAATAAAAATGGGGGGGGGGGGGTTGTTGCATAGCACAACAAACCCCTATGTTTAAATTTGTTGTTTACACCTTTAGTTTCAATATTTGAGACATGTTTGATAAAATGCCTGTAATGGCTAGGAGGGGTCCAGATGAGTTCTTGTTGATGTGATTGCGTCTGTATCATTGTCTTGTTGTTATTTATCATCTCTGAAATTTTCATGAAGTTATGGGCAGAGCACTAGGTTTTGGGCCTGAAAAGGTGGATCAAATCCCGAGGATGCTGGCACAGAACTGAGGAATTGAGTCCTTGGACGTTGGCATGCAGTGTTATGTCTGTGTCTATAGCCTCCTGGATGCTAGCTTGCAAGCCTGCGCCTGCGTCTATGGCTCAAAGAGGTCAAAAGGTCAGTGTGATATAGGGGTAAGAGGCCTGAATGGTTGGGTTATCTCCTGGGGGTGTTTTTATTGTTGTACATGGTCTGTATGTTGTGTTTCCATTGGTTCCACTTCCTTAAGGTCACCTAGGAGGTTGGATGTCATTATAGTAGCCTCTCGTCACATGTTTACCCCAATTGGCCGGTTTCTTGGGTAGATGTGGGAAGAGGGTGTTACAGATCTACTTCTATGCCTTCCTTGGAAACAACATGTCCCAAGTAGTGTACCTCTGTCTGAAAGAAGTTGCATTTACAAAGCTTGGGATACAACTAATGGTCTCTTAGCAATCTCAAAACCATTGCTAAGTGTTCGACATGCTCTTCCTCATTCTTATAATATATCAATATATCATCAACAGATACAATAACAAACATGTCCAGATAAGGACATAACACACTATTCATCAATCACATAAAAGCAACAATAGCATTAGTCAAACCAAATGGAACTACAACAAACTCATAATGCCCATACTTGGTCGCAGTCTTGTAGATACCCTCTTCTTTATTCCCTACCTGATGGTATCATGATCTCAAGTCAATCTTTGAGAACATCGTTGCTCCCTTCAATTGATCAAACAAGTTATCGATCCTCGAACAATGGGTACTTGTTCTTGAATGTCACCTTATTCAGATACCTGTAATCAATACACAATCTGAGGGTACCATCCTTCTTCTTCACAAACAATACTGGTGCACTCCAAGGTGATACACTTGGCCTAATATATCCCTTATCAAGCATTTCCTTTATCTACAGCTTCAACTCTACTAACTTTGGTCTACTCATCCTGTAAGGTGCTTTTGATGATGGTGCTGCCCTTAGTACCAACTCAATAGAAAAGTCCACTTCCCTGTGAGGAGGAAACTCTGGAATATTTGCTGTGAATACATCTTGAAACTGCTACAAGACTGGATACCTCTTGAGTATTTATGCATCCTCAACATCCTTACCCTTGTCATTGGAAATATGAACTGCAAACATCAAACACCCTTTTCTACAACTACACTTAGCCTGCATAGCGATGACCATCCTCACTGATGTAGGCTTCTTATTTCCCTGCAGGATTCTCTTTTCCCCATTATCATCCAAGCACTCGATAGCCTTCTCATAACAATCCACCTTAGTCCTGTGAAGATACAACCAATCCATACCCAAAATCATACTATATGATCCTAGTGGTAGTACATTAAGATGTGTTGTTATAGGCATACCATTCAACTTGAATGCACAAAATATTACCCAATGATGAGCTCTCTTATTAGTACCTATAGCCAACTTCACCAACCAAGATTCTGAATGCACTTATTTTCTCAAGTGACACTTATCCACTAGGTCAGGATTAACATAAATATAATTAGATCTAGGATGAATCAAAATAGAAAAAAACTTGACCACAAAGCTTACCTTCCATCTCAATAATGGATACTTGATGATCTTCCTGCTTGTTGTCCACAATTGCATAAATTCGAGGAATGATATTACCCACATCCCCAACTGTCTGTGCCTCGTGAGCACTGTAGATTTGAGGCCTACCACCCTGGTACAATGGACAATCTTTCTTGTGATGATCTTTTCCACATATCCAACACTGCAATGATCCCTTGCCATCAAATTTGTTTTGTTGCTCTCCAACCTGTGACCCATGTCCCTTCTCCATTGCATTGAAATTATTGTAAGGAGAAACATTTTCTTTCTTGCCTACATCCTAAGGTCTTCCCCGCTTCGGTGGCCATTTCCCTTTAACTTTCTCATTCCCCTTCAAATCATGTTTAGGATCAACCTTTTCGCTTTGATTGCTCATAACAATGCTTCAACTTCTGGATGGTCTCCTCCAACGATCTAGCCTCACCGAACTCAACTCAGTCTCTGTATGTTGCTAGTAAACCATTGATGAATCTATGAATCTTAGCCTTCTCATCCTTGAGGTAAGTTACATACCTCAATAACTTCAAGAACCTACTAGTATACTAATCATTTTTCATAGAAGCCATTTGCAACTCATAAAATTCCTTAGCTCTGTCATCATAATATCTCCAAGATAAGTACTTCTTCTTGAAGAGAGTCTCTCAAACTCATCTCAAACCGACTCTTCTTCTCGAATTCCATTAACATTCTTCACATCTTTCCACCAAATATTCACTTTCCATTTTAGACTGAAGGTGGCTATCTTGGCTTTCATTTTCTCTGAATAACTATGCCATTTGAAGAATTTCTTTATCCCAAGCAACCATGCCTCTACATCTTTTGAATTCTTCATCTCTCCATCGAATGTAGGAGGCTTGAATTTCTTGAAATCCTCTGGAAAGTGCTCACTCCTCCTATAAGGACAATGGCAGTGATGATGATGATAATGTCTCTTGGATGAGGAACTAGAATGATGTCCATACATACCAGTCCTCCTATCAAGTGTATCTAGTGATCTGCCACCTCTAACTGTGTTCCCTCTATCCAACCTGTATCTGGACCGGGACCTGCTACCATAAGCTCCATTAGTCTTCTCTTCCTGCTCTTGACTGATCCTCAAGTGTCCCTATATCTGCGATTCCGATAAGCTATGAATAATTCTTGCATTGACTTCTACCTAATTTTCCTGAGCCCTTGCAAGTCTTTCTTGAGCCTCAACCAACCTATCATTGTCTACTTTGCAACTTCTGATCTCTACCCTCAAACTCTTCAATCTATTTGCTATACCAGGATAATATTCACCTCCTTGCTGCCTAACTGATCTGTAGGAAGAGTCACGGGAACTATAGTCTACCATTTTTCTCGTCATCTTTGATTATATTCTTCCTGCAAGTAGGCCATGTCAAACAAACCAAATAGATACCAAAATCAAAACCATACCTTAGTGACATTCAAGGGAGGCTTATCCCATCTGCAAAATCAATCCACATTATCCAGATACATATATAATCATAATCATATTAATATAGCAACATCATCCAACTGTATAACATGACCCCATGCATGAAAACCATAACCTTGACAACATTAGATTTTACCCAAAGAGAGTGCAACCCACTTTGCCACCCTGTAACCCGCTCCTCCCACATTTACCCACTTTCATTGGTTTTCTCGGGGTAAACATGAGATGAGGGTTGCTATAATGAGACTCAACCTCCTATATGACCTTAAGGAAATGGATTCGACAATGTAAGACTTTACTGACCTCCCTCAAGTGCTACTGGACCTCCATGAGCTACCCAACCCCTCCAGGTGTCCAACCCCTGAATTAACCCTCTGTTTCACTTACCTAGATCCTCAGTCGCTCCCTTGGTTAGAACTCAGACCCCTGCCCAAAACTCAGTGAGACTTCTAGAAATGATAAATAGCATAAGAAGAAAGCTTTCAAACCAAAACTTGAACCATGACTCAACCAAATCCTTCCCAACCAGGATTTACATTCCATCAAACACATGATGAACATGCAACCTACATGTCATGAATACATATATGAGCATAGGAATATGAAAATTATATGAGGTTTAATAAGAAGGACTAAAGCCCTCTCACAATAGTTTCCATTACACCAATTAGGTCATGTATTCATTATTCATTCATTTAAAAGTAAAAACATGATGAGAGACATGACTAAGATCTGCCATAAAACCATGCTTATAACCATCATATAACCAGTTAATTAAAAATGTTAGAACAACCATTAAAGATACATAATAACAAGTATAATTAATTATCAAATAAGATATGAACTTATCACTTATTAACCATAAGCAAAATCCAACCACGTTCGAGACTTCCACATACCACCCGACCATAGATTGGGTTGAACCAAATATTTCTTTTAGTGAATCACCCCCATGCCATATTCCAAGCATGAATGTGGGATCTCATGGGATAAACCAATCCATACACAACGAAGGGAATCCAGAGGTTAAACCACCTCCACCCTCACCATACTGTGATCTCACTTAGACGGTTCTAAGATCACAAAATCAAACTGAGCTTGGATGCCTCAAAATTCCTTCACCATCATCCCTTGAGCAATTTTCTTGTCTCCACCCACTTGTTGAAAGTTTCTTAGAGAAAACCATCTCCACCCCCAACCCTTGGGATTTTCTTGAGACCACCTCACCCGAATCCAAAACCTTATGGAAATCCAAAGCTCAACCAAGAATGAATCCCATCACACCATGGCTATCCAGAAATGTAAAGACAATGCTAAAATCCACTGTTGAACCCGACAAAACCCATGCCAGTGACAACAAAGGAACCAAATATCCACATGCACATACCATGCATGCCAAAACCAAATAGGAAATCATACATGCAACCTATTACCTGTAAGTATTCTCATTTAAGCCTCTTGGTCCAACCTTTCTTTGCTTGATCCTTGCTTTCCTTGTCCTTCTTTTTCTTTCTTTTCCTTAGCTTGCTTGCTTTCTCTTCTTGGTACCCCTTCTCTCTGAAACCAATCCCAAAACTGAACTGAAAAAAGGCCCCGAATTGATGTTGTGATGTATTTTTATTATTGATTCCTTTAATTTCTTAATTTTTCATCTATTTTCCTTCATTTTCTTCCGTACATGCAACTTGTGACCTTTCACCTTCATTTTCTCCTATTTTCCTTTATTTTCATAAATAAAATGACAAAATACCTTTTTGCCTTTTCAAAGCCTTTTCCATTGCTTTTGCCAATTTCCCCTTAGCCATAATAAACAAAAAGTGATGTGCACTCGGATATTTTCCCAACATTCAGCTTGGAATACGTGTCCCATGACCTTGGTCTTATTTTGCCTTTATTAACTTTATTACATGAACTTTTAACTCAGAGGTGTTACAACAAATTACATAAATAAAATGTCTAATATGCATATGTATAACCACGTATTGAAAGATTATGTCAATGTTTCACTTTAACACTCATTATCCACCAATGCAATACTTTCACTCCCATCACTAAATGCACATCTTCACCTTTTATGGGATGAATGCCTATATTTCATGTTTTAGTTTTAATTTGATCTCTTTTACTTAATATAAATAAATTTAAGATATAAACAAATTAACTATTGTTTTTTCTAGTAAGTCAACATTCTTATCATTTGGAAAAAAAGATAAACATTTTGAGTATAAAAAAACAGGGCGTCTCACCTGACCAAGTTTGTTGACCACCATTTGTAGCAAATGACAAAAATACAAAAAAAATACTAAGGACATCGTCCATACCCGAGAAGGCCAAAGACACCAAAAGACAAGTAACACAAAGAGGACACCTGTGATCATGCTATTGATCAGACGTGATGGAAGCTGGGCTATCCGGGGCTGTTCTTGGAGGAGGTAGAGGACGGAAGGTGCATTGAACATGCCCTTCGAAGTGAGCCATCCACGAATCCAGCTTTTCCACATTTTTTGAAAGCAGGTTTTGGCCACGCCAGACCACCACCACTCGTTCTCGAACCTGGCACTGGAAGTAGTGCATCCTATCCAAGGTAGCAACCAGTTCTGCATGCTCCTCCCTTTTGATCCTCTCAACCGATTCCAACCACTCCAACAAGGATTGAATTAACTCGCAAGAATTCTCTAGGCAATAGTGTTGAATTGGCCGTGGACCAGGTGCCAAATGCTTGCCAGACCCACGACTCACCTTCCCACCACGCTGCACTCCACCTCGCTTCTAAGGTTGCTGAGACTGCCCACCATGACGTATCCCCTGCTCGCCACCTCCACGCCCCCTCACACACTAGCTCCCATCCGCCGGAAACAACCCGTTGTCTTTCCACCTTGGCGTGTCCTTCCCACCTCCTGTAATAATATGAATAAATATTATTAATCCAAAAAATATTTATCTACTTTATAAATCACAAAAATCTTAAACCTATCCCCTCTTTCAAATTTCAATAATCTTAAAATTTAACGAGTCAAAAAAGAGCCAACACTATTCACAAAGTTCCCATAATAATAAAAAATTTCACCAATTTGAAATACCGCAGATTTCTTAAATTTCAATTTTACCGAAAAAATATAATGAGATCATCAGCATATTAACTACTTTTAATATACACTACTAAAAATAGTTCACGACAATATCACAGGCGGCCATGTTTTTTTGGCTCTTGCAATTCAATCTTTTGCCCATTCAAATTAATAATGTAACAATGAACTGAACGAAATAATTCCTGGAGTTTATCAACATGAACTTTTGTTGCAACATGAAAATGTTGACACTGCAAACCCTAAATGTGATCGCAAAGAAAACATAAACCATTGCACTTCCATGGCGATTTGCAGATGATTGCATTTTTAAGGTGAAATGCAGATGAAGATACACACGACGTACATTTCTGTCCCCCCAAACTCTGAATTATGGTCGGAATTTTACACTAAACTGCTGTTGCGCTTATTAAAGCATTCGGAGTAATCACGAAGGAGAAACGAGGTGGCGATGACATTTCTACAACCGATAAAGAATTGTAAGAATAAATTAACCCGCAAGTCTGCAATTAGCGCTCTTACAGCATTTGGTACCCACGACAAAGATCGGCAGATGGACGCCATTGAAGACATTGTAACACTGTGTAAACTCAGCCGACTCAGAGATGCCCTTCAGATTCTTCGCCTCATGGATTTTCAAGGCATTATTCCTCTAAGCTCCTCGGCTTATGCTTCTCTGTTGCAGGTCTGCGCTGATAAGAAATCCGTGCCAGAAGCGAAATTGGTCCATGCTCACATCGTTCTAACTGGATTCAAATCTCATGACATCTATTTCGATAACAAACTTGTAAACATGTATGTCAAGTGCGGGAGCCTCTTGAATGCGCGCAGTGTTTTCGACCAAATGTCCGAGAGAAATGTGGTGTCGTGGACTGCCATGATTGTAGCTTATACCAAGCATAGGGATTGTCGAAGAGCCCTGGAATTATATTTTCAAATGAAGCAAATAGGTATGGAGGCGAACGAGTTTACGTTTACCAGCATTCTCACGGCGTGTGCGAAGCTAGAGGCTCTGAAGCTTGGCCAGGAGGTCCACAAAGACATAATTAAGAGTGGATTTTTGTCCGATGTCTTTGTGGGCAGTACTCTTGTAGACATGTATGTCAAATGCCGGAGAACTGAGGATGCAAGCCTAGTGTTTGACAATATGTCTGAACGAGATGTGGTTTCATGGAATGTTATCATTGCGGGATATGTACAGAATGGAAAAGGAGAGGAAGCCTTGGCGATATTTTGTGAAATGTGGAGAATGGGCAACTGGCCGAATCAGTTTACTTTTGCCAGTGTTCTCCCTGCTTGTGCCAGTTTGGAGAATCTGGAAGCAGCTATGGAAATCCATGAAAACATAATTAGAAGTGGGTTTCAGTCTGATGTGTTTATAGGAAGTGCTCTTGTAGATATGTATGTTAAATGTTGGTGTATAGAGAATGGACGTAAATTGTTTTACAAGATAGCTGAACCAGACATGGTCACACGGACTGCCATGATTGTGGGGTATGCACAGAATGGTAATGTTGGTGAAGCATTAAAGCTTTTTAAAAATATGCCTGAAAGAGATGTGTTGTCATGGAATGCAATGATTTCAGGCTATGTACAGAATGGTCAAGTTGAGGAGGCTTGCAAGCTCTTTGAAAAAATGCCAGAGCGAGATGTGGTGTCATGGAATGTGATGATTGCAGGATACGCAAAGATTGGAAATGTTGACGAGGCAATAAAGTATTTTCAAGCAATGCCTTGCCATAATGTTGTATCTTGGAATGCATTGATTGCAACATACATGCAGAATGGGTGTGTCGATGAGGCCCTGAGTTTTTTTGAGAAAATGCCTGAACGAAATGTGGTCTCATGGACTACAGTGGTTGATGGATGTGCAAAGAATGGCCGCACAGATGACGCCCTAAAGCTTTTTCAGAAAATGCCTGAACGCGATGTAGTTTCATGGAACGTTATGATTCCACTGTATGCACAGAATGGGCAATTAGATGAAGCCCTTAAGTTCTTTCGCAAAATTCCCGAACCAAACGTAGCTTCATGGAATGCAATGATTGCAGGATTTGCACAGAATGGGCATGTTGATGAGGCACTGAAACTTTTTCAGATGATGCCGAAACGAGATACGGTGTCGTGGAATTCAATTTTAGGTGGATATGTTCAGAATGGGCATATTGATGAAGCTCTGAAGTTATTTCAGGAAATGTCTGAACGAGATGCAGTATCTTGGACTACAATAATTGCAGGATATATAAAAAATGGACTTTTTAACGAGGCCTTGAAATTCTTTCAACAAATGCAACTGACAGGTGAGAAGCCCAGCTCAGACACGTATTCATGTGTTCTCCCTGCATGCGCTAAGTTGGCAGCTCTAGAATATGGCAAGATGATCCATGGAGACATAATTAGATGCGGATTCCAGTCTGATCTTTTTGTGGGGAGTTCGCTTGTAGACATGTATGCCAAATGTGGTTACATAGAGTTCGCATGCAAAATGTTTGAAAGCATGCCTATAAGGAACGTGGTATCATGGAATGCGATGATTGTAGGATATGCTATGCATGGGTATGGTATGGAGGCTCTCCAACTCTTTGAGCAAATGCAATATTCTGGCATGAATCCAGACCATGTCACATTCATTGGTATTTTATCTGCTTGTTGCCATGCAGGCTTACTTGACGATGGCTTGCGGTGTTTTGATTCTATGCAACGATATCATAACGTCACACCTGAAATGGAACATTATTGCTGTATGGTCGATCTTCTTGGGCGTGCCGGGCACCTGGATGAAGCAGAAGAAATGATCAACAACATGCAAATAAAGCCGACTGCCGCTTTGTGGAGTTCCTTGCTTAGTGCCTGTAGGATTCATTCTTATGCAAAGCTAGGAGAGCGTGTGGCAGAATACCTCTTTGAGTTGGACCCTGAAAATGCCTCACATTATGTGCAGCTTTCAAATATTTATGCAGCAGTTGGCAGGTGGGATGGCATCGAAAAGGTGCGAAAAATGATGAAAGACACAAGGGTAGAAAAGAAACCAGGATGCAGCTGGATTGAGCTTGATAAACAGGTGTATGCTTTTGTTGTGGGAGATAGATCACATCCACAATCACACTGAATTTATGAAAAGTTGGAAGAATCGTCGGGGCTGATGAAAGAGGCAGGCTATGTGCCCAACACGAGGTTTGTGCTTAATGACGTGGAAGAGGAACAGATGGAAAGTATTCTGTATCACAAACTGGCAATTGCATTTGGTCTCCTCAACACACCTACTGGCACACCCATCTGGATCATCAAGAATCTTCGTGCATGCGGTGATTGCCACTCTGCTACTAAGTTGATCTCCAAGATTGTTGGACGAGAAATTATTAATTCTAACCGTTTCCATCATTTCCAGGATGGATGGTGTTCTTGTAGGAATTATTGGTGATTCTATGCCCTACCAACTATAAACACAGGCTTCTGCAGCACAAAACATATTCAAGCTGTCAGCCATGCATTTGTAGGTATAGGTATTAATCTCTTTTTTGGTATGAAAATCAGTGCTTTGAGGTCTAGTGTTTGCACTGAATGGGGAGAACCATTGTACGTTAGAATCATGAACCATACTTGTACATACAGAGTATAGCATCCTTATTTATATTTAATTTGATTAGACCTATCCTCACCTTCACCATGGACCTATCCATTGTTGAGAGGATCAAATTCCTTGAGGTTCTAATCTAGATGTATTTTGTCCTTCGGGTGCAAAAACTTGAGGTTTGCAGTTCAAGAGATTTGATCCTGCTTGAGATTTGATAAATCTAAAGTTGAGATTTATCTCAGCTGTTTACAGTTTTGAGTAACTATGTAGAAATTAAAATTTGACAATTCTCATATTTCCTTTGATACATTGATATATGTTTCTTGTATTTCCATTGATACAGATACATGATATTCTTCTATTTCTGTTGATCTATGTTATTCTCATATTTTTATTGATACATAATTTTTTTTATGTATATTGATATATGCAATTCTTGTTATCATCAGTCTATATTCATCTTAACTCCGGATTTACCAAGCACCGAGAGGGATCAAATCTCTTTTCACTCTAAAAGAATTTTGCACCTCAAGAGATTTTATCCCTCTCAATGCTTGGTAGATTCGGAGTTAAGATAGATCTAGACTAGTTTAAGAGATTGGATCCCTCTTGGCGTTTGGTAGATCTGGAGTTAAGGTGGATCTAAGCTGGTTTAATTATTAATTATAATCAATTATAATTACAATTATTAATTTTAATTTTATTTAATTTTTATTTTTATGGTCTAAATGTTTTACTAATAATTATAATTATTATTTATTTATTTATTTTTATGTAATTTTATCTAGTCAAAATGTTTAACAGAACAAGATAGGACAGGGAATTACAATATTTTTTTCCATACTGAACTGGAGAGCACCCCTCGCACAAGAAATCTACCATGAAATTAACTTACTAAGGTCAACACACCATACAAACAAACATAAACCTGTATGCTGAAATTAATGCACTGTAAAAATAAATGTAATAACTGCATGGTATAATCAATGCACTGTGAAAACAAACTTAAGAACCCCATGCTGAAATCAATGCACTGTAAAACAACTATGATAAGGACTGCATGTTGAGGTCAATGCACCATAAAAACAATCTAATGAGTCTGTCAGTCTAGTTGCCTTACCTTACCATAGTGATGCATGGGAACCCATTTGGCGAAGTTAGATACTTCTTGAAATCATTACTATGTTACTTACATTACTGAGTCTGTCAGTCTAGTTGCCCTATCTCACCATAGTGATGCATGGGAACCCATTTGGCGAAGTTAGATACTTCTTGAAATCATTACTATGTTACTTACATTACTAACACAGCTTTTGCCAACACAACTTAAGTATATAAATAACTTGTATATGTTAAAATTCTTCAGCACAGGGTAACAGTTCTGGTACTGAGGGAAACACATCAAACTGAAGAAAGTAGCAGTAAGTACACAGATCTGAAACTTAAATCACATTACTGTTTATTACTCTTTATTTTTGAGAAATACTTTTATTAGAGGCTCTTTGGTTAAGTTGCCACATTATAAGGGGCATATCTATGCTGTCAAAGTCATCCAAGACTTGCAGCTGGCCTCATTCATACCCATTCAATGGATTTTAATACAAGCCTGAACACCTCTCTGCTTGCTGCTAAACAGTAAACACGTAGAAAACTTGAATCTCTACCTTTCACCCACTACTTCCTACTATGTAAAACTGAATTGACAAAAACCTATAGCCCTGCCTTCTTCTTTATAGATTAGCAGGTACAATAAATCTGAGGACATGTGGAAATAAACCTAAACCCTAGATTTATTCCTGCTCCTGGATTTTTAGTGCCCTCAACCTGCATGAAAGAACTATTCCAAGAAAGGTGAATCCACTAGAGGAGAGTGCAAGTATGCATGCATGCATCTCTCTCTTCTATGGATCTGTGCCCTATCTAACTTTGGAAACTTTCCACATGCAAAGCGCACTAACTAGCTGTGCATGCAATTACTAAAGCAATCTAAAAAATAGAACTGAACTGCTGAATATAAAAAACATCTAAATTGGAACTAAACTATGGATGGTGATTGCATGCCAATATCTTGATCTCTCTTTTGTATCTTTCTTCTCCATAAACGCTCTTGCACCTTCATCACTGCCATGTGGATCTGTTGAAGGAAGGCGTGCAATTGCTGTTGTCTTTAAGAGTGCTGTACAAACTGCTATATAGAATCTTTGCTGGAGCATATTTTCTGCATGTGCCCAGATCTTCTCTACTCCTTGCTGCCATCAATGGTGCTTTTCTAGATACTTTCTGAGGCACTAAAAAGTCCAACTTTTCCTTCTATTGAGGAAAGTGTTTTCTGCCAACTACAAGATACTCCTTTTGCATCTAGAATCTCCCTTTTCTAGGGGCTTAGTCAAATTTATTAACCTCCTGCAAACTTGAAGAAACATGACATTTGATCACTGCTTCCTTTTGTACTTTGAACTCTCTTCAGAATTTTCAAGGTGAAAACCTTTCGTAAAATGAATACTACATCGACAACTTGCCAACCTTCTTTTTTCTTCATGTCAACTTCATTGGTCAAACTCTTCTTGCACTGCCACATGAAATATTTAAGATTCCTGCCATAATGAACTCATCTGTGTATAGGCCCTGTTACCCACCACTTCGTGGGTGATATCCCCAGGAGAAATTTTTCTCCATGATGGACCTCAGCCGGCAACCAGCAGCCCCTTGCAGCCTCCTAGCTTGTTGTGCCATTTCTCTGCCACCTAAGCCAGCCATGTGGTCCCTCACCCATCTGTATTGATCGTATGTTTGAAGGTGGGCCTCTCGAATCTAAAGGTATGTCTTGTCATTTGGTAATTGAGTATTGGGTTTACTTACCATGGATACTTGTGGGCATGGATTGATGGGGGAATTTGGCGGAAAGAGTGGGCTTAGTCTGTGCTCCTGTCTCCTTGATCCCTTTTGGGTGTTACCCTTGCATCTTAGTCCCGTGAAATATCCTTTATTGATCATTTGGTTCTAGGGTGGTACTACTTGGGAAACCCCGACTTTGGGTTCGTGCTCCTGCTCATTTATCCGCATGTATTACTCCCCTTCCACTCATTATACTCCCATTCACCATTTTTCCCGCTTGAGTCCACATAGCCCCCATAGGTCCACATAGGGTCAGCGTCCCTATCCCCTTCCCCCAACTTGGGTCAAGCCTGGAATGATGCTCGGAAGTTTGAAGCAGCTAAAAGAAAAAGAAAAAGCATAATTGGCCACACTTAACAGGAAATCGTACCACAAAATGCAAAAGATAGCTGAGACAAAAATAATTAGCACGTGAAAAAAAGCCAATGCATGAGCTTTGCTCCTTCCCACTAAACTCATAAAAGCCCAACATGAGTACAAAATCATTGATACTAAAATCCAAAACTGGTGACACATGCATCAAATCATCCACGGCAACTCCCTCTGCGTAGGAGTAACCTTTGATAACTATAAGAGTCTCATCAATGTTAGCACCCTCTTGTTGAGAGAATCCTTCTGTAATTATCTCCTTAAGGCTAGAGGAACCCTCCTTGGTTGTGGCACCCTACCATATCCACTCAACTAGATTGACAAAGTGACCTATAAGGGGCACTTTCTTGCCCTACTCTAGCCTAAACTCCCCTAGATTTATGGTTGTTGTCTTTCATGGTTACTTGCAAGTTGCTGACCATCAAACTCAGTTGAACATTGTAAATATGTTATACAAGGCACCAAAAGCGAAACCTTCGTTAAATTAGAAACACAAAAGACAAACTCTGATTCAATAACATCACTTGAAGGCATTTGGAAAGACATAGAGCCCAATCCCTTCACATGATATGTGACATCATCACTTGACTCCATAAGCATTCCTCCCTCTTGCTCTTGAAACCTGTTGAAGATCCTTACCATAAACCATATGCCATAAGCCCCGACTACCCACATACCTGTTACACTAAAATTTGTCACCATGACATTTCACTGTCTGTATGGGTTCATCATTATCTATTTTATGCTCCCTTAGAGGTCCAAAACCATAAAGTTCCTAAACCAAGTCTTGGAATTGGAGAAAAGCTCATTAAAACCCTAAAAACCCTAACTTCGCACTATTCCTAGTTCTTACCTGTGGTACTACGGTTTCTTGCTCTATAACCTGCGGCACATCCCGCACGTTCTTCTTACTAAAACTGCGGACCCTCGGAAAAGGTAAAATAAAAGAAAAAGTAAGTTCTAGAAGCCCAGCTAGTCGAATATTCTCCCAGCTGGAGGCTTCTAGAAGCGTAATCAGGTCGAGCTTCGCCCCTTCATTCATGAACCTCTATCCCTTCATTAATGGAGATTATCCCTTGGTATTTGGAGCTAAAATGCCTTTATGAGTGGACTTTATCCCCCTCTTTATGGAACTGGAACCTCTTTCATTTTCCTATAAATTGAACTCGTGTTTCAGTCTCAAGGGTAGATTGATAGACTTTGTTGGATTAGAAAATTGCTGTAGAAATCATACTCTCTATACTTGGCATCATTGATACGAGAAAAATCACATACTCATATCCATAGTTTCATGCTAGTTCAGAGAGGAGAAGGCTTGTCAAACCGAAGGAAAACAACTGTTTAGGACCTCGGAAGAACCTGTATGACATCAAGACGACAAGGTCGTAAGGTTACTTCTTATCATACAAGTTAATACAAATGGATTCTATTTTCTCATTAAGTTGTTCATGTATCTATTTGAGTAATTTAATTCTTGGATTCCTTGATCAATGAGATAGATTAGTGTTTTTGAATTATTATATTTTGCAGGTGCTTTTAATCCTTTTTCCTGTCTTTGATTACAGGTCTTACAAGCTGAATTGACCTCTTTTGGAGCGACTGGATTGAAGATTACAACAAGTGTTGGACTTTAGGTAGGAGTATCTCCTCTTAATTAGTTGATTAATAATTCTGAATCACAATGGTCTACAGAAAATGGTTTACATTTGGTTGTTTGTTTCTAGATATCCTTGGGATACTAGGGAGATCGTTCTTGTCCGCAAGAAGGATTTATCTGCATAACAATACCATCAACCCTTGAAATTATATACATGGAAACTCTGAACACCATGGCAAAGTGGGTATCTAGCTTGGCAGTGAAATCATCCACATAGGAGGCATATGTAGTCCTTGTAAACTCCTGTTATTGCTTACCCTTTCCCTTCTTCTTCTTAGGGCATTGAAAGGCATAATGATTGTTCTTGTCACACTTCAAGGACTTGATATGACTCAAGTATTCCTTCCCGTGACATGAGGAATTTGATTTTTCCTGCTTACACTTCTGACCTTATTGGGATCTCCTTTTCTACCTTCTCTCCTCAACTTACTAGTGAGGGCTAGGTTTGTTCGATCCTTGTAACTGGTTGTGACTTGCTCTAGTCTCATCTCCTCTTCAATGAAAGCATCCCTTAACTAATTGAAGTCAAGTAACTTCTCTTAGAATTACATTTCCACTACTGAGGTGCAGAGGTTGAGCTCACCATAACTTACACTTACCTAGGTGTACAGTTCATGTGGCATCATTTTGGTTTGTGGTAGGCCCTCTAGCGTTGGCTCAATAAAGGGTATGTTTCCTTGGCCCTCATTGAGAGACAATGCTTCCAAGGGAAGTTTTAGGACATATTAACCAAACACTATCTCATGGAGGCGATTATCAAAACCCATAGTTCTTTGTGGCTTCAAGATTTAAGGGTTGAGCTTGTTGCAGATAGACTGGACTAGATTGAATAGTGTACAGATGGTTCTATAGCCCATTATTCAGGTAGATTTCAGAGTCCATCCTTTCCAGCTTGAGGTCATTTTTTGCTAGGTTTCTTTCCTTCATAGAGTTCAAACTCTCGAAGGCTTTTCCATTGGGAGAGAGAGGTATCCATATCTTTTACTTTGCTCCTCAACAACTCTCACTTCAGATCCTTCCTTTGGTCAGACACAAGGATGGTTCTTAGAGATGTCTCGGCTTCTTCAGTCCCCCAAAGTGCCTTCCCCCATTCAAATTCTTCATTGATGCATTGTGCCATCTCTTGCTAACTAGACAATTATTAAATTAGACTATTAGAGAGGATATTTACTGACTATACATTCAAGGCTCTTGGACCTCTCCTTGGACGAGCCTGGGCTCAAAGACGTCTTTCTTCCTCGAACAATTTTTGGAGTTGTGTGAGCATCATCTTCAAACCCGCCCACCCCTCTCCCCCACCTCCCCACCCTCCCAATTGTGTAGACATTGGATGCACTCGTTTAGGATCCTTTTGGAATAGCTCCAAGTTGGTTTCCAGTGATTTCAGATAGAGACATATCATCATATACCACGATCTGATAGGATCTACCATGTGTGCTACCTTTAGGAGCTTGAGATGAAGATGTGCCTCATTTTTCAGTGTCCCTTATATTATGAGATTAGAGGATGCTATCGTTACCTTTATAGTGACTCAGAGAGCTTCCTTTCTTACTTTCTTTCGGTACTAGGACTAAAGATGCTTAACCCTCTTCATAAGGGAGATTCAACCATAGATATAAGCTCTTCCATGCCATGCCCATCCCTGGGATGACCAAACTGATTACCTCATACTTCTTTATTGATTTGTTATATTGGAGCAACAAATGGTAGCCAAATTTCTAGAGTGCACTAGACAACAAGATGGCGGGTTTCTCCTTAAACTCCCTGTTAGACTTCTGTATTTTTACAGTATCACAAGATATCTGCCTATTCCTTATATTTTTCATGTTGAAAATAATATTCCATGGCTATCATTTATTTTCAGAAAGGAAAGGAGATCCTGGGTGACAAAGGGGTCAAATAAGTCCATCTACCATTTGATTCAGTTAAAAGAGGAAAATTTTTCTGATTAAGTGTGATGGAAAGCCAAATCTCTGAAATCCCATTTTAAACCCTAATCCCCCCATTTTAACCTTTTCCCCTTCTTAAACCCCTTTCCCTAGCTAAAACCCCATTTCCTTTTCTAATATCTCTTCCCCTTTACTAATTCCCCTTTTCCATTAAAAACATGTAAAATACTCATTTTTTACAATGTTTTTAATTAAAATAATATTAGGCCTCCACATTTAAATACCTTACCCCGATATTATTTTAACCCCCTCCCCTCCTAAAAGCATTTCTATTCCCATCTTATGTTAATTCCCCGCTTATTTATGTCCCTCCCCCACCATATTAACCTCGAGTCCCACTTTAATAAACCCTGTTTATTAAATTACCCGACCCCTATTATGTTGAAATCTCACTCTTCATTTCATTAACCCCTTGCTTCATTTAAAATCCCGACCCCACTCTATATTCTAACCCTCTGTTTCATTTAATCCCGACTTGCTATCACTCTGATGCCCGACCACCGTCCGATCTTCACCACTCGATCCAACGGCCCCCAATCCTTTTCACAACCCCAACTGCCCGGTGTTTAAAACCATTGGGGGTTGCGAAATGGGCGGTTTTGCAAGCCCTCCCATCTGCCATGCGTCGTCCCCATGCTTTATCGCGCTCCTCGATCATAAACCACAAAACCACTTATCACCGCGTGATAAAACCACAAACCGCCTCCTCACATATAATAAAACCACCCCCTCTTTGAAGTTAAACCCACTTGTAACCTCACCTTGCGCTATGCGATAAACCACCATTGCTTGCCTCCTTATGGACCTACGTTTTATTAATAATTGTTTTGATTTTTGCAGATGATGTACCTATCAGAGGATGGGATAAACAATTTGTGATGTTAGTTCCAACAAATTGTTTAAATCCAGACTCTTTGAATTTCAATTTAAAAGCCTTATTCTATAGAGGATTATGAGCAAAAGAACGGATAAAAGCAGGAAAAGGAGCAGTCAGGGTGAAAATGAAAACAGATAAAAAAAATAATTTAAAGGACAGAGTTAAGGAAAAGACAGTGAAAGGTAAAATATTTACTGTGACAGTGAAAAGGTAAAAGAAATTAAACAGAGTAGTTAAGGATAAAGGTGAAAACAGATGAAAGGCAGATAAATACAGGTTAAAGATGAAAGGACAGAGTTCAGAAACAATCAGATGATAAGCAGCGTGAAAGATTAATTTTTGCAGTGCCAGCAAAGCATCCTCTCTTATGGTCTATGAAGTGATAAATCCAAAGACAAAACTAGATATCAAGACCACTCAGCATTGGCCTCCTCTCAACCACATTGGCCACCTCCAGCTTAATTTTGATTTAATGAAAGCTACCAAAGTTAATATTACAGTCAGAGATATTTTAGCATCAGTTCAGAAGTTATTGTAAAAGTTAATTTTACAAGCAGTTGGTCAAAGATATTTTAAAGTTAGCTCAAGAGTTAATTTGAAAGTTATTATTACAGTAGGTTTGTCAGAGATATTTTTGGCTTGGGCCTTGCATGGTCACAATTGTCAAAATTTCATTTACTCTGTAGTAAATGCAGTCTGTCACCCTAGATTAGGGCAACCACCTTAGTTGCAGTTAAACACTGCATGTATTTTCATTATCAGTGTTGGTTGGACTTTGTTTAGACTCTGAGTTGCAAAGATTATTGTATTGGAGCACTGTAATTGTTTTTGAGTTGGACATCAATAATACAAGTACGTTCACAAGATCCTTGAGCTATGTTGATGGTGATGTTATCCCTCTTATGTTAATGTTTTTCCTTTGTTTTTCCATACTGTATATCAATCTCTCTGATAGCATAACATAAATTTTAGATTAAGATATGTTGCATGAGCACCTTAATTCTGTCTGTTACTGTTATCTCAATGTTTTCCTCTGTAAGTATAATTAAAGAATTCTTAATTGCTCTTTAGTTTTACCAAACCGTTATCTTGAAGTTTTCTTTTGAAGTTTAACTAAAGAATTCTTAACTGCTCTTTAGTTTCGCTGAAACTGTTATCTTGAGGTTTTTCTTGTGAAGTTGAGTTAAAGAATTCTGAACTTCTCTTTACCCCCAATGAACTGTTATCTTAAATGTTTTCCTCTAAAGACTTGAATACAAAATTCAGAGATTGTTTGCTCTGCATTTATGTTGGTATAGTTAAAGAATTCTTAACTGCTCTTTGGCTTTACTGAAGTCACTACCATCTCATATTCACACTGCCACTATGATCCATTTTGCATAGTTAGCTTGCCGTGTGAAAACCCTTGAAAATTTGATGTACAATTCAACCCTTTTATGACTCAGCGCAATGGATTAAGCTTCCCACATTCTATCTATCCAACCAAACAAACAAACCCAATTTTTATAACTAGCTTAAAATCAGAAAATATAATCAAAAAGCTAAATCAGGTAATCATAAATACAGAGAGAGCCCTCTCTAAGCCCAGGAAGGCTAGGTCCTAGACTCCAAAGTGATTTGATGTTGTTCTCTGCTACTTGTTCTTGCCAATCTTACAAATTACAGGGAACTAACATAATGGCGACCATACTGGGGACTAAGTTATTGAAAAGGCTTAATATTTCTTCAGAACTCAGAAACCCCACTCAAAATTAGATGATTCAAGTATTAGCCAAGATTGGTATCGAGTTGCTGATGGTGGACAATAGCCAACTCAAGAAAGTTGAAATCATCCACCTGGCGACTCCACAATTTTCAGTTGGCCTAAAGACTTCAATGGTAGAAGAATCTAGATTGGTTGTGAAGATACAGTGACCCTTTTCTCTGACTGATTGACAAGATGGATTCATGGATACAACACAGGTATGCTCCAATGAACAAAGATCACATCCCTGGATTCCCACACAAAATGCCTAAGGTAAATTGGGACAAAAATCTTCCTGTTTTTTAAGATGAAAAAGTCAATGATGCTTTGTTACATCTCATTAAATTTCATATACACTCATGGAGGTTGAAAGTCGAATGGCATGAGGATTGCCTCATGAAGATGTTCATGGTGACATTAGAAGGGAAAGCAAGGGAATGGTATGAAGGTCTAAACTATGGTAGTTTGTTTTTTTTAAAAGATTTCCACAAGGTGTTTTATGAACATTATAAAGGAAATTCTCCATCTTTATCATTCGCTGAAAATTGTTGTGATCAATCTGAAGATCTCATACAATACCTTGTAAATATTGATGAAGATTTGGGAAATTGGCATCCTGAGGATCTATTAGAAGAAATTCATGAATTTCATGCTCAAGTTAACTATCATGACAACCAAGAGAAGTTGGTTGAGAATGAAAGCAATTAGGAAATGAAAGAAGATCCACAAGATCTCTCTGAAGGGACAAATGATGATTCATCTGCTCTTTTGTGTGAGGCTCAAGAAGACATTCAACCTTATGATCAGTCTTCACAAGAGAAAGAGAACACTTGTGGTTCTATCCAAAGAAAACAAAGACTGCCTCCTCCTTTAACTGAAGAAGAAATCAATCAGATTTTAAGCATGCATCCAATGTCTAAATTTTTATATAATGAAGAAATTATTTCTATTTGTTCTACTGTTGATTTATGTACTGAAGCATTTCCTCATGAAGAAACAAAAGAACAGATTGATACTGATGCTATACTACCTTCTCAAGAAAGCCTATTTCTAGAGAGTGCTTCTACTCATCAAATGATGGCCTTCAAACAGAATTCAGCCCACTCAATCAAGGCATATCAGGTTTGCTTGAGGACAACATAGTAGTATATTATGAGGATGCCATGTCAGATGATCATGAAGAAGGGGTAGAGGTTCTCTCTCAAAAGAATCCCGAGCACAAATAAGTCGAACAAGGAATAGTCCTGGATGAAGCTTATTCTTTAATTCCTCAGGGCTAGGTATTGTTCCAAGATCCTTTTGCTGGTTTCTTAGAAACATCTAAAGAAGGAGTATGTTATGGCAAGAATGTTTTATTGCAGAGTTTGAAGAAAATTTTGAGCACTGCTGTTCAGAGGCAGGTAAGATGAGAGTGGCCTTTTTGTTTTTTCAGCATACTCAAAAGGCTGAACAAGAATCAATCATGTAGTCATTTACTTGATTGGTTGCATTGGAGAAGGGAGTTCACTTAGTGAATATATACCTCCAAGTTATATTAGGGTAGGTAGGTATGCAAAAGAGCTCTTAATACTTGAGCATGTTTCTAAGTTTTCAATTTCAGGTTGTTTGTTCAGGCTCAAGATCATGTGTGTTTAAGACTTCAGTCTACAGTAAGCATGGATTTCAGTTTTTGAAGGTCACAATCACAAAAGTTGTAGCAGATCATGATTACAGAGTGGGGATCAGCTCAAGTAAATTAGGCTACTGGTCTACAAAGTTCTTGACACCTCTTAAAGGCGTTGCCCTCCCTAGTTAGGGCCACTGTTAGACTTTTGTATTTTTATAGTATCACAAGATGACTGCCTATTCCTTATATTTTTCATACTGAAAATAATATTCCATGGCTATCATTTATTTTCAGAAAGGAAAGGAGATCCTGGGTGACAAAGGGGTCAAATAAGTCCATCTACCAGTTGATTCAATTAAAAGAGAATTTTATTTTTATTTTTTAATTTTTTAATTTTTAATTAATTTATTTATTATTTTCTGATTATGTGTGATGGAAAGCCAAATCTCACTGCCTTCATTATTTTTCATTTACCCTCTCCATTACCTTTCATTTTACTTTTTTCTAACACTCCCATGCTCTGAAACCCCATTTTAAATTCTAATCCCCTCATTTTAACCTTTTCCTCTTCTTAAACCCCTTTCCCTAGCTAAAACCCCATTCCCATTTCTAATATCCCTTCCTCTTTACTAATTCCCCTTTTCCATTAAAAACATGTAAAAAACCCATTTTTTACAATGTTTTTAATTAAAATAATACTGGGCCTCCACATTTAAATACCTTACCCTGATATTATTTTAACCCCCTCCCCTCCTAAAAGTATTTCTATTCCCACCTTATATTAATTCCTCGCTTATTTATGTCCCTCCCCCGCCATATTAACCCCGAGTCCCACTTTAATAAACCCTGTTTATTAAATTACTCGACCCCTATTATGTTAAAATCTTGCTCTTCATTTCATTAACCCCTCGCTTCATTTCAAATCCTGACCCCACTCTATATTCTAACCCTCCGTTTCATTTAATCCCGACCCGCTATCACTCCGACGCCCGACCATCGTCCGATCTTCACCACTCGATCCAACGACCCCCAATTCTTTTCGCAACCCCAATTGCCCGATGTTTAAAACCATCGGGGGGTTGCGAAATGGGCGGCTTTGCAACCCCTCCCATCTGCCACGCGTCGTCCCCATGCTTTATCGTGCTCCTCGATCATAAACCACCAAACCACTTATCATTGCGGGATAAAACCACAAACCGACTCCTTGCATATAATAAATCCACCCATTGTTTGAAGTTAAACCCACTTACCTCACCCTGTACTATGCGATAAACCACCATTGCTTGCCTCCCCGCGGACCTGCGTTTTATTAATAATTGTTTTGATTTTTGCAGATGATCTACCTATCAGAGGATGGGATAAACAATTTGCGACGCTAGTTCCAAAAAATTGTTTAAATCTAGACTCTCTGAATTTCAATTTAAAAGCCTTATTCTATAGAGGATTATGAGCAGAAGAACGGATAAAAGCAGGAAAAGGAGCAGTTAGGGTGAAAATGAAAACAGATTAAAAACATAGTTAAAGGACAGAGTTAAGGAAAAGGCAGTGAAAGGTAAAAGGTTTACTGTGACAGTGAAAAGGTAAAAGAAATTAAACAGAGTAGTTAAGGGTAAAGGTGAAAACAGATGAAAGGAAGATAAAGACCGGATAAATATGAAAGGACAGAGTTAAGAAAAAGTCAGATGATAAGTAGCATGAAAGATTAATTTTTGTAGTGCCAGCAAAGCATCCTCTCTTATGGTCTATGAAGTGATAAATCCAAAGACAAAACCAGATATCAAGACCACTCAACATTGGCCTCCTCTCAACCACATTGGCTACCTCCAGCTTGATTTTGATTTAATGAAAGTTACCAAAGTTAATATTACAGTCAGATATATTTTAGCATCAGTTCAGAAGTTATTGTAAAAGTTAATTTTACAGGCAGTTGGTCAAATATATTTAAAAGTTAGCTCAAGAGTTAATTTGAAAGTTATTATTACAATAGGTTTGTCAAAGATATTTTTGGGTTGGGCCTTGCATGGTCACAATTGTCAAAATTTCATTTACTCTGTAGTAAATGCAGTGTATCACCCTAGATTAGGGAAACCACCTTAGTTGCAGTTAAATACTGCATGTATTTTAATTATCAATGTTGGTTGGACTTTGTTTAGACTCTGAGTTGCAAAGATTATTGTATTGGAGCACTGTAACTGTTTTTGAGCTGGACATCAATAATACAAGCACATTCACAGGATCCTTGAGCTATGTTAATGGTGATGTTATCCCTCTTATGTTAATGTTTTTCCTTTGTTTTTCCATATTGTACATCATTCTCCCTGATAGTAGAACATAAATTTTAGATTAAGATATGCTGCATGAGCACCTTAATTCTGTCTGCAATGTTATCTCAATGTTTTTCTCTGCAAGTATAACTAAAGAATTCTTAATTGCTCTTTAGTTTTACCAAACCTTTATCTTAAGGTTTTCTTTTGAAGTTTAACTAAAGAATTCTTAACTGCTCTTTAGTTTCGCTGAAACTGTTATCTTGAGGTTTTTCTTGTGAAGTTGAGTTAAAGAATTCTTAACTGCTCTTTACCCCCACTGAACTATTATCTTAAATGTTTTCCTCTAAAGACCTGAATGCAAAATTCAGAGACTGTCTGCTCTGCATTTATGTT
This sequence comes from Pinus albicaulis, assembly GCA_034641835.2. Taxonomy (NCBI): domain Eukaryota; kingdom Viridiplantae; phylum Streptophyta; class Pinopsida; order Pinales; family Pinaceae; genus Pinus; species Pinus albicaulis. The sequence continues at coordinate 77,173,474 of CM076581.1, read as the reverse complement.
GAAGTATAGTTAAAGAATTCTTAACTGCTCTTTAGCTTTACTGAACTCACTACCATCTCATATTCACACTGCCACTATGATTCATTTTTCACAGTTAGCTTGCCCTGTGAAAGCCCTTGAAAAGTTGATGTACAATTCAACCCTTTTATGACTCCATAGCCCAATGGATTAAGTTTCCCACATTATATCTATCCAACCAAACAAATAATCAAACAAACAACCCCAATCTTTATAACTATCCTAAAATAAAAAAATATAATCATAAAGCTAAATCAGTGAATCATAAATACAGAGAGAGCCCTCTCTGAGCCTAGGAAGGCTAGGTCCTGGACTCCAAAGTGATTTGATGTTGTTCTCTACTACTTGTTCTTTCCAATATTACAAATTACAGGAGACTAACACTCCCCCTCTAGGAATCCACTCAATCTCATCCAGACCAGTTCAAAGGTGTTTGTCCATACATTATGCCACACATTCTCAAAGCATTAGAGAGATCAACTCCAAAGGGATCTAGTGTAGAGCAACTCCCACTCGTTAGACTACCTCCTAGGTCTAGAGGAGCCATGAGAGATCCATTAAGAGTTTCCTTCTTTCGACCTCAAATGCTTCGAGTATTCCTTGCTCATACACCCCTTCAGGATCATTACCGAGCTCCACGATGGTTCGAAAGGAATTTGATAGTGAACTAGTGCCCAATTTTCCTCCCACACCCTTGGCCATTAGAGTTAGGAAACCCTGACATCAACGCCATTGTCCAATCTCGCTCTCATCATGTTCATTTGCTAGGTTGTCCACCTTTGCAGTGTTTTACAAACTCACTATTTTGTATCACTATGCCTTTGTCACGGTTTTATACATATGTTATGATGATTTACTAATGCAGGCTTATTTCTTTGTATTATTTTTGATATTTTTTAGGAGATGTGCTTGCACTCCCACATTCTATTCATACTAATTGTACTCTTCAATCCCATTAACTTACTTTTGCGGTCACTTGTCATACATTAACAAAATTTTCTTATCTCAACCACAAATAACGGGGACAAAGTGGTGCTAAGATGGACTAAATCAATTTAGAGCTATCTGAACTAGCTCATTACCTTTAACTTCATCACATATTGTGTTGGAAATATCGAGAGGGGGGGTGAATCGACATTTCTTAGAAATTAGCACTTTTTAATCATTTTTCAGAGCATTAGTTATTCTTCAGTTAGTATCAATGTTCTCCTTCAACAATTATAAACAATAATCAACAGTAAACAACACCAAACAACAATGCAGAAAGATAAAACAATAGACAGAGTTTTTTAGGTGGAAAACCCCCTCTGGGTCAAAACCACCGAACGCTTCTCTAGTAATTGTCTTCTTCTCTCTTTAAAAGAAATATTAGTTACATCAAGATTTAAGCTACAATTGAGGGATGCGTCAACCCCCTAATTCACAGGCCACAACCTGTAGGATGCTACTAAATCCTAATATACTATAAGGATGCCACAACGCCCTGTAGATCAGGCCACAACCTGATGAGTGCCCCAACACTCTGTTTACTAGATACTGTCGGAAAGGATGCTTCGTTGCCTCGTAAGTTTATCAGCCACAACTGAATGAATGCCACAACACCCTGTGCAAGCCACAACTTTCCCTAACACCACCCTGCCACCCTGAAGTGTTCTCAGGCCACAACCTGAAGGTGACTCTGATCACCTAGAAGAGTCGGTAAATCACGTTTCAAAATTTTCACAATGGACCCCCTATGCTCTGAATCAATGTAGAATATATGTAAGGAAGGTGTAGAATAAATATCGAATTCTGTAGCCACTGATCACTGTTCCCACAAATTGATCACTGCACAAAGTTTCACATCAAGCTATCACTGTATCATTGTCACTGCACACCGTATATCACTATTACTGCAAATCACTGTATAACTGTCGTCTACCACAAAATGTCACTTCAAAAATGAATAGTCATCAAAAAATTGTCATCACACTGCTCATGAATGAAGTCACCAATGTTGTATCACTGTCATCATTGTATCAGGCTGCGCACAATGCAACAACTATCTGACACTACTATCAAAATTTGGCATAACCCAAGGTGTCTCAAGTCATCCCGATGCCCTGCAATCAGTGCTCTCAAACTTTGTCCCCAAAGAGCTACCAACATATATGTAAGCACATTGTTTGACTGGTCAAACCCTGCAATCCATCCTTCTCCAATAGGTTGTATAACTGCAGGATGTTCCCTTCACTAATTGCTACCCTGCAAGGTCACAATAAGGTTATCCTAGGTTATCATAGACATTGTCAACTGAAGGTTCTACTCGTCAAAGTCAATATATCAATGTCAAGTCTAGTCAAAGTCAAAAGGTCAACGTGTGTGGTATGACTATTTGATCTCCTCATACTAAGTCAAATTTAAGGCAAAATGTCATTATACAGTATGTCAAAGTCATTCTTAGGATGTCAAAGTCAAGGTGAGTATTTTCTTCATCCAGCAAGTTAAGTTAACATAAAGTCACAAGTGTAAATTATTTTCAAGTATGTCAAGGTCAACCATATGTTAAGTTCAAAGAAAATACATCATATCAATGTTAATCCATATTATGATATTTTATATCATTGTCAAGTTAAGAATTGCAGTCACCAAGGGTCTCTCCTTATCAAAGAAATAGTTCTATATAGCAGATGTCATATAACCCACCAATACTGATTCAATAGCATTCTATACCACTGTCATATAATGTCATAAGCCAAATCACCATTGTCATGTTCACTCTGAAAGTCAAACTCAAGGTGTTAACATACTTGTTATGTCTAGGTTTGAGTGTCAGGTTAAGATCAAATTGTCGTTGTTATGCTAAGTGACATCACTGCACATAATATTGATTCATAGGTCTTTGGCATGTCAGAGGTTATCAGGTCAAAACACTGTCATAGTCCAACTTCTCTAGTATTTAGATCACTGTAAGACACAATCAAGATTAATGTCACTACCTCACTGTCACAAGGATACACAGGTCCAAAAATATTTAGATCACACTCAATGCATTTTCTATACTTCAACCATCATAGCACTAAATCATACACTGCTTCACTACTGTCATATAAGTGACTGGTTAGGGCACTAAATTTTGCTGTAACGTCCCTCAAACAATCACTAAATCAACCCTTAAATTCTGCGCCATACCCTTGAAATAAACTAGACCCAACACCTAACAAGAATGGAGAAATAACATACATTTTTGTTGCCTTCTAGGAGCTCGATATTGAATATGTTTTATCTATGTAATTACGGATCTCCAAGGTCTGAAATTTTGTCTTGTTGTATCCTTCCGAGTCCTCTTTCCAACCCCACAGGTTTGATCAAGATTGGATTCTTCAAGAAAGAGTTATGACCAATCTCCCATGATGACCTGATTATAGACTGGTTTAATAGAACAAACTTGTACGAAATGCCACGTGTCACTGTATCGACCTTTGGCCCTGAAAATGCTACCCAACAAACTACAATCCATCCTCTTTCTGTTACTTTTTACGAATTTGAATCCAATGCTCAAAGAGAAAGTTATGACGATTTCCCCAAGGTCACCTGTTTGGCATGGAATTATGGAGCTTGCAAAAACCCTAACTTCCTCAGATCATATCTTCGAAAATATAGCAAACCAAGGTCTAAAATTCGGTCACGAGGTTCATCAAGATTTCAGATCAAATGGGTTGTTGTTGTTTTTTTTTTTTTTAAATGGCACACTGAATTTTTTTGGAGGATATATGAGATTTCTTTTTATAGAGTTGAGAGGGGCTTCTATAAAGAACGTTGAAGGAGACATTTAGGATTTTAACACATTATGAATTGTTAATTCTAATTGATAAATATTGTGTATTTTGTTTTCTTATGCCCTAAGGAAGATGCACTACCTAAATAGCTTACGCTTTTTAACGAGATGTAGGAGTTATATGGGTGCATAGTGGCTTGAAGCTCTTCATTAGGATAGTATCTCCACAAAGTATGGCAAGAAACTCTTAATCTTAATTTTAGGTGCCTACAACTAATGGAAATGTGCCAAGTCACCTTCTTTTTGGGTTTTAGTCCACCAACTGGGGTTTTTACCTCAAAACTGACTTATCTCTCTAACCAGGAGGAACCACGTGGCGTACCACATACCACCGAAAAGATCTCTTCGAGGAGAATCCAATGAGATGGATATCCAATCTGAAATAAATGATTTAACCCTTAAAAACCCTCGAAAAATTTTGGGTACATCCTCAGTCCAGAGAACTCAAACCCTAGGACTTAGGCTTTCGACCATCCAACAATGTAGCTGCTATCTAGATGTAACCTGAAAGTTACTGAGAAGCGTTCATTATCCATTTGACATCAATGACTGGTATTTTTGGTCAAAGTAAAACTCAATCAACTCCATGGGTTGACATCAATGACAACACCATCCAACATATTGCAATAGGATGGTCCCTTAGTTTTGCTAGTTTGATTAGATATCTTGTTTCTGTATATATCTTGCTCATGCAGGTAGCACTGAGTTTATTCCTCAAGAGAATCTCCTTATATATATTCACACACTCGTACATGGTGCCCAAGGCATTGTACATCTCTTTGGTAGTCTTTTTCCCAACGATATGGGGGAGCAAATGATTCTTCATCGGATCCAATGGGACTCACTTCACATTCAATACATTCTTGTTCTACTCTGCTAATTATTTGGGATCTGTAGGTAGTATGACCTTCATTTCTAAAATATACCATAAGTTTGCTTCTTATAGCAAAGGTTATGCAATTTTCACTTAAACAATACAAAGTTAGAAGCACCCTATAGATGATCACACATGTATATTGGGGGTGGCCATTTCTACAATGCCACAAAAACAACCTTAGGAATTGAATCAGTCAACACAAAAATCAAATCTACAACAAACCCCAAGTGTGGATCATCGATCTTATGTCAAGCTCAATTTTCTTATCATTGGAAAATCCTGGGCACCAACATCCTTTCAACCCTTCTCAGGTCCACATGTGTTAAGTACTGGGACATATTTGCTTCAAACCCTGAAGCTACTAGGTTTCACACCCTTTGTAGTTATTCGAGAGCTCTCTAGCCTAGATTAATGATAGTTTTTGTAGCATTGATGGTGTTCTAGCCTCGACTTTGGTTAGAGAGGCTAGGACTCCAAAACCTAGAAATCATTTCTAGAAAATCCACCTAGAAGTAGCTCAATTAAGTTAATTAGTCAATAATTAATTTTTTTCCTAAGTTTAACTCAGGGAATGTGATTAATTAACAACAATTAATTGAGAAATGTGAGATTTCTCTAGAAAATCACTCATATCAACTCAGAAATGATCTCAACCATTGATAAGGATTTAATTGTGGCAGTTGGCGATCCAAATGGAGATTATAAGAGGAGGTCGATGGGGTTGATGGAGACACACTTGGAGGTCGAGTTCCTTGGCAGAGATCGAGTTTCCCAGCTACAGTGATTCAACATAGACAAGTTTGAGTCAAAGAGGGGATGTATAGACAGTGAGGGGCAAAGATAATGAATCTAGAGGAAGTTTTGCAATTCTGAAGAGTCAACTACAGGAGGGCCAATTTTCCTTAGTGAGGCTGTGTAGGGCTTCCGCAGAAACTAAAGAGGCAGAGTTCGACTTGGCTGTAGTGAAGGTCAATTCAGTTGTTGGATGTCGGGATATTTTTCGAAGGGGCCAACGAGTCATTCTTAGAGGTTGAGTTGGGATATACGGCTTGATCAAAGCAACTTCTAGGTAGAGCGTGTGAGGGCATGCGCAACATTGGTGCAGAGGCTGATGCAGGGGTTTCGAGTAGCCCAATTGGTGCTAGATGTGGTGTTGGATTAGTGTCGGGTGAGGCAAGATTTGTCTCACTAATTTTTGTAGCTAGTGTATCTTGTAGAGGATTTCCAGTTTTGGGCATCCATTTGTAGTCATAATTTCACTGTTGCATAATAATTAAAACCCTCAACTATTGCAGAGGTTTTCCCACATTGGATTTTCCGGGGAAAATTGCCCAAAAGTAATGGTGTCATAATTTTTATGTGTGCACCCTATATTTCTCAGTTTGCAACATTTTATTTTCCACAACATATCTATGGTGAAAATTTCAGTTGTGATTTTATTCATTGTTTGTCATAGCAAATAAACTGCTTAATAATTAATCAGTTAGAAGAATAATTTCTAGTTGTTGCAATAGAGTTAAAATATTCACACCTCCATACATGGAATCTAAAATATTTTAGATTCACTACTCTGATACGATGTTGAAATTATTTAGCACATGAAACAATGCTAGACTGATTTTGAACCTACCTAATTAAGAAAACAAAAATTGATATGTCATCCAAACTGAATCTGATTTTTTACTAGGAAATGAAACACATCAAATTGAAGAAAGTAGCAACAAGTATGCAGATCTCAAATTCAAAGCACATCAATGTTTGTTACTCTTGAAATAGGAAATACATGGAAAGCTTCAAACTCTATGCTTCCCACGCTATTTCCTTATTCAAAAGAATTGATTTAAATAAAATTGATGCAAACTAAGCTAGGGAAAACAAAGAATTGAAGATTTGTATTAAAATTCAAACATACATTTAGAAAATACCAACATTCTTCTTATAGGCTCGTTGGATAATAATATTTACATTAAACCATATTATTAATATCCACTACTTTAGCTATGTGTCATTAATGTGCTCCACATATGTCTTGGTTCTTGTACCCAAAACCTATACCCTTGCCATCTTCTTTATAGACTAGGAGGTACAATTAATTTGGACTCATGAAAAATAACTCGTGAATTGAAATAAACCTAAACCTATGATTTATTCTTGGCATTAGGGATTAGCGCCCTCAACCTTCATGAAAGAACTATTCCTAGGAAGGGGTGTGGATTAGAGGAGAGTGCATGCATCTCTTTCTTCTAGGAATTTGCACCCCATCAATGTTGAAAACTTTCCACATGAAAAGTGCCCTAGCTCACTGTGCATACATCTGCTAACTCAAGCAAACTCAAAAATAGAATTGAATTACTAAATATAAAAAGCATCTAAATTGGAACTAAACTGGTGATGGAATGCATGCATCCTTTATCTCTCTCCCCTCCATAAATTCCCTTGTACCCTCATTACCGTTGTATGAAATTGCTGAAGGAGGCCATGTTGTTGTTGCTATTATTAAGGGTGTTGTGAAAACTGATGTATAGAATCTGTGCAAGATTACCAAGATCTTCTCTGCTCATTGCTGCCATTAATGGCACTCTATTGGACATTTTCCAAGGTACTAAAAAATCCAATGATATTTAACTAGCATAAAGATTTTTCTAGCACAACCTAAGTATATAGCTAACTAATATATATATATGTGTGTGTGTAGTAAGCTATATGACTGTATCTCTACTTAAAAAGGATAAAGAACTTGAGGGGTTGTCACCAATGGTGCTGAGAATCTAGCTAGTTTGTGCCAATAGGGGCCTAGTTTGAATCCTTGTGGGTAAGGTCCACTTCTCCATGCTTATGGGTTTACTAGCGTTTTCACCAATGAATGTGGGGAAGCATCCCTTGGGTTTCTATGTGAGGTTTTCATTGAAAAAATGATAGACGATAAAGTATCCTATTACAACCCAATTAAACCAACTTTGTTCATTGAACATGAGTCAAGTCTTTTTGATGATAGAGGGAAACAAATATACAAGAAGTCAAATAACACCCCCCCTCCCCTGCCTTGTTCCCACCAACGCTCCAAACACTCACATATGGCTTCTACGCTTGCCATGGTTGTAATGTCTCTAGCCACTTAGGAGACATAAGACATGGTTCCACTAGCCTAATAAGTTCCCATAGAATAAGGCGAGTTCCCATGGAACATGATTCACCTAGGAAAACTTTATAACTGCCTAAGGGGTGAAAAGGGGGAGATATCTTAGGCTAATGGAATGTCACTTTCATTTTATGAAGTGAAAAAGTTCCTAAAGTGACTTAATAAAATTAAAAAGCTAAAATGACGACAAAAACAACCACTTAATTATATAAGGAGAAAAATGAAGACTCCCTCCACATTTTACTACTAGAATTTTTGAGAAACCTTAGCTGACATTGCTAGCTTCAATGTTGAAATTATACACCCTAGTTGGTTTAGAGAGTGGAACCACTCAAATTTCACCATTGTGCTACCAAGGAGAAGAATAATAGTAAAAGATAATGGAGGTACAAGGTTTTATCATTTGATTTTATCTTCAGATATTGTGTTTTTTATATATTTTTTCACAGGGAGAGGTCCCAGCCAAATCTGAGGTCAATATTGACATTAAAGAGGGAGCACACTTTGCCATATAATTAGAGGGTCAAAATTTCCATACCTAAGCTCACAATGGTTGATTTTCTCTGACAAGAGGGGCGAGATTCCTTCTCTTTGTTTGTTGGTCGAGTCCTTTAATTATTGGGTCGAAGTTCTTGAGAGAGAAGGGCAACATATACCACTTTGGAGGACGAGTTTGTTGCTGGACTAAGTTTGGCATTTCAATGAGACAAGTTTTGAGCTTACCTAAAACACGTTTCTTCATTTTTATAGCGGCTACCATCTCTGTATGTCGGTTGTATTTCTTTATTGTTTGAAGGGGTCGTATTATCTTCATTACTGACTCAAGTCACCTCTTTATCTGTTGGATGCGTCCTCTTTACTCAATGGTTGAGACACATTTGAATGTTGTGCGTGTAAAATCAATTAATAGGTGGACTCCTGTAGCGTATGGACATTAAATTAGAAGTCCACTGTTGTATGTGAAATCAGTTTCCCCTGTTACACTTATTGTTATGTATTTCCTTACTGAGTTCATATAATGGCACTTCAAATTCCAACTTGTTGGAAATGTACATGTTTATTAGTGAATAGTGTTAGTTTTAAGTATTGCATGATATATTGGTTGTTGGTTGAATTCTGGTTACATTTTTTTGCTATGGTGTGCTTTTAATCAAGACAAAACAAACATACTTTACACCTAAAACCATAAGGCACCAATTTGTTTGACGAAAACATACCCATAAAACTTCACTAAAATCTCAGTCATTTGTTGGGAAATCAAAGGTACTTATGGGTGGCTATCTTACATTGGTATCAAAATATGTTCTTGGACAACTGTGAGGTTCAAGGCACAAATTATAACCACAATTAATGAGTTCAGAAGATCACCCTTACATCACTTACAAAAGGCACTAGAAAACCAGAGAACCCACTCCCATTCTAGAGGAAGAGGGGATTCCTAAAATAGAAGACGAAACCCCTTGCAAAGGGAAAGGGGTAGAAGAGACACTTGAAAGAGACGATCCAAACATGGGGGATAAAGAGAGTCAAGCATTTAACAACCCACTTAGTGCACTGAATGATTTGGCTAAGGGCCAAAAGGAGATGGTGAATTTAATGGTCATGATAGCAAACATAAGGACTTCCATCGAGAGGGATCTTGTCAATGGTGAGGGGTCCAATAGTGTTGAGGGTAGCCATGCCCGTCCTACCATGTTGAGCCATTCACACTCACATAACATGGTACCCAGACCACATATGTACCAGTTCATACACGAGACAACAAAATACTAGACGGAGCAGATGAGCTAGGGGATTCCTTACGCAGATTATTTCGGAGGAGTATAGAGCATTGGGACTTGAGTTCCAATATATTATGAGTTAAACTGAATTCCCCCCCCCCCCTCTAATTAAAGATCATGTCGAAGACAGTTCATAAGGATATTGGGGCAGAGTCACAAGCTGCAGAAGACATTGGGAAAGGTGACCATCCCTTACTATGATGGGTCATCTAAATGCTCAACTCGGTCATGGGTAGAGAAGTTGGATACATATTTATACTTACTTAAAATGACAGAGGAAGATACCATTAAGTTGGAGATATTACATATGGATGGGGATGCCCATGAGTGGTGGTTTCATGGGTCATGACAACATCACTTCATACACTGAGTTCACTTAGAGGCTCATAGAGTGATTTGACATGAAGGACCCAAAGCTTCGTTTTAGGGAGTTGGCCCAGCTCAGGTAGACAAGCAATGTGAAGGCCTACATTTCAGAGTTTCAGAGGCTAACAATTATGACCACAGACATTTCAAAGGCTAGGCTAGTGATGCTATTTGTGGAGGGGATATTTGCGCCTCTACGTGGTTGGGTTAAATGCTATCAAACCACCACTCTTCATAGCGCAACTAACAAAGTGAGAGACATGCAGGATGTTGTTCCTAAGACGATATTAACTCCTCAGCCTTGTTCCCCCCATAAGAGAAAACAAGTCAAACCTTTTTAGAAAGAATGGACCAAGAAATCGAAGATGGACGATGAGACCCAAAAGGAGTTAAGAAAGAAGAAGCTTTGTTTTAGTTGTCGGGAGCCTTGGGCACCGGGGCACATGTGTGCAAGAAATGACAAGGTGGGCAAGGCCCATTATATTAAGGTATATTCAAAGAGTGATAGCAACAACGATGATGATGAGGTAGAGCCAACACTAGAGCAGGTACATGGAAAGGGACAACCAACATATGGGCGTGAGACTTCAAAGGCTAGTGGAAAATCCCCTATTATCGCATCCATGTCAGGTTTCCCCAGATATCATAATTTTAGGTCAGAGGAGTTTTGGAAAAACACAAGGTGATGGTCTTGATCGATGGTGGTGCTTCCCACAATTTCATAGATGCAACCCTGGTTTATTAGATGCAGATCTTGACATAGGAGTTCATGGATTTGTAGTGGCCATACTAGGTGGCCATCAGATGGATTACACTAGATATATCCCCAAGTTGAAGCTAACAATGGAGAATTACACAGTGACAGATGATTTCTTCGTGGTGGATGTGCCAAAAACTAATGTGGTGCTAGGAGTTTAATGGCTCTATTACAATGGGAAGTATACTAATGATCAACTGAACATGGAAATGGAGTTTACAAACCCAACGGTTGACATGAAGGTTGTTTTGAGGGCCATACATCAATACCCACTAAAGATAATATAATCTAATAGTATGGAGGCGATGTTGCAACAAGGTGAAATTGAGTGGGCAGTCAAGTGCTTCATTGCAGACAATAGAAAACTAGATCAACTGTGACAATTGTTGGATGATTTAATTGTGAGTTAAATCCTTGTCATTTAATTTGTCAACCCGGGGTTCGTGAATTGATGAAGTATACATGTACTATATGTACTAGGTTATTATTTGTCAGAATAGATTAATCTAATGCAAGAAACTTGAAACAAATTACAAATAATACAAGGAAAGAAAATGAAAAACAAGTGCACATGTTCTTTCCCAAGCATGTTCTTTTTCAGTGACTTTTTGTCTCAAGGAATACTACCTTCACAAATGAAATCTATAGTCCTTGAGATCACTAGTTTGAAATTACTAGAGCGAGATTACTAATGTGTCAATCCAATCCAAACATACATAAATTAAATCAATCAAAACAACATTAATGAAATCAAAATAACATAAAAGAAAATAAACTAAATTTGCATGAAATAACATAAATATTTACAGAAAAGGAAAGAGGTTCGCAAGCTGCGGTTGATGGGGGGCCTCCACTCCTCAGCAAACACAACGATTGATTATCAAAGCTTGGAGATCAAAGCATCAACATATATTCCATAAAATGAAGTTGAAGAAAATCTCCAAAGATATTACATTAATTCAACTCTCTTCATCTCTGTCCTCACTTTAAAAATTACATATTGGAATGAAACTCTCAATGGGGTTCCTTTGAAGGATGCACTCATATTTATATAAAAACTTAAGATAACTAATCAATAAATATAGATCCGCAAATCTCTCCTAGATCCACATTTATTTCTTGTGGTTACAACCAATTACCAAAAAATATGAAATACAAATCCTCTCAAAATTCTCACCTAGTTTTAATAGGAGACACATATCAAAACATCCATGATTCTTCTCCTTTGAATGTGCTTAGTCAATGATCCAAATCTTCTACAAATATTCCACAAATATTCATGATTTGGAATTGAAATTCGAATTTGTGATTGAGTAGCCAAATAAGACTCTTCTAGAATATTCAAATAGGCCTACAATATCATAAAACTCATACCACTTTTAGATATATATGAAAACATATTAATTTGCTAGTATTTAATCATAAATTCTCTTAAAATAATTAAAATAAATGACTTGGAAAATAATAATGATAAACCCATATGATCATGAAAATGGTTATTAATGTAGGGTTATGGCACTACATAATATGGTAAAGAGTTACAAAATTTGGTAAAAGTGATGGAAATGAGGGTAAAAGAGGATGCCATTTTGAAGACCCAACATTTCCCCCAACTGAAGATGTTGCATATCCTCGTGCAACTTTGCATTGATTCCCTTAATCATAAGTTTATCTTTTTGAAATGTTTTGCTTCTATATGAACTTTGGCTTTCCATTGATTCTCTTTTAATTTTGCATAATCATATCATTTGATAAGTTTATTCTCTTTGAAAAGTGTACTTTGAAAGACATTGCAACATATTTTTTTATGGTTGGTTCTTGTGTAACAACAAAAAGTTATGAGTATTGGTTATTGTGTAACATTACTTTTCTTATTTTTGTTGCATAAAAATACTTGAAAACATTGAGAATTCATTTTTAACGCCCCATAGTGGTTGTCAGCCGTTTAATGTGCTTATCAATTGATCTTTGAAAAACATATAAACTTTTGGAATCAAAATGCAATAGTAGTTGAGTGGGAAAAATATGTTGGTTATGATGAAATGAAATGTGACATGTGACATGAAATGTGAATATGAATTGATATCCCTCCCCCCTAACTAAAGGTGTTTTCAGTTTTTGGCAAATGAGAAAGGGAATATAGATGTGGTGAGGGATTTTCTAAAATCACAATTTCAACATTTAAGGAATTACATGATTAAAGATTAGAAAATAACATACCTTCACCTACCTGAAAAGTGGACAAACTATATATATAAAAGAGTTTGGTGGCTACTACTCATTCATGGAACGTGAACTAAAAGAATCTGATATGCTTTTTCTTTCTCTTGGTTGTATGAATAGAGGATGAATCTGATCTAAATTAGAATCTTTATTGCTATGACTGCTGAATTTTGGAGTTGAGTCCCAAATTATTAGAATACGGTTGCAAGCTGTTGAAATCATATAGTCTTCATTTATTCCCACTGAGTGACACAATTCTTATATATGTGAATAGATGTGTTGATGTCGAACATAGAAAATAAATTGTTGGATTACTAACCATTATGAATGCCATTAACCAACACGAGACTACTCACCATTTATGTTAATGAGAGTCAAGATGCCTAAGTACATCTTACTAGGTACAAATAGATGTGTCATAGTCGAGTCACCTAGAAGATCCGACAAACATGGGACATTGATGTATTCCCACTATTTATCAGCGAGAGAACTTGTCATTAAGGCATAAAAGCCTCAAGGTACTTGAAATATCTCTAGTCTTGATCCCAGATAATGTGTCAGAGTCGATAGGTCAAGACTTGTTAGAAGAGAGGCCTTAATGAATCCTCCATCATTTAACGCGAGTATAAAATAATAATTTGAAGGATCATAGATGAAAGATTTGCATTATGAAACAAGTTTTATTTGAAAAAAAGGAAAAGGGAAATGGGGTGACTCAACTTTGTAAGGGAGCTGAATGACTTTATTTTTGGGTTAAGGGTGAGTGGAAATGAGACAGGAAAGTATGAAGATTGCTAAAGGAAAATGAGTTTTGAAATCATGGTTTGGCAGTAAGGAGATGGAAATTTATGGATTGAATGTAGGCTTATAATGAGTAGCAATGGTAAAATTGGTATCTGAGAGGCCTTTTTTAGTATCAATAGTGTAATGGATTTGATTTGGCATGGAATGAACATGTTCTTTTGAAATAACTTTGGTCTTTAAAAGGAACTTGTGCATTTAGTGATCTTCTTTCATCGTCCTCAAACCTGCAAAAACGTAGTACTTTCTGAAATAAAATGTAAAGTTATCAAGAGAGAGAGGTGATTAGTCTCTCTTCGTCTGATATATACACACAAAAAACTCAGAAGTAGTACTAATAAAATAAATTCAAGGAAAAAAAATTAAATGCACTTTTACTTGTTTGGAAAGTGGTACGTTGGACTACCTGTTGGTGTTTTGTTGGTAACTTCTTCATTTTTTTTTACTGTCTCAAATGCTGTTGAAAAATATCTGATTGCGTAGATCTTGTCGAGAAATTTCCAACAACGTTAGAATCATCAAAAACCAATGTTGTGTGAAAGAGTTATGACTCTGTGAAGTTTTTATGAAACCGAAAAAAAAATTGTGTATGGGTGCCACGTGGAAGCTGAAGTGGGTAGATGACATGACATGCAGACGTGACCAGTTGACTGTACAAGGTGACATGGTGGACACCGGGGCAATGATTGTGTAATTTTGACCAATAATACGTTGCCACGTGAACGAATCCAATGTTGCCACATGGTAGCAAAATTGTTGTGAAGCGAACAAAGTTCCTTCTCAAGTTAAAATACTCTAGAACACTTGAAATACAAAGATATCCATGAGGACACAAGTATTATATTATAAAAGATATGAGATAGGTGATTGAATGTTACAAGTGAGGCCTGCTTATATACCTACGCAGGTGCCTCTTCACGAAAGGTCATGTCTTATCAGACATGGCCTTTCAACCTAATTACTAATTAACTAATTTAATCACTAATTAACTATTTTATTCATTACATTGCCTTCCCCTCAAAAATATTTGTCCTAAAAGCTTGTCGATGAAAGGCCTCGATTTTTTTTCCTGTTACGAACATCTTCTCGTCTCGGGGCAGTTATCCTTGTCGATACAAGTTGATATGATCCTCTAACTGACAAAAAAAATTGTCACACTGAGAATGGATCAGACCATCCTAAATCAATCTTCTGTGGAACCTTACGATGACTGGAAACTTGTGATGATTCGTTAGTATTCTTCAGAATATCAGCTTGTTTCTGTTTTGAATACATAGCTCGGCTGAGTTCTTTGCTCCCGTGATTTGGATGTCGATAGGGAACTTTTTTGGTTTGACTTTGATTTTCTTTTGGCGAGGATGTTATTGAGTAGGTTACAGAACCTTCACTTAGAATGTTCCTCATTTGTTTGAAATCTAAGTTTGTTTCTTCTGCAACTTGCTTGTCGTCCTCTTTAGCTGAGACATTTACTGGATCAACGTTCGATTTTTCTTCAACTTGAATTTCTACATTTGTCAGTTTCGACGATTCTTTTTCGACAAGTTGTTGCACCTTGTTTTCCAATGACTTCTTGTCTTTATTTAACTTATTAATTTGCATTAGTAATTTATTGTTGTGATCCTTGAGGCGAGCAACCTCTTCACTCTTGTTAGTGGTGATTTTTTTAAATTTCCTTCTGCATATTTTGTATCACCTTTTTACCTTCTTGAGAAATTACATTTGAAATTTCTTGAATGTATTCAGGTGTCACTGAATTTGGTTTTAAGTTAACGTCCTGTAGCGTTATTTTCTTCTTTTTGTAGGAGAATGTTAATTTTTTCTTTTTTTCATATTAAGGATGAATGACCCTAGTGATTCCACCCAGAGCGAACCCATAATATTGTTACAAAATAAGGTTTTAACAGTAAATTGCGAAACCAAGGAATAATCCCCAATACTTAGGTGTAGATTCCTTATGTCGTATTGTTTTTCATTTTCTTTAATTCAATTTGTTTTGATTATATTTGATTTAGGGATCACTAATTGGTTAGCACATTCAGTACTAACATAATTATCCTTTTGATTAATATCGATAGATATGAGAACTTCCTTTCCCGCAAGTGACCCTTTGATTCTAATTAGCGTACGGACAAACATACTAAAATTTTCAGGAAATCTTCTTTCTTTCCTTTCCGAATTAGATTCAATTTCTTTTTCATCAATGATTGATTCCATTTTGTCTATTGAATTGAGTTTTTAGGGTTTTTAAGGTAACCCTTCCTAAATTTCTCTTCTTCTTTTTAATGAAGTTATTATTCCTTCAATTTTTATTTTTTTATTTTATTTTATTTTTATTTTTTAATAATTTAATTATATATATATATATATATTCTTTTAACAATTGATTTTTTTAACTCTTTTTCTGTTGTTGAAAGGTTACAACCCTAGTGAAACATGGCTATTCACATATATTCACCTATAAAATATATGTCCACTTATGTGTATTTGACTTGGTTAATGTTCTCCAGGTAAAAGTAAACTTACCATTCACATAGAGATTTTTTATTCCTTTACTTCTTATTTTACCTTGCAAATACCATGAGCTTCCAAAACCACGAGCTTGTAAATCACTGAAAGAATAATCAAAATAACCTTACCTACTCTTCCTTATTTCTTTTTCCTTTTTAATTTTAAATTGTCTTGGTATGTACATATATGTACTTCTTTATATATATCTCTTTTTTTTGCACTAAAAACTGTCACCTTGACATTCTTCTGACTGTATGAGCTCATTGTCACTCATACTTACCTCCTCTGCAAGTCTTACAACCTATACTCCTCATGTCAAGCCCTAAAACAGGAGAAAAAAAACCCCAAAAAGCTCCAAAACCCTGGGTACGCAGGTAATGTGAAGCTTACCTGCGTTCCTGGCTAGGGTACGCAGGTAATGTGAAGCAAAACTGCTTTCCAGAACGCAGTTTCTCTATGTAATGCCTACGTACCCCCTTCAAAGTCAAAAGGGTGAGAAACCAAAGTAAAAAAGTTGATTTTTGGTCAATTCTAGAAGCTTTTGGGTGAGTTTTTTTGGGGATGAGTACGCTCTAATAAGGTTCATGCATCCCACACCTTAAGGAGCTAACCCCTTGATGTGAGGAGCCTTCCCTTTGAAGGATGATTCTATCCCTTCATAGGTGGAACCCTAACCTCCTCATCTGCTTTATAAAAAGAGGCATTGAGTAGCCTCAAAGGGAGTTCAAGCTTTAGTGTGTGATTGAGGTGAAGTGCTGTTGAGATTTAGACTCCTTTCTGCTGAGCTTTTGTGAGGAAATATCACATCCCTCTATGTGCTCCTGGAGGAAGAGTGCAAGGCTTATCAAAGTAGGGGAAACTCCTGCTTCGGACCCCGGGAAGGCCTGTTCAACATCAAGGCTAAGGTTGTAAGGCTATTCTATTATTTCAAAGTTAATACAATCAAGTTTGCTTTTCTCAATAAATTGTCATTCGATTGTTTATTTCAATAAGATGTCGTATGATCGTTTATTTCATAGATTCCTTGATCACTATGATAGGTATGTTTAATAATTATTTGTTATACAAGTGCTATTTAATATTTGCTTGTTTGTGATTTCAGGTCTTTAAAGACGACACTTTGTTGCGACGAAAGACGACACTTTGTTGCGACGAAAGACGACACTTTGTTGCAATGGAAGAACTATTGTTGCGATGGAAGAACTATTGATGCGACAAAGAACTACGGTTGCAAATAAGCGTTTGGATCTAAAGTAGGATCGACACCTTTATAGAATTTACTTGTAAAACGAATATATTTAGAGAAAGATAAACTTAGTTGTTCGTTTGTTGCTAGATTGTCTTCTGACACTAGGGAGATCGATCTTGTCCGCAAGATCGATTTATCCGGCCAACAAATTGGCGACTCCGCTGGGGATCGAACCCAGAATCTCTGGTTTCGCAGACCAATGCCTTAAATCAGTTTTCTAGTTATTTTTGATCTGAGTATGGGAATGCATACCTTAGCGATGATATGTTTAAATATATATATTTTGCATTGAATGTTTTTACAGGTTCCGATTGGGGTGTCCACAGGATGATCCTTGAAATGATAAAGTACTTCACTCTTCATATATGATAGACTTCATCTTCATTTATTCCAGACTTTGCACTTTAGGGGGAAATTTGTTGCACTGAAAATTGTCATCTTGACATTCTGCTATCTGTATGAGCTCATTACCACTCATACTTCCTCTTTTGCAAGTCTAATACATCAGTTCCTCATGTCAAGCCTTAAAAATAAGAGAAAAGTTCTAAAAAATCTCTTTAACTCTGGTAGCACACTTTCTCTTTGTCTTGCCTGCGGTCTCGCACCTAATGTTCATGACTCCTGCGTACCTGAATGCACTTTCTCTGTGTTATGGGTGCGGACCCCCATAAAAGATTAAAAAGGTGCAAGTAAACTCAAAAAGCTCATTTTCAGTAAATTCTAGAAGCCTCTGGAAGGAATCTTGCGGTGGCAGAACCACTCTTTTGAGGTTCATGTATCCCTTACCTTAAAGAGCTAACCCCTTGATGTGAGGAGCTTATCCCTTTGAAGGAGGATTCTATTCCTTCATAGTTGGAACTGAAACCTCCTCTTTTGCACTATAAAAAGAGGCCTTGGGTAGCCTCAAGGGGAGTTCAAGCTTTAGAATTATTTGAGGTTAAGTGCTGTTGGGATTCAGAATCATTTAACTGAGATTTTTGTGAGGAGAGATTACATACCTCTATCTGTCTTGGTTGGAAGAGTGCAAGGCTTGTCAGAGTAGAGGAGATTCCGGCTTCGGACCCCGGGAAGGCCTGTTCAACATCAAGGCTAAGGTTGTAAGGTTTTCTTTATTCAAAGTTAATACAAATGAATTCATTTTTCTCAATAAGCTGCTAATTAACTGATTATTTCATGGATTCCTCGATCACCATCATGATAGGCATGATTTATAATATTTATTATATAGGTGCTATTTAATGTTTGCTTGTTTGTGACTGCAAGTCTATAAAGATAACTCCTTCAAATGATTGAGGGACAACTACTTCGAACGAGCATTGGATCTACGGTAAGACCTTAACACCTTTATAGTATTCTTTTGTAAATCTCATATGTCTAGAGAAAGATAGGTTTGTTTGGATTTTTGTTGCTAGATTACCTTTTGGTACTAGGGAAATCGATCTTGTCCGCAAGATTAATTTATCCGGCCAACACTTTTTTTGTTTTTTGTTTTTTTTACTTATATATATATATATATATATATAATTTTTTTTTTTTTGACTATATATTTCTTTTTTTCAAAAATTTCCCTTTTTTTCTTCAAATTTTTAATTTTTTCCAGAGGCCTACTGGTGAAATTTCTTTAAATTTTTAATTCTGTCCAAAGGCCTACTGTGAAATTCTTCAAATTTTTAATTTTGGCCAAAGGCCTACTGGTGAAAATGGAGAAACTCCAAGACTGGTGGATAAACGCTTCGACGACAACAATGTTGACGAATTTTTGATGGCCAAAGGCTTGGACTGAGGAGCGTAGCTATGTGCAGCGATGAGCGGCCAGAAGATTGAACTGATCTGATATCAAATGAAGCGAACAAAGTTCCTTCTCAAGTTAAAATACTCCAGAACACTTGGAATACAAAGATATCCATGAGGACACAAGTATTATATTATAAAAGATATGAGATAGATGATTGAATGTTACAAGTGAGGCCTGCTTATATACCTACGCCGGTGCCTCTTCACGAAAGGTCATGTCTTATCAGACATGGCATTTCAACCTAATTACTAATTAACTAATTTAATCACTAATTAACTATTTTATTCATTACATCTTGCCTAGTTAAGGATTGTCAAAATTGTAGAATAGTTAACCAATTTTTATTTTTATTGGATTTAAACTCATGATATCTTTTTTACAAATTCAAAGACTAATCAATAAACAAAAAATCAAATTTGTGAAATAAGATTCATAAAAATTTTAGTTGAAGTTAAAAAATATTAGTCATTCTACAAAACAAAATTCAAGATTTTTAGGAGAAAATCAAGTGTCTAAGTGCACTTGTCAATCAATTTCATGCCACTAAAATATTTTATTTTCAATTGAACTTGTCCCCTTGCAAAAAAAAAGGATTTCACAACCAATTTATTCTATAAAGATTGGAAAAACATTGAAGCTACAATTTTTTTATTTTTTTATTTATTTTTATTTTTATTTTTTTTTTCGCTACAAGGTGTGTTACAACAAAATTTGTGGGTCATTTTCTCACAAATTATCCGTTGGATTAGTCTAAATTTTTTTATAAAGGTTCATATGGTCCTAATTCTTCTTCACACTGAAAACCAGATGGATCCAATGCACGAGTCTCTAAATATAATGGAAATGGCTGTAGGTGATGGTCTTCATTTCTCAAAAACTATGAAACAGATTGGGTTGCCATTTTCAGGGATTGTTCATCAGAATATTATGTACTTCCTGTAAAAAAATTAAGAGAACCAAGTTCTTGGTTTGTGAGATATATTTAGTTTAGTTTTCGCAAATTTTTATTTATTTATTTAAAGAAAAATAAATTATTTTAGCATATTTTGAGACATATCCAATTGAAATTTGGAGATTAAATTTTGAGTATTTTTAGAATGAATAATGAATTTAGATCTCCTATCCAATTTTAGATCTATGAATTTTATTGCAAAATTTCAAAGCTAACTTTATTCAATTTTTCTTTTCTGATCTTCGAGGTTAGACAAGCTGTAAGAAGAGAGCATACTCAGGAATTTTTTTTTAGCTCTTTATTCTTTTGAAATCTAAAATTTGAAAAACAAAGTAAAAAGATTCGATTTTAAACCTCAAATTTTAACTTTCAAAACTCTGTTTGTTCTCCTCTCTTTCTAGATCTTCCTGCAAAATAATTAGTGAGCGATGTCGCTCTTACTGCACCACCAAAAATAAAATTGCAAATAAAATGAAGTCTAACTTTAAAAAAAAAACTTAAAAACATCACCAAAATTAGTTTTATTTATTGATTTTTTCCTATTCTACTGGATATAGAAAAATTGGTTTAAGTGTATGCATATTTCCAGTGTAACCATGTGCGTAACAATAGTAAAAAGATATTAATGCTTAGGTTTGAAAAATATGCATTAAAGTACATCAAAGCATGAAAGACCAGTTTTTTTGATAATACAATCAAGAAGTAAGGAATAATGAAAAAGTGATGTGACTTGATTCCTGATTGGAACAATATTTCAGTAAAATGATGACAATCTTGATTCCTTTCTTGGTTTAGATATCATTGAATCCTCCTTTATTATGCATTCCCCAATCTTGGATTTTAGTGGTTTCTGCCCATCAAAAGTATTCTATGGTTCTTTAGTATCTTCAACAGATTGACAAGACGAATACAAAAATAGTTGAATATCTTCGTGTGTAGGTGGAGAGATAGAAAAATTTATGAATGCAGTTAAAATATTTTTTCCTGAGAAGCAGATATCCCAGCTGTTGCTAGGATTCGAGAAAGTTCTTGGAAGGACATTCCTCAAATTCTTAATTGTCTGTGAATTACTCCAACTGGTTGATAATTTCTGTTTTGCACACAAATTAGTACAAAGTATTGAAAACTCATTGAAATTTAATATGCATAATGAATGATATTAGTATTCTCATGCATCCAAGAATGAATGCAACTATCATGAGTTGTCTAAAATTTCAAAGTAAGCACCTATGTATACCTCCCCGACAATGACGCTAAAATTTTGAGTGATTTAATTGTGGGTTAAATCCCTCTCATTTAATTTGTCAACTCGGGGTTCGTGAAATGATGAGGTATATGTGTACTATATGTACTAGGTGGTTATTTCTCAGAATAGATTAATCTAATGTAAGAAACTTGAAACAAATTATAAAGAAAATAATGAAAGCAAATGAAAATCAAGTGCATACGTTCTTTCCCAATCATGTTATTTTTCAATGACTTTCTATCTTAAGGAATACTACCTTCAAAAATGAAATCTATAGTCCTTGAGATTACTAGTGCGAGATTAATATTGTTCCATTCCAATCCAAACATATAGAAATTAAATCAATCCAAACCCAATCCAATCCAAACATATGGAAATTATATCAATCAAAACAATGTTAGTGAAATCAAAATAACATAAAAGAAACTAAAATAAACTTGCATAAATGAAATAACATAAATATTTACAACAAAGGAAAGATATGCACAAGCTGCGGTGGATGGGGGCCCTCCACTTCTCAACCAACACAAAAAACACACCGAATGATTATCAAAGCTTGGAGATCAAAGAAACAACATATATTCCACAAAATTAAGTTGGAGAAAAGCTCCAAAGATATTACAATAATTCAAATCTCTTCATCTTTATCCTCACTTTAAAAATTACATCTTGGAAGGAAACTCTTAATGGAGTCTCTTTGAAGGATGCACTCCTATTTATACAAAAACTTAAGATAACTAATCAATAAATATAGATCCACAAATCTCTCCTAGATCCACATTTATCTCTTGTGATTACAATCAATCACCTAAAAATATGAGATACAAATCCTCTCAAAATTCTCTCCTAGTTTTCATAGGAGACACATATCAAAACATCCATGATTCTTCTCCTTTGAATGTGCTTAGTCAATGATCCAAATTTCTACAAATATTCCACAAATCTTCACGAGTTGGAATTGAAATTCAAATTTGTGGTTGAGTGGCCAAATAAGGTTCTTCTAGAATCTTCAAATATAACTACAATATCATAAATCTCATACCATTTTTAGATATATATGAAAACATGCTAATTTTCTAATATTTAATCACAAATTCTCTTAAGATACTTAAAATAAATGACTTGGAGAATAATAATGATAAACCCATATGATCATGAATTTTTTTATTAATGTAGGGTTATGGAGCTACAGAATATGGTAAATAGTTACGAAATATGGTAAAAATGAAGGAAATGAGGGTGAAATATGATGACAATTTGGAGGCCCAACAACAACATCTAGATGACATTAAGGTATTGCTCCACAAACACTAAAAATATTTTTCTAACATCCCAATAGGTATACCACAAGACAGGGATGTTGAGCATGATATAAAATTGGAGGAGGGTGTGCAAGCGATCATAACTAATCCCTACTGACATCCCAAGGTCTATAAGGATGAGATTGAAAAGGCCATTAAGGATTTGTTGAGGTTGGGTCATATTCAGCTTAGCTCTAGTCCTTTTGCTTCTTCAGTGATGATGGCTAAGAATAAGGATGGTACCTTTTGGATGTGCATTGACTACTAAGCTCTTAACAATAGGACAATCAAGAACCAAAATCATATTCCCAAGATGGATGAGTTGATGGATGAGATGAGAGGAGAAAAATATTTTTTTAAGATAGATCTTTGTTTAAGCTACCATCAAATTCGAGTTCGAAAGTAGGACATCCTGAAGATAGCTTTAAGTTTCCACTATGGCAACTACGAGTTCCTAGTTATCCATTTGGGATAGCCAACACCATTGTAACTTTACAATCATGCATGAACCACATGTTTAACAAACAATTACCGAAGTACTTGAGGGTTTTTTTTTATGATATACTTGTTTACAACAAGACTTGGGAGGATAATTTGCTGCACTTGGATGAGGTATTGGGGATTCTAGAAGAATAGGAGATATATGCAAAGGATTCCAAGTGTGAATTTGGGATCACAAAAATGCTCTATCAAGAGCATGTGATTGGGAATGATGGTGTTCAGGTCCACCAAGAGAATATTTGAGTAATCATTGAATGGCCTGTCCCAAAAAATATAACTGAACTAAAAATATTCCTTGGTCTATGCACATACTATAAGAAGTTTGTTAAGGGGTTCTCGTAGTTTGACAAGGGGGATTTCAGTTGGACCGATAAAGTATAGGAAACATTTGGGAAGATCAAGCAGGTGATGAGTTCATGTCCTGTGCTTGCACTACCAGTTTTCACCCAACCATTTGTGTTGGAATGTGACACTTTAGGGAGAGGAATAAGAGCAATTTTGATGTAGTTCACCACCCCATAGCATTTGAGAGTCGCAAACTCAAATATTATGAGCGAAATTACTCAATTCATGACAAGGAAATGTTTTCCATCATGCATGCATTGGCCAAAATCCAACAGTATAGTGTGGGGAATAGGTTAAAGGTAAAAAAATATCATAACAACTTAAGATTCCTCATGGAGTAGAAGGAGCTGAGTGAGAGACTACAACAGTGGATCAAAAAATGATAGGCCTATGACTTCAAGATCGAGTATGTCAAGGGGAAAAACAATGTAGTATATGATGCCCTCTTGAGGATGCCATCCTCTCTCCCACTCATGGAGATAACAGATGATTGGAAGTCACCATTGCTTGTAAAATATTCCAAAAACAATTTGCATGTGATAATCTAGAGGGGTTGATACATGATGACAGATATCGGGTCGTGGACGACATCATCTACTATAAGGACCTGATCTATCTAGTACTAGATGTTAGAATTAGAAAGGCAGAAAGATCCTCTTTTTCTTGATTATTTACTTCCGATCTTCTTTATTTATTATTATGTTCTTCTTATGTTTCATCTTATTAGTTCATCAAGAAAATATTACACATAGATCAAGGACACCAGATGTAGGCCAGAAGCGAGGGAAACCCCCCCCCCCCCCACTCTCAAGAGGAAAACCCAGTCAAGATACTTCTTCCTTTTAATAGTGGTTCTTGAGACTCTATACCTTGACCCAGACTTCCTCCACACCAAGTCAGGTTTCCTTGTGATCCTTCCTGAATTTGGCAACAAAAACAACACTAGAAATTCAAACTTGCTTCTTGAGACTTCGATGTAGCTTCAAAGACTTCGATTTAGGCCCAATAAAACTTCTCCAAGCAACAACATCCAACATAATCACCTTCTACTTCTCCTTAACTTAGCAGCAACAACCAGGCAACAACTGCAACAACAAAACTTTGAGAACTTCCATCTCCCAAACTATAGCTCAGAATTCAGTGAGAGTAGTGCCAAAATTTCATTTTTCTTTAACTCTATAAATGTGCCAAAAACCAAACCTAGAAAGTCCCTCACCAAGATTTCATAAGTTTCCCTTGTAGCAACTTCCAAATCGAATTTCTGTGTTGTAGATTGATGTTTCCAAGCGAGATTGATTCCACTGTATATATAGGCTTCTGATGGGTTCGAATTCCTTGAGTTGAGCCCGACTTGATCAACTTTAGGCTAACTCAGTGTGTAGGCTTCATAAATTATATTTTATTGAATAATTGACCTAATTTCATGATTCAAAAGCCCAATATGGATCAATTTAAATCTGCAATAAACCTATAGACTCAGAATAAAACTTAGAAGTCCACAATAGAGTTTTGACCTAAAATAAAGATGACCCAAGCATGAAACCCATGCTTAAATAAGTTATTCAATAATAATATAAAATATTTTCTTTATTCTTTTGAAAATTACAATAAAGATTGACTCAAGCACAATTTATGACGATCGAACCTAGTTACATTCTTCAACACTCCCTATTAGCTAGGGATGTATTCATAACTCAATAGTACAAGGTAGATCTCAACTATATGAACCATTAATAATTTTAGACACTTAAATGTCATGGACTAGATTCTTGACCAAGGAACTCTATTCATTGGTCACTCAACACTTTAGGCACCACAATGCATGGACTAGATTCATGACCAAGGAAATCTATCCAAGTGGGACTAAGATGGACTAAAGCTTTCAACCTCTGTAGGTATTATCAAGCTTACTTACTAACCATCAACCCAAGAAACTAGGTGCACATCCACCTGATGCCACCCTCCCAACCAGACATCAACACAAAGTGCCAGCCTAATGTCTTCCCAGGCAATGCTTCACTTACAAAGCCTCAACACAAATTTTTCAGGCAATGCTTCACTCACAAATCCCCCGACAATGCTTCACTTGCAAAGCCACAACACACCTTGATCTAAGAGATCAAGAACAACCAATCTCTCCCAATCAAACTGATTTGTAATCAACATGATATCAAGTCCTTCGAGAGATTCACCTGTGTAAACACAAACCTCGATCATCAATAATTTAAATGCATAATCAAAACAAACTATGGGGTTTCTATGTTTCATTTCAACTAATTCCAGTAGGACTATCAATAGAATCTTTAAAGATAAGCTTCCTCTTCCTACTTACCATGTGGTAACATATATTTCCATAATATATTCTCCAACCATGACTATGATTCTTACTCATGGACCTCACTAAGACTTACGACTGTTAGTCTTGGTCTAGTGTATGAACATGAAGTAGAGAACCATAACGATTTCTTATTTTATCTAGGCTCTCTCTTAATCTAGGAGATCAACTTCTATCCAGGCTCCCTCTTAATGTAGGGAGACTTAACTTCTTCTTTAGGTGTTGGAGAATCTTTCATGGCTTCCATTATTTTCATCATACTTATTAGCTTCTCATCTTCATGATGTACATGCACAACTTTAGATAGCAAGTACAACAAAAAATATAAAAGCATAAGGTTAGCCATATAATAGTTATGGAAGCACTTTCAACTTTATACATATTAAATACCCAGAGAGACATATACAATTCAACATTTTTTCTAGGGACTTTTATCATAAACCCTATACTATTTCAAAATGTCTTTTATTCCATCTAGGCTTTCAATGTTTCCTTCAATGGTATAATATACCTTGCTACAACATTCGGTAAACCCTAGAACTAATATAGATCCACAAGATATCTAACAACCTTTAAAATTCACATGTTAGACATTCCACTAAGAATTCATACAAATCCTAGATTTCATATAAAAGAGTTAATCAATATTAACCACAACTCAAACATTGTCATGATCAACTTTCAATAGAGTTAAATGCATACCCTATATTTCAAATCATTTATCAAAACATATCATGAAGAGCTTCTAGAAATCAATAAGCACATCATGAGTAACTTCCACTATGGTTTGATGAAAATCCTATATTTTCATTTATAAATTCTCATCACACATTATATAGATTCAACTCAACATTCATACTAGAGAATTTAATCATCACTAGGATTTATTTATAGACCCTAGAATTTTCAATAATCATCCTAGATCTTTTCAAACCTGACTAAGGTTTGTTTCCAAACCCTAGATTCTTAGGAAAATTATAAAAAGAGTCAACACAGATATCTAGGAGATCATCATTATAAACACATCATATGTTAGTTAACATTCATAAATTATATACACATTGACCTAGACTAGGCTAGGGATTCAATCAAGAGAACATATACCTAGGATTTCACTCCTGGGACTTTACATAACAGGGATTTTTCCTATAGACCTAACTAAAACCAAGGTTTCAGTCCATTGTCAAAGCATATCCTTATTATATCGGACTTCAAGGTTCTATATTTTGAACAACATCATATTAACTCCAACAATTTTAGAGCTTCTATGATCTTATCATAACCCCAAACTTGACATTATCAAAACATTAATCAGAATGAAAATTTTCACAAATAGCCCTAAATAGGTTTAGGGTTTCACATGTCAACAACATACCCTTAGGTTAGGGTTTTCTAGAGAACCTCCTTAAGGTTATATACAAGTAATTTGAGGTGTATGAGGTGGGTAGATTCACTAGGTGATGAGCCATCCCAAACAAGAATCCTTTTAGGATTCAATAGTGCTAGACATATCAACAATTAGTAACATATGAAATAGATATTTCAAAGAGAGTAATAAGACTTTACATTTCACGACATACCTTTGATTCTTTGAAAAACCTTTTGACTTGTGTGGCATTCTTGTTTTTTCATTGAAGCCTTCTCCATGATTCTTGAATATCTAGTAGATTTATTCCTAAACAAGGAATAAATGTAGACAAGTGATTAGTACATAATATAATCAAAATATTAAAGAAGTACATGAATACAAATAGAGGGAATGAGATACTTATCTTGAGGATTTGTTCTGGGCTCCCTCCCAAACTTGAGGGAAAACCTAAAATTTATAAAACAAATAAATACATTTCCAAGAAGATGTTAAACCTATACTACATAAAATATACAAATGAAACACAAGATGGAAGGGGCTTAGTGGTGCAAGTCCCTTAGTTCTTCTTCAGTATTTTCTTTCTTTGGGGATGATGTCTCTTCAACCATGTTTTCATGATCTATATCTATTTTCCTGCTCCTGGGGTTGTCAGGACAATCACTTCTATAGTGTCCCATCTTGTGACACTGATAACACTCGATCTTGGACATGTCAACCTTCTTCTTTGGCCCTTTCTTCTTGAATCTTCCTTTATGATGAGCAACATAGGAATTTGATACTTCTTTATTGTTTATTACCATGGAGACCCTTAAATCTTCTTGACTGCATGTTGTCCATAGCTCTTCAAAGGTGGGTGTTTCTTTCCAACTGTTGAGGGTTGAGGCAAAGGAACTCCAAGAAGATGGTAGTCCCAGAATGGCTGCAATATAGTTCTTTATCTAGCACTATTTAATCCATGGAAATGAGCTCATACCTTATCCTTTCTATTTTCACAAATAAAGAGGAAACAATATCCTATTTTGTCATCTTAACAGTTATTAGATCATCCTTTAGCCTTGCCACCTTTCCAATGTTCTTGATAGTGAATAGTTTTGATAAAGCCTCATACATTTCCCGAGCATGATTAATATTTTCTATGAAGGAGACAAGGTTGTACTTTATGCCTTCAACCATAAAATCCATAGCTACCAATTCCAGTTCCTGGTACTTCACCTTATCAATATCACTTGATTCTTCTGTAGGCATTTTCATTTCCCCCTTGACTATTTCGAAGACCTTGTTCTTTTCAAGGATGATGTCAATATTCTTATTCCAAGACCTATAATTCGAAGATCCTTCAAGCTTGTTTTCTCCTTTGATAGCATTAGACATCTTTCTTGAAGATAGTGAAGACTTCTATCTTCTAGTGAACTCCTTCCTTGATCAAGTCTTTGAGACTGCCTTTTTCTTCTTCTTTAACCAAAGCTCTGAAACCATGTTAGAGAATGAGAAAGGCAGGAAGATCCTCTTGTTCTTGATTATTTACTTGTGATATTATTTAGTTCTTCTTATCTTTCTTCTTATTAGTTCATCAAGCAAATACCAAAGAAAATACACATAGATCAAGGACACCAAATGTAGGCCAACATCTAGGAAAAAATCTCCCTCGAGGGGAAAACCCAGTCAAGATAATTCTTCATTTCAATAGTGATTCTTGAGACTCTAGACCTTGACTTGGACTTCTTGCACACCAAGTCAGCCTTCCTTGTGATCCTTCCTGAATATGGCAACATCAACAACACTGGAACTTCAACCTTGCTTCATGAGACTTTTATCTAGCTTCCAAGACTTTGATTTAGGCCCAATACAACTTCTCCCAGAAAAAAAATCCAACAAAATCACCTTCTACTTCTCCTTCACTTAGCAATAGTAACATGACAACAACTAGTGCAACAAAAATTTGATAACTTCGATCTCCCAAACTATAACTCAGAATGCAGCGAGAGTAGTGCCAAAATTTTGTTTTTATTTAATTCTATAAGTGTGCCAAAAATTGAACCCAGAATGTCCCTCTCCAAGATTTCAAAATTCCTCCTTGTAGCAGCTTCCAGATCAAATTTTTGTGTTGCAGATTGATGTCTCCAAGTGAGTTCAATTCCACTGTATATATAGGCTTCTGATGGGTTCGAATTCCTTGAGTTGAGGCGGACTTGATCACCTTTATGTCGACTTGGTGTGGAGGCTTCATAAATTATATTTTACTCAATACTTGACCTAATTGCATGATTCAAAATCCCAATATGGATCAATTTAAATCTGAAATAAACTTATAGACTCAAAATAAAACCTAGAAGTACACAATAGGGACTTTGACCTAAAATAAATATGACCCAAGCATGAAACCCATGCTTTAATAAGTCATTCAATAATAATATAAAATTATTTTCTTTATTCTTTTGACAATTACAATAAAGATTGACTCAAGTACAATTTATGAAGACCGAACCTAGTTACATTCTTCAATGCTAGAATCACAACTGAAGGATAAAATTATGTAGGTAGCTCATAAATCACCTTTGGTAGGACACCCAATGTATTTGAAAACCTACATGAAAACCAGGGATAGGTGCACTTGGAAGGGCTTCAAGATGGATGTGTTGAAGTTTGTGAAAGCATGCAACATCTACCAACATAAAAAAGTTGAAAAGACCCATCTAGCAGGGTTGTTACAACCACTCCCTATCCCTGAGTAGAAGTGGGAGAGGATCTCCATGGAAATGAAAAGGATATGTTGGTCATCATGCATACATTGGCCAAATTCTGACAATATATTGTGGGGAACAGGTTCAAGGTAAAAAAATATCATAACAACTTGAGATTCCTCATGGAGTAGAAGGATTTGAGTGAGATAAAACAACATTGGATAAAAAAATTATAGGCCTATGACTTCAAGATCAAGTATGTCAAGGGGAAAAACAATGTAGTCGCCAATTAATTCTTGAGGATTCGATCCACTCTCTCACTCATGGAGATAACACATGATTGGAAGTCACCGCTGCTTGTAGAATATTCTAAAAATAAATTTGCTTGAGATTCAAGAGGGGTTGATACAATATGATTGATACCGGGTTGTGGACGACATCATCTACCATAAGGACTAGATTATCTAGTACTAGAATCACAGTTGAAGGAGAAAATTATGAAGGTATCTCATAGCTTACCTTTGGTAGGACACCTGAGGTATTTGAAAACCTACCAGAAAATTAGGGAGACGTTCACTTGGAAGGGCTTCAAGATGGATGTGTTGAGGTTGTGAAAGAATGCAACATATACCAGAAGAACAAATTTGAATAAACCCATATGGAAAGGTTGCTACAACCACTCCCTATCCCTGAGTAGAATTGGGAGAGCATCTCCATGGACTCTATCACTAGCCTACCACTAGTATAGGGTAAGGACGACATATATGTAGTGGTGGACTGACTTACGAAGTTCATGCACCTCTTTGCCATACCATCTAAATATTCAATAGCATAGATTGCTAAGCTTCTTTAGGCAGGTCTTCCGATTGCATGGGTTGCCAAAGACCATCGTGAGTGATTGCGATGGTAGATTTATGGGAAAATTTTGGTAAGAGTTATTGAGGCTTATGGGAATTGCGCTGATTTTGAGCACTAATTACCACCCATAGACCGATGGACAGATCGAGATAGTCAACAAGTGGTTGGAGGGATATCTCAGGAACTATGTATCTAGCCAAAAGAAGGCATGGGTAAAGTAGTTGCATCTGGGCGAGCACTACTACAACACCACTTTCCACATGTCTATTGGTATGATGCCCTTCAAAGAGATATATGAATATGATGCCCCAATATTTTCAAATCGTATATTTGGGGATAGTAGTGCCCCTTTGGATAAATACTGGATTCAGGAGAGGGAGGATATCCTTCGATTCCTCAAGGAAAACTTGAAGATGGGTCAGAAACAAAAAAAAATTATATGTATACATGCACAACATAGTGTGAAATTTTGATGTGGGAGACATGGTATATCTTCGTCTCCAACCCCATAGATACTCACCACTCAAAATAAAAGGGGAAATTTTTTTGAAACCAAGGTTCTATGCACCATATAGAATTGTGAGACGAGTAGAGGAAGTGGCTTATGAGTTTGAACTTCTTAAAGGATGTAAAATTCACAATGTCTTCCATGTTTCGTGCCTCAAGAAGGCCTTGGGGAAGCATGTAGTCATCTCCACTGAGGTCCCACCAATGGATGAGGAAGGAGAACAAATTTTGGTCCTAGAGGAAATTTTAGAGACCAGGGAGAAGAAATTGAGGAACATAACCATAAAGGAGTATCTAGTAAAGTGGAAGGATCTACTTGTTGAGGACGCCACATGGGAGGGAAAATAAGTGCTCAAACATCCAATTTTTTTTGAAATTAAATAGGTTTAGTCTTCATAATGTCTTATGTAATCTTGATTTTATGTATTTGATGTAAAGAGAAAATAAAATTTATTATTATTATTTTATAGCATGGGTTTCATGCTCAAGGTCAATTTATTTATAGGTCAAGCACCCATTGTGTGCTTCTAGGGTTTGTAAAAGACCCCATTGGGCATCTTGTAACAAGTGAAAATAGATTCATTATCCTATATAGAAAATCCCATTGGGCATCTTGTAACAAGTGAAAATAATTTATTTGAGTCAAAATTGTGTCAAAAGACTCTCCAAGGTCAAGTTGGCCTCATGAAGGCAACTTGTACCCCTGGGAAGCCTATATATAAGAGACATTCAACCTCATTTAAAGAACACATCCATGACATGAAAAATAACAAGAAAAGAAGTTTGATCTTAAGGAAAATAAGTAAAAAATGCAAGTGAATTTCAAAAAGGAAGCTTGAATTGAAGTTTCGGGTCTTTCTCTCTCTTTTTCTCTCTCTAATGTGCAACAAATCTAGGAAGCTGAACCAAGGATGAATTTTTGAAGCTGCATCAAGGACGAAGCTGGAAACTGCATCAAGGTAAAAGCTGTGAAACTACATCAAGGTCAGAGTTGTGAAGCTACATCAAAGTTGAAGCTGTGAAGCTACATCAAGATTGAAGTTGTGAAGCTACATTAAGGTCGAAGTTGTTAAGGTACATCAAGGTCGAAGTGGTTGAAGCTGCTAGGTCGAAGTTGTAGAAATTGTTGTTGGGGGTAGAACTTGCTAAAGAGGTTGCTAGAAGGCCGAAGTTTGTTGCTGGAATATGTGTAAGGAGAGATCATTAAAATGAAGGTTGAATTGGTCTTGAAGGGGTCTCTGTCTTAGGTATAAGGTCTTGGAATTCATCATTTGAAGTTTCTAGAAGAAGAGAAGAATTACTTGTGGGTTTTCCTCTTCAGGAGAGCTTTTGGCCTTAGCTAGAACCTGTATCCTGTGTCCTCTTGTTCTATTGACCTTCATAGTTTGGTAGCTATTTGATGATAATAAAATTATAATAATAAAGTGAAGAAGAAGCTAATCACAAGTACATAAGGATTAAGTAAAAAACATCACAAGAAGTTATCAAAGTAAAGAGAAATCACCCTAATCTAGCTGCCCTTGATTTCTCAACATGGTTTCAGAGCTAAGGTGACAAGAATAGATAGCTTGAAGATCACTCAATTTAAGAAGGATACATTAGGACCAAATACAAGAATAAGATCATCAAGGATAAATAGTCATCACATCTCAAAGATTCTATCATCTTGAAGGAATAGCTCTTGGAAGAAGAAGAAGACTTCAAGGACTCCACCTCCATTCAAAGAAAGGACTATACACATTTGAAGAATCTCGGGAAGTCTCTCATATTCTACACCCAAAGGAAGATAGAAGATAACTTCATCATCAAAGGAATCAAAGTGATATCACTCACATTAATGAAAGGATCACATCTCAATAAATTTTGAAGAAGAACATCTCCCGAAAAAGTAGCATTGCCATTCTGAAGAAGGAAGATCATCCCTCCTTATAAAGCATCTAGTATTAGTCTGAAGACATCGTCATCAAGGAGGCATATTCACTTTTAAAGTAATTGATTTAAATTTATATCTCAATAAACAACTCAAATGACTTCTTTATGAAAGGAGAACAATAAACTTGTTGGGACATCGAACTACCTTGCATGAAAGAAGATAATAGATTCGATTCTCTTAGAAAATGAAGTTAGTGAATATGTCACGAAGTTCAATCACCAAACCTCCTCAAGAGAAATCTCGAGCACTATAAAAGCATATGAAAGGAGAAGTAAGAGCTCAAAGAATCCTCATTGAATCAATCAAGGATTCACTCATTCCCTAAGTAGCAAAGTTGAAGACATCAAAATAAATTTATGAAAAGTTGCTAGAATTGTTCTGTGTAAGTACAACAAGAAAAATAATATCTTTAAGGACCGAAGTATATAAGATGAAGGTATCAAGAGAAGAAGGGGTAACCTCATATGTGATCAAGGTATCTGAAATAAGATATTAACTACAAGATCCATGAGAAACAATGTATTATTGATAGATGACCAGCATTGTACTCAATGCACTACTAGATGAATGGGGCAACTTTGTATCAAGTGTCTATGGAAAGAAGGAAACTACACCATTCAATTATTTATGGTCAATATGTAAGATTGAAGAAACTAGATTAAAAATAAAGAACGATGTTGGGTCAAATGAACAAACACAAGCATATGCAGATATGACAGGGAAGAAAGCTAAGTTTGGAAAGTTTGAGCCTCAGAAAAGAATTCAAAAGAAAATTGACATGTTTAAGATTCAATGCTATGAATATAATGAATATGGGCACTGTTACCCACCACATGTGGGTAGTGTACACAGGATAAATGTTTTATCCTAGATGTTCCTCAAGTGGCAACCAACAACCCCTTACATCCACCAGATAGATTGATGTACCATTATCTCCGCCACTTGAGCCAGCGATGTGGTCCCTCAACCACTTTTCATGATTGTATGTTTGAAGGTGGGCCTCCCGACTCCAAAGCTGTGGATTTTCATTGGTATAGTTGAGTAATTTTACTTACTTGTCATGGAAAATTTTGGGCATGGATTGGTAGCAGGATTTAGTGGAAATAATGGGTTAGGTATGTATTCTTGTCTCCACTCCCCGATTCCATAGTTACCCTTGTATCCTAGTCATGTGGAATCTCCTTTACTGGACATTGGATTTCGGGTTGGCAGTACATGGGAAATACTAATTTTGGTTGCATGGTACCGCTTCCCAATACCACCTACATCACTCCCCTTCCACTCATTTTAGCCCCATTCATGTATTTTTCCATTCGGGTCCACATGTGTCCATTGGGTCCACATAGGGTTGACCTCCCCCCTCCCCTTGTCCACACCTTGGGTCGGGCCTAAAATAATGCCATGGAGGTTGATGCAACTAAAATAAAATGCATAATTTGGCTACTCTCAACAGGAAATGTACAAAAATATGCAAAATATGGTCGAGACATACACATTTAGAAAGTGGGAAAAAGTCAAGCATGAGCTCTACCCCTTATCCATGGCCATCACCCTGGTTCCTATGGGTCCTAGATGAGCGCCCTCCATCATTAAGGAATCCATAATTGTCCCAACCCTCAATGAGTGATGAATTTCCCCACCTTAAGGGGGTATCCACTGCCACATATTACACATCATGCTCTCATCCCCTAGAACCCCGAGAAATTATGAAGAAAAATCATTCAAAGGAAGAAGGCATATGAAGAAGGGTGGAAAAACAAAGGTTGGGGTAACTCATGTACCACGATTTCCCCCCTCCTACACTCATATACCTAGGTGTGGGCTTCCCTTGTTACAAATACCCTTGTACCATGACATGTGGTCTGGATGATTCCCCTAATCCCCACTCCGCTCCATTATTATATCATTTTCCACATAACATTGTAGAGATGTACCATCGACATGTCACCCCCTTTAAAGTTTGAAACTACATAATAGGGTCCTTGGTTAACCCTTTATTGAGCTTGGATACGCTTGTACATGCCAAAGCCCACTATGGAAGGCAATGCCACCATGAAGTGCCCCATTGATTCCATGACTTGTAAGCTCATTTCCTTGATTATTTTGATGACTTGTTGTATTGGAGGGCAAGGAGACGCATTGGATATTATGCAGGACTGCAGGTGGTTCTCCATTTGGGGCTTGGTCTCCCTATATGGGGTCCTAGCCCTCCAAAGGGCCACATTGGCACCTGTAGGGTGAGCGTTGAGAGCTATGGGCCTCCACCATAATAGAGATTACTTCATGGATTCCCAAAAACTCTCATCGATTGCTTGTGTTATCACTCAAAAAAATTTCAAACATCATTGTGTCAAGTTTTTTTATGATCATGGGTCAAAATAGGGTCTTAGGAGTCATTTCTTGAATTTGACCAAAAGGGAGTATTAGATTTTTAGGTTTGAACCTTCCTTAGTGTTAAATAAATTCATTTTAATGGTTTTTCATGTCAAGTCATTCATAATTTCATAATTCATTTCATTTTCATAATTTTTTTCATCAAAAATATCCAATTAGCCAAGAAACCTTACTTTAGTAGTGCCACCCATTGAAAAAAGTCGTTTTGCGCTACGAAAGCATTGTCTTTTCGTAGCGCAATATGAAGCAAAACTCTGTTTTCTGGTTTTTAGCAGTAAACTTAAAAGGAGTTTTCTGAGAAAAAAGAAAGGTATTTTAAGAAAATGAGAGAGGTTATTTTCAAAAACATATTAGATAACAATAACCTCTCTCACTTTTCTCA
Organism: Pinus albicaulis; assembly: GCA_034641835.2. Classification (NCBI taxonomy): domain Eukaryota; kingdom Viridiplantae; phylum Streptophyta; class Pinopsida; order Pinales; family Pinaceae; genus Pinus; species Pinus albicaulis. The sequence continues at coordinate 77,137,339 of CM076581.1, read as the reverse complement.
AATGTGTTATAGGTTGGGAGATACAAGGCTTTCTTTGAAGCCCTATTTTTAGAAACAAAGTTTTCCTGTTTTACACATGTTTTTAAAAGGCAATTTATGGACAACAGGAGATATGTTTCAAAAAAACGAGAGAGGTTTTTATTCAAGACATAATGGCCTACAAAAACCTCCTTTAGTTTCGCAAAATAAATCATGGGGAAGGAGATATAGGCTCTGTCCCAAGACTTATTTTTCAGGTAAAAATAGGAAAACCAATAGGCCAACCTATTGCAAATGAAGAAGAAATGTCTCAAAAAAGCTAAAATGAAGTTAGTATATGGTTGCTGTGGTTTTTATATAATGAGATAAGTAATATTTTGAGTTTTGGGGCAATAATACTTTTCACTTGGCAACATTTTTGATAAAACTGCATACTCAGTAGTTTTGTAGCGCATCTAGTGTAAAAAAGCAGAAAAGCGCTACGAAACTCCTGTAGCTTCCTTTTCTGCTCCCTTTGGTCAGTTTTCAAGGGGTTAAATGATGCGTTAAGAGCTGTAATTGTTATGGAAGATGTATTTAAGGATGATTAAAATTTTTCATAAGGAAAGAACCAAGTTTTTTAAGAAAAAAAGGTTGAAATGGCAGCGCTACGAAATTGTTTTCGTAGCGCCATAAATTACAGCCTTTTGAACAAGTTTTGCAGCGGTTTTTGGACATATGGAGGCTAGGGATGAGTGATGAGACATGTTAATATAATATCCAACAGCCAAGTACCATGAAATAAAGTTTAAATGATGGTCATAATGTTCAATGAAGGAAAAGGATCTTTTATGCCTAAAAAAAACAGGGTTTGGTTTCCTGCTTTTGTGGAGGTCAGCAAAGTGGTCATGAAGAACTGAAGCCCATCATCCAAATTCGACCATGTGATAATACAATTGGAAAATGATGTAATTTCAAATAGATAAGGTTTTTAGGATAAGGTTTTTAAAGATAGTAATGAAGAGTTTGAGTCCTAGTTGAAATAGGACTCTCAAGTAGGATAGGTGTATGTTTGTCATAAATTTGATGTTTTATGGTTATGCAAGGTGTAAAGAGTTATAAATTCGATGTATCTAGCCTAAGATGAGATCATATCATGTGGTAAATGGTCTATTAAAGGCCATTGGGTCGAATTAGCAAAGGGTTGGAGAATTTTTGGCAAAACTGCTGCTTTATGTAATTGACTATAATCGGTAATGTAGAGAGGTTTTATTCTTGATAGACCTGAGATTATCATGGGGTTTTAATATTTTATTGATCTACATATTATGTTAAAATACTTTCAGTATATCTCATTGCTATTACTTAGAATTCATATCCCTATGCTCTGACTTCCTTTAGTAATGAGATGACTGTGTTTTTCTATGTTTTATGAGTGAATTGCCTTTGAACCAGTAGCAGTAGACTTCATTGCTATTACTCCGAATTCATAACTCTATGCTTTGAATTACTTTAGTAATGAAATTACTGTGTTGACCTATGTTCTTGAGTGAATTAAAGACCCCTATTTTCCTCAGCTTCCATGTCAAGAAACCTTGCCACTGAACCTACTGATTTGTTGACTCCATAAGCCCAATGGTAGTATTAGCCTTCATATTTTCAACCTGAAAATATACAAAATCAAGAATTAATTCATAGGGTTAGCCATATATATATATATTTATTCCATATCACTAACCCTTGAGAGAGCCATCTCAGGCTGAGGAGGCTTTTGGAGGAAAAATTTGGATAATATGAATGAATTTTGATGTTTGGATCTTCTTTCTCTTGTCTTGGAGCTTCACTATTGACATAATATTATGGTTGGATATACTCTTTTACACATGTAAGTGATATTTTCATGTCTATTCTTGTCATTTACTTTAATACATGAATGTTGCTAGGATTTTCGCTTTACTAGGTCTAAAATTTACTGTTTTTCTCATGCGTAATTGTGGAAATATTGATATTTTTTAGCGTTGCATCATTTCATGTATCATGTGTGAATGGGTGAATGTTCCTAGATATTGTTTCTATTGAACACATATTGATAAGTCATCGATTATCGCAAATTGAAGTATAAATTATTCTAGCAGCTACTCGCATGCCCTAATTTCCATGTGAAGTTGTCTGGAAGGTTCTTTGATTGCGTGTAGTTAATCTAAATCATAAATTTCATCTTGACTCCATCTTACCCAAAGGATAAGGCACTCATCCTTCCATAGGTGATCATTTTCAAAGAGAATTCATCTTACCTTCCCCTCTTTTTCTTGGTCTAGCCTTCATAGGTCACCTAGGGCATCACTTTTCTCATGATTTAGCCATCCAAAAAATTCTATCTCTTGCCCACAACTGTGGTGGTGTGTCCTCTAGAATCCCTCCAATTTTGAAGCAATTCTGATGGCAGGATCTTAGATATTTAAAGCCCTAGACCGAAGATAAATTCTTGCCCTTGGTTTCCCATTGGCTAGTAACCTCATTAGGATTGTAGAATTAAATCATCAAGAAAATATTCTTGCTTTGATCCTCTTCCCTTCCCCGATTAGTTCAAGTACATCCTTGGTTGACCAACTCCATACCCTTGACCTAACTGTGGGTCCACTTGGCCTTTTGTGGTCCCAAAACTTGTTGAATCCAATTTCACAAAGATCACATAAAATCTAAGTCTTCATAAATACCTCTAGGTCTAGGAATCATTTTGACAAAGCGTACTCCCAAAACCCAGCCCTAAGGGTCTTCTCGATACTTCGTAGAGAGCCCATCACCTTGATTTCAAAGCAAGCAAGACATACCATTGAGTCTCTCTTGTGAATTGGCATTGGGAATCACATTTCATCATTTCATTAACATATTCATTATTGTGAATCCTCTGATGCTGGGTCTCCTCCCATCGGTGAAATTTCATAAAGAGCAAGGAGCCTTAATTGAGGTGATAATGGGCTATCGCTCCATTATTGCCCTTGACCTAATAGTTGCTCCACGGGATCCCCTCCTAGGACCCTTTCTAGTTTGAGAAGTAACATGCAATTCATGAGTAATTGTCCTAAAATCAATAAGTACAACAAGAAAAGGAAAGATACAAATGAAGCCCATGTGACCACAGAAGGAGAAGAACTGGAAAAGAAGAAGACAAAGATGGAGGAAGTGAAAGACCTATACAATGACTGAGATAATAGTCATGAAAATTATGATAAAGATCATGTAAAATATTCATATGGTTGAAGCAGTCATAGTACATGATAGAAAGGAAGTAGCTCATGGCATCATCATTAGAAGCATAGAAGGATAACTAAAGTAGCAGTTTGAATGATTGGAGAAAGTCATCTAGCAAAATAGGAATATACAAGATCATCACACTTCATCATAATTAAAATAAACATTTGTAGAATAAGGATCATCAAGATCCTCCATAGAATATTTGTGGAAAAGATTCACCTCTACTTAGAAGAAGCAAGTGTCACATAGATAGTCTACATTCCACATAGTGTGGGATCCACAATTTGGAAGGATGATGGTATGATGACAAAGAAGTGTAGCATAACAAGTTAGTTGAAATATTTTCATCTTTAAGCAAGGAAAGGAAGTTGCTAGAAGAAATTCTAGATGACCACATGAAGGAAAAGGTATGTATATATTTGTTAATAGGTAGATACGATCATGTCATCACATAGTTGTAGGTAGAATGGTTAGAATTTTCTATCTCATGAACATGATCAAATAAGAGGGGAATCCTTCATAAGAATGATGCACAAAGGCATAAATACAATGTGCCTTGAACTCTTCTACATGATAGAATAAATATGATATGACCTCATGAGGTGGTGTAAAACTATTGTTCCTATACAAAAGGGGCTATTTATAGAAATCATGAAGAAGCAGTATATAAGAAAGATGAAAGAAGAGTTCATGATGAGACATCTATAATCACTTAGATGAGATGAGTAATCAAATTTTGATAACAATTGGAAGGATTAGCTATGACATCTCCATGGAAAAGGTATGAAGATCCCAAAAAGTCCGAAGAAGAAGGATAACCTTGGTAGTGTATTTTTTGGAGACGGATCCATACAACATGTGAAAGGACGTTGATGTTGCAAGAAGAAAATATTATGACAAAGGGCCATCATAAATAGGTAATTTTGATTTGATGTTCGTTTTTTTATTTTTGAAAGAAAGCATCTGGTTGGGTTGGAATAGGGCTATCGGAAGAGGGTTGTAGAAATTCATCTACAACTAGTACACATAAGATTGGATGGAATATCCCGAAATAAACATGACTTGGAAGATGTAGTAGTATAAAGGACAACCAAATGATGACAAGAAGGTCACTTTTTGATGAAGAGCAGGATGGCATGACTATTGGTTCAACACTATGTTTCGTTGAATGGATGTGATGTATAAGATGGTTAATGCCCTTGGAAAAACATGGCTCCATAATGAAGAAGTTGAAGTTAATCCATGAAATATCAATGATGCAGAAAGAGGAGCCCTTCCTGCAACTGATAGTATTATGATCTCCATCAAAGAGTAGACAAATGTTGTTGGAAACAAGTCCCTAGTTAAGAGGGAGCTTGGGAATATTCCTTTTATAGGAATGAGTAGATACTCCCTAGATGAGAGGGAGAAATAGACACATCATTCTTTTCTTCACATTATGAAGAAATAATGGAGGAATGGGTAAGCATATGAGACCACTAATACTCTTTGAGGATGAAGTAGGACACCCAATAGGTAAGAGTAGTCGAAGAGGAAATTCCATGAGGATGTGAAAATCCAAGATGGGAATGGTCCTAAAAGGACATACCTTGTGAACATACGGACATGATATGTGCCTTGAGAGACAATGATGAAGGTGTCTATTAGTCATTATCTCCCCAACATTTTTCTCTAATCTAGTAGAGAGATAGATCTGTTAGTCAAGGCCTTGCTATATGACAATGTTGGTTGATATGATGAGATGCATTGATATATGCTGATAAGATAGATTATGAGATGGCTTACCAATATGACTCTTCCTATGAGAATTATTCCATATCAGAATGTCCATTTACCATGTATGTATTATGAATACCTCCCTAGTTAAGAGGGAGTGTTGAAATATGTAACTAGGTTTTGTCTTCATAATGTCTTATGCAATCTTGATTTTATGTATTTGATGTAAAGAGAAAAGAAAATTTATTATTAGTATTTCATAGCATGGGTTTTATGCTCAAGGTCAATTTATTTATAGGTCAAGCATCCATTGTGTACTGCTTCTATGGCTTTTCATAGAGTCATGAAGTCAATAGAGTCATTGCCATATATAAAATAGCCCATTGGGCATCTTGTAACAAGTCAAAAGAATTTTGTTTGAGTCAAAATTGTGTCAAAATACCCTCTAATATCAAGTCGGCCTACAAGAGATAAATTTGGCCTCATGAAGTCAATTCTTACCCCTGGGAAGCCTATATATAAGAGGCATTCGACCTCATTTTAAGCACACATCCAAGACATGGAAAAGAGCAAGAAAAAAAGTTCGAACTTTAGGAGAAGAAGTCTAAAAGGAAAGTGAAGTTCTAGAATGAAGCTAGAATCAAAGTTTTGGGTCTTTCTCTCTCTCTAATGTGCAATGAAGCTGGGAAGCTGCATCAAGGATGAAGTTGTGAAGCCACATCAAGGACGAAGTTTTGAATCTGCATCAAATTCGAAGTTGTGAAGCTACATCAGAGTCAAAGCGGTTAAGCTGCATCAAGATCGAAACTGTAAAAATGCATCAAGGTTGAAGTTATGAAGCTACATAAGGTAGAAGTTGTGAAGTTTCATCGAGGTTGAATTTGTTGAAGCTGCTAGGTCAAAGTTGCATAAATTATTGCTAGGGGTAGAAGTTTCTAAAGAAGTTGATGGAAGCTGTGTAAGGAAATATTATCAAAAGGAAAGTTGACTTGGTCTTGGAGGGGTCTCTGTCTTGGGTCTAAGGTCTTGGAATTCGTCATTTGAAGTTTCTATAAGAAGAGAAGAATTACTTGTGGGTTTTCCTCTCTAGAAAATGTTTTTGCCTTGGGTAGCAACCTATATCCCGTGTCCTCTTGTTCTATTTATCTTCATAGTTTGGTAGTTTTTTTATGGTAAAAACATTATATAATTTAGAAAAGAGTTTACAAATTACAAAGATACATTGATTTATTTTAAATCTCATTTGAGGATCATCTCACATGATATTAACAACTTTTTTTAAATTGTATCCCAAAGTTAAAAATATCTTGTATACAAAAAGAACCAATAAAAAATATAATTGGAAATAGTTTGTTTACATAAAAGTAGTTAGTATATTTAAATTTATATAACACTTTTGAAGAGAGATTATATATGAAATCTGGAATCACATTTTGAAATTGTGTACAACATTTTAACATTGGAATACTATTTGGTATTTTTATTGTTGTACTTGCACTACCTCCATCGAAGAGAAAATGAAGAAAATACCTTTATGCATTTGTAAAGTTACTGGTGTCTTTTCAAGGGTGTGCCTTTGTTATGATAAAGGACAAAAAAAGTCAAATATCACGTGGTGAGATTTTGGGGATCCAAAATCCTCCCAAGTGATTATATTTTATGTTCTTACTATTGTTTATTTTTTACCAATTTTAGCTAAACAACCACTTGCAGGAAAGGAGGAGATGGAAGAAGCCATCTTCATGCACACAGATTGGTGTTTATATGCAAATATAGATGTTAATATCTCCAAATTAACCATCATTTGGTGTAAAGATACTAATTGCTGTAAGATAGGATATAAAATATTGTTGTGGACCATTCTTCCCAATATCGAAGAATATGTTTCAATCTTCCTTATACAGTTCATAGGAATATGCAGACTTAGCTAGAACAATCATCTTGGGTTCACAAGAATGTATGAAACCATAGTACCATTTTCATTGATGGTATGAATTGTTGACCATTGAAGTTATAGAAGATAAATTTCTATCTTCATTTGTCTAAGTTATGTAATAGAGTGTTGGAATTATTGTCATTGATGGCAAAGGAGCAGTGCAAAACCAAGATGGCAGAGGAGCCGCACAAGGAACAAGAAGAAAAGGAGCAGCAATATATGCATCAACAAGGGACAAAGGAGCAACAGATACATTGGTGGTTTGGTAGAACATTGTGTTAGGAATCTGTAATTAGCAATATTGGCAAAGTCCAATCACATAAACAACATCGTTTCAACCACTTTGGGATTCTAGGATCTAGCCCTCCTGAATCCGGAGAGGGATCTCTCCAATAAGTGCAAAGATTTATCTTGTTTGCTTCTATGTGTGATTTTAGGCTAGTTGTTAAGGACAAGGGTTTTGTTTGTTTTGGTTGGACAAAGATAAATGAAGATGAAGGAAGTCTAAATGAAGGGTGAAGATGAATGAAAGCGAAAATTGATTCAGCTAAGAAAGATAGGCAAGAAACAACTTCAATCCATTGGGCTATGGAGTCATAGTAGGGTTTTAATTGAAACAACAAGGTTCAAGAGTGGTCTATGGGGCAAGTCATCTATGTCTAAGGATCTCTTTAAAGTTTTATTTATGGAATGGAGTGATACATCAATAAGTGGAATTAAACAGATGCAAAACGAAGAGCAGCCTAGGATCTGATAAGTACTTTTAAACCAGTCAGCCTTTGACAAACACTTAAGAAGGACATGGAAGCGGACTAGGATCTGGTAAGTACTTTTAAACTAGCCAGCCTTTGACACACTTAAGAAGGACATGGAAGCGGACTAGGATCTGGTAAGTACTTTTAAACTAGCTAGCCTTTGACACACTTAAGAAGGACATGGAAGCAGACTAGGATCTGGTAAGTACTTTTAAACTAGTCAGCCTTTGACACACTTTTAATAGAAAACATACAAAACAGGGGGAAACACAAAGATAACACAGAATGGTCTAAGATCTGGTAAGTACTTCTAAACTAGCCAGCTTTTAACACATTCCAAGGGAAACATTCAGACAGTCTTTGGGGATGAAACTAGGACCAGGGCGCACCATATCTTCCAGCGTTCATCTCTACTTAACTAATACTGAACATAACATTCAAGACTGATATTCAACTAAACAATCAGATGAGGGAACGCCAGCATTCCTATGCTTAAACTGAATCAAATCATTCTCAAATAACACAGATTGGAAGAAAACATTCAAATAAAGATTTCTCAGCCAGAGAAGGTTACTGATATACAGTAGGTCCTAACCCTGTTTAAACTGTTCTTTACAGTGGAAAATGAAACAACATGAAAACATAAATAAAATAACAAGTTACAAATGAGAATAACATCACCGTCAACATAGACCAGGATCCCATAAATCAGCTTGTATTGATGTTCCAAACCAGTTACAATCTTTAAGCCCAATGGTTCTTTACAGCTTCAGGATTCTCAGATCAACTTAGGTATATTCACTTACAAACAGAGCTTACAGCAGCTTCAGAAAATTATTTAGATGCTACAGATATGCAGTGACCAACAATTTCTCATCTTCTACAGAAGTATTTATAGACGAATGAGGAGAAAAGATCTGAGGAAAAATCTCCGAGGACAATTAATACAGGTTCAAGACTTCTCGGCCTGTTGAGGGGCTCGAGGGAGAAGTGTATAGGTGGACTACTGTATTAATGTTTAAAATTAATATCAAAGCTTGGTGGGAGCTTTATTTGACTTTAAGGCTTTGTGCGCTGTGTGGAGTAACTTCTGCAGATTTTTATGCATTTACTTCCTGGAAAAAGTAACTCCTTGGCTGCGCTGAAGCGAAAATCTGATTTTCTTCAATAACTTCGGCCTCTGCTTTGAAAGGTTTGAGGCAACAAGTGGCTCTGTGGTAGCTGAGGAATCAATTTGCCTCAAGATGTGGCGGTGGAGGCTTTCTGTCTGATAAAAAACTTTAGGTTCTCTTTAAAATGTGTTTTGAGTTGGGGATTAGGATTTTGATGACCGTCTTAGCCATAATCCCGGTAATACTGTCTTCAATCTTCATCTGTTGTACTTTATCTTCAAAACTGATACTCTTTAACTGTTCTTTTGAATAAAACAGTGTCTTGTCAATGTGCAGGGCCGCACAGGGCTCTTTATGCTATCAACGCTCATTAAACATTGATAAATCATTTAAATTTAACTCTGTGAATGGTTCTCTGTAATAGCTCGAAGGCATAGGAAACGTCTTTCCCAACCCTCGGCTCTCCATTATATAATGGAAAACAAAAAAAAAACACCTGCAAAACACAAAAACAATTAAGAAATCCTACGTTTTTAGGTTAAAACTGCTTCGAAAGGCGTGAAAGATTGGGACGTTGGATGGCTGCATCCAACGATGGAGACTTTATGTAGAGGAGGTTAATAGGGATCACAAAAATTGCATCGCAAAAATTTGCGATGAGTGATCAGGAGTTTCACGAAAAATGTGATATGCGATTTGCGATGGAGGAGGGAATATGCGATGGGCGGATTATGCGATGGAGAGAAACTGCGATCGGGCGGTCGCATCGCAAATATTTGTGACGCGATCGAATCACATCGCAAATATCTGCGATGGATCAAACGGACATAAACAACGAAATGCGAAATTGCGATTACGCAATTTGCGATCAGGCGGAACGATCGCATCGCAAGTTTTTGCGATGGGTCAATTGAACAAACAATGGAAAATGCGATAATGCGAGATTGCGATTTGTGATAAGCGGTGGGCCATATATTGTATGATATAAAATTTATAATAAAGTTATATAATAACGTATGGCGGGAAGGGGAAGTGGTTAGAAGGGTAGGGCTTTATAACATAAAGTTTTTATTATAAAGTCCTGTGGGTTATTTGAGGGGTTTCGGTAAAGCTAAAGAATGAGTCTTCAACCTTAATAAGAGTGATTTTCATGAATGGGAGAAAATGAATCATGAAAACAAAAGGGATTTCACGGAGAAAAAGGGGAGCATATGAAGGTTAGTTTTGAGTGGGAGAAGGGCGAAAATGATGGTTCTTCAGCAGTCTCTTCTTATGAAATTAGCAGAATTTCAGAGCATGAAATGGAAATAGTAAAAGAAGATTTCGGACAGAGGCATGAGGCCTTCAAGGAGTCTTCAAGAGCCAACAATTTTTAGTGATAAAATTTGTTTCTTGGAGGCTCAAAAAGTCTTAGCCACCTTTTGGTATAACAAAATATTATAGGTGGCTAACAGTGGCTCCACTTGGGGATGGTGCCTTCTTGAAGGCATCAAGAATTCAGAATTTATTTCTCTGGGAGGCTGACTTGTGCCTGATCCATTGGGCTGCCCTTCCTTTGCTGGATGATCTTGTTTGAAAACATATTTAGCAGCCATGAAAACAATGGTCCTTCATCAATACAAACTTTCTACCTACCCAATCCTACTGATCTAGCATTTTTTCTTCATTGGAGTGCACTTGGATTGGCAAAATCTATTCACAACATTTTATTCTTTTGAAAGCATAAAAAACTAATCTAATTCTACTTCTTATTTCTCCCTGAACTCAGATTAAACAATTGAACTCAGATATTTCTCTACCTAATCTACTGTATGTTGGGATTAAACTGTCCAACAGACTTTCATTCTCTAAATTCTACAACAGAAATTTAAAAACATTCAAGTCAAGATTAAGCTGTTTGACTTGCTGTGATCTATGGCATAAAAACAAGCTGCACATAGATTATTTTGCAGAAAATTAAATCAAAATGGAAGGCTTAAGATCTGAAAGTTCAAAGTATTGCCTTCATCTTTTTGCAGATCTATTTTTTGCCTTTGTTTGAGCTGTGTTTGCTTTTCTTCTGGTTTAGAGTTTGAGCATATTAGAACCAGTTTTACACTTTTTGACTCAGAAGATAAAACATTTTTGAGTCATCTCCTTTTGGAAACTTTGGTTCATATTTTGAGTTTGTTTGAACCTTCATTTCTATCCTAATCTATCTACTGATAAGCCAAGATTGAACAGTTTGGCAAATCGAATTCACTATCCTATCAGCAGAAAATTTAAAGCTAATTAGTCAAGATTAGGCTGTTTGACTAACTAGAAGTGTGTTTTTCAGGAGTGGCATTTAAGCTTGCACACTTTCAGAATTTATTTCTCTTTTTTGGCATGGGGCTCTGCCTTTCTTGTTTTCATTTCCACCCTCTTTTCATTCTTTCTTTGTTTTTGTATTTTTGAATTCTTGATTTTTCTTCAAAGCAGAAAACAACAACTAACTACATGCTCAGAATTGAGCTTTATTGACATTCCTATCTAACCTGTTCTAAACATGGAGTATTTACATATTCATCATATGATACAAAAGTGCCAATGCAGCCAGTTGAGTAATGTCAGGAAGAATTAGAAACTCTGGCTGCTTGTCAGGGGTATCCATAGTATATTTTGAAGATTAATCTTCAAAATAAAAGCTATCACAGAAGATGACAGCTTTTCATGTCTATGGCTCTTGTAAAGGATTGATGCTTGATAATTCGAGCCAGTTGGAATTTCCACACACTCTTCCAAAGGATCAACAAAGAAAAGATGAAGATTCTCTTCTTTTTGGCCCTCCATGTCTGGTAGATTGTCTGCTTCCAAGGCTTGAGCTTTGAGGAGCGTATCTTCAGGAAGTTTCTTAGAAGCTTCGTCATCTTTAACCTGCACAATAGAAAACTGTGAAATATTTTCTTTGTCTAAATATATGCTTGCTTCTGATACAAATTCAGGCTCTTTGGATGACATTTTGTCATTAATGAAGGGAGAAGTTTCTTCTTGGGAAGATGGTATATCCACAGTAGGATAGTCTTGTATTTGTTTTTCTTCCTCATCTTCTTCGTTATCTGAACTAGAGGATTCATCATATTTGGTAGTGTTGTCCTCTTGTAGCCCTGATATGCTTGTATTCAGTGGGCTGAACTCTGTGAAGAGGTTATTATATTCTTGAGCAGGGGTGTTTTCAAAGGTTCCCACCTGCTCAAAAATTTCTTCATTGCTCTTCTCTTCATTTTCTGAGTTGAAAAGCTGCTGATTCCCAATTATGTGAAAGCCATTTGTGATGGATTGAAAAGGGTGATTTCTGATTTCAAGTTGACGATGGTGAAAGTCATAACACCAATAGAACACAGGTTTCCCCGCGTGATTAATTTCTACTTGACACTCATCATCATCATCAGACTGATCGAAATTCGGAAAATCATCAGAATAGACAATTTCATCAGTCGAACATATTGGGTTATCAGCTGGTCCTTCTTCATTCTGATCTACAAAAGAACTTTTTAAATCTATACAACAAAGTTCTCTATGTGAATGGGCAAGAGTGTTTGTTTTGCAAAAAGTTTTAGAGACTGGCTGTCTATTAATAGTCTGATCTATCTCTCTTTCTGTCAAAGGGGAAGATGTTTCTATGTTCCTTTGAACAAGAGTACAACAGTTCTCTATCTCTTGCGAAGACTGATTTTGAGGTTGGATGTCTTCTTGAGCCTCAGCTATAAGGGATGATGAATCAATATTTAAGTTTTTGAGGATATCTTGAGGAATTTCTATTATTTCTTGGGTCATCTCTTCCTCAATTGATTCATCTATATTCTTAAAATTTTTCAATAAGAGATTAAACTCATGAATGGCTGCTAAAAGATCTTCAGGATGGATCTCTTTCAAAGCTTCCTCATTATCTATAATGTGTTGGGTGATGTTTCGTGATGGATCATAATATATTGCACCCAATGATAATGATGTAGTGTTTTCTTCATAGTTCTCATAGAACACATATTCAAGGGGCTCCTTAAAGGAAAGAACTACTAGATCTTAAGCATTCATACCAATCCCTATTTTTCCTTCTAAAATGTTAACATGAACATTTTCATTAGGCGCTCTTCATGCCATTCAACTTTCAACCTCCATACATGTATGTGAAAATTGATAAGATGTAACAAAGGGTCATCAAACTTTTTACCTTGACAAACAAGCAGGTTGTCATCCCAATTCACCTGGGGCATCTTACGTGAAACCCAAGAATATGATCTCTAATAAATGGGGCATATATTCGTTGTATTCTTGGAATCATGTTTGTAAATCAAGAAAGAGGCCACTCTGTCGGGTCAATCAATTCAGGCTCTTCTATCAGTGGAGTCATTTGGTCTTCTGGGAGTTTTAGAGTGTGGAGTCACCAGGTGGAAGAAAATTTAGCTCGTAAGGAGGTAAAATGTTTTATGGTTCCACGACCATGTTTATTGAATTCCAATCTGAAATATTTTGGGGGTTTTTCTGAAGCTTTAAGCCATGAAAACAAAGAGCTTATAAAAGCCGGCCACAACCATGAACTCAAAAAGCTCCCGCGGGGAGTCGCCGTAAATGTTAGGAATCTGTAATTAGCAAGATTGGCAAAGTCCAATCATAGAAACAACATCGTTTCAACCACTTCGGGATTCTAGGATCTAGCCTTCCTGAATCCGGAGAGGGATCTTTCCAATAAGTGCAAAGATTTATCTTGTTTGCTTTTATGTGTGATTTTAGGCTAGTTGTTAAGGACAAGGGTTTTTTTTGTTTTGGTTGGAAAAAGATAAATGAAGATGAAGGAAGTCTAAATGAAGGGTGAAGATGAATGAAAGCGAATATTGATTCAGCTAAGAAAGATAGGCAAGAAACAACTTCAATCCATTGGGCTATGGAGTCATAGTAGGGTTTTAATTGAAACAACAAGGTTCAAGAGTGGTCTATGGGGCAAGTCATCTATGCCTAAGGATCTCTTTAAAGTTTGATTTATGGAATGAAATGATACATTAAGAAGGGGAATTGAACAGATGCATAACGAAGAGCAGCCTAGGATCTGATAAGTACTTTTAAACCAGTCAGCCTTTGACAAACACTTAAGAAGGACATGGGAGCAGACTAGGATCTGGTAAGTACTTTTAAACTAGCCAGCCTTTGACACACTTTTGACACACTTAAGAATGACATGGAAGCTGATTCAGATAGGGTAAGTACTTTTAAACTAGCCACCTTTGACAAACACTTAAGAAGGACATGGAAGTAGACCAGGATCTGGTAAGTACTTTTAAACTAGCCAGCCTTTGACACACTTTCAATAGAAAACATACAGAACACGGGGAAACACAAAGATAACACAGAATGGTCTAAGATCTAGTAAGTACTTCTAAACTAGCCATCTTTTAACACATTCCAAGGGAAACATTCAGACAGTCTTTGGGAACGAAACTAGTACCAGGGCGCACCATATCTTCCAGCGTTCATCTCTACTTAATTAATACTGAACATAACATTCAAGACTAATATTTAGCTAAATAATCAGATGAGGGAACGCCAACATTCCTATGCTCAAACTGAATCAAATAATTCTCAAATAACACAGATTAGAAGAAAACATTCAAATAAAGATTTCTCATCTAGAGAAGGTTACTGATATACAGTAGGTCCTAACCCTGTTTAAACTGTTCTTTACAGTGGAAAATGAAACAAAATGAAAACAGAAATAAAATAACAAGTTACAAATGAGAATAACATCACCATCAACATAGACCAGGATCCCATAAATCAGCTTGTATTGATGTTCCAAACCAGTTACAATCTTTTAGTCTAATGGTTCTTTACAGCTTCAGGATTCTCAGCTCAACTTAGGTATTTTCTCTTACAAACAGAGCTTACAACAGCTTCAGAAAACTATTTACATGCTACAGATATGCAGTGACCAACAGTTTCTCATCTTCTACAGAAGTATTTATAGAAGAATGAGGAGAAAATATCTAAGGAAAAGACCTCTCAGGACAATTAATATAGGTTCAAGACTTCTCGGCCTGTTGAGGGGCTCGAGGGAGAAGTGTACAGGTGGACTACTGTATTAATTTTTACAATTAATATCAAAGCTTGGTGGGAGCTTTATTTGACTTTGAGGCTTTGTGCGCTGTGTGGAGTAACGTCTGCAGATTTTTATGCATTTACTTCCTGGCTGCATTGAGGCGAATATCTGATTTTGTTCAATAACGTCGGCCTCTGCTTTGAAAGGTTTGAGGAAACAGGTGGCTCTGTGGTAGCTGAGGAATCAATTTGCCTCAAGATGTGGCGGTGGAGGCTTTCTGTTTAATAAAACACTTTAGGTTTTCTTTAAAATGTGTTTTGAGTCGAGGATTAGGATCTTGATGACCGTCTTAGCCGTAATCCCCGTAATACTGTCTTCAATCTTCATCTGCTGTGCTTTATCTTCAAAACTGATACTCTTCAACTGTTCTTTTGAATAAAACAGTGTCTTGTCGATGTGCAGGGCCGCACAGGGCTCTTTATGCTATCAACGCTCATGAAACATTGGTAAATCATTTGAATTTCACCCTATGAATGGTTCTCTGTAATAGCTCGAAGGAACAGGAAACGTCTTTCCCAACCCTCGGCTCTCCTTCATTATATAATGGAAAACCAAAAACACCTGCAAAACACAAAAAACAATTAAGAAATCCTGCGTTTTTAGGTTAAAACTGCTTCGGAAGGCGTGAAAGACTGGGACCGTTGGATGGCTGCATCCAAAGATGTAGAATTTATACAGAGGAGGTTAATAGGGATCGCAAAATCGCATCGCGAATAATTGCGATGAGTGATCAGGGGTTTCACGAAAAATGCGATTTGCGATGGAGGAGGGAATATGCGATGGGCGGATTATGCGACGGAGAGACACTGCGATCAGGCGGTCGCATCGCAAATATTTGCGACTCGATCGAATCGCATCGCAAATATCTGCGATGGATCAAACGGACGTAAACAACGAAATGCAAAATTGCGATTACGCGATTTGCGATTGGGCGGAACGATCGCATCGCAAGTTTTTGCGATGGGTCAATTGAACAAACCATGGAAAATGCGATAATGCGAGATTGCAATTTGCGACAAGCGGTGGGCCATATATTATATGATATGAACTTTATAATAAAGTTTATATAATAACGTATGGCGGGAAGGGGAAGTGGTTAGAAGGGTAGGGATTTATAACATAAATTTTTTATTATAAAGTCATGTGGGTTATTTGAGGGGTTTCGGTAAAGCTAAAGAATGAGTCTTCAACCTTAATAAGAGTGATTTTCATGAAGGGGAGAAAATGAATCATGAAAACAAAAGGGATTTCACGGAGAAAAAGGGGAGCATATGAAGGTTAGTTTTGCGTGGGAGAAGGGCGAAAATGATGGTTCTTCAGCAGTCTCTTCTTATGAAATTAGCATAATTTCAGAGCATGAAATGGAAATAGTAAATGAAGATTTCGGACAGAGGCATGAGGCCTTCAAGGAGTCTTCAAGAGCCAACAATTTTTAGTGATAAAATTTGTTTCTTGGAGGCTCAAAAAGTCTTAGCCACCTTTTGGTATAACAAAATATTATAGGTGGCTAACAGTGGCTCCACTTGGGGATGGTGCCTTCTTGAAGGCATCAAGAATTCAGACTTTATTTCTCTGGGAGGCTGACTTGTGCCTGATCCATTGGGCTGCCCTTCCTTTGCTGGATGATCTTGTTTGAAAACATATTTAGCAGCCATGAAAAAAATGGTCCTTCATCAATACAAACTTTCTACCTACCCAATCCTACTGATCTAGCATTTTTTCTTCATTGGAGTGCACTTGGATTGGCAAAATCTATTCACAACATTTTATTCTTTTGAAAGCATAAAAAACTAATCTAATTCTACTTCTTATTTCTCCCTGAACTCAGATTAAACAATTGAACTCAGATATTTCTCTACCTAATCTACTGTATGTTGGGATTAAACTGTCCAACAGACTTTCATTCTCTAAATTCTACAACAGAAATTTAAAAACATTCAAGTCAAGATTAAGCTGTTTGACTTGCTGTGATCTATGGCATAAAAACAAGCTGCACATAGATTATTTTGCAGAAAATTAAATCAAAATGGAAGGCTTAAGATCTGAAAGTTCAAAGTATTGCCTTCATCTTTTTGCAGATCTATTTTTTGCCTTTGTTTGAGCTGTGTTTGCTTTTCTTCTGGTTTAGAGTTTGAGCATATTAGAACCAGTTTTACACTTTTTGACTCAGAAGATAAAACATTTTTGAGTCATCTATACCGATAAGCCAAGATTGATAAAAGCTTTGGCAAATCGAATTCACTATCCTATCAAAGCAGAATTTAAAGCTAATTAGTCAAGATTAGGTCGTTTGACTAACTAGAAGTGTGTTTTTCTGTGAGTGCATACTTGTTGCACACTGCATTTATTTTTTGGCATGGGGCTCTGCCTTTCTTGTTTTCATTTCCACCCTCTTTTCATTCTTTCTTTGTTTTTGTATTTTTGAATTCTTGATTTTTCTTCAAAGCAGAAAACAACAACTAACTACATGCTCAGAATTGAGCTTTATTGACATTCCTATCTAACCTATTCTAAACATGGAGTATTTACATATTCATCATATGATACAAAAGTGCCAATGCAACCAGCTGAGTAATGTCAGGAAGAAGTAGAAACTCTGGTTGCTTGTCAGGGGTATCCATAGTATATTTTGAAGATTAATCTTCAAAATAAAAGCTATCACAGAAGATGACAGCTTTTCATGTCTATGGCTCTTGTAAAGGATTGATGCTTGATAATTCGAGCCAGTTGGAATTTCCACACACTCTTCCAAAGGATCAACAAAGAAAAGATGAAGATTCTCTTCTTTTTGGCCCTCCATGTTTGGTAGATTTTCTGCTTCCAAGGCTTGAGCTTTGAGGAGCGTATCTTCAGGAAGTTTCTTAGAAGCTTCGTCATCTTTAACCTGCATAATAGAAAACTGTGAAATATTTTCTTTGTCTAAATATATGCTTGCTTCTGATACAAATTCACGCTCTTTGGATGACAGTTTGTCATTAATGAAGGGAGAAGTTTCTTCTTGGGAAGATGGTATATCCGCAGTAGGATAGTCTTGTATTTGTTTTTCTCCCTCATCTTCTTCGTTATCTGAACTAGAGGATTCATCATATTTGGCAGTGTTGTCCTCTTGTAGCCCTGGTATGCTTGTATTCAGTAGGCTGAACTCTGTGAAGAGGTTATTATATTCTTGAGCAGGGGTGTTTTCAAAGGTTCCCGCCTGCTCAAAAATTTCTTCATTGCTCTTCTCTTCATTTTCTGAGTTGAAAAGCTGTTGATTCCCAATTATGTGAAAGCCATTTGTGATGGATTGAAAAGGGTGATTTCTGCTTTCAAGTTGACGATGGTGAAACTCATAACACCAATCGAACACAGGTTTCCCCGCGTGATTAATTTCTGCTTGACACTCATCATCATCATCAGACTGATCGAAATTTAGAAAATCATCAGAATAGACAATTTCATCAGTCGAACATATTGGGTTATCAGCTGGTCCTTCTTCATTCTGATCTACAAAATAACTTTCTAAATCTGTACAACAAAGTTCTCTATGTGAATGGGCAAGAGTGTTTGTTTTGCAAAAAGTTTCAGAGACTGGCTGTCTATTAATAGTCTGATCTATCTCTCTTTCTGTCAAAGGGGAAGATGTTTCTATGTTCCTTTGAACAAGAGTACAACAGTTCTCTGTCTCTTGCGAAGACTGATTTTGAGGTTGGATGTCTTCTTGAGCCTCAACTATAAGGGATGATGAATCAATATTTGAGTTTTTGAGGATATCTTGAGGAATTTCTATTATTTATTGGGTCATCTCTTCCTCAATTGATTCATCTATATTCTTAAAATTTTTCAATAGGAGATTAAACTCATGAATGGCTGCTAAAAGATCTTCAGGATGGATCTCTTTCAAAGCTTCCTCATTATCTATAATGTGTTGGGTGATGTTTCGTGATGGATCATAATATATTGCACCCAATGATAATGATGTAGTGTTTTCTTCATAGTTCTCATAGAACACATATTCAAGGTCTCTTAAAGAAAACAAACTACTAGATCTTAAGCATTCATACAAATCCCTAGCTTTTCCTTCTAATGTTAACATGAACATTTTCATTAGGCAGTCTTCATGCCATTCAACTTTCAACCTCCATACATGTATATGAAATTTGATGAGGTGTAACAAAGGGTCATCAAACTTTTCACCTTGAAAAATAGGCAGGTTGTCATCCCAATTCACCTGGGGCATCTTATGTGGAAACCCAGGGATATGATCTCTACTCATTGGGGCATATCTTCGTTGTATTCTTGGAATCATGTTTGTAAATCAAGAAAGAGGCCACTGTGTCTGGTCAATCAGTTCAGGGTCTTCTACCAGTGGAGTCATTTGGTCTTTTGGGAGTCTCAGAGTGTGGAGTCGCCAGGTGGAAGGTTTTAGCTCCTTTTTGAAGGTAAAATGTTTTATGGTCCACCACCATGTTTATTGAATTCCAATCTGAAATATTTTTGGGTTTTTCTGAGTTTTTGTGGTTGTATGGAAAACTAAAGAGTTTATAAAAGCTGGCCAAGCAACTATGAACTCAAAAAGCTCCCCAGTGGAGTCGCCAGAAATGTTAGGAATCTGTAATTAGCAAGATTGGCAAAGTCCAATCACAGAAGCAACATCGTTTCAACCACTTTGGGATTCTAGGATCTAGCCCTCCTGAATCCGGAGAGGGATCTCTCCAATAAGTGCAAATATTTATCTTGTTTGCTTTTATGTGTGATTTTAGGCTAGTTGTTAAGGACAAGGGTTTTGTTTGTTTTGGTTGGACAAAGATAAATGAAGATGAAGGAATTCTAAATGAAGGGTGAAGATGAATGAAAGCGAAAATTGATTCAGCTAAGAAAGATAGGCAAGAAACAGCTTCAATCCATTGGGCTATGGAGTCATAGTAGGGTTTTAATTGAAACAACAAGGTTCAAGGGTGGTCTATGGGGCAAGTCATCTATGTCTAAGGATCTCTTTAAAGTTTGATTTATGGAATGGAGTGATACATCAAGAAGGGGAATTAAATAGATGTAGAACGAAGAGCAGCCTAGGATCTGATAAGTACTTTTAAACCAGTCAGCCTTTGACAAACACTTAAGAAGGACATGGAAGCGGACTAGGATCTGGTAAGTACTTTTAAACTAGCCAACCTTTGACGCACTTAAGAAGGACATGGAAGTGGACTAGGATCTCGTAAGTACTTTTAAACTAGCCAGCCTTTGACACACTTAAGAGGGACATGGAAGCAGACTAAGATCTGGTAAGTACTTTTAAACTAGCCAGCCTTTGACACACTTTCAATAGAAAACATACAAAACAGGGGAAACACAAAGATAACACAGAATGGTCTAAGATTTGGTAAGTACTTCTAAACTAGCCAGCTTTTAACACATTCCAAGGGAAACATTCAAACAGTCTTTGGGGATGAAAATAGGACCAGGGCGCACCATATCTTCCAGCATTCATCTCTACTTAACTAATATTGAAAATAACATTCAAGACTGATATTCAGCGAAACAATCAGATGAGGGAACGCCAGCATTCCTATGCTTGAACTGAATCAAATCATTCTCAAATAACACAGATTGGAAGAAAACATTCAAATAAAGATTTCTCAGCCAGAGAAGGTTACTGATATACAGTAGGTCCTAACCCTGTTTAAACTGTTCTTTACAGTGGAAAATGAAACAAAATGAAAACAGAAAATAAAATAACAAGTTACAAATGAAAATAACATCACCGTCAACATAGACCAGGATCCCATAAATCAACTTGTATTGATGTTCCAAACCAGTTACAATCTTTAAGTCCAATGGTTCTTTACAGCTTCAGGCCTCTCAGCTCAACTTAGGTATTTTCTCTTACAAACAGAGCTTACAACAGCTTCAGAAAACTATTTACATGCTACAGATATGTAGTGACCAACAATTTCTCATCTTCTACAGAAGTATTTATAGAAGAATGAGGAGAAAATATCTAAGGAAAAGACCTCCCAGGACAATTAATACAGGTTCAAGACTTCTCGGCCTGTTGAGGGCTCGAGGGAGAAGTGTACAGGTGGACTACTGTATTAATGTTTACAATTAATATCAAAGCTTGGTGGGAGCTTTATTTGACTTTGAGGCTTTGTGCGTTGTGTGGAGTAACGTCTGCAGATTTTTATGCATTTACTTCCTGGCTGCATTGAGGCGAATATCTAATTTTCTTCAATAACTTCGGCCTCTGCTTTGAAAGGTTTGAGGCAACAGGTGGCTCTGTGGTAGCTGAGGAATCAATTTGCCTCAAGATGTGGCGGTGGAGGCTTTTTGTCTGATAAAACACTTTAGGTTTTCTTTAAAATGTGTTTTGGGTCGGGGATTAGGATCTTGATGACCGTCTTAGCCGTAATCCCCGTAATACTGTCTTCAATATTCATCTGTTGTGCTTTATCTTCAAAACTGATACTCTTCAACTGTTCTTTTGAATAAAACAGTGTCTTGTCGATGTGCAGGGCCGCACAGGGCTCTTTATGCTATCAACGCTCATGAAACATTGGTAAATCATTTGATTTTGAATTTAACCTCGTGAAAAATGTGAATGGTTCTCCGTAATAGCTCGAAGGCACAAGAAACGTCTTTCCCAACCCTCGGCTCTCCTTCATTATATAATGGAAAACCAAAAACACCTGCAAAACACAAAAAC
This sequence comes from Pinus albicaulis, assembly GCA_034641835.2. NCBI lineage: Eukaryota > Viridiplantae > Streptophyta > Pinopsida > Pinales > Pinaceae > Pinus > Pinus albicaulis. The sequence continues at coordinate 77,115,816 of CM076581.1, read as the reverse complement.
AATTAAGAAATCCTGCGTTTTTAGGTTAAAACTGCTTCGGAAGGCGTGAAAGACTGGGACCGTTGGATGGTTGCATCCAACGGTGGAGACTTTATACAGAGGAGGTTAATAGGGATCGCAAAATCGCATCGCGAATAATTGCGATGAGTGATCAGGGGTTTCACGAAAAATGCGATTTGCGATGGAGGAGGGAATATGCGATGGGCAGATTATGCGACGGAGAGAAACTACGATCGGGCGGCCGCATCGCAAATATTTGCGACGCGATCGAATCGCATCGCAAATATCTGCGATGGATCAAACAGACGTAAACAACGAAATGCGAAATTGCGATTACGCGATTTGCGATCGGGCGGAACGATCGCATCACAAGTTTTTGCGATGGGTCAATTGAACAAACCATGGAAAATGAGATAATGCGAGATTACGATTTGTGATAAGCGGTGGGCCATATATTATATGATATGAACTTTATAATAAAGTTTATATAATAACGTATGGCGGGGTATGAAAAAGGGAAAGTGGTTAGAAGGGTAGGGCTTTATAACATAAAGTTTTTATTATAAAGTCCTGTGGGTTATTTGAGGGGTTTTGGTAAAGCTAAAGAATGAGTCTTCAACCTTAATAAGAGTGATTTTCATGAAGGGGAGAAAATGAATCATGAAAACAAAAGGGATTTCACGGAGAAAAAGGGGAGCATATGAAGGTTAGTTTTGAGTGGGAGAAGGGCGAAAATGATGGTTCTTCAGCAGTCTCTTCTTATGAAATTAGCAGAATTTCAGAGCATGAAATGGAAATAGCAAATGAAGAGCCAGCAATTTTTAGTGATAAAATTTGTTTCTTGGAAACTCAAAAAGTCTTAGCCACCTTTTGGTATAACAAAATATTATAGGTGGCTAACACATTGATGTTGGCATGTTGATTGAGCTGAATTGTTGTGATGAAAAGGAAAGACTTTAAGGAAAAGACAAAGATTGTTGTGATGCATTAATGATAAATATTGTTATTTGATGTTGGTATTAAGTTGATGAAATTAATCATTACATGTGGCTAAAATTAATATTGAATTATTTATTTATTTTTGTGGTCTAATATTCAAGATATTAAGAGTTTGGAAATGAATGAGTGGAAGGCAAAGAGTCAAGCCTATTCACTTCATATTCCTATGTGGGATACAAACAACCATCAAACTATCTTTATACAATATGTGATTTTGGAAGGCATTAAGAGTTAGAGAGTGGGAGAATGCGTGAGAGATTATTGAGGTGTTATGCATGACATTACCTTATACACATGAAGTTGATGTGAAACTAATTTGAATAGGAGAAGAGGAATAAATAAATATGGAAGTATGAAGAATTGATGACCAAGTAAATCAACATATTTTTTTCTTTTTGTGTGAGGGGATTGTGGTATCCTTTCAAGTTGTGTCTTGATAAATATTCAGTTTGAGTTAGTTGAGGTAGGATCCTCCTGTGGGTTGTAGCCTGCAGAAAACATATGGGAGTTGGAGCTTCTTTGCATGTTGTAGCTTGCAGAAATTTGAGGTAGCAGTCTCTTGTAGGTTGGAGCCTACATAAAATCAGATGTAATAAGGAGTAGAAGCTTGCTTGCATCACAACAATAATAAATCATGTTTTTCTCCCTTATGGGTTTCCACTTATATATGGTGTCCATTTGCATTATTATTATGAGTTGATGTGATGTATTGGCCTGGTTATTACTAGATGTTCACATATTCACTTTACTGGTCATTATTTTTTAAGTTGCTCATGTAATGTTTCAGTTAATGGTTTTAATGAAAATAATCTGAATTTCCATGAATGGACTTAATTGATTCACCCCCCCACTAGTTTAGTCAAGCTTTTATCAATTGGTATCAGAGCCGATTCCTTTGGTATAAGCCTAATAGCTTGAAGGAGATCTAGTTGAGTCATGGACTATCAAAGTGTTCCTGTATTGAGTGCAACAAAATTTCATGAATGGAGAGATAAGGTCAAATCTTAATTGATAGCTTATGGTCCTGGAGTATGGAAGCTTGTGTGTGATGGTTACTGCAAAGACTCTCCCTCTTTGCAAGAAAAATAGTGGAATGCTAAAGAAAAATGTGGTATGTTTTATAATCTTCATAATAAGGATCTTGACATTGTAATAGACTTAAATTATGCGAAATAAATTTGGGATAAATTGTATCTCATGCATGAAGGAGACACTAGTAGCAGCACTGTCAAGAAGGAGAAGATAAAGAGGAAAAATAAAAATTCAAGTCAAATGGAAAGTATTTAGTCAAATGAGGTATCCACTAGTGTGAATGGACCTTATTGCCATGAAGAAAAGACAACTGAAGAAAATGCCAAGCATGACATAGCATTAACTGAAATCGAAAGATTGAAGAATGAAATCAAAGATATAAAGAAACTGGTACAAATATGTGACGAGAGAGAGCATAAGTACAAGGAGGAAATTCTCAGTTTGAAGACACGGCTTGAAGAAGCAAGAAGAATAGAAGAGGTAATGAGAAGACAACTAAAGGAGACATAGGTGAAATGTGAAATATAAGAATATGAGATTATTTCAACTAGAAGACAATTAGATGAAAAGAACAGGTCATGTAAGTAGCTAGAAGAGGGCATTGCCTCAATGAAGAACTCAAAAAAGGAAGACATTAAATATGATAATGAAGATTTAATAAAAGGACTTGTAGGAGAAGTGACAAGCACCATGATTAATAAAGAAGGAAACAAAAACAAGCAACAATGTCAAAAGCAAATTAATGAGGTGAAGAAATGGCTCACACCAAGAAGATCATTCTCTCCTGAAAATGAGTGGAACAAATTCGGAAGATCTCAAAGGATATTTTTTGCTCTTTGGAAAAATATCAAGTGTTTTTCTTGTCATGAAAGAGGACATGTTTCAACATAATGTAAGACCAAGAAAATCAAGTTTAATCGGCAAAAGATGCAGCAAATGAGAAGACTCCCTCAAGCAACAAACAAAAAGGACAATATTTCACCAGGTACACAAATAATTTCCTTGGTTACTATTATTTGTGCAATGAATTTGGACATAAACTTGTTGAATGTAAAATATATGCAAAAAGGGGCACACAATACCACACATCAGCTCAACCATACCTAGGTAAAATAAGATGTTATTTATACCACAATATTGGAAACAAAGCAAATGATTGTAGGCTGCCATATACCCTAAAGTATCCTAAGCAGATGATGGAAGAAAATCAAAGCATACTGAACACTGGATCAAAAATAAATGCAGTAGAAAGAAACCTACTAAAGTGTGGAAGAGGAAGAATAAAGAACATCTAGTGACTTAGCTTCGTCTTAGGGGGAGTTGCCTAAGGAAGCATTGAAGAAACTAATATGTGGTATAGCAACAATTATGAAATGTGAAGTTCCACAGGGAAGAGTAGCTCATCATCAGAGAGATAATAACCAATATGAGATACTTGAATGCTCACCATCAAGCAACACTCGGATTTCCAACTTATTTATCATCAAATAAATCATCAAAGTAGCAATTTGTATTGATGAAGTAAAAATTTAGTATCTATTGATGATAAGCCTAGATGAAGATGCCAAACTTCTATTGTCTCAATGCCATGTTAAAAGATAAGGGGAAACATCTAAGAAAACAATGAGCATCAAACATTCACCTAGCTAGAAAGTGCTTAAGTCTGCACAATATGGCAAAGAAAATGGGTATAATGTATTTGCTACAACATATATAAACTAATATTGGTTGCTGTGAAATCCCTCCTTTTCTAAAATCAATTTCAGATGGGCAGAGTGCATAAGCAATTGGTAACCCCAAAAATCTCAATGAGGAATGGAATGGATGCGCCCCTCTCATTGGCACTTTGGAACCAAGCATGATAAACTTTCAAAGAGAAGGTTAGGAAAATTAGAGAAGTTACAAAAGAGAATAAAATCTTTTATGAAATCATTGTGGCAGAGACATGACTCTACAGAATAGAATTGGAAGTAGCAAAAACATTGGCACCATGTGGGGAGGAAATCAAAGGATTGGATAGTGGAAAGATTCCTAGCCAAAGTAGAAAGCATTATTAATGATGAAAATATTGTGCCTCCAATTGATGCTTTAGAAAAAAAGAAAATGACATATGCACTTCCTTGGGTTTATTCGCATGAAATAAACTCACATATGTGATTTGGCATGAAGAGTTCTTCTCCCATGACAATTTGGATCTAAAATATGAAGAAGAAGCTCTACCATTGGAAGTTATAGCACTAACAGTTCCATAATTTCCAATGATTGGTCCCTTCTAAGCACAAAAATTTAAAAAATTTGATTGCATGATCTAGAGCGCTACATCTACAACATGAAAGACGCAAAGTTAGCATCCTAATTGGTTGTTGTTGTAGATATCTGTAGATGGACGTACGATTTTGGAATAAAAAAGAGCTACATATTCTTTTGTCAATGATTTATCATAATTGACTCATAGGTTATGGAAAAAGACATCATAGAACATGCCTGAAATTTTCCATTACTGCATCTAATTCTCTCTCAGAATACCTTACCACCATCTCCAATACAAGGGAAGCAAAACCTTATTTCGAAGACTACTAATGAGCAGATGATGTGGGTTATGTGCATTATTTTAAAAGTAATTCATGAATGTCGACGTGAAATAAAATTTTGTCGGAAACACCTATAGTTCAAAATGAGAGAGAAAGTTCTAAGATAAGTGATAGGGTTCGACGACAGAAGATAATGATAAGAGGAACGTTTCTGGTTATGCGTTACTCAAAGATGAGTGAGAAAACTTGAACGGTAGCACTATGATAATGGAACATTTGGCATTATGAAAAAGGTATATTATGATGACCGGACGTGAATTCAGAAGATTTAATTTCTATGACAAAGGTATATTATGGTGACCAGACGTGAATTCAGAATATTTCAGAAGACAATGTAGAGCTCAAAGCATTTGTGGTGCAATTTTTCGTAAATTTGATTATTATTATCAGAACATCTTTACGTTTCTCTTGCTAGCAGACCCGAGCATTTCATAACTGAGAAAATAATAGTGGTAATTAGCAGAGGTTTGTATGACATCAGTCACAATGTATCATAGCCCTTGCCATGCAATCATGTTAGAGCAGAGGGTGTCAATTGGATAAAAAACACTTTGCTGAAAGCATAAAGAATTTTGTGCGTTATTCCAAGTCACAGAAGCGTTAACATCAATCTCATAGCTAGTGCGCTACTGTCCAACCAAATTCCTAACCTATTCTTAACGGGATATACATGGTTCAACTGAATCCATTCATTTGATCTGAGTTTTTGTGTATATAACCCTCATCCATGTCGATAAAGGGTCAAGTCATCACATGCAAAGCTATTGTTGCTTGGGAACCAAATAAGCCCCTAGTAATTGCAGATGTCCAAGTCACACCACCTCAGGCTAGAGAGGTTCCCATAAAAATATTGTATGTGTCTCTATGCTACACAAATGCTTATACTTGAAGCGGAAAGGATCCAGAGGGTCTTTTTCCATGCATTCTTGGACACGAAGCTACTGGGATAGTTGAAAGTGTTGGTGAGTGTGTTACTGAGGTTCAACCCGGGGATCATGTAATACCTTATTGCCAGGCAAAATGCAGAGAATTCAAGTTTTTCAAGTCTGGAAAGACAAATATTTGTGGCAAGTTTCGATCTGCTACTGGAGTTAGTCTTATGCTATGTGACATGAAGAGTCAGTCTTCGATAAAATGGAAATGGATCTATCATTTCATGGGAACTTCAACATTTAGTCAATACCCTGTGGTACATGATGTCAAAGTTGCCAAAGTGAATAGACAAGTTCCATTGGAGAATATATGCCTACTAGGTTTTGGTGTTCCTACGGGTCTGGGAGTTGTCTGGAACACAACAAAAGTGGAAGTTGGATAGATCGTTGCAATTTTTGGTCTTGGTACAGTTGGTAATGCTGTTGCAGAGGGAGATGTTGCAGAGGGAGATAGAAGAGTTGGTGCTTCACATATAATTGGCATTGACATTGATTCCAATAAATTTGCAATTGCAAATAATTTTGGAGTCTCCGAGTTTATGAATCCCAAAGATTTTGAGAAGCATATACAAAAACTGATAATTAATATGACCAATGGGGGTGTTGATTACAACTTTGAGTGTGTTGGAAATGTCAGTTTAATGTGAGTTTCCCTCGAGTTTTTTCATTAGGGTTGGGGGACATCTGTCATTGTTGGTGTTGCAGCTTCTAGACAAGAGATATCTACAAGGCCATTTCAGCTGGTTACTAAGACGTGTGTGAAAGGGTATGAATTTTGGTGGTTTCAAGAGCCATTCTCAAGTGCCATGGCTTGTAGAGAAGTATATGAAAAAGGAAACAACAACAAGGAGTAACAAGTGCCTGTGGTTTCACCGTGAAACAATTCTTGTGCACTTAATTTATCATTATATACAATGTGTGGTGGAATATTTTATATTATGGCAACCTTGACGTGTATTATATGACAATGTTGCGTATAGACATATATTGTTGCATTGATCAGTTATTGCATTCATACAGTCGACTTGTATATGGTCTCTTGACTTGTTGTTTCTTCTACATTAATATTGCTTCCAATGTTAATATGGTGGAGATGCAAAGTTAATATTAAAATGGTGAGGTATTTTATACGTGTCAATGTTAATATGGTGGAGATGCAACGTTAATATTGTGGTATTGTGGTGCGTTGATGCTTTATTCATTAGCATATTTCATTTTGCATATCCGATTTTGATTGGTATATGATTAAGATTTGTTGTTGACGTTAATGAAAATCATTATTGCTGCTGCGGTTAATATCTTCTTGAATTTTATAATTGGGACGTTGTTGTATTGTAATACCAACCGTCGTTACGTTGAATTCATTACCCTTGAACAATATATGAGCAATGTGTTTCCTTTCAATACATGAGCAACATGATATTTATTCACAAGAAGTTTGGAATGTTGATTGGAACATTGATTAGCTAGTATAGAATGTTGATGATTATGATATATCTTTGCCTATTATGTATAGTATGCCTGGTCACGATCTGTCTTACGATTTCCCAGTGCAGTTCACATACTACTGATCACCATTCATAATTAAAGCAGAGTGCATGGGAACTAGGTTCTGATTATCACTGCTACTTTGTAATAGTCGGTATCACACTACGAGGAAAAGCATGTAGCAGTGGCTCAATTTTTTTTTTTTTCAGATGTTGATGATGATAATGATCTTATATATTACCATTATTTATGGAGAACTTTGGGGACCATCTTTTCAGGACATATGATGACAAATGCTTGTATACAAATTAAATATCATTAACGTTTTAGAGCCCAGATAGCACATTACTCGGAGCTGAATTTTCCAAGCATATGTCTCACCCGAATTGTAAGTAGCTCTGTTTTATTGCTTGTGTATTAAGGTACGGGATGTTGTAAGTGGCACCAAGCAGTACACATTCGAAGGCCTTGAAGCTCCTGTATATTCAGTCTTCTTTCATCATAAGGAGAATATCCTGTTCATTTTCTCCCCGGATATCGATGGAAAGATCAAGGCTTATATCTATGATATATTGGGATGTAGTGTAAATTATGATGCCCCTAGGCATTAGTGTACTACAATGAATTATAGTGCGTATGGAACACAAGTCTTCTCATGTGGAATTTCACTATTTAAGGTCATGACAACATTTGCATCTATTCTTGCTTTCTATCCTTAAGATAAAATTATCATTGTTATTTGAATGGAGGATTAAAAAATTTAGTTATAAAATGTTTGAGTTGATGAGATGAAAACAAAGTTGAAGGGCCACTAGAAGAGATCCATTGGTCTGGCATTTTCTTATCCTCTCAATATTGTGGTATCATCTTGGGTTGATGCTCGGCGTTGCGTATCACGTATAAATGGATGGGACAAGTAAAAGTCAAATTATATTCAGTTGGAGGTATCAAAACCATCACCAGTTGATGGAGATACTAGATTATTGTTCCATAATGATCAAGTCACTTGTTTGTCGTGCCTAAGAGCCAGCTTGTTATTCAATTAGTAAGAGAGAATTATTTCAAAGGGTTGAAATTTATCTCTCCAGATTACCACTAGGAACTCAAATGCTTTTATTATAATCACTTTGTTGGAGTGAATGGATGCAGTCCAAGCACCTCTAACACTTGGTTTCTATTGTAAACTAGAACCCCTTGCCATTAATGTCAAAGGGGGAGGTAAGCATAAGGATGGAGGCTAATTTTTCAATTCTCAGGTCAAAAGGGGATGTAATCAGAGGAAGGAAGACACTTCTCAAAATGAAAGGGGGAGAACAAATGTGTTACTATCAATGCAAAAGGGGGAGATTGTTGGCATTGTTGTCATTGATGGAAAATGAGCAGTGCAAGACCAGCATGGCAGAGGAGAAACACAAGGAACAACAAGCAAATGAGCAACAAGATATGCAACAACAAGGGACAAAGGAGTAACACATACATTGATGGTTTGGTAGAGCATTGATGTTGGCATGTTGATTGAGCTGAATTGTTGTGATGCATTAATGATAAATATTGTTATTTGATGTTGGCATTAAGTTGATGCAATTAATCATTACATGTGGCTGAAATTAGTATTGGATCATTTATTTATTTTTGTGTTTTAATATTCAAGATATGAAAATTTTGGAAACGAATGAGTGGAAGGCAAAGAGTCAAGCCTATTCACTTCACATTCCTATGCGGGATACAAACAACCATCAAAATATCTTTATAAAATATGTGATTTTGGAAGGCATTAAGAGTTAGAGAGTGGAAGAACGTGTGAGAGTTGATTGAGGTGTTATGCATGAGATTACCTTACACACATGAAGCTGGCGTGCAACAGATTTGAAGAGGAGGATACGCAGAAATATATATGGAAGTATGCAGAATTTATGACCAGGTAAATCAACATATTGTTTTAATTTTGTGTGAGGGGATTGTGGTCTCCTTTCAAGTTGTGTCTTGATAAATATTCAGTTGGAGTTGGTTGAGGTAGTGTTAAACACAGGCATGGTAAACACAAACACACAAGTATGAAAATAGGCATGAGTTGTCTTATTATTCACCATAGATGTACATTTATATTACATTGGCATGACTCTTGGAATCCACATTCCAAGGTCACTTGGACTCCTTTTGTCCATTCACCTTCCACACCTACCCGTAGAGGATTAGGTGTCCAACATTCCCCCCCTTAATCCAAAGGGGTATGTGTGAGTCCAAGAAGAGAGTTGTAATACAAATATGCAAAGTATGCATGGAAGCACTTAGATTGAATCAACTCTCTGAAATGTTGGCATAAAGAAGTGGTTTAAGGATAACCACCAACACTGGAACGCTTAGTGCAATTCCCGGAACTCTTCCAAATTTGGCAAGAAGTTGAGGGCTTCTGCTAGAGGAAGTGTCCCTCATATTTGAAGAGGGAGACCTTCAACCTAGAGGAAGGGAGGTCTACAACCTGTGATAGTTTAAGGATGACCACCAACACTGGAATACTTAATGCATTTCCCGGAACTCTGCCAAAGCTGGCAAGAAGCTGAAGTCTTATGCTAGAGGAAGTGTCTCGAATTCTTTGAAGACGAAGAATATCAACCTTGCATGGATGGTTTAAGGTTGTCCACCAACCAAAGGAATTATCATTGGCATCCATGTCTCTGGCTACAACTCTGAATCTAGAATGATAGATTGTGGCTCAGGCTCGCTTGAAGTGTTGTGTCTCTGGCTACAAATTTTAATTCTGGAATGACATATTGTGGCTCAGGTTCGCTTGAAGTGTTGTGTCTCTGGCTACAACTATGAATATGGAATGACAGGTTGTGGCTCAGGCTCGCTTGATGTGGCTTTGAAGCTTGTAGATGACCACCAGTTCCCCCCCTGTCAGGTACAAGGTGAAATGATGGCGAAAACTCAACTACAAGATTGTTCAATATTCTAGAACAAGTTATGACATATGACTTAAACATCTTCTTGGTTGTTGATTCCCATTACCAAGAAGCGATCCATCCAAGATGAATCTTTGTTCTTGCAGGAGGCTTGTTTCTGAAGCATCTATGTGAAGAATGGGTGTGATGACTACAGTGCTTGCATGGGTGAAGATCAAAACAATGATCTTTCATATGGCCAACTCGATCAAAGTGTTGGAATTTTTCAATTTATTGTTGCTGTTGTGGAAGAGGAGCAGGATCTGGAACAACTGAAGGCGTGCTATCATGAAGAAATCTGACACTCTGAAATTTGATGGGCTTGGAGTAGTCAGGAATATGAAAGGACAACTCCTTGTCATATCTAAGACCTATTTTGTGCTTGTTATGGACAAGCTCTTCCCAAGGTCTGATGATGGGCTTGGGAAGTGCAGGCTATATTTTTTCCCCTTTCTGCAAATCTACTCCTAAAATGGGTACCGCATCTGCAATTTCTTGTTACCGATGAGAGTTTGTCTCAATGTTTTGAACAAGAACAAGATCAGACTCACAACTCTTTTGCTGAAGCTCATCTCGTTGAAGCTCTGACTCAAGCTGCAAAAATTCAATCTTGTCTTGTGAATTTTGTAAACAAGTTATAATGTCATCAAGAGATGCTTTGTTTATGTTCACTATATCATGAACAGTAAAATGTACCAGAATTTTTAGGAACTCTAATACTTTATCAACTTTGGCCATTTTCCAAATTTAAATTCTTGGATTTTAATGTACTTCCAAAAGAAAATAAAAGAGTATTCCCTTTGCTAAAGGAAGATGTATCTTAATGTTACACTAGGGCCAAGAGTGTCAACGAACTTACAAAAGGGTTATTATCAACACCAAATGTAAGTGTAGTTTTGAACCTGGTAATTATTTCCAGCCTTGGAATGAATTTTAAATGCAAATAACACTCCCTTTAGTATTTCATTCCAGCCTTGGTGATGAAGATATTGCCCATAATTAAATACGTTGGCCCAAAACTACACAATGGTCCTCATACTACCAACCAACACATGAAATATGCAACATAGATAACAATATGGCACCTAGAATTTGTGGTTGTTAATAGATATAGAAATGGTGCTCCCACACATATAAAAATATCATACACTGCTCATAAATTGTTGGGAGTGTGACCCCTTTGCATACTACGTCGTGCCACTACTACACTTTGTCCAACACAGCCTCAAAGAGCTCCAAAAACCCACACTTTGTTCTAGAAATTGGCTACATGGTTTCACATTGCACTAGGTCTTTTGACAACATCAATCCTCTTCAAATATGCCTTGGGACAGTACACAATCACCTTAATCAAGCTACAACAACAAGGAATATTTCTTTGACTGTCTCTATAATGCTCCACAATTTGTGGCTATGCTTAGAAAGGAAATTTAGCCCCTTGAGAAGTGATTTAAAGCCCCAAACATCATACAACCTGCTCGTAGTAGTGTCTTATCTCCTTCAGTTCACATGTTCCATCCTCCAAACAATACATAGCCCAGAGTTAAGTTATCATTCCTAGTAATCTATTGAGTCTGCTCCACGGCCATTACCCTTAGTTCTACAACAATACGCAGTCCAGGTGACATAGGTATCCCATCTATAAATGAGATAAAGGTATAGTCCAGTCTTGGTACTCATGTTTCTCCTTCCAAATAGTAAATCGAAATCGTAGTGTCTGCAAACTACCACTAAAATGGGATAGGCCACACTGGACTTTGAACTCGCCCTTGTTTTGATTCTTGAAGCTCAATTCTTAAGCTCGTATTTCTGATAGGTCCTCCATATGCCAAGAGAAGGGCTACTCAACATAATGTTTTAGGTCGAAGAGAGGAGCGTTGCTGCCGTGGAGGGAATTCAAATCGGTGCCGGAGCGTACTATGATAAACGCAGCAATGGCTAAGATAGGAGGTGTATGGCTCGCTTGAGCAACGGGCAGTGGGAAGAGGTGTAAGGAGATGGAGTGTCGATGGAATTGGAAGGGGCATTGAGCGGAGGGAGGATGAGGTATACCAGAGTGCTGAGGGGAACCGAGAGGCAATGAGATCTGGCAGGTAGTGGGAGCCAACAGGCCGGGAGGATTCGAGAGGAGGAAGGACTGCGTGCGTATGGAGGCCGACTGTAGGAGCCGAGAGGTGGAGGCTGGATGCAGGTATGGAGGAGACGAACCTCATGTGAAAGTCGAGCGGAATGTGATACCATGGAGGAAACTCACTCCGCCTCTTTGCATTCTGCTTCTGAATGATAGAGGCATTTCAATTGTTTTGCATAACCTTTTAACTCTCAATCGATGCCCAAAACCTTCTAGGATGAACTATACGGTCTTTAGTGGTGTGGGTGACCAACGTGCATATAGTTATTATGGTAGAGAGAGAAACATACCATCCAATGCACAAAGTTCAATTCCAATGCACATAAAATCGACTACGCACTAATTTTTAACCCACTATTCCAGGGATAAGGAAGGGATCGATTACTGCTTTTTTATAGATCACTCATCATTCTAGTCGACTCATTTTTATTTTTTTCACTAACAACTTTATATAATATGAACCAACCAGACCTTGAATAAAAGTGACAAATTTATATATCTTAAACCACACAACAATGGTTTTATCTTGACTTAGAGCCATCACATCTAGAACGACCCACTCTAAATGGAATGACCATCTCAACAATGGTTTGAAACAACTTTAATTCAACACAAACGTGATGCAACGCACATACCGAGTGTCATTTAAGTAACTCCATAAATTCAAGGGACACAAAGAAGGGTTACGTCCTCACAAGAGCTTCAATGCAAAGCTGGCCCTCGACGTTGAACCATTGGCTCTCGCAGAAAACTAAAATATTGACTGCGCTCTTAGAGGGAGTTATAGGCAGAGAGGGAGTTATAAGGGCAAGAGTGTCAGGAATAGAACTGGCAGAATATGAAAATGCTAGGGTCTCACCTACTGCTCTGATACTATGTTAAACACACGCATGGTAAACACACACACAAGTAGGAAAATAGGCGTGAGTTGCCTTATTATTCACCATAGATGTACATTTATACTACATTGGTGTGACTCTTGGATTCCACATTCCAAGGTCACTTGGACTCCTTTTGTCCATTCGCCTTGCACACCTACCCATAGAGGATTAGGTGTCCCACAGGTAGGAGCCTCATGTGGGTTGTAGCCTGTAGAAAACATATGAGAGTTGGAGCTTCCTTGCATGTTGTAGCTTGTAGAAATTTGAGGTAGCAGCCTCTTATAGATTGGATCCTACATAAAATCAGATGTAATAAGGAGTATGAGCTTGCCTTTGCATCACAACAATAATAAAATCGTGGTTTTATCCCTTATGGGTTTCCACTTATATTTGGTGTCCATTTTCATTGTTATTATCTATTTATGTGATGTATTGGTCAATTGTTCACATTATCAATTTGTTGGTCATTATTTGTTAAGTTTCTCATGTAATGTTTCAGTTAATGATTTTAATGAAAATAATTTTAATGTCCACGAATGGACTACATTGATTCACCTCCTTCCCTGCCACTCCCCTCCCCCTCGTGCGCCTATCAATTTAGTCAAGGTTTCATCATAGAGATGACCCATGGTTCTAGATGTTCAAAAAATGGGGTAGTTGGTAGTAAGTTGTTTAGATGATTGATTATGTAGAAATTATAATACAAACATATGTATATCAATAGATTCAATCTGATCAAGCAATGTATAAAGCAAGATACCAAATCCTTCAACAAATCAATTGCGGAAAATAAACATGATCACCAATCACAAAAAATAAAGAAAGAAGCAAATCAAACCACGTCAAATAAAGAAAGAAGAAAATCAAACCACAACATAGATATTTTCTCGGGGAAAGCTTGCTCCTCAAAACCCCTCTATCTTCTATTGTATATTCACCATGGAATCACGAAACAATTACAATGCTCTCTTCTCACAAGAGTCTCCTGCACTCTCACAATTGTCTCACACTGACCCGAACAAAATCGACCAAGAGCTAGCTAATTTCTTGCTTCTAATCAACCTTCCTTTCTTGCGCAATTCATGTGGAATGCAACCCTTATTCTCTAGGCCCATTTCAGCCTTCCAAAACTACGCAATTCTTATGGGAAATCCAATGGTTGTCTTACTGCATGCGGGCAACCTACTAATGATACAATTGATATTTAACATCCCTTTAACCTTTGTCTCAACTGGGTCTCCATTGGAACTGACATGCATGCAACTATTACTAGTAAATCATCAGTTGCATGGAAGATCACTACATGTGAATTAAATATGATTTAATTCACTGGATCTCTCACTAGTGCAACATACAGTTACAACTAGTTCAATTGACTTTAACCCAATAAATTGAGTTAATTGATTTCTCATGCATTAAACTAATGCACTAACTGCAATTTGAACTCCATAACTAATAGAATCACTCTGCATGCCTCACCAAGCACCCTCAACTCGAAATTCATGAGCTAACTGAGTTTATCACACTCAGTTAACTATTACAAGTGATTATGAGATAAGATTATATTTTATTATCCAATTTAATTAAGGGAAAATTAAATTAGACACACATTTCTTGTTGAATTTTCAACATTCCCTTTCAACAAGAAAGGGATTATCTGCCACCCTACTCCTGCCTCTATGGTATTTGAATTTCCTCCTAGTGAGCGCCTTCGCCAGAATATCTGCATCCTGATCTTCTGTGGGAATGTACTGAAGTAACATAATGCGTCTCTGAACACAATCTATGAGATGGTGGTACCAGACGTCTATGTGCTTGGACCTATCATGGAATATCGAATTAACCGAGAGTTTAATGTAACTATGGTTATCACAATGTATCACCGTCGGATCCATCCGAGAACTAAACAAACCAACCAGGATCTTTCTCATCCAGATGGCCTCACATGCAGCTTCACTTGCTGCCATGTACTCTGCCTTGGTTGAACTGAGTGCCAAAGATCGTTGCTTCCTACTGTACTAAGAAAATGTTGTCAATCCTATGCTAAAGGTCCCTCCTGATGTGCTCTTTCTGTCTGATAGACTGCTTACCCAATCTACATCCGTGAAGCCTTGAAGCTTCACTCCCTCTGTCCATCTGTTCCATAATCCATACTCTGTAGTGCCCCTGAGATATCTCAAGACAAGCTTCCCCGCCTTCCAAAAGAGCTTGGTCGGCTTAACCATAGCTTGACTCCACTGGATAACTGCGTAGAAAATGTCTGGTCTAGTGTTCACTAAGTACATTAGTGAACCCACTAGCTACATGTAAACAATAACGTCTACTACCTCACCTATAGTAGCATCCTCCTTCCTCCAATTTCCTGGAAGAGGAGTCTCCATGGGTTTACAGCGCTCCATGTGAAACTTACTTAGAATCTCTTAGGCATACTTTCCTTGTGAAACAAATAGCTCACCATCCCACTGCCATATTTCCAAATAGTCAAGGAGTCCCATGTCCTTCATTTCTAACTCCCTTGCAAGATCCTCCTTGCAAGAAGTTATCATCTGCTCGTCACCTGTCAAAATTAGATCATCAACATAAAGTACGATAATCAAGAGCTTACCATCAACCACAATCTAATACATGTTTGCATCCGCTTCACTTTTGGTGAAGCCCAACCTGGTGAAATAGTTTTCAATTCTAGTGTACCAAGCACGAGGTGCTTGCTTCAGCCCATACAGTGCTCTCTTGAGTCGGCACACATGCGACTCACTGTTAAAGATATCAAAAACTTATGGTTGCTCTATGTACACTTCTTCCTCAATAACTCCATTGAGAAACACAGTTTTCACATCCATCTAATGTATCTGCCACCCCATCTGCGTTGAGAGTGCAATGATAGATCTAATCAATGAGTACCTTGCAATCGGTGCGAAATTCTCCTCATAGTCAATCCCTTCAACTTGTGAGAATCCTCGGGCTACAAATCTAGCCTTGTACTTCTCAACACTCCCATCTGCCGCATGCTTCACCTTATAGATCCATCTAGATCCAACCGCCGATTTTCTGACTGGTCTTGGGACAACTTCCCATGCACTGTTATTGACGATGGAGTCATACTCCTCAACCTTAACGTCAACCCAAATTGGTTGCTGCACTACTACCTCAAAGGAGGATGGTTCTGTCACAATACATTTGCTCATAAGAGCCATGTATCCAATAAACCTATCTAGAGACTGTCTCTGTCTACGCAGTGAAGTAGGTGCTCCTACATGCTCTGTCGCATCAAGTCTCAATCTATCAGCTTTCGTGGTGCGCCTTCTACCATTTCTGGTGGATGGCTCTACATGAGTGTTTTTTTCCACTCCATGATCCTCCGCATGTGGCTTCTGCACATCTTGAGGTTCATTCCTTGGAACCAAGAGTTCCTCATCTGCATGCAAATATAGCTCCCTCTCAAGGGACAATCACATGACTTTCTCCTCATCAAATTTTATATCTCGTCTCACAACAGTTATCCTGTTGTTTGGAAAATACACCCAATAGTTGTGGGGAGTATCAGTGTACCCCACAAATATCCCAATCTTAGCTGTTGGTTCAAACTTCTTCATGGAATCTTTGGTCATATGGCAATAGACAGATGAGCTAAAAATTTTAAAATATGAAACATCAAGTTTCTTACAAGAAGAAGCCTCATGTGGTGTACTCATGCCAAGTATTCGATGAGGACTATGGTTTTGCACAAATACCGTTGTGTTACGTGCCTCCGCCCATAGATGCAACGGTAGGCCCCGATCATGCAACATCGCTCGTGTTGCACCCACAATTGTTCTATTATTTCTTTCTGCGACCCCATTCTATTGTGGGTTATGAGGCGCAATCAACTCTCTCTGAATTCCTTATTTTCTACATAAGTTCTTGAATTCATTGGAGATGTACTCACCACCATTGTCGCTCCTAAGAGCCTTCACATGCTTCCCGGTATCTTTCTCCACCAGTGCTTTGAACTCACAAAATTTTGAGAATGTCTGATATTTCTTCTACATGAAGTAGATCTAACACTTTCTAGAAAAATCATCAACAAAGATCTCATAATACCTGTGCTTTGTTGTCGAAGCTGTAGATAATGGTCCACACACGTCTGAGTGAACTCTCTCAAGGATTTTCAAAGATCAGTTCTCCTTCTCGTGAGAAGTGGCCTTTGCATACTTCCCCATAGTACATCCCTTGCATGTGTCTATCTACACAAGAGTACCCTTGGTAAGACCCGTAGAAATCTGTTGCATTACCTTCAAGGCTCCATGGTGTAGATGACCCAATCTCCTGTGCCATAACTCACCCTCATCCTAGCTCACCACTTTTTATGTCTTACCCATCAATGCTACACAACCACCTACATCGAGTTTATAGAGATTCTTCACACGAATCCCAATATTCTTGGCTTGTCCTGTGGCTTTGTGTCGAAGGAAAGATTTCCCTTCTATGAAAACCACATCATGGCTTCTATCCTCCAACATTGCGACTGAAACTAAATCCTTTTTCAAGCCTGGTACATGGTTACATATTTTAATAAGAAGGGTTTACTTGACTGTCTCTGGAAGGTAGTTGTACCAATATCGATAGCACTGTACCGCCTATCATCACCCATTTCGATGTGCATTTGGAGGTCCTTCTCCTCCAAGCTATTGAAAAGTTCTTTGTCTCCCGTCATGTGGAAAGATGCACCACTATCCAAGTACCACACTAATCCCATTGCAATTGACACCATGCATGCAATGAGCGAGAAGTCCAACTCAAATTGCGAGGCCAAAGCCTCACCAGCTGCAGATCTTGAAGCCTTCTTGTTCTTCTTCTTTTGTGGACAATTAGTGGCATAATGTCCATGCTCGTGACAGTGAAAACACTTCACTCTGGACATGTCGCGCTTCTTGCCTTCTTTTCTAGACTTAGATTTGGAATAGGATTTATTTCCCTTCCTCTTCTTCACCTTACCATCCAAGGTGCAATTTTCTTCATCATCTCTCTTAAATGAAGATCCATCCCTGGTATTCCACCTGAATTCTTCTTGCACCAAATCTGACCAAAGTCGTTCCCAATCTGGCAGCTTCTCCCTCACATTGACAGAGTCCTGATAACTATGCCAACTCTTGGGAAGTCCTAGAAGAGCTAGGCTCACCAAGTCATCATCCACAACAGTAATTCTGACGCTCCCAAGCTCATCTTGACATTGGACAAACTTGGTTAAATATTTTGGAATAGTTTCACCTTTCTCGATTTTGATTTTCCTGAGCTTGTCCTTCATTGCAAATTTTCTATGATCACTGCTGCTCTGAAACAGATCTATAAAATCCTTCCACATTACATATGGAGTCGCTTTTCCATGGAGACTTGAGACAATGTGGTCTCGTACTCCCTCCAATAAGATCTTCCTCGCCTTTACAACCTTCTTTTTCCAAGCATCAAGATTTGCATCATCTGCTGCAGTGGGTTTGGGAATGTCATTATCAATGAATTCTTTCAATCCATTGTCTTCCAGAACTGTCTCCATCCTGTCTTTCCACGCAATATAATTGGAACTTCCCTCAAGTGCATACTCCAATCTCAAGCCATTGAAAGCCATCTTGATCCTGATTCACCTGTCGTACCAAGAATATTTTTTCAAATTTGAATTCTATTCAGTCACAAACTCAATTTCTTGTACACTATAGTGATTTCTTGTGCTCTAATACCATGTATATATATCACCAGATTCAATCCGATCAAGCAATGTACTAAAGAAAGATACTTAATCCTTCTACAAAGCAATTGCAAAAAATAAACACGATTGCCAATCACAACAAATAAAGAAAGAATAAAATCAAACCACAACACAGATATTTTCTCGGGGAAAGCTTGCTGCTCAAAACCCCTTTACGTTCTATTGTATATTCACCATGGAATCATGAAACAATTACAATGCACTCTTCTCATAAGAGTCTCTTGCACTCTCACATATATCTCACACTAACCCGAACAAAATTGACCAACACTTAGCCAATTTTCTGCCTCTAATCAGCCTGTCTTGCTTCCACAATTCATGTGGATGAAATCCCTATTCTTTAGGAATTCCAGCCTTCTAAAAATGCACAATGCTCATGGGAAATCCAATGGTTGTCTTACTGCATGTGGGCAGCCTACTAATGATACAAATAATAGTTAATATCCCTTTAACCTTTGTCTCAATTGGTTCTCCACTGGAACTGACATGCATGTAGCTATTAATAGTAAATCATCAGTTTCATGGCAGATCACTGCAGATCACTCCATGTGAATTAAATCTAATTTAATTCACTTGATCTCTCACTAGTGCAACAAACAGTTACAACTAGTTCAACTGACCTTAACTCAATAAATTGAGTTAACTGATTTCTCATGCATTAAACTAATGCACTAACTGCAATTTGAACTCCATAACTAATAGAATCACTCTGCATGCCTCACCAACCACCCTCAACTCGAAATTCATGAGCTAACTGAGTTTATCACACTCACTTAACTATTACAAGTGATTATGAGATAAGATTACATTTTATTGTCCAATTTAATTAAGGGAAAATTAAATTAGACACACATTTCTTGTTGACTTTTCAACAGATTATTATAGTGAAAAAGGTTTCATAAAAATGATGGGGTACAACAACTTTAAAACCTTCTTTTTAAGACACCTCAAACATAAGATGAAAATATGGGTAGTGTTGGGATCCCTTTAGATTGCACAACCAAAATTATCCATTTTTGCATGAGATTGAAGTTCCTTGTCTGAAGAGATAAGGAATAAATGAGCCAAATGGAGAGATATTTCAACTGTGTAATTATGCCATTATATAGTAGAGGCAAGCCATTGTTTCATATGTTCAAAACAAAGGAGAGTTGTTGCTAGTAAGTGGTTGATATGGTTGGTTTATAAGGTGTAAAATATTTTGTAAAAATGGATGGAGGCATAACAACTCGAGAAGTTAGTACTTGATACACCTTGAATGTAGGATGCATGGACGGGTATTCTTACGATTCATTTAGATTGTGGTGATAAGACTTATCCATTGGTGTAGGTGATTGAAGCTCCTAAATTTAAACTATCAAGAAAAAAGGGGGCAATGGGGCAATGGAAGTGGTATACCTTGACAATATTGTAAATTCATAAATTCTTGTCAAATCCAATGTGTAAACTTATTTGAAAGCAAGAGTTCTTGTAGTTGCATCTTTGCTTTGTTTACAAAGAGGTTTTTCTTTAACACCTAATTTAGGCTTAATGGTATTCTCTATACAATTTGTAAATTTGATATATTTATGATTTTTTAATTCCATTGTGTTCTCCTTCCATGATACAACAATTGTGGCGGATTATGCCATTATCTGATAAAATTTACGCAAGTTCATTTCAATAATTACAACACATTATTTTAAGTTACTACTCATTATAAGACAAAATTAACTATAGCATATATGTTGTCTGTCTTTGAACACAACAATGGAATTTCCAACTCTTTTGACTTGAGTAGGTGTTAATGGATTAAGTTAAAATCAATGTAAATTTATATAAGTCTAGGTATATATTTATTTACTCGGATAAACCTAGGTATGATATTTGTCAATAGGAATAAATTCTAATCTTTATATGTCAATTAATTCTCACTCTGCTATAATATGTGTTGTTATATTTGTAATGTGAGTAGGTATTTCTAGTGTTCCATAGAATGAACTTATAGATTTGGGAGAAGGAGAGAGAAGTGAAGTTAGTTACTTGTGTAAAGATGAAGCTTCACCATTTCATTACTATTTTTTTTTCTCTGGACAATGCTTAAGGCTTTATATATCTTAAGCACTTAGCTTAACCTCAACCACATGTCGCAATAACTTGAGCAAGGCACGTCAAATGAGTTGAGTTGAGCTTTTAGTAATTGAAGTTCACTTAAATGGAAAATTTATTTTATTGACTTTTAAAAATGTCAAATTTTTATAAAATAATTAATTGTTTAAATAGCTTAGATTTATAAAGGATGTCTAAATTATTGACTTGAAAAAAAAATAAAAAATAAAATGAATAACTACTTATACTTTTTGTCACCGTATATGTTTTATAAGCAATTATTTAATGTTTTATATTGGGTTATAATTTTCTTAATTAATATATTATATATGTGATGAATTGTATATTTTATTTATTGATTAATATGTTTGTGTAGTTATTGGAAATTTGATAAATAAAATTTAACTAGAAGTAATTTATGTGTCGAGAGAAATAAAAATAAAACACACACACATATATATAAAACAAGCTCAAATTTATCTTAACTCTGGATCTATCAAGCGCCTAGGGGGATCAAATATCTAGAAATGTAAACTTTTCTTGAAGTTTTCCACTAAAAAGAAATTTGCACCTTGAAAGATTTGATCCCTCTCTGTGCTTGATAGATTAGGAATTAAGATAGATCTAAGCTAGTAATTCTATCAATATTAAAGCAAACCTCACAAAACTAGAAACTATATCTTAATATTAGATGTAGACAACTTCTAACAAAAGATAAACACATAAAGTTAACCAATTTTAATAGTATCCCTACCAAACAATATTAAGACTCCTTAAAAGGCATGTTGAAAATAGATATATTCTTATATATTCACTATTCCATTAACTTAGGTTGGAAGCCAATATATGTATGTGTTTATTAATGGTCAATATATACAAATGATATTTTTAATATGGAAGTTTTTTTTATATGTGCCTCACAACTCAAGAATTATTTTTTATTTTAGAATTGAGTTTTATGTGAATTGAATTATGTTGAGTTTATTTTTAAGCTCCATTGTATTGGTAGTTTTTGTGTCAATGTTTTGCACCACAAGTGTGTCATTATATTTGTAGTTTTTATCATTTAGTGTGATTCATTTTTTTGTCCTAAAAATAAACTACTTTAAAATTTAGTGAAAATTTGTAACATTCATCAATACTTTCATAAATAAATAAATTAATAAAAATAAAAATAATAAAAATAATAAAAATAATTCACATTAATATATTTACAATTTATCTATGTAGACATAATATTATTCTTACTGTCATGCATTTCCTTTAAACATAACCTCCCTAGACATGACACCTGCATAACAATCAATTTTATGTTTTTTTCTTTTTTTAATTGATTTACGCAATCTATAAAGCTAATCATTATCATAGCTATAATACCAAAATTATTCCTACGAAGGATATCCTTTAATATTTTAAGCTAGACTTTAATGATCTAATCTACTCGAATTAAAACTCAAATCACCATGGTACTGTTCTCGCTGTCTCTGCACGGTAAAGTCTGAAACAATAATGGCTATTTAATATCGTTTGTTGGACTTTATTGTCGTATGTGCTGTCAAGAGTTAAGTGCGGAAAAACTGGCGTTATCTCTACCCTTGACCTAAGCTCCAGAGATCTAACGATGGTAGATGATTAGGGTTGAGGAAATGACCTTCCTCTCATAACTGCTTCCACAAATCTTTCAGCTCATTCCTTCCGCTTCATTGTTGGCTCTCCACCTCTGTAACCAGTTTTTCAATTTCTTTCTTATGGCGATGGAGATTTACGCTTACTGTCTCGAAAAATTAGGTAAACTATTTCCCTTCCTTGTCCACAGTATTCCTACATTGTATTGCATGAGGTGTTATTTTTATTCTACCTGTGACCTCAGAGTTCTTTCAATTTTACTCCAGCTATTTGCTCTTGAAGTCAAAAAAGGTTAAGGTCATCCTTCAATTTTATTGCATGATATATGTTCCACCATGCGTAATCAGCTTGCATTAATGCTACCAGCCTTTCGAGCAAGGAACCTCTCGCTTCCATAAGGCAACATTTATCATAAACCAAGGTAGAAACCCTGTTTTCTTCAGAGTTAGTTCCGCGGGTTTTTCTGTAGATTATTTTCTTTCTTTTTTTTGCAAGTTTTCAAACTTAGTAACCTAAACCTGGAATTTCATGTTAACCCCCTTGCAAATAATGTTTTCTCGGTTCTTTTCTGCCAATAAGTTTTAAAGGTAACTGACAGTAATTTTCATTATCTCTTTTCATAATTTCTCTGGACTTTATATATATAGAGGTTTTCGCTATCTCACTTTTCGAAGTTTTTTCCTTCGTAGGTATACTTGCTAACGAAACTTGCGACGGTATTTTACTTGAGCTTAATTCCCAATTTTGCTAACCGATTTTCGGCTTAACAGGTATTCCTTGTTGCGAATACCGAAATCACAAAATTGTTGGTATCACTTCACGCATTGAGTTTTTCTTGGTTTATACTGTTTTATGTTCAACAGTGAACATTAAACTCTATTCTGTGTTAATTTCTTTACGACCTTTACCTTGTATGGGTGTGCCGGCTAGTCTTCTTATGTAATAGTTGTAATAACAGTTACTCCTTTTTGAGTCTGTAAACATTCATACGGTTATGGCATTGTTGAAGTAAATTTCGGCTTTGACTTGGGTTGTTTCTTCCAATATAATTTAGTTCGAATTTTCTTGTCAGAATGTTGCTATTTCCTGCGAAGAATCATATGAGGGTTTTTTTATTAATTTGCTCCTCATTTCTTCAATAGAAAATGTAAAGTTTCATATATCAGTGGCTCTATTGCATGCAAGGTCTTTGGAATGAATCTATATATATATATATATATATATATATATATTTTATTATATATTCCTTACACTTCTGTGTTGAATACATATATATTCTTAAGAATTAAACTTATGTGGTTATGGTAAAGTCTACTCGATATGTTTTTATTCTTTTCTTTTGGAAATCAAAATTTCATCGTTAACTAAATATACAGAGAGTATAATACATTTCCATAGATGTTTTATGTATGTATAACAGTCTAGTATTTCTGTTTTTTTTTTAAACGTTTCTGAGGAGAAAAACTCTCCTCCTTGATTTGTTTTCATTTTACAAGGCTTATGACAGTAGTAAAAACTCTGTTTACTAGCTATTATTTTCTGAGATCTTCTACAAATTATTTCCTAGCATATACCAAAACATTTCACTATACAAACATGGTATAATTTTGTTCTTTCATTATGCACAACAAGCTCTTTAATAATATTATAGTTTCCAGAAATTCCCTTTTTCTTACATATCAAAGTAGACACTATGACCAGACCATTATGTCCGTGTATTCACATAGAAACTAGAGATCAACCAACTCAGAGCCTTCCCTGCAGGCTCTATGTTAACAGCTTTATACATTTAATTTTTACTAGTGTTTGCTTTAACTAATTGCTCTTCATTGAATGAGGAAAAATAAACATGCACAAACTTATATATTTCTTCCTTCTACGAATGATTTTTTTTTCTTTGTGGTTTTAAGTAACAGAATAATGATTATACTTATCTGTCCTTAAGAATTATACTGATGTTGTTTCCTCCCTACCACGAGTGAGGCGATTACGTCCTCCAACTCTCCCCCGAGCTCTCAAGTCTGAGCTTACAGGTTTTTTTTAACAGAAACTTCTGGAAGAGACTTCGGGACAATCCGGTCTAGTCTCCAATTGCAGCAATAACAGAAATTAGGAGTATTCCACTGGTTAGCACCATATTAGGAATTCTTCTCCAGTTTCTTCCTTTCCCAGTTACCCAATAGAACCCCCAAACCTCACTGGGATGAAACATTTATCCTCAGAAGTTGGGAAATTGTTTGAACTGATTTCTGTTCAACTAACTCTCAGATCTTGAAATCACTTTTACCATTAGTATTTTACTTTATGGAAATATTTTCATAATAAATTTTCATTAATAAAAATTAAATTTCTGTTCATAGTACTTTGTTTTGAAAATAATAACATTAAATGTTTAAAAATATTAACAATAACTTAACCAACAGTTAATGATTAAACCAGTGGTTACAACTTCCCCCTGGAAGTGAACATCATCCCCGGTGTTCTCATTCTGCTCCAGCTAAAAGTTCAAGGTAGGCTTCCCGAACAAAACCTTCATCTTCTCAGGTAGCTTCTTTTGGGCCAAAGTGCTTCCATTGCACTTTAACCTGGGTGATGGCTCGTTTCCGAAGCATGATTTCCCTTCGATCGATTATACAGTGAGGTTTGAGTAGAAATTCTTCGTCCGGCTCGACCTGAAAGAGATGAGCTGGAATTAGTTTTACTCATAAACCTTAACATCTTTAATCAATTTGGTATTCATATTCTACCTGAATATCCTGCCAGTGAATTACGTGCTTTGGATCATGAATGTATCGTTTCAATAACGATACGTGAAAGCCATTGTGCACTCGAATATGATTGGGCAAAGCCAATCGATAAGCCATAGGTCCTACCCTTTCCAATATTTGGAAGGGGCCACAAAACCTGGGAGCTAACTTGGCACAATATGCCCATATCAAAGTGCTTTTCTTTGGTTTGATTCTTACGTACACATGGTTCCCCACTTCGAATTCACGATAAGTTCTTTTCTTATCTGCATACACTTTTTGCTTATCCTGAGCTGCTTTCAAATTTTGTCAGATCTTCTTTACTTCTGTTTCCATTTCAGCTAGCATATTCGGTCCAAGCATCAACTTGGTTTATGGGCTACTCCAGTTAATAGGAGTTCTGCATTGTCACCCCTATAAGGCTTCGAATGGACTCATCTTAAGAGATTCTTGATAGCCGTTGTTATATGCAAACTCCACTAGGTGCAAATACTCTTCCCACCTAGTTTGCTATTGCATGACATACATATGTAGCATATCTTCAAGAATATGATTTACTCACTCTGTTTTCCCATCCGTCTGTGGATGGTAAGCAGTGCTGAAATTAATTTGAGTCCCCAATTATGTGAACAACGTTTTCCAGAATGTTGATGTAAAATTCACATCCCTGTAAGATATGATAGTCTTTGGAATACCATGCAGTCTAAAGATTTCGCACATAAATATGTTCGTTATCTACACCGTCTTGTAAGTAGACTGAACTGGTATAAAGTGCGCTGATTTGCTTAACCGATCCACTACTACCATAATAGAGTCATTATGCTTCTTTGATCTGGGTAGTCCAGTGATAAAGTCCAACGATATCACCTCCCACTTCCACTCAGGTACAGATATAGGCTACATCAGCCCGGCTGGGTGCTGATTCTCCATTTTTACTTGCTGGCATTCTAAACACTTGTTTTGGTATTCTGCAATGTTTCTCCTCCTACCTAGCCAGAATTAATTCTTTAGTATTGATGTTAACATCTTCTGATAACCAGGATGTCCAGCGTAATTACTTCGATGACATTCATTCAGAATCAATTCCTTCAACTCCATTATGTTTGGAACAAAAAGTATTTTTTTGAAGGTTAGCAAATCATCCTTATCAATTTCGTAATCAGTAGATTTTCCTTGGTCTTTGAACTATTTTTCTTGTTGCCACATAAACTTATATTCAGGATCTTTATCAGCTTCTGCTTTTATTTGCTCTAGAAATCTGCACTCAATATGATTCTAATACATCTCATAAACACCATGCAATTTTCTGCTTAATGCATCAGCCACTCTATTCTCCTTACCTTTTACATGCTAAATATCAATATCAAATTCTCTCAGGAAGGCATTCCACCTTGCCTGGCGAGAATTGAGATAACCTTGCTTAAAATAGTTGGTTAAGCTGCTATGATCCGTTTTGAGCACAAATATTTTCCCAAGTAAGTAGTGCCTCCATACCCAGAGTGCATGCACTACTACTGTTAACTCCGAGTCATAAGCGGAATAACGCTGCTCATGCTCTTTTACTTTTTGTGACTCATAGGTCACCACTTTACCCTCTTGTGACAGAATCACCCCAACTCCTTCCTTGCGCGCATCTGTGCAGACTTCAAACTCTTTGATCCGGATTTATGCAGGAACGCAACAGAATAAACACATAACCATAAATACAGAGATGTAGCGGAAATAACACTTCATTTCATTAATATCAAAGAACTGAAATTTTCTTACAGACATAATGGAAATAAAACTAGCTAGGGCGTTGGTAGCTATCTCTGAGAAGAGATGTGGCGGCTACAGGCCTCTGAACTAAGTTACAATGAGGCTCGAGGGCCTATTTATTATTTAGAAGCAATGGGAAATCCTAAACAGCCAAAACCCTAACCCTAGGAGATGAAGCGCCAACACTATGGGCCCCGTTTGGGTAAATTGGTATTTCAACTTCCCAGGGGCATAACTTTGGCATATGATCTTCGTTTGACGCGTACCATACCTCGTTAGAAAGATCTATCCGAGGACTACAAATTTTGAACGAGCAACATTGGTCCATGGGCCCATGTCATGGACCAATGTTGCTCTCTGTTTTCCCAAAAAACGTTGTTTAGGGCCTCAAAACGGCTCCAGAAGTTCAGGACCCGAAAAACTGCTAAAAATAGTAAGTTGTGCCGAAACTGAAAAAATTGAAAGAGACAATGGTGGGGCCCCAAGTGGAATAGGCAGGTGACCACCAATATCCACCTGGATCACTCTTTATTAGGATCAGCTACTCTTAACACTAGAGCTGTAGTCAATAACTGTTTCAGTCTTTCAAAGTTGTCCTGACATTCCTTTGTCCATTTGAATATTTTTCCTTTCCTTTGCAGGGAAGTAATTGGAAAAGAAGTTTTTGAAAAACTTTCAATAAACCGCCGATAATAACCGGCCAGCCCCATAAAAGATCGAATGTTTGCCACTTTTTGAGGTACCTCCCACTCCATGATCGTTCTGATTTTCTCAGGGTCCACTGCAATACCTTCAGCAGAAATAACATGTCCAAGTTACTGTATCTCTTCCTTGAAGAAATCACACTTACTGAACTTTGTGTACAGCTGATGTTTTCTTAACATTTCCAACACTAACTGCAGGTGTTTTTTGTGTTCTTTTGCATTCTTAGAATAGACTAAAATGTCATCAATAAATATTAACACAAAATTATCCAGATAGGGATGAAATATACCATGCATTAACCTCATAAATGTTGCTGGTGCAGTGGTCAGCCCGAAAGGCAGCACTACAAACTCGTAGTGTCCATACCTTGTACGAAAAGCAGTTCTATGTATGTCTTCATCCTTTATCCAGATCTAATGGTATCCTGACCTTAGATCTATCTTTGAAAACATTGTCGCTCCCTTCACTTGATCAAACAGATCATCGATTCGCGGTAAAGGATATCTGTTTTTCACAGCCAGTTTATTAAGTTGGCGGTAATCCATGCACATTCGCATGGTTCTGTCTTTCTTCTTCACGAACAGCACAGGTGCTCCCCAAGGAGATACACTTGGTCGGATGTACCCTTTATCTAATAACTCCTGTAACTGCATTTTCAATTCAATTAATTTAGGTACACTCATTCGATAGGGTGCCCTTGAAATTGGTGATGCTCCAGGTACCAATTCAATGGTAAAATCTATATCCCTTCTGGGTGGTAAGCCTGGTATTTCCTCTGGAAATACATCCATAAACTCCTGTACTATTGGTATATTTTCCAGTAGTGGAGATTTTTCTTTAGAATTGGTAAAGCCCACCTGTATGGCATAAATTTGGCATCCCTTCTTCATGCATTTACCCGCTTGAGATGTTGTGATTGGACGCAGCTGTAATGGTTTCTTTATGCTTTGAATTTCCTGGCGGGTTCTGTCTTGCATTCTATAGTAGATGATATTTTATTTACAGTCTACTAGCTTCCAGTGCTTCTCCAACCAGTCCATGCCCAGTAGCACATCATAAGAACCCAATGGTAATATATTTAGATCAACAGTTAGATGTTTGGCACTAATTTTCCTCTTTGCCCCAGTAGCTAACTGTACTAGCCATGGGTTCCTAAATTTCTGACTTTGTAATTTATAAATTTCTACTACTTTGGGACTTACATATCGTAAAATTGCACCCAAGTCTACCAAAATAGAAACAGGTTGAGATAGCAATTTACCTTCAAGTTCAATCATTGTCGGCTAGTAGTTTGCTTGCCGGTCTTCCAGTGTTGCATTAATTATGGGTATGTTTCTAGCAACATCACCCACTGTTGAGGCCTCCTGTAAATTGGTAACTACCTCACTCCTACCTCGCCGTGGAAAATTTCTGTAGTAGTGTGCCTCACCACACCCCCAACATTGTAAAGGTGGATTCTGGTTCTAGGTTTGTTCTGGTTTGCTAGAGGCTTCTATGGGTTTATCT
This sequence comes from Pinus albicaulis, assembly GCA_034641835.2. Classification (NCBI taxonomy): domain Eukaryota; kingdom Viridiplantae; phylum Streptophyta; class Pinopsida; order Pinales; family Pinaceae; genus Pinus; species Pinus albicaulis. Next base: position 77,086,650 of record CM076581.1, on the reverse strand, counting down.
TCTGCAAGCCACCTTATTCTTTGATGATTCTTTCCAAATTGTTTGCTAATGGAGCTTCTGGCAGCACCTTTAAAATTGCTGGTTCTGTTTCTTTTAAAACCAGAACTGCCCTTATGATTTTTCCGTGCTTGCCAGCTTTTACCTTGTTCACCTTTTGCTTTAGCTTGCTGGTAACACATTCTGGATTTTCTGATTGCCTCATCCATAGTTTTAGGATTCACAAACTCAATACGTTCTTTCATATGAGTTCGAAAACTGCTCAAGAACCTCTGCACTTTAGCCTTTTCATCTCTTAAATAAGGAACATAACGTAGTAAGGAAGTAAACTTAGTGATGTACTCATCCATTGTCATTTGCCCCAATTTCAAATCATGGAACTCTCTAGACTTTTCATCATAAAAACGTTTTGTTAAGTATTTATCTTTAAAATACTTTTGGAATACATCCCAAGTTATATCTTGGTCATCTATATTGCGGACGTTTTTCACTTCCTCCCACCATAAGGTGGCTTTCTCCCTTAGCTGATAGATAGCCAATCTAGCTTTAAGGTTACTGTTGTATTCATACACTTGGAAATACTTATTCATGTTTATCAACCATGCCTCAGCCACTTCCTCCTCTACTCCATCAAATGTAGGAGGTTTTATTTTCTGAAATTCACCTTGCAGCTCTACCTTTTGTCTTTTCACTTCTTTTTGATCTGATACATTATCTGATTCAACTTCATTATATTTCTTATTTCTATTACTACACTGAGACTGACTTCTTTCCATTCTGTCAATGTCATGATCTCTTGTTTGTTGTTCATTTCTTTCCTGAAACTCTCTATCAGTACTTGGCTTCTCATTTCCTTGATTCTATTTGTCGGAGAGGCTTTTTAATATCCTCTCCTGCTCTTGCATCAAACGTACATTATCGTCTTGCACCCTCTCCATTTCCTCTTGTAATTTCCGCACAGTGTTTAAGAGAATGTTGGTTTGGTGTTGTTGTTCCTCCAACAACCTACTAGTTTGCTGATGCTGCTCCACACCCAGTTGTACTGAGATTTCTGGGTTCATTTCCGGTCGGGGTTGTGTTTCCCCGACATTCAAATGTGGTTGTTGTGTCGACGCCCTCCTCATAATATCTTATTAAATTCTTTCTCTCTCTCTCTCTATGCATCAGTAATACACAACTTAAAACGTTAGTTGACCCATAGGGTCCCAGCGTTACAACGTTGCTCTGATACCACTTGTAACATGCATCAATACTTCCATAAAAAAAAATTCACATTAGTATATTTACAATTTATCTCCGTACACATAATATTATTCTTACTGTCATGCATTTCCTTTAAACATAACCTCCCTAGACATGACGCCTGCATAACAATCAATTTTATGTTTTTTTTTTTTTTTTTAAATTGATTTACGCAATCTATGAAGCTAATCATTATCATAGCTATAATACCGAAATTATTCTTACGAAGGATATCCTTTAATCTTTTAAGCTAGACTTTAATGATCTAATCTACTCAAATCACCATGGTATTGTTATCGTTGTCTCTGCACCGTAAAGTCTGAAACGATAATGGCTATTTAATATAGTTTGTTGGATTTTATTACCGTCTATGCTATCAAAAGTTAAGTGCGGAACAATTGGCATTATCTCTACCCTTGATCTTAGATAATGGCTATTTAATATGGTTTGTTGGACTTTATTGTCGTCTGTGCTGTCAAGAGTTAAGTGCGGAACAACTGGCATTATCTCTACCTTTGATCTAAGCTCCAGAGATCTAACGGTGGTAGATGATTAGGGTTGCGGAAATGACCTTCCTCTCATAACCGCTTCCACAAATCTTTCCACTCATTCCTTCCACTTCACTGTTGGCTCTCCGCCTCTGTAACCAGTTTTTCAATTTCTTTCTTCTGGCGATGGAGGTTTACGCTCATTGTCTCGACAAATCAGGTAAACTGTTGCCCTTCCTTGTCCATAGTCTTCCTACGTTGTATTACCTGAGGTGTTATTTTTATTCTACCTGTGACCTAACAGTTCTTTCAATTTTACTCCAGCTATTTGCTCTTGAAGTTAAAAAAGGTTAAGGTCATCCTTCAATTTTATTGCGTGATATATGTTCCACCACGCGTAATCAGCTTGCATTAATGCTACCAGCCTTTCAAGCAAGGAACCTCTCGCTTCCATAAGGCGACATTTATCATAAACCAAGGTAGAAACCCTGTTTTCTTCAGAGTTAGTTCCGCGGGTTTTTCTGTAGATTATTTTCTTTTCTTTTTTTGCAAGTTTTCAAACTCAGTAACCTAACCCTGGAATTTCATGTTAACCCCCTTGCAGATAATGTTTGCTTAGTTCTTTTTTTCCAATAAGTTTTAAAGGTAACTTACAATAATTTTCATTATTTCTTTTCATAATTTCTCTGGACTTTATATATATAGAGGTTTTCGCTATCTCACTTTTCGAAGTTTTTCCCTCTGCAGGTATACTTGCTAACGAAACCTGCGACGGTATTTTACTTGAGCTCAATTCCCAATTTCGCTAACCAATTTTCAACTTAACAGGTATTCCTTGTCGTGAATACCAAAATCACAAAATTGTCGGTATCACTTCACGCATTGAGTTTTTCTTGGTTTATACTGTTTTATGTTCGACAACGAACATTAAACTATGTTTTGTGTTAATTTCTTTACAGGCTTTACCCTATATGGGTGTGCCGGCTAGTCTTCTTATGTAATAGTTGTAATAACAGTTACTCTTTTTTGAGTCTATAAACATTCATACGGTTATGGCATTGTTGAAGTAAATTTCGGCTTTCACTTGCGCTGTTTCTTCCAATATAATTTAGTTCAAGTTTTCTTGTCAGAATGTTACTATTTCCTGCAAAGAATCATATGAGGGTTTTTTTTCTTAATATGCTCCTCATTTCTTCAATAGCAAATTTAAAGTTTCATATATAAGTGGCTCTATTGCAGCAAGGTCTTTGGAATGAATCTATTTATTTATTTATTTTTATTTTTTTTAATTTATATATTCCTTACACTTCTGTGTTGAATACATATATATTCTTAAGAATTAAACTTATGCGGTTATGGTAAAGTCTACTCGATATGTTTTTATTATTTTCTTTTGGAAATCAAAATTGCATCGTTAACTAAATTTACAAAGTATAGGAAATTTCCATAGATGTTTTATGTATGTATAACGGTCTAGTATTTCTGTTTTTTTTTTAAACATTTCTGAGGAGAAAAACTCTCCTCCTTGCTTTGTTTTCATTTTACAAGGCTTATGACTATAGTACAAACTCTGTTTACTATCTATTAGTTTCCAAGATCTTCTACAGATTATTTCCTAGCATATACTAAAACATTTCAGTATACAAACAAGTATAATTATGTTCTTTCATTATGCACAACAAGATCTTTAATAATATTACAGTTTCCAGAAATTCCCTTTTTCTTACATATCAAAGTAAACACTATGACCAGACCATTATGTCCGTGTATTCGCATAGAAACTAGAGAGCAACCAACTCACAGCCTTCCTTGGAGGCTCTGTGTTAACAACTTTCTACATTTAATTTTTACTAGTGTTTGCTTTAACTAATTGCTCTTCATTGAATGAGGAAAAAATAAGCATGCAAAAATTTATATATTTCTTCCTTCTACGAATGAATTTTTTTTCTTTGTGGTTTTAAGTAACAAAATAATGATTATACTTATCTGTCCTTAAGAATTCGACTGATGTTGCTTCCTCCCTACCATGAGTGAGGCGATTACATCCTCCAACTCTCCCCCTAGCTCTCAAGTCTGAGCTTACATTTTTTTTTTAACAGAAACTTTTGGAAGAGACTTCAGGACAATCCAGTCCAGTCTCCAATTCTAGCAATAATAAAAATTAAGAGTATTCCACTGGTTAGCACCAGATCATGAATTCTTCTCCAGTTTCTTCCTTTCCCAGTTACCCAACAGAACCCCCAAACCTCACTGGGATGAAACCTTTATCCTCAGAAGTTGGGCAACTGTTTGAACTGAATTCTGTTCAACTAACTCTCAGATCTTGAAACCACTTTTACCATTAGTCTTTTACTTTATGGAACCAATTTCATAATAAATTTTCATTAATAAAAATCAAATTTCTGTTCATTGTACTTTGTTTTGAAAATAATAACATTAAATGTTTAAAAATCTTAACAATAACTTAACCAACAATTAATGATTAAACGAGTGGTTACAAAAATTCTTAATATATTAAATTTTAGAAAAATAAAACTAAACTATTTTTTTAAATGACGTAACTATCATTAGAAATATTTGTTTTTTAAAATGAATTTCATAAGTATATGAATTTGTATAGAGAAGATTACTCACTAAGGGTAAATTTAACTTTTCAAAAGACCAATTTTAAAATAAGAAATAATAACACACTTCATTTTATTGGAAATTTATTTTTTTATTTTAGATGTATAAGAAGAGATTTCATATACCAATTTGATGTTTGGCTTGATCTCAAAATTAGATTAAAATTAATAATAATAATAATAAATAAAAAATTCAATTCCCTCAAATAAAAAATAATTTTAACTTAATTGAAATGAATGTACTCCAAATTTTTAATGGTACTAAAATTGGGAAATCTTGAATAAATATAATTAGATAAATATTTAATAAAATAAAATATGGAAAAATTGTAATCTAATATCTTATATATTAAAAAACAAGATTAATGTAAAATTAATAAATAAATGTGTACTCCAAACTTTTAATTGCACTAAGATTAAGAGAAATCTTGAATATATATAATTGGCTAAATATTTAATAAAATAAAATATGGAAAAATTGTAATCTAATATCTTATATATTAAAAAACAAAATAAAGTTAAAATTAATAAATAAATGTGTACTCCAAACTTTTAATTGCACTAAAATTGAGAGATCTTGAATATACGTAATTGAGTAAATATTTAATTAAAAAAATATGAAAAAACTGTAATCTAGTGTCTTATATATTAAAAAACAAGGTTGACGTAAAATTAATAAATAAAGAATTTAATAGAGATAGACTTCTTTACGTTGAAATATATGATGCTACCATTTTCACTCAAACTTATCGGATAAAAAAAATATTATGACGTGAATAATTCTAGTTTTGTGCATGGTGAAAATATTTTAGAGATTAGGTTTTTTTAAAAGTGGATTCAAAATTTTAAATAATTTTAAAAGTTTATGGTTAAGTTAGATTTAAGATTTTTGCGATTTATAAAATTATAGTTACTTCAGATTTCGTTAAAATAGATTTAAAAATCTAAAAGTTTATGATTAAGATAGATTTAAGACTTTTATTATCTATAAAATAAATAAAAATTATAGCTAAGATAAATTTAAAACTTTTGTAATATATAAAATAGATAAAAAAAAATTATAGAAAATATATAATAAGTTCTATCTATACCTAATTACAATATAGAGTCTGGAGTCTGGTTTCTTTGAGTGGATTCAAAACCTTAAAATAATCTTAAAACTCAGTGCACTGATTAAAACTCTAACCATTCAAATTTTTAACGTCCGTTTCAAACACCATTGACGAGCTTGGGCGCTCACATGATCTGGGTTTTTACCCAGATGGGATGCCTCACGAGTCACAACTCTGTCCATTACTACTTTAAACTGCCAAATTACACTTATACAAATTGAACTCCCCGAGTTACTCTGGACCATTTGTTGGAACCCGTTTATACCCTGTTGTAGGAAAACTCCTAATCTAAAATGCCATACAGCTTGTTGAACAAGCTGTGATCTATGTCAAATGGCTTACATGTTTCTTTGCATCCCTATGTCATCCATATGTTCAAATTTAGGCTGCTGCTTCTTCAGTTTCATAGTACAAAAGGCAGCAGAATGGCTACTCTTACAAAACCCAATGCCAACACCAGATGTTATTACGGCAGCGACATCAAAACAGACGTCAGAGCACTCTGTAGGCAGAATAGAATAAAAGAAGCGATGCAAACTTTGCATTTTGATGCCAATCCGGATATATCTACATATGATTTCATACTGCAAGCATGCCTCCGCAAGAAAGTCCTGCCAGAAGCGAAACTTATCCATGCCCACATGATTCAGACTGGATTCGATGGCCTGGACACCACGTTAGGGAATAGACTCCTTACCGTCTATGCTAAGATGGGGAATCTGGTGGATGGATTGATAGTTTTGGAGCAAATTCCCGAACCGAACGTGGTTTCATGGACTGCGATGATTGCAGCTTACGCCAAGCATGGGTTTGCACTGAGGGTTTTGAAACTGTTTTACAAAATGCAAAGAACAGGTGTGAAGCCGAATGAGTTCACTTTTGCTAGCGTTCTCCCTGCATGTGCTCAATTGGCTGATCTGGAGAATGGTAAGGCCATTCATGAAAAAATACTCAGAAATGGATTCCAATCAGATGTCCATGTGGGAACTGCACTTGTAGATATGTATGCCAAATGCGGAATAATGGAGGATGCGTGCCAAGTGTTTGACAAAATGTCTGATCGAAATGTTGTTTCATGGAATGCAATGATTGCTGGATACGCACAGAATGGTTATATTGGCAAGGCCCTCGATCTGTTTAGGAAGATGCCTGAACGAGATGAGGCCTCATGGAATGCGATGATTGCCGGGTATGCACGGAATGGAGATCACGAGGCTGCATTGAAACTGTTTTATAAAATGCAAGAAGTTAACATTCAACCAGATCAGTTCACCTTTGGCAGTGTTCTTGCCAGCATTTCTTCCCTCCAACATGGGGAGAGTATCCATATACAGGTAATTAAGCGTGGGTTTCTGTCCAATGTCATTGTGAGTAGTGCCCTTATAGACATGTATGGTAAATTTGGAAGAATCGAAGATGCACGACGGGTATTTGACAAAATGTTTAAACGAGATGTTGTTTCGTGGAACTCAATGATTGCAGGATATACGCAGAATGGGTGTATTAATGAGGCCCTGAAGCTGTTTGAGAAAATGCGTTGGCGAGATGTGGTTTCGTGGAATGCTATGGTAGCCGGGTATGTTCAGAATGGGTACTTTGACGAGGCACTGAATCTCCTTCGCCAAATGCAGTTGAAGGGTGTGAAAGCGAATTCTGACACTTTTTCGAGCATTCTTCAAGCGTGTGCCAACTTGGCAGCTCTGGAACATGGCAAAGAAGCCCATGAAGACATCATTAGGAATGGGTTTACGTCTGATGTCTATATGGGGAGTGGCCTTGTAAACATGTATGCAAAATGTGGAAATATAGAAGATGCTCGGAGAGTTTTTGACAAAATGCTGTCACGGAATGTGGTCTCCTGGAATGCAATGATCATCGGATATGCCATGCATGGGTGTGGCAAAGAGGCCCTCCAGCTCTTTGAAGACATGCAACAGTCTGGCACGAGCCCTGATCAGGTCAGTTTTGTTGGTGTTCTATCTGCTTGCTGCCATGCTGGACTGGTGGACGATGGCCGCCAATACTTTGAATGCATGAGCCAATGTTATCAGATTTCACCTGTCATTGAGCACTATTGTTGCATTGTTGACCTTCTTGGCCGGGCTGGGTACTTGGATGAGGCACACAACTTCATTAATAGAATGCCTATAAAACCTAATGCTGCCATATGGGGTTCCTTGCTTGCTTCCTGTAGAATCCAAGCAAATGCAAAGTTAGGAGAACAAGCCGCCGAACGTCTTTTTGAGTTGGACCCTGCAAATGCTGCACCTTATGTGCTACTATCAAATATTTATGCAGCAGGGAACAGGTGGGATGCCACTGAAAGGATGAGAAATACAATGAGACATAGTGGGGTAATAAAAAAGCCAGGATGCAGTTGGATCGAGGTCAATAAACAGATCCATGCTTTTCTCGTAGGACACTGATCACACCTGGGATTTCACAAGGCTTGTATAAACTTGGAGAGATCCTCTGGCGAGATGAAGATGGCAGGGAATGCACCCAATAGAAGAGCGTTCTGGGTGATGCGTAAGAGGAACAGAAGGGTGAGATACTTTGCCACCTCAGCAGGAAACGTATTGCTGCATTTGGGTTTATCCAGACACCCTTGGAGACACCTATCCAAAGAGTTGCAAATTTGGCAATAACTTGCCAAAAAAGTTGGCAAATATTTGCCCAAATTTGCCCACTATATATACACTAACACCTTTTATAAGCTTAAAACATAGGCTTCTGCAGGGACAGTTCTTTCGATATTGTCAGCCAGGCATGAGGTTCTATACTTGGCTTCTGAGGCAGTTTAGCGTTTGAAGATATGTATATGTTTGTTGGCCTGGGTAGAGAATTGTTCTGATACTCCTGCAAAATAGTAATGCGGTATCACCATTGACTTCAACTGGACAGTGACTTTTGCCAATCAGTTTCAGATGATGGAATTAGTATAAGAAAATGGATAGGCCATCTCCTCGTTTTTCCTGGAATCTTAGTTGAACAAGTGGGCCTTTTGAATTCTAGCTTTTTCCCCATCCCCAAGTGAAGAGTAACTAAACAACGGTTAGATTCATAGAGCAGGAAAAAATGTGCAGCTTAAGGCACGGGGAGAACTAAACTGAATGAATTTATTTCAAACAAAGCTCTTATAACACGATTACCTACCTGACATGGAATTCCCATTTATCACGGTGTTGGGAATTAAATTGAATGATATTTGTTACAAAACCCTTATAACATAATCATCTATTTGACTTTCCTACTATCCATAGATGGTATGGTTAAACCGTTGGCCTTAAGCATGGAGTCTAAGGTAAATGGGTAAACTATTGGCCTTAATTATGGAGTCTGTCTAGCCTCAAGTGATAAAGAAAATCAAATCTGTGACTTTCCCTACTTACCCAACTTTGGAAGAGGGATAACCACCGCTTAAGTATCCTTCAAAGGTCTTATTTTGACAATATTATTATTAATAATTTTATTTTAGTATGTTTAAAATCTTAATGTGGTTTTTGTTGTTTTTTTTTTTCTTTATGTGGTTCAGAGTCTTCAGAGATTGGTGACTGTTATGTATGGAATATTGTACCAAGTAGATCTATCTGAAAGGATCATTTTTTGCGGACTCAAACATGGAACTTGATCCTGAGAATGTCAAGACAATTGAACACCTTTCAATAACAAAGGTGCTTTAACATCAAGAACTTGACCAACTAAACCAACCCTAGAGGTTATTTTTGTTTTGTGTCTTATTCTTCAAATAAAATTTTAATGTAAATTAAAATTTCTTTTACATTTGTTGATAGGTGATATTAAACTAACATTCAAAAGATGAACCAGAACACTCAATTTAAGCATTTTTAAATAACTTTAGTGTGCTAAGTTTTAGAAAATCATTAACATTATAGATACTTAGCAAATTTTTAATTTATGTTCACTTAAATTATGGTTAGTGAATATTGATAGGCATTTGTTGTTATTTGAGCAAAGGTTCTTTTTCGAGAGCTCAAACTACACTCACAGTCGTTTAGTGCAAGTTTAGTGCAAGGTCAAGGTTGGCACTTGGCAGTAGAAGTTGATTCGGTTCCATTGAGGGAATGCACTAGCTTCACTCCTTGGCCAGGCTCTACCACGTCTTTGCACACTGGGATAATTGTACTATGGCTGAAATAGTTGGCAGCTCCTTTTACCTTCTTTTGAATTAGTCTGCACCTTGCCTGAGAACACAAACACATCCAGATTCCATACAATTGTGGAAGGAAAATTTTGATCTCCATTAAAATTGCAGAAGGAGCTCCATGGTAATAGTTAACACTTGGACGAGTTCATTGTTGATTAGTGGGGATTAAAAAGGAAAATGATGATTGAGATATCCTCAGAGTTCAATCATGCATTTTTCATCTAATTCCAAAATAAAAACTTCTACTAATGTAATAAAGAAAGAAAGAAATAATTTTCTATAAGAAAATGAATTTATTCTGACATAAATCTAAAAAAATACATTATATTTATCAATTTATTTTATAAAATAAAATAAAATTAATTATTAATTTATTTAAAATAAAATAATTATTATAAATGTAAGTTTTATGTGAATCTGTTTGAGGAACACCAAATATAGGTTTCATTGAATCCATGTTAGATGTCACTTGTAATTTTTCTTAGAACCTTCTAAATTTCATCCATCCATTTTTAAGCCTCTTATCAAAATGGTTTATCTTCTCTTTGGTAGTTCGGGGAGAACTTAGCCTTGTCATGAGGCTGTTATAAGTTTTTACGCAAAACAAACTTTGCAATTGAAAGCTGTGCTGATAATCCAACACTTATAATTAACTAGAAGATGTGCTTTCTCAAATAATTGGTTCAGAAATGACTTTGTATAAATCTGAAATGTATTTACAAACGTTCAATATAAATATAAAATGCCATTCAATATAATTAGGTGTGAATTTTTTCTTGAGTAAATTCACAAATAAAATTATAAATATGAATAACATAATTACTAAATTTTAAATTAAAATAATAAAATGATTCAAGAAAATGTATGTTACTATGAATGCATAAAGTCAAGTGTTAAGATGCATTATGTTCTCTATTGATGAATCTAACGCAGTGAATATCCTAAAGCTATCATGGAGAAAGCATGCTGTCATGAATACTTCTTCCGAGGAATATTTGGTGGACCCAGTGGCTCTAACTCCTTAGTTCTCAACCTTTAAATGCTCTTAAAGGTCATGAGCTGAATGGTTTATAAAATTCAAATTATAGTCAACTGATTTTTTTAATCAATATAACAGAATTAAAATAATATAAAATTTAAAAAATAAAATAAAACCAGTTAAATTTATAAGTTTATAAATATTTTAATAAATGGTAATGAAATATATATATTTTTTAATTAGTGTTAGAGTTGAAGATTTTGATTTAAAATTATTTAAAAATATCAGTGTAAGATTCAAATTATTGTTAAAGAAGGTGAAAATAATATAAATAAAATAAAAATTATCTTATTATAATTTATTTTATTTTATTGTAAGATGATAAAATATGGATAAAAGATATTTTATACTAAATATAGATAAATAAAATTATTATTTTTATATTTTATAAATTAAATTTCCAAATTTTTTATACTTTTATCTAAATTAAATTAATTAGTTTACATTTACTTAGGTATAAAATTATTAAGAAATAATAAAATATGATCATTTGTTTTATAGTTGAATATGCAATCAATATAAACAAATTCAATTACATAGTATAAAACATTTGACTTTTTTCTATGTAGTGTCATTCATGGTTTTGTTCAATTTGTAATGTGATTTAAAAGCTCACACATAATTTTTAAATGTAAATCATTATTGTTGATTATACAAAAAGTCATAAATGAAGATAATCAACAAGGAAGAGGAGATGAAAGTAAAGCATTTAATTCAACATTTAATGACCTTGAGAGCTTTTCAAATATGATGCCATGATGTATGGTGACCTATTCACTCAATTTAAGGAGATTTCCTCTACAACCTATTCATTCAATTTAAGGAGGAGATTTCCTCTACACGCTTTTTCTACATTCACAACCTTGCTACAACATGTGTGGGAGGAGAGGGACGATACATCATATTTCCTTTTCATCCCTTCACAATGAATTTTTCCATGGAAGAGATGGGGATGGTGATGTGTTGTGTTGTCCCTTTTATCTCATGCACCTTGTAACAAGGTACAACACAATGAGTTGAGAAACAATTTCCGAATATAATGACTTAAAAGGGATTAACCCTACTTATTACTATTACAAATTTGGATTTTTTTTTTAATATTTCTTTCTTCTCCAATCACTACATTTGATTTGGCATTGGATATTGGCAAGGTTACATTCGATCCGAGTGAGGAACAATTTATCACCCAAGTGAATCTATTTATCACCATAGACCATATAACTACACATGTGAATTGAAACAATCTACAACAACTTTAATAGCTCCCAATTCTTCAGCATGTGCATTAACCTTTGGTGTTGTGTTTCCCCTCGATACTTCTCTTATTGTAGGAAGACACCATAGAAACACAAGTGGGTTTAAAGAGTGGATGGAAATTGTAGAAGCAATGAAAATAGTTGCATAGTATTGTCAACGGAATTCATAGAAAAAGATGGATAAGTGTGCTATTTTCAATTAATTCTCATGTTACTCAATAGAATTAAGATGAATTTCTCATTCAAAAGTAAGCATGAACCTTATTATTTTTTATGTCATGTACTATATATCCACACCATTTAAATGAAGCAATAATATAATTTAAATAAGATTAAAATTCAACATGAATCTCATTATTTACCTCGCATGTTATGTATCAACATGATTATAGATGATAAAATTTTGAAGAGGGTATAGTACATATTTAACTTTATTATATGATTTTGTATAAGGTGATAGAGTAAGTTCTACATGATATGGAGTTTTAATAATTGAGATTTGCTTAATGATACATACATTTTAAACTTAATGTAATTATGATTTATTTTTTATTTTTTCAAGTTATTAAATTTCTAATGCAAACAAATGTTGTTTGTGGTGTGTGTGGAATATTTTATATGTTTTTACAATGTGAAAGGAATGTGGGTTATTTTGGAGTATTATCCATCCCTTCACATATGTTTTATGGCATTTTAAATAATAAATAAAAATCTAGTGGTTATATCCATAGCATAACCTTTTTAATATTTAATAATTTTTTAAAAACTATAGTGAGAAATTTGTATTAAGCAAAAATTTGCAGCTAGAACAAGTAGTTGAAGTACATCAATAAAAATACTACAAGGAACAAAAATTCCATCATTCTAGAAAGGGGGGGAATGATCCTCCATGCAACAAAAGAAGTGGGGAGATGCAATATTAGACCTTCTAAGATTTGGGCCTACTATTTCTTGAGAACATTAGATTCTTACAGATTGCTTGCACAAAATGATACAAAAACAAAGCATTTCTAAGATTTAGTCAAAACCGACCCCTCGCTAGAACCATAGGAGGCTAAAGAATGTTTGGGCACTAGAGTTTGGAAATATCTTGCTTTGATATTTTCTACTTCTTAATAATGTAGCGGAAGATGATTGATTGCTTCTTAAAAATTTTGAATATGATGGAGAAGAGGAGAGATTAACCTCCTTCTCTTCCTCTACACTGGTCTCTTCTTTCTTTTTATCAGAAGGAGGGATTCCTTAGTAGTAGTCTCTTCCTTAATGGATAAATTGATGTTCTTTGAAGGCACATGATCTAGATCTGGATGTTCTTCTTCAACTATGACTTTTGGTTCTGACTCGAAAGCTTCATATCTATTATTGGAGAGAAGAAGTTGATTAGCTTCATACTTATTGGAATGAGGCATCTTAAACGGATGATTCTTGTGCTTATTTGAAACTAGTTTGAATGATCCTTGTTCATCATTACTTTGAGAAAATGGAGGGATAGAAGGAGACTGAGATGTAGCTTTTGGACAAGTTTTTGCAAAGTGCCCATACTCATGGAAAAAAAATGCATTTAAAAGGAACCTACCCATAATCTAGAACCTGGAGATGGGACCAACCCTCCAAGTCAAGTTGAATCACCCGAGGGAGTCATTTTGCAAAATCCATTTCAACACAAATTCTAGCACAGGAGACGTTATTGTCCTTTCCCTTATAACTAGAAATGTAGTGGCCCAATTTGTCACCTATGGCTTTCAAAATACCATTGTTGTAGCAAAAAATGGGAAGATACAACAATCTAATCCAAATTAATGCATACGATATTTCCATGGGAAGCTTAAAATCTAGATTCTACTGAGTGTGAAACATTCCTTTAGATCCCATGAACTAGGGCCCTGATCTATAGATCAGATCCCTATCCTACTTGATTTGAAAACAAAAGGAAAAATAATAGTTTCCACAATAGAATGTATTAATGGGTTCATGATTTACCCAATTGATAGAGATATATTCTAAAACAAAGCTATAATTTAGCCAAAGTTTGGTAAACTTACCAATCAACCATCTTTCCTTAAGGGAATTAACATTCTTCTTTGCGGAGGCAAGAAACCCCAAAGCTATAGAAGAAATTATATCCATCCTTCATATAAATCTCCCACGTGGTAGAGGGCCATGACCATCCATGTCGAGGTTGGAAAGACCACTCATTGTGCCAACAACGAACTCAAGAACCCGCTTGTTTTAATTGGGAACAACACAAAAAACACCACTAGATCTAAAAAACCCGCACAAAGAAAATTAGCAAAGCAATTTGGGCAACTAAACACTGAAACTATGAACTTGCAGCAACATCTGAATATCCATGAACTACTCTCTTGGCATATTTTTCAATATTATAGACTCGGGGAGAAGCAACGATGGCTAATAAACACTCGTTGTGCACTCATTGTGCTTCATCGACTCTATTTTTTTTTAAGATATATTTCCTCATTACAATTTATATCTAAAAAAAAAAAAGAGAAGAAAAAAAGAAGAAAAGAAGAAAGAAGTACCATGCATAGAATCATATTTCAAAAATATGGGAAATATTAACTATGAAAAAAAAATGATGATGTTTATAAAATTGTGTTTCACATATGAAATACTTTAACATTATTAGTTTGTGAATGTGGGTCATTGTGGAGCATCACCCATCCCACCCACACATATCATATGGCATATTATATGACAAACAAAAGTTTGGTAGTGATATTTATATCATAACATTATGAAAATATGATAAATTTAAATTATGTAAAAAATGTGTAAATATTAGTAAAATAACGCTCCATAAATATAAGAAATTATAGCAATGTATTAATAAAAACTAGCCATATTTCATAAATATGAGAAAGTTTAACTTTGACCCAAAAAAAATAGTATATCCATTTTTCGAAATATAATTTATGTATGAAGAAATAACAGCAATATCAATGGCACCAATTTTTTATTTAACAATATATTTAAAAGATATTTTGACTAGTATTTTAAGTGATATTGGATGTAGATTTCTTGTTTTGAAGTAATAGTTCTCATCAAGTATGTAATTATGTTTTATTTGATATGCATAATACAATTATCTTGTCCATATAAATGCCTTTTGCAGATTTCCCATATTGCATAGGTAAATTTGGATGCCAGTACGTGTATGATAGAGATGAAAAAATTTTGAACTTCAAATATGGAAATATGTTGATTTTGTTTTTTTAAAGTGCATTATTGTTGGAAACGTAAGTAGTATCAATCCTATTTATTATCATTTTATATTTTTATCAAGCATGTTCTTCATGCATAGTAAAAGTCATAAAAAATTGTATTCAAGAAATGTCCTATGTGGACATTTGTAAAAGAAAGAAAAACAAATATTTTTTTTGTTGAAGTCTTAAGTCCACAAGACACTAACTAAGTAAGCCTCAATGAAAAATATTTGACCTCCATTCAAGTATATATATGAAGATATGTTTGACCTACTTGTGATTCAATTCATCCATTCGAAAAATAGAGATTTGTAACATAGAAAGGGAGAAAAGAATAAGAAGCAAGAATGAAGCAAGGAACACTCTAAAAGGATTGATGAATTATATCTGAAATAAAGCTCGCATATTTCTGTGGAAAAATATTGAATTGCAAAAGGGTGGAGAGACATGTTTCAGCTTCATTACAGACTTGAAATTCTTCTTAAGTATTGACAGATTTGTTTTCGACCTCTTCATCACAGAATTGAAACTTCTAAGCAGTTTGATGACATATTTGTTTAACACCGATTTTGATCTAGAGGTACTGATTTGGACTACTTATAGAAGGTGTCAACTTGGTCAGTTGGTGGAAAACTTGTCTTGTCTCTACGTGTGGATATCTCATTTTGACTTGATTCAATAAGAAGAGGATTGTTGGGTTTTCCCCTTTTAAGGGGTTTTGCCCTAGCTTGATAGCATAAATTTATGTGTCTTTTGATTCTTTATAATCTTGGAAGAATAATTTGTGTAATTGCTTGATGAAAAAAGAACTATAAATAACAAAATAGAGAAAATTAAGAATCACAAGTAATTACCGAGTAAGAAAATCTCTTTACCCTCTAACATGGTCTCTGAGTGTTGACGTTGTTGGACTCACTAACATACATGGGATCTCCTTGATATGAAGTCTCAATTACACCTCACACTGTTTGGTATGGGAGTCCAATCCGGTTATACGGTTCGGACACCATTGGGAATGGTCTAAAGATATGCCTTGGCCACAATACATACACAAGAGATCATAACATGGCTTTGGGGCAGCAAGTGCGTAAGTTTTGTGTGACACCAAATTCAAAGTGTAAAGGAACTCTCATGAATATATGAGAAACAAGCCTTTAATAGGGAAGTAACAGTATTATCCTAATAGAGACCCGCAAGCGAAAGAGAAGAAAGACTTGTTGATTAACCTGCAAATTAGTTCAGAATATAAATAACAATTGTGAAAATCATAACAACACCCATTCAAAAATATACATATCTATAGAAACAAACTAGTTCAATATCTTTAACATGTGTTACACCAACATATATTTTAAAATATAAAAATAATAGTTTTACTACATTCATGATACATGCATGAAAAAGCGTTGGCTCAAAGAACTTCTGATGATTAATTAAAGATTCCAAATACACAATTACATAGTTGGAACACTAACTCAAATAATGGAGCATGAAGCTACAACTTGCTTCTCCAAAGAATTATTTTCTCTCCTATGCACCACTCGAGAAGCCAAGGCCAAAATTCTCCAAGGTCCAAGCATTTGCTTGAGTTATGAGGACCTATTTATAACAAATAATAGTGACTCTTGAGTTTCCTCATGACTCTTTGACTTCTATGACCTATGGGCTTCCATGTAACCATTCATTTTCTACATATGACTCTTAACATTCCTCATAAGACTCTTCACATCCCACTTGTGCTACTTGGAGTGTTTTACATTGGACTTATTACTTACAAATACAAAATACATATAAGACGACAACTACTTGAGACAAAACTCTAATATGACAAGATGTCTCTATAGAGAAGAGAGTGACAAATCATTGGCTTCATCATGGAGTTCATTTGTGATAAATGAATGCATGCTTTGAATTATGTTGTGATAACTTTGACTCAGAGAGGTACATCTACGACATATCGCATCTTCACCTCCAAAGCTTCTAACAATATAGATTTGTAGTTGTATTACACGATGTTCCATAGCCAAGATAATTTTGTATGAACCTCGGTCGGTGTGATTGCATATTGTAGAATAATATCTTTGGTTATGTCCAAATGTTCCTAGCATGCCCCTTACCTGATATGTTCAATGTACTACCTTATTTCCTGCATAATGACATCCATGCTTCTTGTTTCTCCTAATGCACCCACATAAGGCATTCCATGCTTCTATACCATGGATTTAAAACCACTATGTAATCGGCCATAAGCAACCATAGTGTTGGTCAATTGTTCGTCGAGACGAAGGTAATCATAGATATGAAGTTTCATTTGTACCCAATCCCTTTCGACAACAATATTTTCCTTCCTGGCCAACCCCTTTGGAGTATCTAGATACTTAGAACCCCACTCTTGTATCAGATCAACTACCTCGTATGCAACCTTAAGGAGTTTCAATATCTCTTGAGCTTTCTTTTGTATTCCAACAAGGGGTATTACCACCTCATGCAGAAGAATCATTTCATTGTATAAATGCCTCATAATGTCCTCCATTGGCCCCAGTTCCTCATATATAGCTGATTGGAATTCCACTGTACTGAAACTATTAGAATACAACTGTTGATTTTCTGCAATGAATTGATCTACCTATTTCTTTATCGCATCTAACTCTTTCTTCAACCGTGCATTTTCGCTCATAATATGTTCTAGTTGTGTTGTGTTGTTGATGCAAAAGAAACATTAGTTGCCATGACTACTCGAGGGTTCCTCCTAGTGTTGGAAACTATCACCTTTTCAGTGGATACAGAAATTGGATGTTCAAGATCATTAGGAAAATACCTTAATCTCTCTTGCACAATCCTTTTCTTCAATTGATCGAAGGTGACATTACATACATCCGTGACTCGATATTTTGGTGGAGGTGTAATTCCCATCTCGCTGAATGGGAGATGACCACTTGTTAGCAAAGGATTCGATGGAGTGCCTAGTTCATCTTCAATAGGCTCAATAACATCTTCCTCTTCTAATGTTTCCTTTATTTCTTGGGTCAATTGTTCTTCTCTAACAATTGTATGACTTCTTCCACCTCTGATTGCGTTTGTCTTTATTTTGTTATGCTCCTATTTTCTTCTTTTTCTCTCCTCGTCTCTTCTTCTACTTCTTGCTATTTTCTAAGCAAATCATCTTGCTTCTCCTTTTCCTCTTCCTCCCTTTGTAAGTATTCCTCCTCTTCTTGCCTCCTTTCACCTAAAGGATTCTTTTCTCCTCTTCTCTTTGCTTCCTTTACTGCTATGATTTAATGGAAACCTTGCTCATAGGATCAGCTTTAAATTTTTTGTTGGTTTTTTCCACTGGATCATGCTTCAATTTCTTTCTAGGTGTTGCAATGACTATTTGAGAAGTTGTTGTTTGTTGCGCTTCCTCCATCTGTACTTTTGGAATCTGTCTAATCTCAGAGGGACTTGCTTCACATATTGGTTGATATTTTCTTAATGTGTTGTACCAATTCTTAACCTTTCCATCCTCTAAGATAACCATTGGTACATATGCCCAGGTGTACCCTATCCTGTCACAATGTTGCATGCACACCTTCCAAGGATCATATGTGTGAAAACTTATGGTTACAAAATGAAGGTGCTTCAATTCTTCAATTTCTGCATATGTCGCCTTAAGGATATTTAGCGCAAAAAGTCCAATCCACAAAGGAAAAGTGGGTCAGGGAGCCTTTTTCATCCTGTGAAGTTGCACTAACAGTCCATTATTTAGCTGATAAGCTACTTCTTGCAAGACCACCTTGTTAGTTACATATCTTGGCATGACATGAGGAGTTGTATGACATCTAAAGCATATAATATATGTGTCTTCTGATGCAGAAAACCAATCCATGATGTCATACAATGCCTCCTTCACTTGGTCGGTCATTCAAGGGGGATCAACTTCCAATATCCGCTGATAAAGGACGTCAAATATTTTTTTTTTCTAGCCAATCATATACCCCTCATAAGCTAGTCTTTGATAGAACTCTGCAATGCCAATAGACATGTAGCTTCTCTCGCGAGGCCCAATTCTAATTCATCCCAGTAAAATTATACCTAGCACAAATCCCATTTATCGGGAAAGTTGTGTTGAATTCTTAGTTAAACTGAGAGGAGGGGGGGGGGGGTGAATCAGTTTAACACATACATGAGCTTTTTAAATTTTCATCACCTTATTTATAGCTTACTTTTATAATCAACCTTAGTACATGAACAGTCTTAATATGTTGCAGCAAGTATTAAATTAATGTGTCATCAAACTTATTATGAGAGAAGCAAACATTATGCAGATTTGGTAAATCATTTCAGTACACGGGCAACACAGATAGAGACAACAGATATAAGTGGAAACCAATAAAGGGAGAAAACCACATTTTATTATTGTTGTGATGCAAAGGCAAGTTCCAAATCCCTTTCACCATTGTTTTTCTGCAGGCACCAACCTACAAGAGGCTCCAACCTCAATTCTGCAAGCTACAACTTGCAAGGAAGGTCCAACTCCCTTCAATTTTCTGTAGGCACCAACCTACAGAAAGCTTCAACCTCAGTCAGCTACAACTGACAGCTATCAAGCTTCAACTTCATACGGAAGCTCCAACTTCCAACTTGAAATGTTTGTTGATTTACCTCAGATATCAGCTTTGTTCTGTAGCATCTCTTTCTGCTCCTCTCTTCCTTATCTTCTCTGCCTCAATCTTTTATACTTTTCATTCTCTATCCTTACTCTCTCTGAATTCTTTTATGCATATCAAGTTGATATTATATATAGAGTTCCTCACATGACTGTTTGTATTTCACAAGGAATTTGAAGTGAACAGCCATGACTCTTTGGCTTCTGTCTTCTCATTTCTTTGTCCAACTCATTAAAAAAATATAACAATATATACAAATTTCAATATTACAATGGGATTTTTATTTTCCTTTGGATACTTGCCTTTGCATCACAAACAATATAAAACCAATTAAAACATTTATATTTTCAGTTTCAATACATAAACTTCGCTCAGCCCTTGGCTTGTTGGTTTTGTCCTTTTTGTAGCAGTCATGCAACTGTCATGCATACTTTGTTCACTCTCTTTTGCATATTCCACCTGTTCACTACACTTTTGAATCCCTTTGCTGCACATTTCTTCAACTCTGTAATCTCCAAGACACTCTATCTTCAATTCTAGATTCTGTAAATCTGAGTTATCAACCTCCACTGCGTATTCATTCGGATCAAATCTGCAAATTTTTTGTTAAACATATTTAAACTTCAACTTTCTCACTGTTCAATACAAACTATGATTACGATGCTCTAAGCCTTACTTCAATGCGCAACCGCTCCATTTACTAACACCCTTCGTTATCCATTGTGATGCTTAACATACACTATATTATAGCCGTGGCCCTTTTCTATCAAGCGCTCATTTTACCATCGAAGTCTCCTCCCTTATACATTGAACAAAGGAACCGGCCTCGTGTCTAAACCCTTAGCACACCTTGTAATCATACATGTATCGGCAACAAGACTGTTATGCATCCAACCATATCATATGAACCTTCGTGTATTATTCACACACTGTATATATATAGCCCCAAATTGATTATACCAAATAATGAACTCCCCCGCAATACATATTAAACCCTCGGTCTTTTAACTAAGCGCCTAAATCACAATTCATATGGCCCCCACTTCGCATATTCAAAAATTATATGCACGCTACGATATATCAATGTGTACATTACGGCCTTCTTCAAAGTCATTGAAAGAGTTATAATAAACCCAACGGCGCCGGACATACCTTGGTTAAACCTGCAAACCTTAACAACGATCAACACATACGTATGCATGGGCCCCAACGCTGACATGCCTTCCACATCCAATGGCGGACAACACGTCGCACCGGCCTTGACGATCCAACGGATATCGCACGAGTTACTTGCACGAACGATAATGCGCGATGGGGCGGTTTTGGGGTCCCGCCTTATGCCATGGGTCATCCGCTCTATGGAATCGCTCCGATTTCTTGAATACCGCTCTTCCCGCAAAGGTGGTGCGATCAAAACCGTCGGTTCAACTCTAAACCACGTTCACTTTTCACTTCTTCGTGGTTCCGCTCCCCTACTCCAGGTTCCGTCCCACTCCTTTCATTACACTCCGTCGCATAGTCTGGTTTCATTATAACTCTGTACCATCGATATTCCTTCACGACTGTATCAAGCCCGCATCCCGACTTAATTCAAAGCTCTGCAGTTCACACAGTCATACTGTCTCTCCGCTTCCTCAACCCTAGTTGATTCATTCGCTTTCAACCAATGTTGCACCTCAGGGATTCTGCCCGAGTTCTCCTTCCACACTCAGTCAAGAAGAACCGCCTTCTCCTCGGGTATTTAGTAAAGGAATGGGGTCCTTTTCCTGCATTCCTGTATTTTATGATTATTATAGGCACAGTAACCCGAACATGAATTCAACTTTTCTCTGTCTACACAGAGAATCTCTCCTATCGTACATAACACATCATTAAACTGACTACAAGATATACATGTTCCATTTTGCCATACAGTTAGCTATTGAGTTACAAAAGCCAAATTCTAAGTCCACACAGAAATTAAACAACAAGTGCACAAGCAATACCGAAACAGTTTCTTCTCTGTTGTCCTTCGCCATCAATGACAACATTTCCAACAGTCTCCCCCTTTGGCATTGATGGCATTATACTTCCTCTGTTTTCCTTTTAGGACTCTTCCTCCCCCTTTGACATCAATGGCAAGGGGTTGCACATTTCTTAGTGTAGATTCTATCCTTTGATTTTATCCTTTTTCAACATTTTTTGCATTTCCTCTCTCTGAGATCTTCTGACTTTGTACCCTATTGCTCCAAAATTTGGATTAAATCTAAAACACTGACCCTTTAGCCTTTTCATTGACTCTTTTAAACTAGATGTATTTTTTTTTTCATAATCCTTTGATGCTGAGGACTTGTTTCATGCTTCGCTTGTTGGCTGATCTCCCCCTGGAATGATATTTTCATTTCTGTTCTCCCCCTAAAACTGTGATTTCTCTTTATATCAGAGAGTAGCATCTACAGATACTATCCCTAGTCTATCTCTCAAATATTCAAATGGTTCTCTAGCAAGAGGTTTGGTAAATATATTAGCTATCTGTTCTTTTGTTGGTACATATTCCAGCTTTACTACCTTCTGAGCCACTTGTTCTCGGAGAAAATGATACTTGATTGGGATATGTTTAGTTTTTTAATGAAGCACAGGATTTTTTGATATACTTATAGCACTTGTATTATCACATTTGATTGAGACAGGTTCATCAATGCTCACCTTCATGTCTTGGAAGGTTTGCTTCATCCACATGACTTGTTTACAACATGTTGTTGCTGCTATTTATTCTACTTCTACTGTAGATAGAGAGATAGATGTTTGTTTCTTTCTTAACCATGCCACCAGACTTTCTCCTAGATAGAATGCACCTCCACTTATGCTTTTCCTGTCATCCATACAACTGGCCCAATCTGCATCTGTGTATGCTGTCAAGGTGAAGCTTTTGCCTTTAGGATACCAAAGCCCGTACTGTGCAGTTCCTTGTAGATATCTGAATATTCTTTTGACTGCAAGAAGGTGATTTTGTTTAGGTGCTGCTTGATATCTAGCCACTAGTCCTACTGCTAGCATGATGTCTAGTCTTGATGCTTTCAGATACAGCATACTTCCTATCATGGATCTGTAGAGTTTTTTTTATCTATATCAGTAGATCCATCATCAGCACACAGCTTGCACCCTGTGATCATGGGAGTTGACACAGGTATGCAGTCCTCCATTTTGAACTTTTTCAACATTTATTTTAAGTATTTTTCCTGTGAGATGAATGTACCTGTGTTATTTTGTTGAATTTGAATTCCTAAGTAGAAACTAAGCTCTCCAAGCATGGACATCTCAAACTTTGATTTCATCTCTTCAGAAAACCCTTTTTCTAGTTCATCTCTATTGCTTCCAAACATAATGTCATCAACATATACTACAACAATCAGGGGTTCATTTTCATGGGCTTTTATGTATAGATTTTTGTCTACTCCACCTCTCTTAAAGCCTTGTTTTTGCAAATATTTATCCATTCTTGAGTACCAAGCATGAGGAGCCTGTTTTAGTCCATATAGAGCCTTCTTCAGTCTGCACACATAGTCTTCTTTGTCTGTTAAAGAGAAACCTTCTGGTTGTTCCATGTAGACTTCTTCTTCTAGATCTCCATTCAGAAATGCAGATTTCACATCCATTTGATATACCTTGAAGTCTTAGTAGCATGCAAAGGCCAGAAACATTCTGATGGCTTCCATTCTGGCTATAGGAGCAAATGTTTCATCATAATCAAGTCCTTTGATTCGTGAATATCCTTTGCAAACTAGTCTGGCTTTATTCCTGATTACCTGTCCTTGCTCATTCATTTTATTCTTGAATACCCATTTTGAGCCAATGATATTTTTCTCAATTGGTCTAGGAACTAGTTCCTAGGTATTGTTCTTCTCAATTTGGTCCAATTCTTCATTCATTGCCTTCACCCAATACTTGTCCTTGTTGGCTTCTTCAAACTTATTTGGCTCTATTTTTGATAACATGGCTATGTATACCTCTTATGTCTGTTCTGCTAGCTGCCTTCTAGTTTGGACCCCTACTCTCTTGTCTCCAATGATTTGATCTTCAGGATGATTCTTCTGAGTATATCTTGAGGGAGCTTTCGAACTCATCTCTGCATCTTCTGTTGTCTTGCTTGTTTCATCATCAGCTTGGTTTTCTTCTTCATGACTGTCTGATGGACTGCTGTAGTCTGTATCTCTTGTATTGTTTGGAAGTTCTTCATCAAATCTGACGTCAATGCTTTCTACTATTTTTCAAAGAGTCTTGTTGTAGCACCTGTACCCTTTACTTTTAGATGCATATCCTAGAAATATCCCTTCATCTGCTCTTGCATCAAATTTCCAGAGATTTTCATCATTATTATTTATGTAACACTTGCTTCCAAAGATTCTAAAATGTTTGATTGAAGATGGTTTCCCATGCCATAGTTCATAGGGAGTCTTGTCACTGCTTGGCCTTAAGTGAGCTTTATTAAGGATATGCACCGCTGTGTGTACTGCTTCTGCCCAGAAGGTTTGAGGAATATTACTCTCTTGCATCATGGCTCTGGAAATTTTTTGTACAGATCTGTTTTGTGTCTCTGCTACTCCATTCTGTTGAGGTGTCCCTGCAATAGTAAATTGTTGCTTTATGCCATGTTCATTGCATAGGTCTACAAAGTCATAATCTGTGAATTCACCTCCTCTGTCTGATCTGATGCATTTCAGCTTGCATCCGGTCTGATTTTCTGCTAAAGATTTGAATATTTTGAATTTTTCCAGAGCTTCTGATTTATTCTTGAGAAATGCAACCCATGTCATTCCGGAGAAATCATCTATTATCAACATGAAGTAGGATTCTCCACTTGGTGTTTTAGTTCTTGCAGGTCCACACAGGTTCATGTGCACAAGCTGTAGTGGTCTTCTTGTTGATAACTCATCTTTGGCCTTAAAGGATGTGCGGGTCTATTTTCCTAATTGACATGATTTGCATATGGTATTAGAAGGCCTTTTTATTTCTGGCATGTCTCTGACAACTTTCTTCTTGCTTAGTCTGATGATGTGATCGAAGCTGAGATGTCCCAATATTTTATGCCATAACCATGACTCCTCAAGTTTGCTAAGATGACATGCTTCATCTTCCTCTTTCATAATGTAAACATTGCTCTCTGTTCGAACTCCTTTGAGCAGAGTCTTACATGTGGTGCTTGATCTGACTTCACAATCTTGTGCTCTAAAAATAACTTCACAGCCTTTATCACACATTTGACTGACACTTAGCAAATTTGCTTTCATCCCATCTACAAATAATACATCTTGGGCCTTTCCTCTGCCATTGTCTAGGCTGACTGAGCCTTTTCCTTTTATTTTTCCTGATTTATCATTGCCAAAAGTAACATTGCCAGATTTCTTTTCATCAAGAGTTATAAACTTGCTTCTGTCTCCAGTCATGTGTTTTGAGAAGCCACTGTCCAAATACCACTGGCTTTTCAGGTCTTGAGCAGTTAGAGCCAAGTCACATTTATTCACCTTCTTTATCCACTGGAAGCGCCCTTTTGTTTGGTATATTTTGTGAGGTGATGAACTACCTCTTCTGAGAGGACATTTGGAAGGCATATGTCCAACTTGATTGCATACACAGGATTCGATCATAATTTTTGTAGAATTGTTAGTATGAACAAAATTTCTTTGATTCATAAACCTCCTTGAGGTGTTGAACATCAATCTTTGTCCATACATTCTACACTCAATAATCTTATGGCCAAATTCCTTACAATAAAAACAGTAACCATAGAAACTATTTGCATACCTGATGTAAGGTTGTCTTCTCCATTTGTTTGTTTGAGACAGTCTCTTCACTGTTTGCATCTTTTGTTGGCTTGAATTACTCCTCCTTGCATGAAAATATGCAGCAATGTGTCCCAACTTGTGGCAGACATAACATGTGGCATTCTTCATAGAAGGGAAGAATCTCCTTTGATGACTTCCAAATTTGACATACTCAGGGGCATATGATCCTTTTTCTGTTGTCTTAGTATTTACTACATTATTTGTTACTAGAGGTTTCTTCTGATCTTTGTCTTCCTCATTACATGTTTCTTCTTTTGTAGGAATTGTTTGAGCTGCTTCATCATTCTTCTTTGATTTTACAAAAATAATCTCTCTGTTTTCCTTTTCTTTGCTTTTACTTGATTCTCCTTCATATCCTATTCCCGTTTTTATCATAGGAGATCTTTGAGCATCCAAAATTTTGTTCAACTTACTAGAGCTTGTTGTTTGAGAGGAATTTGTAGATACTTTCCTCTGAGCATTTTCTAACTTCTTCCTCAGACATACAACTTCTTCTTCCAGCTTCTCTTGTTCTCGAGTTTTATCCTTGATTTGCTGAAGTAACATGTCTTTTATCTTCTTGGATTCTTCAAGCTCTACCTTCAGCTGCATGAGGGCTTCTGAATTTTTCTCTTCTCTTACATACTTGAGGAGAATTTCCTTTTGTTTTCTGCACTTCAGTTTGAGTCTGTCAATCTCCTCCAGAGCACTTCTTAGCTCCCCCTCAAGGTCGACTTCACCTTCTTCTTCTTCATCTTCTAGCAGTAGGAGTCCTCCAAGTTCTTCTATGGCCATCAATAAAAAATTCATAGGTTCCTTCTTCACTCGAGGGTTCATCCGAGTCTTTCGATGTACCGTTGTCTTGTTGAGCATAGAAGGATTTTTCTGCCGAATTTTTTTCCTTTCTACCACCTTTTGATGTATTTTTCTCTAATTCTTGGCCTCGATTCTCATTTTCTTGTGAGGACACTTAGTCGCATAGTGTCCAACTCTTCCACAAAATTAAAGCATTTGAAAGGAAGTTTACTCTTGTTATTTACCTTCCGAGCTATCCAATTTTCGACAATTTGTTTCTTCTTTTCTTCTTCATCCGAGCAAGAGCATATGTCTTCCTCTTCTTCTTCTTTCTTCGTTTTAAAGGCCGCCTCCCTCGTACTTGGCTTCTTCTGTGGGAGTCTCATCTCATAGGCTGTTAGATTTCCAAGTAACTGGTTCATAGTCAAGGTCTCCCAATCAACTGTTTCTTCTATTGCAAACACCTTGGGATTAAACCTGGATGGAAGAGATCTTAGAATATTTTGCACAATTATACTTTCTGGTATGGTTTCTCCAAGAGCTTTCATATTGTTAACAATTTCTGCAACTCTTAAGAAGAAGCTGCCAACATCTTCATCATCATTCATTTTTAAATTTTCAAACTGGGTTCTATATACTTGAATTTTGGCAGTCTTTACCTTTTTATCACCCTCATGGATATTCTCTAGAGTGTCCCACATATCTTTATCAGTCTTACTGTGCATTATTTTGATAAATTCAGCCTCACAAAGTCCACTTGAGATTGCATTCATGGCCTTTGAATTTGCTACAAATTCTTGTTTAGCTTCTCTTTCTGGGTTAGTTGCCTTTGGGGCATATCCAAATTCTATAGCAGCCCATACCTCTATTCCTAGAGACATTATGTATGCTCTCATTCTGATTTTCCAGAAGGCATAATTAGTACCAGTGAAGAAAGGGGCTTTATTGGATGAGCTTCCTTCTTGACTAGCCATCTTGGAGGCCTAGGATCTCCTTTCAGTGGTTAAACTAGTATAAAGGAACCTGGCTCTGATACCAATTGTTGAATTCTTAGTTAAACTGAGACGGGGGGGGGTGAATCAGTTTAACAAATACATGAGCTTTTTAAATTTTCATCAGCTTATTTACAACTTACTTTTATAATCAACCTTAGTACATGAACAGTCTTGATATGTTGCAGCAAGTATTAAATTAATGTGTCATCAAACTTATTATGAGAGCAGCAAACATTATGCAGATTTGGTAAATCATTTCAGTACACAGGCAACACAGATAGAGACAGCAGATATAAGTGGAACCCATAAAGGGAGAAAACCACATTTTATTATTGTTGTGATGCAAAGGCAAGTTCCAACTCCCTTTCACCACTGTTTTTCTGTAGGCACCAACCTACAGGAGGCTCCAACCTCAATTCTGCAAGCTACAACTTGCAAGGAAGCTCCAACTCCCTTCAATTTTCTGCAGGCACCAACCTACAGAAGGCTTCAACCTCAGTTAGCTACAACTGACAGCTATCAAGCTTCAACTTCATACGGAAGCTCCAACTTCCAACTTGAAATGTTTGCTGATTTACCTCAGATATCAGCTCTATTATGTAGCATCTCTTTCTGCTCCTCTCTTCCTTATCTTATTTGCCTCAATCTTTTATACTTTTCATTCTCTATCCTTACTCTCTCTGACTTCTTTTATGCATATCAATTTGATATTATATATAGAGTTCCTCACATGACTGTTTGTATTTCACAAGGAATTTGAAGTGAACAGCCATGACTCTTTGGCTTCTATCTTCTCATTTCTTTGTCCAACTCATTAAAAAAATATAACAATATGTACAAATTTCAATATTACAATGGGATTTTTCTTTTCCTTTGGATACTTGCCTTTGCATCACAAACAATATAAAACCAATTAAAACATTTATATTTTCAGTTTTAATACATAAACTTCGCTTAGCCCTTGGCTTGCTAGTTTTGTCCTTTCTGTAGCAGCCATGCAACTGTCCTGCATACTTTGTTCACTGTCTTTTGCATATTCCACCTGTTCACTGCCCTTTTGAATCCCTTTGCTGCACATTTCTTCAACTCTGCAATCTCCAAGACACTCTATCTTCAATTCCAGATTCTGTAAATCTGAGTTATCAACCTCCACTGCGTATTCAGTCAGATCAAATCTGCAAATTTTCTGTTAAACAGATTTAAACTTCAACTTTCTCACTGTTCAATACAAACTATGATTACGATGCTCTAAGCCTTACTTCAATGCGCAACCGCTCCATTTACTAACACCCTTCGTTATCCATTGTGATGCTTAACATACACTATATTATAGCCGTGGCCCTTTTCTATCAAGTGCTCATTTTACCATCAAAGTCTCCTCCCTTATACATTGAACAAAGGAACCGGCCTCGTGTCTAAACCCTTAGCACACCTTGTAATCATACATGTATCGGCAACAAGACTATTATGCATCCAACCATATCATATGAACCTTCGCGTATTATTCACACACTATATATATACGGCCCCAACTTGATTATACCAAATAATGAACTCCCGCTCTA
Source organism: Pinus albicaulis (assembly GCA_034641835.2). NCBI lineage: Eukaryota > Viridiplantae > Streptophyta > Pinopsida > Pinales > Pinaceae > Pinus > Pinus albicaulis. Next base: position 77,057,698 of record CM076581.1, on the reverse strand, counting down.
TACATATTAAACCCTCGGTCTTTTAACTACGCGCCTAAATCACAATTCACATGGCCCCCACTTCGCATATTCAAACAGTATATGCATGCTACAATATATCAATGTGTACATTACGGCCTTCTTCAAAGTCATTGAAAGAGTTATAATAAACCCAACGGCACCGGACATACCTTTGTTAAACCTGCAAACCTTAACAATGATCAACACACACATATGCATGGGCCCCAACGCTGACATGCCTTCCACATCCAACGGCAGACAACACGTCGCACCGGCCTTGACGATCCAATGGATATCGCACGAGTTACTTGCACGAACGATAATGCGCGATGGGGCGGTTTTGGGGTCCTGCCTTATGCCACGTGTCATCCGCTCTATGGAATCGCTCTGATTTCTTGAATACTGCTCGTCCCGCAAAGGTGGTGTGATCAAAACTGTCGGTTTAGCTCTAAACCACGTTCACTGTTCACTTCTTCATGGTTCCACTCCCCTAATCCAGGTTCCGTCCCACTCCTTTCATTACACTCCGTTGCATAGTTAGGTTTCATTATAACTCTGTACCATCGATATTCCTTCACGACTGTACCAAGCCCGCATCCTGACTTAATTCAAAGCTACGCAGTTCACACAGTCATATTGTCTCTCCGCTTCCTCAGCCCTAGTTGATTCATTCGCTTTCAACCAATGTTGCGCATCAGGGATTCCACCCGAGTTCTCCTTCCACACTCAGTCAAGAAGAACCGCCTTCTCCTCGGGTATTTAGTAAAGGAATAGGGTCCTTTTCCTACATTCCTGTATTTTATGATTATTATAGGCACAGTAACCCGAACATGAATTCAACTTTTCTCTGTCTATACAGAGTATCTCTCCTATCATACATAACACATCATTCAACTGACTACAAGATATACATGTTCCATTTTTCCATACAGTTAGCTATTGAGTTACAGAAGCCAAATTCTGAGTCCACACAGAAAATAAACAACAAGTGCACAAGCAATACCGAAGCAGTTTCTTCTCTGCTGTCCTTTGCCATCAATGACAACATTTCCAACAAGTTGACATGTAAAATTTTGATGCTTGCTTTGTTTGTAGAGATATTTTGGCCTACTCAACATGATGCTTCAATTCATGAGAAAGGATATTTGCCCAATTGAAGATATTTCCTCTTGTGACAACCATGTTGAGCAGAGAAACCCAATTCTCCTCAAATATTTATGCATTCTTTCGCCCATACAACCTACAGAACATAGCGATGAGGTACTAGTAGACCTTTCTTAATATTCTTGTCGGATATATTGCACTTGGTCTGTGACGAAATTTGGCAAGCTCTTGGCACCAAGACTTAATGATCTCCTTTGTGTTAAGACTTTCCCATGTTGTGTAGAACTGAGTGTTTGCATACTAATTTGGCTTTACCACCTTATAGTAAGAATATATGCCGTGAGAATGGTAATTGGTGATCTCACTTCCGCTTTCACTGCGTAGGATCAAATTTGTACTATCCATGTGTGATATGATCCATTCAATAGCCTTTGCACACTGCCAAATCTGCATGCAATCTTGTGTATCTTAGACTGTTTGACGTTGATATATATTGCCTTGTCTTCCAGGTTCTTAGGGAATGTTTCTTCAAAGAAAGTATCATTGATTTCCTCCCATGATTCTTTGAATGATTTATCAATGAAGCATTGTCTATCTGAAAGGATATGAACCATAGGATTAATAATCTATATTTCCTCCTCAGTTCTTGCTTCTAAGGTTTCCTTCGAGACAAATCGACGGGTGGTGGGAGGCATGGTTCCAACAAATGATGAAAGAGTGATATAATATGTACTTGGAACACCTGCATGTGGAGATACACCTGCGACCAAGAATTAGTTTCAAATAATTTTCTATAGAATGCATGAAAAATCATTATATGATAGTGACAGAGGGAAAATCAAGTCTAACTAAGAAAAAAATCGTATTAGACATGTGACAGGGTGTTCACAAGCCATTGGAAGTGAAAATTGCATCAAGGAAAAAGGAGGGCGCATGTCTGATAAACAATGGTCATTTTGGGCCTACTTGGGGCTTGTGAGTGCGCCATGCTCGAGAGAGAGAGAGAGAGAGAGATTCAGATGCTACATGGGTGCAAGGAGCATGTTGAAGGCACTAGGAGGGCTCACTAGAGCTTATTAATGTTCTATGCACTCAGGGGACCAGTGAGGCCACAGGTCACACAAATAGTGGCCGAGACGTGAAGATTGGTGCTTGTCAGTGCACTGTGTGCTCAAGGGAGCCAGAGAGGGCGCGGGGTGCATGCTCAATGATCATGAGGTAGGGCTTGTTGCTTTTTATTGCACAATGCACTCAAGAGAGACAAGACTTCTTGTTGGGCGCATTTCTTCAAGGGAAGGAACTCTTGTTTCTCGGGAGTTCGCTTAGGTGGGATCTTGGCCTCCAGAAGTGAAATTTTGCATGTGATGGCTCGAAATGGACTAGGTAAAAGGTCAGATACATAGTAGAATCAAAAAAATACTGAGAGGAAGCATCTACAAGTACTTATAGACTCTGTCGCAATTATGACCAGAAGATGAAGGGTCATGGAATGCGAAGAGTCACTTGCGATAACAAGTTGACACTTGTAATATGAAGAATGGATATAAACACCACTAAAGAAGCTGAAACAGAGAGAAGCGGTAGCAAGGAAAACAAAAGTGACAACAAAAATCATAAAAACAATCAAGAAAAGTGACATGCAAGACTTACTTGTGATCAAGATCAAAGGGGAGCTCCTTTATGAAAAGAAGTGCACTTAGCTCAGAATGAGGAATGAATGAGAGAATGAATGAAAGATTAGGTTGTTTATAAAGAAAATATGCATGCAAAATATACTCATGTGGCATTTCCACTTGTCAATTGATGAGGAAGTTGAGTATTTGAAGTGAAGTAGTCTCCTATTTTCTAGGAGTGCGCTCACCATGAAAACAAGGAAAGTGCATGCATGCAAAGGAAGGAAGGCATAATCATTGACTTGGAAAAAGTGTGCCCAACTAGGGCCCAATTGTTGACAACAAGGAGTGCGCTCTCCTTGAATACTTGGAGTGTGCTCCATTTTTTGAAGGAAGTGTGCTCTCTTAAGAGGAAAAAGTGTGCTTTTGCATGGGACATCGTACTCTTCCATAACAGTGGATTTTGTAAACTTATGAATAAAGAAAGTGTGCATTCTTATAGAAAATGCCATGCTTTTCTTGTTTTTGTGTGTCTGCATGTCTTAGAGAAGAAATATAGTCACTAAGTCAAAGAAAGCTAGTGCTTTCTACGTTAGCAAGATAACTCAAGTGTTTCCAAAGAGAGATTGAAGACACTTAGAAAACATGAACACATGACAAGACGACGCAAGATAACTTGAAATGATAGTTCATGTAGGCTCCAAAATTCAATTAGGAATAAAATTTGGAGGGTCGTTGTCACGGCGACAACACCGAGCTAAGGTGAAGAGGAGACACTCTTACAAGCTAGAGACAAGAATATCATCATTGTAGCAGCTCAAGAAGATCATCATTTTTAGCAGCCATATATGAAGATATCTTCTTATAACAACTCTCCTCCAAGTCATTATCTCTAATCCAATGGAATTTATGTGCAAGGAAAGCAATAAGATAGAAGGAGCATCCAAATTCAAGGCATGGAAAAAGAGAATTGACTTAATCCTTAGAGAGAATGATGTTATGAAATTCTTTCAAGGGTAAGTTCCAGTACCAAATAAAGAGAATGCTACAGAAATGGAAAAATATGAAAAAGGGGAGATTGAGGCTCAAAGATCTCTTTTTGAGTCCATCAAAAACCACATTATCACTTTTTATCAAAATTATCTACATATAAAGAAGTCTATGATACTTTGGTGAAATTATACTCTGTCGGTACAACTGGTCACATGATTGCCTTGAGAACTCAACTATATCGATCAAAAATGTCAAAAGAATACACTATAGCATTAGTTTTCATGAAGTTATCAAAAATTAAAGATCAACTTCAATAAGTAGGTGAGAAAATATCCGATTCAAAATTAATCACACTGGAAATCAATGCCTTACCTAAAGAATGGGATGGTTTTGCAAGCAACATGTGTGCAAGAAAAGAAGCTCCATCATTTGAATTATGGGCTCAATGTTCAATAGAAGAATCCAGAATAAAGACTAGAAGTAACTCTCAACCTAACAATGAATATTCTCAAGCCTTTGCAGCAGATCAAAGAAGAACTTTGATAAGAAGAAAAACAAAAATAAAGACATGTCCAAATTCTAGTGCTTTGGTTTTCGCGAATATGGACACTACAAAAACATATTGTCATAAGGACCCTAAGAACAATAAAAGGAAGGAAATGTTTGAAGCATTAACAGTGGAAGATGAAGAGCCTTCAAAGAAGCAAAATGAAGATCCTAGAGATATCTACTATTGAGAGATCATGGATTTGATGACTGGTGTATCATGCACCAGTTTCGTAACCTAAAGCTTAAAAGATTGTCTAGAGAAATTTTTAGAAGGATAGTTAACTCCCTCATCAAATTTAGTGGAATGAGGGAGGAGTAGACAATTTGGTTTACAAACATCAACCCTAGTAGGAGAGCATCAAAAGGAGCCACAAATCGAAATCAACCAGTGAAAAAGGAAAAAGTATGTTTAAGTATCTTTCTTTGATTAGTCTTGAGGCCGAGTTGAGAAGCAGGAAGATCAAACCTTTAAGGAGAGTTATGTGCATCCTTGTTACGAGTTTAATGGTGGAACAGACCTTAGAGATAAGGCTGAATCTATGTATTCTTGTAGGAGGGCCAAGGGTCTTGTAAGGGGTCGAAGGGTTTGAAGCAGTGCCATATTAGCCCTCAAGAGGCATCAAAGGGAGGAGGCTTTAACGAGGATCTAGACCGTATCTAGAAAAGGGTTTTTAAAGTTATTTGGTAGGACTAGCATAACCCTAACCAAGACCAAGACATATTATACCTGTAAAGTAGGCCAAGAGGTATGTATGGCTATGAAAGGAGGCCCGAGTAACCTCATGTAACTACGCAAGAGATGAAGGTTTTTTTTGGATGAATTTTGGGTTTTTGTTATAGACTGCAGACCTGTGAGTATCCACCAAGATTTATCACAAAGTTTGATGTCTTGACCAAGGTTGATAAGGGTTGTAACTAGGTTTGTGAGTTGCTTGTGTTTCTATGGAGACTAGCTGCTAAGTAGACGGTTTATTCATAAGTAACGAAGCAGTTTATTGGTTGTCCCAGTTCAATAACTTACGTAAATTTGAAGAGATTGTGTTGTTGAAGAATGTAACTAGGTTCGGTCTTCATAAATGTATAGTTGTCAAAAGAAATTTTATTATTATTATTAAAATGACTTACTAAATCATGGGTTTCATGTTTGGGTCATCATTTTCTAGGTCAAAGTCCCAATTGAGGATTTCCAGGTTTTATTTGGAGTCATTAGAGTCGTTTTCCATTTTATTAGACCCTTCTTGGGCTTTTGTATCATGTAAAAAGAATTGTTTTTGAGGAAAATAAGTCATTTGTCACCTCCACACCAAGTCGGCTCTTACCTGATGAAGTCATCCTACATTAGGGAAATTTGACCCACATAAGAGGCTATATATAGAAGAGCAATTCAATTAATTTGGAACATCACTCACTCGAGTTCAATACACAAGAAGGAGAAGCAGAAAACTGTGAAGTTGCAAAAGAAGGAAGAGGATTACATGAAAAGATTAAATTGAAGTTTTGGGCTATCTTTCTCTCACATGTGCAAAGTTATTGGCTACTGTTGTGGTCGAGATTCTATATTCTACTACAAGTCGAAGTTTTGTTGTTGGGTCAAAGTTCTGCTGCTGGGGAGGTCGAAATTATGTTGCTTCAAGGTCAACGTTGCCCTTGGAAGGTTATCATATAAAGAGGAAGGGTTGAATTGGTGATTAGAGGAATGTTAATTTTGGACAACTAGGTCCAAACTACATGTTGTGATACTCAGATGAAGATGCCAATATTTTTATTGGATTCCTCTTTTAGAGAGGTGCAAGATCAATCTAAATATCATCTTGATCGGATCAGCAGAACATTTATTTTGAATTTATTCAAAATATGTGCAGGTTGGCTTGAAATGAAATGTAGGCTTGAAGCCCCAACAGTTGTGTCACACACCCTCACTGATGAATATAAATAGGTCAACATTGGAGGTCATTTTCACTCATTCATCACATCACATCCTCTCTCCTCATCTGATTGGTTCGATCATCTATTGGAGTCTCTTCTTCATCCACACGTGGGAAATTGCACCAAGAAGATTTTTCTGTTTTCGACCTAGGGTTTCAACGGAGAGTTGACCAGTGTTGACTTTGGTAAACGCATGGTCAAACTAACTCAAAATTTGGTCAAAATTTTGATTTCTACAGTCCGCATTTTATGGCACAAAAATCGAGGTTGACCATTGACTTTTGACTAGGATGCATTGACTTTTTGATGTTGTTGTTTGCGTTGACCATTGACTGTGACAACGTTGACTTTCGTTGACTGATCTGGTTTTCCGAGAGGGTTATGTGACCCTTCAGGTTGGCTAACCGTATTGAGACCTTTTTAGTTGAAGCATCCTGTTGACCGTCGTAATGAACCAACACACATATATTTTTGGCTTGTCTTCTGTCGATCTACCGGTATGTTCTATCAGCATTTTACTTTCTTTTTTATGTGATTGCTGACTTATATTGGGGATAAAAGTAAAGTTGCATCAAGCATAGAAAATCTACAAAAATTTACATGGTTTCAAAGCTAAGGTGAAGACAAAGCCCAAGTTTGTAGCAATCACCGAAGAAGAGCATGGGTACCTCAAACTACAATGGCTTTAAAGCTGATCACAAATTGACTGGGAAGGAAGACTTCCATGCCTAGAAGATGACATTGGATCTTAATTTGGAAGACTAAGATGTCATGGACTATGTGTAGGGTAAAATCCAAGAGCCTCCATCCACTGCACCTGCTGCCACCAAGTCAAAGTACAAGAAGGGGGGAATCAAATCAAAGTTGATGATCAGGGACTCAATTCATAAGAATCTGGTTGCCTACATCTCTGAGCTAGGCACATCCAAGGAGATGTATGATAAGTTGGTCAACATGTTCAAGGCCAAAAATGCAAATCAAGTCCTATTCTTCAAGAACCAATTGAAGAATATGAAGAAAGGCAGGAATGAATCTGTCCAATCATATTTTTTGAAGTTGACCGAAATCAGAAATAATCACCTAGCTATTAAGGAGACAATAGTTGATTGAGAGATATGGTTCTCACCGCACTTGGAGGTCTCTCATCCGAATGGCATGTATTCAATACTACCATTCTCAATAACAATGTGATATCTGATTTTGACGAAGTACTATCGAGATGCGTACAAGAAGAAACTAGGATGAAGGAATATGAAAATGAAGGAAATGTTGCCTTCACTGCTCATGCTAAGAAGAACTTTGGTGGTCCGAGGAACAAAGGAAGAGCAGGGGCCCAAGTAAAGAAAGGAAATGTTACACTTGTCACAAGCCTGACCACTATGCTAGAGAATGCCCTTTCAAGAAGGATTCTCCTAATGATGATGACAACAACAACAACCGGAGGAATGGAAATCAAAGGAACAACATGTTCAAAGGGAAGAGAAAGGCTTCCTCTGGTAGAAATGGACAACATTTCAAAAGGTCAAGAAATTCCAGGTATGAGGAATCAAATGTTGTTGATGATAAAAGAAATGAATTCATTCTTGTATATGCCCTCTCTGTTGCATCTCCACCTGACACTATGGATGTCTGGTTGATAGATACTGGTGCCTCAAGGCACATCACTGGGTTCAAGGAAGCACTTTCTAATAAGGTTGAGAATGATACTAATCTACAAATTATCCTTGGAGATAATGCCACATATCCCATGAAAGGGACAGGTACTGTGAACCTCCACTTATCTCAAGGTCAAGTCCTCTGCTTACAATATGTACTATATGTATCTGATTTGAAGAATAACCTTGTGTCTATTTCGGCCATGGAAGACAAAGGTTTCAATGTGGCATTCATTGATGGGAAGGTGCGTATCTGGAAGAAGACTTTCAAGGAAGCTATCATGATTGGGTTTATAGTTGATACACTCTACCAAGTTGGATGAAGTCCACTGGGAGTGATGACGTGTGATACTATCCGACAGATTGAACTATGGTACCAGAGGTTTGGACACCTTCACTACAAATCCCTTCCCGAAGCAAGGAAGGTGGTGACGGGGATGCCCGAGTTCACAAATGATCATGAAGGTTTATGTCAGGGTTGTGTCGAAGGAAAGCATACAAGGGTACCTTTCCCCTTAAGTGTCACAAAGACATCCAATGTCTTACAACTGATACATTCTGATCTGTTTGGTATGTTGCCTGTGACATCCTTGGGAGGATGTTCTTATTATATGACGTTCATAGATGACTTATCTCACAAAACCTGGATATATTTCTTGAAGAAGAAGGATGAGGCTTTCATGTGGTTCCGTACCTTCAAAGCCTTGGTAGAAAATCTGACAAGGAAGAATATCAAGATATTGAAGACCGATAATGGCACTGAATATGAGATGAACAAGTTCAAGAACTTTTGCAGAGAAGATGGCATCAAGAGGGAGACCACAACTGTCTACACTCCTGAGCAGAATGGCGTTGCTGAAAGAAAGAACATGACCATTGTGGAAGGTGCCCGTGCCATGCTATGTGACCAAGGTCTACTGAAGTTTCTATGGGGAGAAACTGCGAACACTATTGTGTACACACAAAACCGATGCCCGCATTCCGCTCTAGACTCCAAAACTCCCAAAAAGGTTTTCTCTAGTAAGAAACCTGACGTCTCACATTTTAGAGTTTTTGTATGTCCTGTTTATTTTCATGTATCGAAGGAGAAGAGGAGAAAACCGGATGCTTATGGAAAGAAGGGAACGTTTGTGGGCTATAGCGAAACTTCGAAAGCCTATAAAGTCTATGTGCCTAGTCAAAGCGAAGTGGAGATATGTTACCTTTGACGAAGATGCTTCCCTAAGGAAAGTAGTCAATCTTTCGATATTTGAGGAAGATCATGAAGCAAGGCCTAGAAATCAAGAAGAACCGAAGGATGAGACGATGCCCTATGTTGAAGGAGCTATGGACCCTATTGATCCACCTCCTTCAATGAGGAAAAGACCATCATGACTCAGGGACACTCTCGAGGATGTCGAGAATCATATGGCCCCAAGGGGGACATTCCGTGAAAGCAAGAAGCCGAATAGATACCAAGGGTATCTAGCAGCCATGAGTACAATCCTACAATATGAGCCTGGATATTTGAGGAATCCGTAAAGCATCAAGTCTGTAAGGATGCTATGCATGAAGAATATGAGTCCATTTTGAAGAATGATGTCTGGGATGTGGTTCCACGACCGAAGGACAAAGCAGTTGTTACCTCGAAATGGCTCTATAAGATCAAGCATGGATCTGATGGTAGTGCTGAATAGTTAAAGGCAAGATTCGTTGCCTGTGGCTTCTCTCAAAAGGAAGGCGTAGACTATGATGACATATTTGCACCTGTGGCTCGATATACCACCATCTGGTCTATCATAGCCCTTACTGCTACGCAAGAATGGAATCTTCATCAAATGGATGTGAAGACCGTATTTCTGCATGGGTACGATAAAGGAAGAGGTGCATGTGGAGCAACCTCTAGGGTTCGAAGTCCAGGATCAGGACACTCATGTCTGCAGGTTGAAGAAAGCCCTCTATGGGTTGAAGCAAGCACCGAGATATTGGTATGAGAGGATAGATAGCTACCTGATGAAGTTGGGCTTCAGTCGTAGTAATGCTGATATGAACCTTTACTTCAAGGTTGATAGAGAAAATCCTCTCATTCTGGTGTTGTATGTGGACGACCTCTTCCTAACAGGTGCTGACCCTCTCATTCATCAGTGCAAGAGGGAGCTCGCTGTTGAGTTCGAGATGAAGGACCTAGGACTGATGCACTACTTCCTAGGCCTGGAGGTCTGGCAGAGACCTGGAAAGATTTTCTTTTCTCAAGGAAAATATATAGTGAAACTTCTGGAAACATTTGGAATGGTGGACTTTGAGTCCGTGTCGACATCGATGGAGCTCAACTTTAAGAAGTTGAGTGGCAGCGCTGCTGGGCCCGTGTTATCAAATCCTACTGAGTATCGTCAACTCGTAGGGGCCCTGATGTTCTTAGTGAACACCCGTCCAGACGTATGTTTTGCAGTGAACACTTTGAGTCAACATGTGGTTGAGCCTCATCACATTCACTGGGTTGGTGCCAAGAATATGTTGAGATATCTTTCGGGCACGATAAACCATGCGTTGAGATACATTGTCGGGAGCGTGACACACCATGGATATACTGATGCCGATTAGGCTGGCAGTGTGGTGGATCGTAAGAGCACATTAGGATTTTGCTTCACACTTGGTTCTGCTTCGATATCATGGATGAGCAGGAAGTAAAAGTCGGTGCCTTTGAGCACCGTGGAGGCCGAATACATTGGAGCGAGTATGGTCTGTTGTGAAGAAGTTTGGTTGCGAAAGCTCTTCAGTGAGTTGTTCGGGCATGTGCTAGATACCACAGTGATACTCTATGATAACCAGAGTGGGATTCAGTTGTCCGAGAATCCTATGTTCGACGATCGATTCAAGCATATTGATATCAAGTACCACTTTATCCAGGATATGGTAAAGCGAGGCGCCATAAGGCTCGGTCATATAGGAATTGATGAGCATGTTATGAAACCAGCTCCAAAAATAGAAGAAAAGAGAGATCAATGCCTTATAAATTAGCCACTTCAAGGGGGCAAACTCCAATACATTACATAAATGAACAATTCTTGGATGATACAAATGACAAAACCTCCTTTCTATATATAGGAGTCCATGGGGCCACAATGTAATCCTAGCTGACCTAACAATAATAATGTAAGGGAAAAATAATAACAATATGGGGGTTACAGGGGTACAACAATAACAATAAGGGGGTTACACTAACAACAATAAGGGACTATACTAGTAATATAAGGACCTAACATGCTCCTCTCCTTCAAACAATTGTTGTCCTCAACGCTTGAGTAGCTCCCGGTGCTTTTGTATAAAATTCTCATCCTCCCATGTAGAATCTTCATTGGGTAAGTTCTTCCATTTGATGAGATACTCTGAAATTGATCGATTTCGTAGCTGTCGAGTTCTTGTTTCTGTGACTGCTTCAGGTTCCAATATGGTGTTTCCTTCCTCATCAAGTTCTGGCAATATTGTTTGAACTGGAAGTTTGTCCCCTATAACCTTTTTTAAGCATGAAACATGGAAAATTGGATGCACTCGCGAAGAAGCAGGAAGCTCCAATTTGTATGCCGTAGTACCAATCTTTTGCAACACCTTGTAAGGACCATAGTACTTTGGCGATAGTTTATTATCCTTCTTAGCTTGCTTGAGGGACATTTGTTTGTATGGTTGTAGCCGTAAAAATACCCAGTCTCCCACATCAAAACTTCTCTCACTGTGATGTTGATATGCCTGTTGTCTCATTCGATTCTGTGCCAAATTTAGGTTACCCTTTAAGAGTTGGAGAACTTCTTGTTGATGCTCGATGTGATCCTCCATCGCTTGAACCCTAGAATTTTCCCTTAAAGAAGATGTAATGGACAGTGGATGATATCCATAAAGTGCCATAAATGGGGTCATTTTTGTTGTAGTATGGAAGGAAGTGTTATACCACCATTCAGTAAGAGGTAACCACTTGACCCATTATGCTTGCTTATCAGATACAAAACAACAAAGATATCCTTCCAAACATTTATTCACTATCTCTGTTTGACCATCAGATTGAGGATGATAAGATGAGCTATGAGCTAGTTAAGTACCCAAACAAGAAAATAATTCCATCCAAAAATTTCCTGTAACAATGGGATCTCTGTCACTTACAATAATCTTCGGGTTTCCATGTAGCTTTTGAATTGTTTCCATAAATGCAGTAGCAACTGTACTTGCTTTAAATGGATGAGATAATGCACAAAAGTGTGCATACTTGGTAAGTCTATCAACTACCACCATGACGACACTCCTTCCTTCAGACTTAGGTAAACCTGTGATAAAATCCATTGAAATATCCTCCCAGCGTTGACTTGGAATGGATAAAGGTTGTAGAAGACCTGGGGTCTTAATTGTCTCAACTTTATTTTGCTAGCAAACCAAACATTCCGCCACAAACTTTTGAATATCAGATTTAAGGCCATCCCAAAAAATTCTTTCTTCACCCTGTGGTAAGTTTCTAAAAATCCCGAGTGTCCTCCTAAAGGAGAAGTGTGCAATTCCAAAAGAATCTTTTGTTTTAGTTGGGAATTATTTTTAGGAGGCATTTGTAAGGCCAAAAGGCATGAAAAAATGTAATGAAACCAACTCCAAAAGTAGAAGAGAAAAGAGATCAACACCTTAGAAATCAGCCACTTCAAGGGGGCAACCTCCAATACATTACATAAATGAACAATTCTTGGATGATACAAATGCAAAAACCTCATTTCTATATATAGGAGGCCATGGGACCACAATGTTGTAATCCTAGTGGGGCCACAATGTAATCCTAGCCAACCTAACAATAATAATGTAAGGGCACAATAATAACAATATGGGGGTTACAGGGGTACAACAATAACAATAAGGGGGTTACACTAACAACAATAAGGGACTATACTAGTAATATAAGGACCTAACAGAGCAGGGCATGGATATTCTCAGAAAGCCCCTGGGGAAGGTCAAGTTCCTAACCTTCCATGAGAATCTTGGAATCGTGGAACGACCCTATGTTGAGGGTCTTGTTGGACGATGAGCTCTGGGAGGTCTAGGGGGCTTTGGGGATAGCTTCTCAGAGCTATAAGCACACACGGGGTTAGGCTTGCCGAACCTTGTGGTGCTTCTACCCCACCATTATGATGTTGAGTTGGTTCACCTCTCATGATCTGTGCCCCGTATGCATCCTACCCATTGAGTCTCGGACTCATGGGACGTACCTCTTATTTGGCCAGTGAGGTGGGAAAATATAGAGACCAGTAGCAAAGACTGATGGACACATCAGAGATTGTCGTACTCTCTATGCATAGGATGGCACATGTCCAACCACTTGATCTGGGATCAAGTCTAGTGAGGTTTCAAACCTCCTACTGACTTCGGGTCAGATAAACCAAATTCAGGTTGGTATGTGACTCTTTGAGTCCTACAGAGGTTTCAGACCTCTGGGCTGAATTTCTCAGCTGGGAATGATGTCTTTGTGACTGACCCACTTTTGTTCTGAAATAAAGAAGCCAACAAAGCAAGTTACAGCGGAATGATGCACGATGTTTGGATGGCACAAGTGAATGGATTTCTCCCTATTTGAGAGGGAGTGTTAATTTTGGACAACTAGGTCCAAACTACATGTTGTGATGCTGAGATGAAGATGCCAATATTTTTACTGGATTCCTATTTCGGAGAGGTGCAATATCGATCTAAAGATCATCTTGATCTGATGAGTAGAACATTTATTTTGAATTTATTCAAAATATGTGCAGGTTGGCCTGAAATGAAATGTAGGCTTGAAGCCCCAGCAGTTGTGTCACCCACCCTCACTGATGGATATAAATAGGTCAACGTTGGACGTCATTTTCACTCATCCATCCCATCACATCCTTTCTCCTCATCTGATTGGTTCGATCATCTATTGGAGTCTCTTCTTCATCCACGCGTGAGAAATTGCAGCAAGAAGAATTTTCTGTTTTCGACCTAGGGTTTCAGCATAGAGTTGACCAGTGTTGACTTTGGTCAGCACATGGTCAAACTGACTCCAAATTTGGTCAAAATTCTGATTTCTATAGTCCGCATTTTTTGGCACAGATATCGATGTTTACCATTGACTTTTGACTGGGCTGTGTTGACTTTTTGATGATGTTGTTTGCATTGACCGTTGACTGTGACACCGTTGACTTTCGTTGAATTTTCCGTTGACTGATTTAGCTGTCCGAGAGGGTTGTGTGACACTTCTGGTTGGCTGACCGTATTGAGACTTTGTTGGTTGAAGCATCATGTTGACCATCGTAATGCACCAACACACATATATTATTGGCTTGTCTTTTGTCGATCTACTGGTATGTTCTATTAGCATTTTACTTTCTTGTTTATGTGATCACTGACTGATATTGGGGATAAAAATTAAAGTTGCATCAAGCATAGAACATCTACAAAAATTTACAAGGAAGTTGTGTCTAGGTCAAAGAGTGTTGGATTATCTCGTCTTGTCTTGTGAAACTAATGAAAGAAGAGGTTTGATTAGGTTTTCCCCTCATTGGGGTTTTTCCGTGGTTGTGTGCCTATATCTTGTGTCTCATGTTCTTGTGATATTCATACACATATAATTTGGTAATTGCTTGATGAAATATAGTTTAATAAATAAGTAAAAGTGGCCAACATAATTCACAAGTAATTATCAAGAAAGAGGAATCAAACCATAATTCTACTTGCATTGATTTCTCAACATGGTATCAGAGCTAAGGTCAAGGAAGATTGGAGATCACTTTGTTGGCTTGAAATGAAAGGTTACTCCCTCTATGATAAGATACTTGAATATGGGATTCAATGCAGGAAGCTGGCTTAAAATAATAATCTACAACTTATCTAATAAGGTCAAAAGCAAAGGGTTCGTGGTTGCACTCACAGGTTCACTCATTGATGACAATGCATGGATCATCGTTAGTGGAGCATCAAGACATATGGCAGGAGAAATGTAATGGGCCCCTTCCCTCACATCTACCCACTTTCACCAATTTACCCGAGTAAACATGAGATGAGGACTTGTTATGACAAGACTCAACCTCCTAGGATACCTTAAGGAAATGGAGTTGACAAACAGACCTTACCGACTCACCTCAGGTGTCACAGGACCCTCTAGGAGTAACCCAACCCCTCCAGGTATCCATCCCCTAGGCCAACCTGACCTTTACTTGGATTTTACCCCCATTCACACCCTTGCCAAGGCATCAGTGCGACTAAAACCTCCCAGTCTCTCCCACAGGCCTGCATGAGTGCGACCAAGGACTTTTTCACCCAGTGATATGCTTTCGACTGTGGATTTTAAGGCTAAATTCCAAGGTTGGGGCTAGACCTCTACCTATAAATCCCTATAACTTCCAGAATCCATAAATTACATGAAAACAATGATTGCAAACCAAAAACTAATACCAGGACTAGACCTAACCATCCCCAACCGGGACTGATGTTCTGTCAAACACTTGGCAACAATGTAACATACAGGTCCTGAGTACAATACTGAGCATAAAGGACTAAGAAATCATGTGAAACTTAACAAGAAGGATCATTACCCTCTCTCATTAGTTGTCTTATCATTAACTAGGTCTTACATCCATTATTCTTTCAGTTATGAGTAAAAACATAAAATGAACCATGACTATAACCAGTCACATAACTATGCTTATAACCAACATATAACCATGTAAATAACAACGAAATAACATCCATTAAAGCCACACATTAACAAGTACAAAAGAAAGAGAACTTAGCTTTAATTAAACATAGGCAAGAGCCAACCAGGTTCGAGACTTCCACGCACCACCCGACCATAGACATGGCTGAGCCGAATCTCTCTTCAATCAATCACCCTCGTGCCATATTCCAAACATTAATGTGGGATCTCATGGATAAACCAATCCAAAAACAACCAAGGGAAACCAAAGGTTAAACCACATCCACTCGCACCATATCGTGATCACACCCAAACCGATGTCGAGATACAAAACCGAACCGAGCTGGAATGCCTCTAGATCTCATCACTATCCTTGAGAAATTTTCCGCCTCCTTGTCTCTAGGCTTTATCGCAATCCACAATGGATCAATAGGCCCTTACTGAGACATCTCCCTCGGGATTTACCGTCTATCCCGCCAAAACCAGTCAATGGATTCCTAGGCCTTTGGGAATGTTCATAAGACCACCTCCGCACAGATTATGAAACCATCCAGAAATTCCAAAGCTCAAAACTGAGAACAATCCCATCACACCATGTCTATTCGGAAAAAGGCAAGGTAAGGCTGAAAAACATTGTCAAAACCTGGCAAAACCATGCCACCAATAGCAAGAGAACCAAACACCAACATGCATATGCCATGCATGTCAAAACCAGCTAGAAAATCACACATGCAATCTGTTACATGCAAGTATTCTTGCTTACGCTGCTTGATCCTGCTCTTCCTTTGCTTTCCTTTGTTTTCCTTGCCTTTCCTTGTATCTTCTTTGCTTGCTTGCTTTCTTTCTCCTCTTGGTGGTGTTCTCCTCTCTAAGTGTAATTATGAAAATGAATTGACAAAAGGGTCACACCAGCTAAAAAGCTTGCCAACTGATGCTCTGAGATATTTTTATTGACGAGGCCTCTAATTTCTTCAATTTTCCCTTATTTTTCCTTCATTTCATCCTCATAAATAAATGTGCCAAAATACATTTTTTCCTTTTTAATGCCTTAGCCATTGCCTTTACCAGTTTCCTCTTAGCCATAAACACATCCAGTGATGCCCACTAGGATATTTTTTCCCAACATTGAGCTTGCAATAAATGTCTCTTAACCGTGGCCTTATTTGTATTTATTAACTTTTATTACTTGAACTTTTAACCCCGAGTGTGTTACAGAACCCTTCCCCTTAGGGAACATCGTCCTCGGTGTTAAACCACACCTATATCTCAGTGAAATTGGTGAAAAGAAAACATATTTCCCATGGAAATTTATAACTTAGCTCGATGCAGTGTTTACAATGAATAACCTGCTCAAAAGAAAAAACCATCATGACAACATCACAATATAACAACCATACCACTTATTGGAGCTTTATAACTTAGCTCATGGCGATATTCACAATAACAACCATACATAAATATGCACAAATACCAAAACTCATTTGCCTCACCGAAAAACAATGAAGGATACATAGCCTGCATTTGATCCGCCATCTCCCATGTAGCTTCATAGAGCCCAAAGTGCTTCCACTATAGCTTAACTTGCTCAAGTGCTTTGTTCCAGAGAACGAGATGCTTCTGCTTCAATATGCATTGAGGTTCCGTCTAGAATTCTCCTTCTTGCTCCACTTGCAATGTAGACCAATCAATAACATGATCAACATCGTTGACATATCTTTTAAGTAATGAAACATGAAAAACATCATGGACTTTCAATGTTGGAGACAATGCAAGTTGATAGGCCACTGGTCCAATCCTCTCAAGGATCTCAAAAGGCCCACAATACCGAGGTACCAACTTTGGCACACGACCTGATCCTCAAGGAGCTCTTCTTGGGCTTGATGCACAAATACACATGCTCCCCAACTTGAAACTCCTTAACTGCCCTGTGATGGTCTACATAACTTTTCTTCTTGTCATGTGTTGTCTTTAGATTCTTCTTTATAACCTGCATTTCATGTTCCATGTCTGCCAACATGTCTGGTCCAATAAGTACATTGTTCACTAGATCACTCCAGCTGATGGGAGTATTACAACTTTGCCTATACAATATCTCAAACAGACTCATCCTCAATGACTCCTGATATTTGTTGTTGTATGCAAACTCAACCAATGGAAGGTACTCCTCCCATCTCCTATGTTGGTGCATCACATACATCCTCAGTATGTCCTCCGAGATATTGTTGACCCGCTCTATATTTCCATATTTTTTTGGATGATAGGTTGTATTGAAGGCCAAATCTATCCCCAATCCTGCAAACAACTCCTTCCAAAACTTGGAAGTGAACTTGGCATCCCTATCTGACACAATCTTCGGAACACCATGTAATCCCACGATCTCCCTGATGAATACTTATGCCACCTCACTAGTTGAATATGTAGTCCTTACTCGAATAAAGTGAATGACCTTGCTCAACCTATAAACCACAACCATGATAGAATCATGTTGCCTCACTTTCCTCAGAAGACCTGTAATAAAATCCATGGAAATTACCTCCCATTTCCATTTTGGAATCGAAATAGGTTATAGTAAACCACCTGGATGCTTACATTTTTTCTTTACCCGCTGAAAATCCAAACATCTAGCTACAAACTCCGCCACATCCTTCTTCAAATTCGGCCAATAGTAGAACTTCTTCACTGTCATTAAAGTCTTCTAATATCCTGGATGACTCGAATATGGCTTGACGTGAAATTTCCTCAAGATAAGCCTCTTAAGCTCACTATCATTAGGCACAAAGATCATGTCTCGTAGTCTCACCAAACCATCTATTGTAAAACGATAGTTTGCATCCTGATCACCTGTGCCTAGACCTGTACCTATACTCTATTGTAACTTGTGCCTGAGCTCCATTTATGTGTCATCCCGCTGGCCTACTTGCAAGATCCTATCCTGTAGATCTGTCCCATACAAGCTCATAAGCATTATGTGATTCACCTGCACTTTCCTGCTAAGAGCATCTGCAACCTTGTTCTCCTTACCCTTGATGTATCTAAGCTCGAAATCAAACTCACTAAGGATAGCCAACCATCTAGCTTGTATGGCATTCAGATTCGGCTGGTCAAATAGATACCTCAAACCACTATGATCGCTCATCAGAACAAATCTCCTAACAAGAAGATAATGTCTCAACATCTTCAAGGCGTGAAAATAGTTGTCAACTCAAGATCATGAGTCACGTAGTTCTACTCATGTTCATTTAATTTCTTGGACTCGTAGCATACCACCTGTCCCTCTTGCATAAGGACTCCACCGAATCCTCTTTTACAAGCATTTGTACACACTACGAACTCTTTATCTAGATTTGCAATCTTAATAACTTGAGCATTGGTCAACAACTACTTTAGTTGCTCAAAACTAGTTGCACATTCTGTTTTCAATTCAAACTTCTTACATTTCCTCTGCAAAGATGTCATAGGATATGAAATGCGCGAGAATTTCCTGATGAACCTCTTGTAGTAACCTGCTAATCCCATAAATGATCTGACTTCCTCTACATTCTTAGGAGCTACCCACTCCATGATGGCTCTAATATTTTCTGGATCTAATGTTATGCCTTCCTTGGAAACAACATGTGCCAAGTAGTGTACATATGTCTGAAAGAAGTTTCACTTGCTAAGCTTAGCATATAGTTGATGCTCTCTTAGCAACCTCAACACTACTGCTAAATATTCGGCATGTTCTTCTTCATTCTTATAATATACCAAGATGTCATCAATGAATATAATAACAAACTTGTCCTGATAAGGACACAACACACTATTCATCAAACACATAGTGTAGTTGGGGCATTATTCAAGTTGAATGCAACTACAACAACCTCATAATTCCCATACATGGTCCTGAATGCAGTCTTGTAGATGTCCTCTTCTTTGTTGTGTACTTGATGATATCCTGATCTTAAATCGATCTTTGAGAACATTGTTGCTCCCTCCAACTGATCGAACAAATCATCAATCCTCGAAAATGGGTACATGTTCTTAATTTTCACTTTGTTTAGCTGCCTGTAATCAATGCACAACATGAGAGTGCCATCCTTCTTCTTTACAAACAAAATTGGTGCACCATAAGGTGATAAACTCGGTCTAATGTATCTCTTATCAAGCATTTCCTTCAACTGAAACTTTAACTCTACTAACTTTGGCATGCTCATCTTGTAAGGTTCATTTGATGTCGGTGATGCCCCTGGTACCAACTCAATAGAAAAGTCTACTTCCCTGTGAGGAAGTAACTCTGGAATCTCTCTTGGAAACACATCCTGAAATTGTTGCAATACATGATACCTTTGGAAGATTTCTACATCCTCAACATCCTTACCCTTGTCACTGGAAATATGCACTGCAAACATCACACAAGCTTTTCTGCAATTGCACTTAGCTTGCATAGTTGTGACCATCCTCACCGATGTAGGCTTCTTCTTTCCCTGCAAAATTCTTTTTTCTCCATTGTCATACAGGAACCCCATGGCCTTGTCAAAACAATCCACCTTGGTCATGTGAAGGTACAACCAATCGAAACCCAATAGCGTGTTATACGATCCCAATGACAATACATTCAAATGTTTTGTTGTAGGCATACCATTTAACTCAAATTCACAATCTCTTACCCAATGGTGAACTCGCTTCTTCGTAGCTGTAGCCAACTACACCAACCAAAATTTTGCATGCACTTCTTTTCTCAAGACACACTTATCCACTAGGTCAGGATTGACATAACTATAATTAAATCCAGGGTCAATCAAAATAGAAATAACTTGATCACAAATCTTATCGTCTATCTCAATGATGGATGCATCGTGGTCTACCTGCTTGTTGTTTGTAGCTGAATAAATTTGAAGAATGCTATGACCAACATCCCCAACTGTATATGCCTCTTGAGCACTATAGATCTGGGGTCTACCACCCTGATACTGTGGACAATCCCTCTTATGCTAATCCTTTCCACATATCCAACACTGCAATGGTGCTCTACCATCACCTCTAATCTATTGCTCTCCAGGATGCGATCCATGTCCCTTCTCAACTGCATCGAACTTCTTGTAAGGAACCATATTTTCTTTCTCACCTGCATCTTGAGGTCTTCCCCGCTTTGGTGTCCATCTTCCTTTAGCTTTCTCATTTCCCTTTAAGTCACACTTAAGCTCAACTTTGTGTTTTGATTACTCATAACCATGTTTCAGCTTTCGAATGGCCTCCTCTAATGATATAGGTTCATCGAACTCAATCCGGTCTCTGTATGCAAGTGGAAATCCACTAATGAATCTCTAAACCTTGGCCTTATCTTCCTTGAGGTAAGGCACATATCTAAATAGCTCCAAGAACCTACTAGTATACTCATCATTTGTCATGGAACCCATCTACAACTCATACAACTCCTTAGCTTTAGCATCATAGTACCTCTCTGACAGGTACTTCTTATAGAGGCTCTCAAACTCATCCCAAGTCAAGTCATCCTCCCGAATACCTTTGACATTCTTCACATCCTCCCACCATATGTTTGTTTCCCTTTAAGATTGAAAGTCTTGGCTTTCATGTTCTCTGAGTAGTTGTGCAATCTAAATAATTTCTTCAACCTAAGCAACCATGCATCTGCATCTTTTGTCTTCTTCATCTATCCATCAAATGTAGGCGGCTTGACTTTCTTGAACTCCTCAGACAAATTCTCACCCCTCCTATAAGGATGATGACAATGATGACTATGATGATGTCTCCTGGAAGAGAAACTAGAATGATGCCCATACATACAAGTCTTCCTGTCAAGTGTGTCTGATGATCTGCCACCTCTAACTATGTCTCCTTTATCCGACCTGTGTTTGGACCGAGACCTGTTACCATAAGCACCATTAGTATTTTCTTCCTGCTCTTAACTGATCCTCATTTGTCCCTATTTCTGTGACTTTGACCAACTTTGAAGAATCGTTGCACTGACCTCTATCTGTTTTCCTGAGCCCTTGCAAGTCTTTCCTGAGTCTCAACCAACCTGTTATTATCTTCCTTAAAAATTTTGATCTCTGCCCTCAAGCTCCTTAATGTATCTGCTACACTAGGAGAATACTCATCTCCTTGATGCCCAACTGATCTGTAGGGAGAGTCAGGGGAACTATAGTCTACCATTTTTCTCGCCATCCTTGATTCTCTTCTTCGTGCAAGTATTTCATGTCAGAAAAACAAATAGATACCAAAATAAAATCCATACCTCATTGTTGACTGGGACTAACATTTTGTCAAACACTTGGCAACAATGCAACCTACAAGTCCTAAATATAATATTGAGCATAAAGGACTAGGAAATCATATGAAACTTAACAAGAAGGATCACTACCCTCTCTCCTTAGTTGTCTTATCATTAACTAGGTCTTACATCCATTATTCTTTTAGTTATGAGTAAATAAATGAAATGAACCATGACTATAACCAGCCACATAACCATGCTTATAACCAACATATAACCATGTAAATAACAATGAGATAACAACCATTAAAGCCACACATTAACAAGTACAAAAGCAAGAGAACTTGGCTTTCATTAAACATAGGCAAGAGCCAACTAGGTTCGGGACTTCCACGTACCCCCTCTGCCCCTCCCCCCCACCATAGACATGGTTGAGCCAAATCTCTCTTCAGTCAGTCACCCCCGTGCCATATTCCAAGCATGAATGTGGGATCTCATGGATAAACCAGTCCAAAAATAACCAAGTTAATCCAGAGGTTAAACCACCTCCACTCTCACCATACCGCGATCACACCAAACCGGTGCTAAGATCACAAAACTGAACCGAGCTTGGAATGCCTCCGGATCTCATCACTATCCTTGAGGAATTTTTTGTCTCCCTGTCTCTAGGATTTACTGCAATCCACACTGGATCACTAGGCCCTTACTGAGAGATCTCCCTCGGGCTTTACCGTGTATCCAGCAAAAACCAGTCAAGGGATTCCTAGGCCTTTGGTAATGTTCCTAAGATCACATCCGCCCTAGATTCTGAAACCATCTGTCAATTCCAAAGCTCGAAACTGAGAACAATCCCATCACACCATGGCTATCCGGAAAAAGGCAAAGCAAGGCTGAAAATCACTGTCAAAACTCGGCAAAATTATGCCGCCAATAGCAAGAGAACCAAACACTAACATGCATATGCCATGCATGTCAAAACTAGCTAGGAAATCACAAATGCAATTTGTTACCTACAAGTATTCTTGTTGAAGTTGCTTGATCCTGCTCTTCCTTTGCTTTCTTTTTCTTTCCTTGCTTTATTTGGCTTTCCTTTGCTTTGTTTTCCTTTCCTTGTATTTTCTTTGCTTGCTTGCTTTTTTTCTCCTCTTGGTGCTCTTCTCCTCTCTAAGTGTAATTCTGAAAATGAGCTGACAAAAGGTTCACACCAACCAAAAATCTTGTCAACTGATGCTCTAAGGTCTTTTTATTGATGAGGCTTATAATTTCTTCAATTTTCCCTTATTTTCCTTCATTTTCCTCCTCTCATGCAACCTGTGACCTTTCACCTTTATTTTCTCCTAATTTCCTTTATTTTCATAAATAAATGTGTCAAAATACTTTTTTGCCTTTTAATGCCTTAGCCTTAGCCATTGCCTTTGTCAATTTCCCCTTAGCCATAAACACATCCAGTGATTCCCACTAGGATACTTTTTCCCAACATTTAGCTTAGAACAAGTGTTCCTTAACCATGGTCTTATTTTGTCTTTATTAATTTTATTACATGAACTTTTAATCCAGGTTTGTTATAAAAAATTAAACAACTTCACACTCTATCAAAAGAACCATCTTCTCATGCAGTTGAGTTGGGAGACAACAACAGTTATGCAGTCAAGATCCTGGGATCAACTTCATTGAAGCTAGAAAATGGAACAAAACTTCATCTCAACAATGTACTCTATGTTCTAGGTTTGAAAAAAAATTACTTTCAATTTCTTGTTTAGAAGACACAGGAGATAGAATTTCTTTTGTAGGTGGTAAAGTTTTGGTTTGGGAAAAATTCAAACATTGATAAAGCAAGGGTTATTGGAATACATGAAGTAAGCTTATATAGAGTCATAACACCATCTCTTCAAGCCCTAGTTCACATGGAGATCAATCCCATCGAACTATGGCATAGAAGATATGGACATTTACATTATAAGGTCATCCCCTCTCTTAATAAAATGCTAAATGGCATGCCCAATATCAAAGAAGATCGTGAAGGAATATGTAAGGGATGTGCTTTGGGAAAGAATATAAGAAAAACCTTTACAAACAGTGAAACAAGGTCTAAAGAAATATTGGATATCATTCATTCATATGTGTGTGGCCCTATGTCTGATAAATCTCTTGGAGGTCATCTTTATTATGTGACCTTCATTGATGATCACTCTAGAAAGACATGGCTCTACCTTCTCAAGAAAAAAGGACGAAATATTTGAAAAGTTTAAGGAATTTAGATTTGAAGTGGAGACCCTAACTGAAAGAAGAATAAAGACTTTGAGATCCGACAATGGTGGGGAATACACTTCCAAAGAAATTATGCAAATTGCAAAGAAATAGGAATTAAGAGGGGGCTCATTGTTCCCTACTATCCCGAGCATAATAGAGTTGCAGAAAGAAAAAATAGGACAATTGAAGAATGTATACGAATAATGATTTTTTATCAAGAGTTACCAAAATTTCTATGGGGAGAAGCAACAATGACAACAATATATATACAAAATAGAAGTCCTCGTAGAATTCTTGAAAGTATGACACCTGAAGAATCATTCACAGGAAAGAAGCCATGTGTGGAACATCTCTGAATCTTTGGGTGTCCCACATATATCCATGTTCCAAAAGACAAATGAAAGAAGTTAGACTCCACAAGCATTAAAGGGATATTCATTGGTTACATTCCTTCTTCAAAAGAATATAACATCCACATCAAGGAAGAAAGACAAATCGAAGTAAGAAGGGACGTAATATTTGATGAAAATCATGCCTACAAAATATCCAAGGATGTTCTTATTGATTCTGATGACAAAGATATACCGCTATTTGAATAAAAAGAACATAATGGCAAAGCTACTACAATCCAAGAAGAAGAAGAAGAAAAAGAAGGACCAAGTGAGCCTATTCAACCTGTGATCATACCCGACACAAGGAAAAGGCCAAATTGGTTAAAAGCTACTTTTGAAGATGTCAAAGGACATGGAGCTACAAAAGGAACTTTTAGAGAAAGAAAAAGACCAAAAAGGTATTCATGATATGCAACATATATGACAAAACTAATAGAAGTTGAACCAACTACACTTGAAGAAGTTGTTCATAAAGAAGAATGGAAGAAGGCGATGCAGGAAGAATATCAATCCATCATGAAGAATGGGGTTTGGGAAATCGTTCCTAGACCAAGTGACAAATCGGTTGTCACTTCAAAATGGATTACAAAATCAAACATGTTGTTAATGGAAGCATAGACAAATACAAAGCTAGACTCATTGCAAGGGGTTTCTCACAAAAGGAAGGCATAGTCTATGAAGAAAAATTTTCACCTATGGCAAGATATACTACTATAAAATCTTTGGTTTCGTTGGCTGCAACAATGGGATGGAATATCCATCAAATGGACCTAAAAACAACATTTTTGAATGGAACCATCGATGAAGAAGTATACATTGAGCAACTTGAATGCTTACAAATAAATAGCTAGAACAATCATGTTTGCAGACTCAAGAAAGCCCTATATGGCTTGAAGCAAGCTCTGAGGGCATGGTATGTAAGGATGGATGCATATCTCGTAAGAATTGGGTTCATCAAAATTACTGTAGATCCAAACCTCTACATCAAAGTGGTGGATAATGAGCCAGTCATTATTCTACTATATGTGGATGATCTATTTATTACAGGTGTGGAGTGAAAGATACAAGAATGCAAGAAGATGTTGGCAGCGGAATTTGAGATGAAGGATTTGGGACTTATACACTATTACTTAAGTTTGGAAGTATGGCAGAAACCTGGGGAGATATATTTGGGGCAAGGAAAATACATAATCAAGTTATTGCAAAAATTCAATATGATGGATTCCATGCCCATGACTACTCCCATGATCACCAATCTCAAGAAGTTGAGAAGCTCTGACTCCAATCTCGTAGATCCTACTAGCTATTATAAGTTAGTGGGTTCTCTAATGTAGTTGGTAAATACTAGACCGAATATATGTTTTGCTAACAATATTCTCAATCAATTTCAGTTGGAGCCTCGTCATAATCATTGGATAGTTGTCAAGCATATATTAAGCATAGTTTTAAAAACCGAAACCGGTGACCGGATCGGTGGACCTAATGAACCGGGTTTCTAACCGGAACCAGTCTAACCGAGGGCGGTCAGATCTCAATGAACCGGTTTAAAAAAAAAAAAAATACATTAAATAATTATTAAAAAAAAAAAAAAAAAACAACAACAACAACTATTTTTAAGATTTGCAACCATGATTCCAAGCCAATAGAGACAAAATATGCAAAGTTTGCTCATTTATATACCATGCAAAGGTGAATATATCAAAATGGCACCGAGTGCAATACATATCATCGAAAAATACATAATAAATGAGGCTCCAAATGGCCCATAAAGTCCAAAAACAATGCTACAAGCTATGAGGCCATTGGCCTAATACAAGACTACACATGAATGATGATCAATCATCAAATTCATCACCGCTACTAGACATAAGATCAACATCAGCTGCTGGCGCTGCATAGACATCATCTAGATCAGAGTCTGAGGATGCCTCAACCTCAGGCTCATCTGCAACCTCAGTACCCCTACCACCAATAACAATAGAAGTGGACCTAATGGAAGCACGAGTTGCTCGAGGTGCATGACTAGTGTCGTCCATTGGTTGTTTGCCTTTGCTTGATGCAGCTACCAATCCTGGGTCTGCGTCTGATGGTGCCACCAAATCTGCTTCAAATTCACCCCCCGCTACTGCTGCATCAAAATCAAAATCAGCCTCAAACACTGGATCTTCAGTCTCCTCCACCCATTCTGATGTTGGATCAATTTCATCCAACACAATGGGATCTAGATTAGGTGTTTTGCTCATTAGTTGGTTCCGCCTCAAGCGAAGGTTGTATTGCACAAACACAAGATCATTTAACCGTTTCTGTTTAAAACGGTTTCTCTTCTTTGTGTGTATGCGCTCAAAAACAGACCAATTGCGCTCACAACCTGAAGCGCTGCAAGTTTGGCTGAGGATTCTAATTGCAAACCTTTGCAATTGAGGACATTGGCCGCCAAATGACTCCCACCAATGTGCTGCAAATAAAAATACATTCATTAGTAACATAGTTCATTTCATTACTTATTTACAAACAATTTAACATGAAAAGAAAAACAAATTGGAATTGCTTACCTGGTTGATCCACATCTCTTGCCATTTTTGCCAAGTTCTTTCCAAAGGTACCAGCTACCATACTGAAAAGAGTAAGTTGTTTATGTGTTTCCAGAAGTTCTGCACGGTTAGGAATCATGCGCTCCAAGCAATCAATCAATCCAGATCTGACCTCCCCATCCTGCTGATCTCCTAGCCGAGCTCTATAATGATACTTTGGGTTCAAAAAATACCCAGCTACATGTATAGGACGATGGAGTTGATTGTTCCATCTGTTATCAATGATCTCCCATATCCAGCCATATTTAGCTAACCTGTCCCTGTAAGCTGCCCGTATCTGCTCCTTGGCCTTATCCATAGCCTCATAAATGTATCCCATTGCCATCCTTTCCCCATCCACCATCCTTAGCACCTTAACAAGGGGCTCAGTAATTTTTACCAGCTCTGAAGACCTTTTCCAAAAATAACTGTCAAAGACTTTCTTTTTGATGTCTTTTCCATCTTGTCTACGAGCCCACCGGGATTCAGTCCAATCATCAGAAGAAAACATTTTCTGCAGGTTTTTCTGTTGAGAATTGAGGCATTGCAACGTGAGGAAGTGAGTTGCAAATCTCGTAATGGCAGGCCTAACAAGCTCCTTTCCCCCTGTGTTTTTCCTCATTAGGCTCAATACCCATGAGTGGTTGTAAATGTATTTTGTAATGCACTTGCCATGCTCTACAGTGCTTTTTACCCATTCCAGTTTGCCTATGTCCTCAAGCATGAAGTCTATGCAATGTGCAGCACATGGAGTCCAAAATATGGTACTATACTTGGACTCAAGCATCTTTCCAGCAAGAACATAGTTTGAGGCATTATCTGTGATGACTTGCACAACGTTCTGCTCTCCCACTTCCTGAATAATCTCATCCAAAAGCTCAAATAGAAGGGTTGCATCCTTCACCTTATCAGATGCATCAACTGATCTTAAAAACATTGTTCCTCGAGGGCAAGCAACAAGGAAGTTAATGATAGTGCGGTTCCTTCCATCAGTCCATCCATCTGACATGATGGAACAACCTGTTTTGAGCCATGACTCTTTATATTCAGCCAAATACTCATCAATACTAGAAATCTCTTGTTGCAAAAGAGCTCCCCTTAACTCATGTGCAGTAGGGCCTTTGAAGCCCTTTCCTGCAACAAAAACAGAGTCCCACATAGCTTGGTAATAAGGTGAGTTAGCAGCATTAAATGGGATATCTAAATCATACCACCATCTAGCAATGTACTGATGAGAAGCTTCTTTGGATTGTTTTTTCCAATGTTGATCCAAAGTGGGTTGACGACTTGGAGTTGGCTAGGACATGGAGGCACTGGCAGTGGTTGTGGGATTAGCATTGGACGAAAAATAACTCATGAGGTTGGGTCTCTTTGTTGGGTTTGATCTTTTGCCAACAGGAGGAACATAGTGAAAGGGGTTATTGGTGGAAGGGATAGAAGTGGAGTCTTGAATATCATACTCCTCATTTTCATACCCACTCTCTCTCATCATTTCTACTATTTCCCTCTTCCTTGCAATTTCATCTTGGATGGCCTTCTCCCTAGCCTTAGTCTCCTCAAACTTTTCAAGCTTGGCAAGGTATTCTGCCCTAATCGGACCTAACACTGCATTAGGTGCATCACATGGCGTTACATTGCCTCTTATCCCAACCAAGTGATGTTTCAATCTAAGAATACCCCCACCTCCAATACATTTTCGACAAAGTTTGCATACCATCTTTCCATCAATCACATCACAATGGACCCATGCACTATCCTTGGCTTTTGGAGGCATCTTGACTTGAAATAATTGAAATTTGGAAATAAATCTGCCATTTAAAAAAAATTGCAGCTAAGATAAATGGACAACTAAGGCTAAATTTACGAAACAAAATGCACATTCAAACATCCAAAATTTGATAGCATAGGACTAGAGATTTTAGAGAAATAAAATAGGTAAACACATGAGAAAATAAATACATGAACAACAATGAAATGAAGGATTTTTCAAGTGAAAATTCTTACCTGGCAATGCAAACTAGCCTCCTTAGCGTCCTCTTGAAGATGCCAACGCTATTGACAGCTCCAAACTATCTCCAAGATAACTCCAACTCCAACTCCAAGCCTCCAAGATCATTGCTTCGGCAAACACTCAACACTCTCCAAGCTCTCAATCAAACTCACAAACAGCAAATAAGTTGGTGTGAGACAAAGGAGAGGCTGCTCCTCCTTATAAAAGATTGGGGAGGGTGTTTTTGGAGGGAAACAACCCTCCCCTTGGCTCCACATCAGCCCTAAAGCTTAACTGCGGCCGTGTGTGGGTCTGCGTAGAAGGTTAGCAAGTAACTGGCCAGTTTATGCATAAATCAGCCGGTTCCGTTCCTAACCGGTCGGTTAGGTCCGATTTATGGCAAAAAAAGGCGAAATGCCCTCCCTGACCGAGTTGCTTGGCTGGTTCCGACCGCGGGCACATCTGACC
This sequence comes from Pinus albicaulis, assembly GCA_034641835.2. NCBI lineage: Eukaryota > Viridiplantae > Streptophyta > Pinopsida > Pinales > Pinaceae > Pinus > Pinus albicaulis. Next base: position 77,028,323 of record CM076581.1, on the reverse strand, counting down.
AGCCGGTTTGGCCGGTTACCGGTTCAAACCGGCCGGTTTTTAAAACTATGATATTAAGATATCTACGTGGTATTATACATAACTACCTAAAGTATGACAACAAGGAAGTCAAATTAACAGGTTACACATATTTTGATTGGGGTGGCAGTGAGATTGATGGAAGGAGCACTACAGGTGGACGTTTTAGTTTGGGATCTGCTATGATTTTGTGGATGAGTAGAAAGCAAGATATTGTTGCATTAAGTAGTGTTGAAGCATAATATGTTGTTGCATGTGAAGTAAGAAAGGAAGTTGTATGGTTGAGTAAACTTCTATCAGATTTGTTTGGGAAGCCTCTAAGTCCTATTGTGATAAATTGTGATAATCAAAGCAACATCAAGATGTCCGAAGATCTCGTGTTCCATGCAAGGAGGAAGCATATCAACAACAATTACCACTACATTAGAAGCTTGGTACATTATGGGATCCTGAAGCTACAATATGTCCCAACAGACGAATGGGTAGTTGATGTGTTAACAAAATCTCTTCCTAATAAGAAATTTGAATGTCTTAAAAACATGCTTGGTTTGGTTGATATTACCAATTTTGTTGATGATTAGTTTTGAAGCATCTACATGTGTCTGATGCTTGGAAGAGATTTGATGTTACCGATTTGAATAATCGGGAGTGTTGAGGCATTGTATGTAATACAAAATGCATGGGAGGACATCTACATGTGTTTGATGTCTAGATCTCGGAGTAGGGAGGGTGGTGTTGGTCATAGAGCTCTGACCTTGCATTACGCACCTAGATACTTGGGTTGATGGTTAGTAAGTAAGCCTAATGGTACCTATAGTGGTTGAAAACTTTAGTCCATCATCTTAGTCCCACCCAGATAGATTGCCCTGGTCAGGAATCTAGTTTGTGGCACTTAGTGTGCCTAAACTCTTCGTAGTTCATGTGTTTTGAGATCTTCCATGTACTTGTATATATGTGATTATGAATACCTTCCTGATTAAGAGGGCGTGTTGAAGAATGTAACTAACTTTCGTCTTCATAAATGTATAATTGTCAAAAGAAATTTTATTATTATTAAAATGACTTATTAAAGCATGGGTTTCATGCTTGGGTCATCATTTTCTAGGTCAAAGTCCCCATTGAGGACTTCTAGGTTTTATCTGGAGTCATTAGAGTCATTGTCCATTTTATTAGACTCTTCTTGGACTATTGTATCATGTAAGAATTATTTTTGAGTAAAATAAGTCATTTGTCACCTCCACAACAAGGCTGCCCTTACCTGATTAAGTCAACCTACATTAGGGTACTTTGACCCATAGAAGAGGTTATATATAAATGAGCAATTCGATTCATTTGGAGCATCACTCACTCAAGTTCTATACACAAGAAGGAGAAGCAGAAAAGTGCGAAGTTGCAGAAGAAGGAAGAGGATTGTAGGAAAAGACTAAATCAAAGTTTTGGGTAATCTTTCTCTCACACGTGCAAAGTTACTAGGCTACTGTTGGGGTCGAAATTCTGGATTCCACTGCAGGTCGAAGTTCTACTATTGGGTCGACGTTCTGTTGCTAGGGAAGTCGAAATTCTATTGCTGCAAGGTCGAAGTTTTAGGTCAAAGCTGTTGTTGGAAGGTTATCGTCTGAAGAGGAAGGAGCGCTGACTTGGTGATTGGAGGAAGTTTGTGTATAGGTCGTCTTGTCTTGTGAAACTACTGAAGGAAGAGGTTTGATTGGGTTTTCCCCTCATTGAGATTTTTCCCTGGTTGTGCGTAGTTCTTGTGATCTTCATAAACATATAATTTGGTAATTGCTTGATGAAAGATAATCTAATAAAGATGTAAAAGAGGCCAACATAATTCACAAGTAATTATCAAGAAAGAGGAATCAAATCCTAATTCTACTAGCATTGATTTCTCAACATGTGTATCAGGTGTAATGTAAACCTAAGTTTTGTAGAATTTGTATATATGTGGGTTGAACTATGATGTCCTATATCAGTTAACTTAAAGGGTTTAAAGGGACAGTATGAGGGTTGTTATGTATGCCCTTAGTTTAGTTAGATCAGTAAGGCATTCATAGATGTAAGGGCGTTTGGTTGATGTGTGCCCCAAGTACAATGGTTGACATAAATAATCATTGTTAAGAGGCCTGTATTATGAAGACCTTATGTGCAAAAGGCAGATTGTCTAGCTTATGAATAGAGATAGTGAAGCAATTCGCTGAAGTCCCTAAGAGTTGGCTATCTTGAAGGAACGGGAGAAGCATCTAGACGACAAAATTATTCGAGTCTATGGAATTGCATTAACTGATAAAGACTGATTGAAAAGGTCAGTCTAGTTGTGTTCAAAGATGACTAAACAATAGATTGGCTAATCTTGTTAAAGGCACTGTGTGATATCTTCAAGACAGGAAGCAGTGCAGGAAGTAGTGCAATGCAAAAAGTAGTGTTGGACACAGTTCAAGATGCAGTAAATGAAAACCTCATGTACAAGATTATAAGTTGTTAGGAGGCAGATTTGGAGCCCTAGTTAAAGACGTTGCAAGATGAGCAAACTCAGTGATAAGAGGGTTGATTGAGGAAGCTACAAGTAGATGAAACGGAAGTATGAGTACTTCTAACACAAGTTGAGGCTTGTTGATAAATTCTCCCTGTTTGAGAGGGAGTGAGCATGGATTTCTCCTCTCAGGTTGAGAGAGAGTAAGGTTGGACATTGGTTCTCCTTGTGTCATGTACTAGGCCAAGACTAACCGCCATAAGTCTAGTGCATGCATCACGAATAGGGAGAATGATGAATTGAATTAGCATGGTTCTCCTTGTGTCAAGTACTATGATGGATTAGCACTGATATCTTGAGTCAAGTACATGGACATGGATAAGGAGAATGGTGGATTGGTCAAGTATCTTGGACAAACATTCTTGAGTCATGTACTGTGATGGATTAGGAGATCCTAAGTCAAGTACATGGACTGGGATAAAGAATAGTCCAATGGACAAGCATTTTCTTTTGAGAGAAATGGTTTGATAGAAGACATAGGTGGAGTATGTACCTTGGTGAGGCGATATGGTGTCCTGTGGAATGCCTCCTAGCATTGTGCTCTGATCTTATGGAAAGATAGAGTGTATTTGTCAAGGCCTTGGTAATGTGACAATGTTGGCTATGATGATACTTTGATGCTTATCAATCTGGATCCCTCCTTATAAGAATATTTCAACTTGAGATAGTCTTGTTGAGTCATTATGAATACCTCCCTAGTTAAGAGGGAGTGTTGGAAATGTAACTAGTATTGGTCTTCATAATGTAAAAATAATTATTTATGTATTTATTATCATTTTATTTTTTTATCAAGCGTGTTCTTCAAGTTTAGTAAAAGTCATAAAAAAAATTGTATTCGAGAAATTTCCCATTTGGACATTTGTAAAAGAAAGAAAAACAAATATATTTTTGTTGAAGTCTCAAGTCCACAAGACACTGACCAAGTCGGCCTCAATGACAGATATTCGACCTCTATTCGAGTATATATGTGAAGATATGTTTGACCTACTTGTGATTCAGTTCATCCATTTGGAAAAGAGAGATCTGCAACATAGAAAAGGAGCAAAGAATAAGAAGGGAGAATGAAGCAAGGAATACTCCAAAAGCATTGACAAATTATATCTGAAATAATGCTCGCATATTTTTGTGTAAAAGGATCAAAGAAAGTAGTGTTGACAGACTTGTTTCAGCCTCTTCATTACAGCCCAGAATTCTTCTGAAGTATTGATAGATCTGTTTTCAGCCTCTTCATCACAGACTTGAAACTTTTGAACAGTTGGAGGACAGATTTGTTTAGCATTGATTTTGATCTTAAGACAATTATTTGGGCTACTTGAAGAAGGTGTTGACTTGGTCAGTTGGTGGCAGACTTGTATTGTCTCTAGGTGTGTATATCTCATTTTGACTTGATTCAATAAGAAAAGGATTGTTGACTTGATTCAATAAGAAGAGGATTGTTGGGTTTTCCCCTTTTAAGGGGTTTTGCCCTGGCTTGATAGCCTAAATTTCTGTCTCTTGCTTCGTAGTGATCTTGGAAAAATAATGTGTAATTGCTTGATGAAGGAAGAACTATAAATAACAAAAGAAAGAAAATTAAGTCTCACAAGTAATTACCAAGTAAGAAAATCTCTTTACCCTTGATTTTCTAACAATTATATAGGCATGGCTTGAGGGTGCAGTAGCGTCCATGTAACTATGAAAATATCTTAATTCCTCCGAGTAAGAAAAAAAAATTGTTAAAAGCATACGTTCATGTTTAACCTTGAATCTATTATGTGTCTAAAGAGATTTAAATGATAGTTTGTTTTATTTCTTTAGTTTTTGTGTCATATCTCTCTCTGCATTAGAGGTTGAACATAAAATCATTTTTTATCTTATTTTATTAGCATTACACATCTATATATATAGAGATATGTTGCACCCCAGCCTATAAGAGCGGCTTGTTTTTCTTTTTGTAAAATTGTATTAAAAAAATTGACAAAGCTAAATATGAAAATTCGGCAATGTAGGGCATAGGATATCTTCCATCCAAAACATTTAAAAGCAAAATTAAGCTTACAACATTTAAAAGAAGACCTCCCTGGTTTTGCTGGTAAGCATCGATGCATATGGTGGCAGCTCAGATTCATTTGGCAAGATGAAACGCTTTGTAATTTGACAATCAATATATAGAGTGCCTAAGGTGCACAAACAAGAGAAGACTTTGAAAAGGCTGTTAAACATAGATATGAGAATCATTATTAAAAAGAACATTGCATAAATTATGTTCTTCGGTTTCCCTAGACTCTATTGTAATGCTTGCAGGAAAATAAGTTCTTGGCATCAATCTTTTCTGCTTGAAAACTTTTGCTTCCTGATATCTACCAGCCTTTTCTAATCCTAACTGCAACACTGTGTATGTTCCTGTTGCAGGCTTCACGCCATTTCTTTTCATTGTTTCATAGATTTCGATGGCTTTTTCTACACTGCCTGCACTTATAAAAGCATCAATGAGAGCAGTATACGTGACTGCATTCTGTTCATCAGGTATACTGTCAAAAATTTTCTGAGCTGCATCACACAAACCTGCAGACCCAAATTTCCTAATTAGCACTGAAAGAAGATAAGTTCCAGGATTGACACCCTTCTGTATCATCTCATCAACAATTCCTATAACCTTTTCATGTAATTCATGTCGTATTAGAATTCCAAACAGACTAGTATATACAGTTAGATCAAACTGTATCTCCAACTTTCTGCCATATTGGTATGCTGTTAATGCAGCTCTAAGTTTTCCATTTGCAGAAGAAGCTCGAATAATAGCTGTCAAAATCCTAACATCTAAATTGAGACCCTTTATTGACATCTCCTGAAGTAAACTCTCTACCGCTGTGAAATTCCTTCGATGTAAAAGAATCCAAAGAATATCTGTATCAATACGAAGATTCTTCTGATCAACGTCACTATGCTTCGGACAAAGTCTGCAATCTCTCTCCTGGTTAACTTCATGGGAAAGATGAGGGTGTATCTCGAGAAGTAACTGATCACCTTCACCTGCCTTGTGCAAAGCTTCCAATGCTTCAAAAAATATGGATGGGCGAAGCACATGACGAAAAGATTTCATGCACTTCAATACTTCAACCATTATATTAGTTCGACCTGCTTTGGCACATTTCTGAACAAGGATATTAAACGTAGCTTTACTCGGTTCGACATTAAGCTCTCTCATTTGAGTAAAGATGCTAAAAGCCCCCTCAAACTTACCTGCATGCAGAATAAGGCAGAGTGTTAACTTACGCTGACATTGGGGGATTTACTATTTAGTTTAGTGTGTGTGCGTGCGCCTACAAACAGTGCCCTTATGGGCTATGATCTTTTGAGCAAAAACTGAAAATGCTACTATCACACCTCAGTTTTTCCTCGTTTTTCTTCCACTTAAGTTTTTTGTTCTTTGTAAGCCATTCGATCCATATTGGTCTAGCAGAATGTATTACACTGTTTTTCAAAATGTTGCTTTATTGTCTCATATCATCTCTACTATTGATATAGAGAACTTAATATCTAGGCCGAACTGTCTAACTAAACTCCGTCGCTGAATGCAGGTACAACTTCTACTAAGGAAGAAGAAGCAGGATCCCAGCATCCATCAATTCATACAACCCAGCTACAGTACCAAGGCTCAAGCTCAAGGGGGCGTTGTTAAATCGGTTATTACTGTATTTTGGTACATTGAGAACTCCTAGATAGATATTTTTGAAAGCCTGTATGGCAGTTTCTATTGATATTTTGTAAGAAGTATTAACAGGACTCTTTCTGATGGCAATCAATTTTTTGGCCTTTAGTTTTGCTACTTGATAAGAACATCTTTTGGTTGCTTCGAAGCATGGTACAATGCATATGTCCTTTTCTCCCTGAAATAGAAATATAAGAATTATTTCTTAGGAAAAAAAAAACCTTCTATTAAATACCTTGGTTCATTGAAACTATCTTGGATTGGCATATGGTTGATACAACATCTCATACTTGAAGAGAATACTATTCTGAAACTAGGCATTGCAGAAGTCTCTGTTTTTCTTATACAGTCATGTTCTAATCCACCTACTCTTGTCTTTCGGGATTTGCAAAGCCCAACAGCGTGGACCTCAATGCAATATAAGGTTTAAAAATTGTAGCTGGCAATGAATCTGCATAAATAAGTATAGTAAGACAGAATCTATCTTGATTTTGCTTCTGGCCATCTATTTTGTTGCACTAAGAAAAGTGAGGAGCGTTCAACAGCGCATCTGGAGTGCAGGTGAGGTTAATGTGTCTATCTGTGTAAGTGTAGAATAGGTAGATTCATTATGGACATTAACATGGAGCCATTCAAACCTCAGAGCTGCACATCTTGAGTGCACACAAATGTCCAATGAATCAAAAATTGGTTCTCAATGTCAAGATATCCAGCTTGAAGCTTCACAACTTCGAAGTGCATAGCAGACTAGCTTTAAATAGGTCCGTGCCAGTCTAATGAAAATATGTAGATTTGACCTCCATCTAAAAATCAATGCAAAACATATTTTTTGCTGTTGTCGAAATTCACCATTAAAACTAGCTGGATAGATAGATAAATAAACTTACCTTGATCGGCCAAGTACTCAATTAAAACCGTGTATGTGTAACAGTTAGGAGAAAGATTTGCTTCCAGCATTTCTTTATACAAAGCCTGAGCCTCCTCCGGCCTATTGTTTTTCAGCAATATCTTGATAATGGCAGTATAAGAGACCACAGTGGGAAAGCACTCATTACGCTTCATTGTCTCCCAGGTCTGCAAGGCACCATCGACATCCCCCGCTTTACCAAGCGAATGCATCACAGCAGTATACGTAATGGAATCGATCCTGCGACCTTGGCCTCCCATTTCCTGCATAAGGCTTTTCATCGGATCGATTCGCCCGGCCTCCCCGAGGATATCGAGCATAGTCGTGTATGTGAACTGGTCGTGCTTGAAGTTGGGTAGGGTTTTGGCCCAGTTGAAGAATTCTTTCGCCATTTGAAGAGGGGGGTGGGATTTGAGCGCCTGGTTTATCGTGTACGAATCCCATTTGACGTCCATGGCATCTAATTGCTGTGCTGCGGACAGCCATGAGGAGCAGTTTCTGAGAATGTTTGAGATCTTGCGGATGGTTAATCTCCTGTAATGGGGGGAAGAGGCTACTTCCGAGGCTTTTTCCAGGTGTGCCTTTGACGGGTTTGGTCTGTGTTTGGGATTAGGGTTTTTACGGTTTCGAGGGTTTTGTTCACGGCCTTTTCGTGTGGTGCACAGGGAGTTTATAATCGCCTTGCTCATGCCGCTGCTGCTGTGAACCCTCGTGAAGATTTGGCATAGAAAACGCATGTTGCATTGTTGCTCGAAATTGTTTAGCCATTTCTACTATTTCTCCACAACTCCATTCAGGGTGCTGACAGACCTTGCACCTTCTGATATACGTTGCTGTGGTTGTTTTGATTGATTATTTTGTCTACTATTTCTCCACAACACCATTCAGGGCACTGACGGAGCTTGCACTTCTGCTGTATGTTGCTGTGGTTTTTTAGATTGATTTTTTTTTGTACTGATAGACTGGTTGCAAAACATCGACTCTTACCTCGCATTAAGAGGTATTTTATTTTAATATTTTTTCTTTGTTAAATATTAGGTAATATAATTATATTTATGTACAAGGGATTTTTGAGTACAATGATGTCTATACAATGCGGAAAACTAAATCGTCTTACAAAAATATAATGCATGAATATAAAAGTTACAATGTGGGAACATAAAAATACAATGTATGGAATGCTTTAGCGGAGAAGATCTAGGAGCTAATGGGTTTGAGGATCAAACACATCTCTCTTAACATTCGAGATTGAATGAACATTGATGAAACTCCACAAAGTTTGTTGACCTAATGAAGGGTCGGTGGAAAGTGCAGACTGTCCACTAGATCGTTGCCTCGGGGAGTTCGCACAATGTTGAGGTCTGGAGGACCTAGTATGTCTCACAGGAACCGATCTGAGACGGATTTGTTGTTGAAATCTCATGATGCAGGGTGAGGTTCCACGGATCCTCATTGATCTAAAGTCTGGATATGAACTGGTATCAATTGGTCTCTTGGTGCCCCTGTCTAAAGGTAGTACCATGAAAATTTCATGATCTTGTGTGGGGTCTAGCCTGATGGGAGGTTGAAGAATATGCGCTCGGAACATGAAAGGCTCTTGCATATATAGAGCCAAACATCTATGATCGGGATACCTGATAAATTCGGGGAGGGTCCGAGAATCTCTGAACAGGCAATGGAACCTTCCTCTGATCTCGTAGTAAACAGGGCATCCAAAAATGAAGTGCACCTAGGTCTCCACTTCTTGTAAATGACATACTTGGCAGATTCTATTTAGTCTATCAATCTGGTGGTCTATCTCTAGATATTAGAGAGGCCATTTGGGTGATTAACAGTAGTAAAGCAACTGATGAGGAAGGCTACCAAGCAGAGTTCTTTAAGCATGATTTTCGTGCTTTGGTTAGCTACTTGGCTGATCTTTTCAACCATGTAGTCTATGAAGGTTTTCCACCGGTATGGTCACACCACATCATCCATCCAATCCACAAATTAGGCTCCAGCTAAAATCCCAATAGCTACAAAACGATCATGGTGGGCCACACGTTCTTGAAGTTGTATGCTACTATTCTACATAGGAAGCTCTCTAGTGACCTTGAGTAGAGACAACTCAGAGCTAGGGGACAGGCAGTTTTTCGACCGGCTCATCAGACTATTGACCACATCTTCACCCACCGCGTTGTGATTGAGGAGGCATCACACCGCTCTTCAAAGTCTACTGTTGTTTCATAGATTTTCGGAAATCTTTTGACTATGTTCCGAGGGAAGCCTTGCTCTAGAGACTTGGAGATATTGGCATCTAGGCGACCCTATTAACAACTATTACATGCCTATATTAGTCTGTCCTTGGTCGTCTTCGCATGGCTCATGGGATGTATGATTTTATCTGAAGCACTATTGGGGTTAAACAGGGTTGTCCACTATCCCCTAGCCTGTTAGGGATCTATATTGATGATTTGGAGGCATTTCTACACGAACATATCCAGGACATCGATGGTTGCCTTCTTCACCAAGTTCTGATGTCTATTCTACTCTTTGTTGATGACGTGGTCCTCCTCTCTTCATCTCCAGAAGGATTACAAAGGCAACTGGATGCCTTAGCTCTATTTTGTGATCTTCGACAGTTGACGGTCAACCTGGGTAAAACCAAGGTTATGATTTTCAATGGGGTGAAGAAAACTCCAGACTTTCACTTCTTATTCAGAGGCGAGAAGGTTGAGATCACTAGCACGTACACTTACCTATGGGTGCAATTCTCAGGTCCCCGCTTCAGTTTGCGACCAACGCTTCAACCTCGGATTAACAAAGGATATGGATCCTTAGCCCTTCTTGAGAGACAATGATTTCGACATCACGTCCAGGACATCTCATCTAAGATGAGCCTCATGGACACCTTGGTCCATCCCACTGTTCTATATAGCTCAGAGATTTGGGGATTGTCTTTACTTGAGTCGGATTGGGCTTCAGCTGAGAAATTCCAGACTCTTCTTCTTCGCTGCATCATTAGATGCAAACAGATAGTACCTCAGCACATCATCCTTGCAGAGTTTGGAGCTCAACCCTTTCGGCTTGAGACGGTCTTCAATTTGATCTCATTCTTGCATCGTGTTCAAGGCTTTGCAGACTCGATACAGTAGGGACCGATATCCTTACTTTGGTTGGGCTAGATGTTGGTTTACAGGAGTTTCAGATTTCTTAGAATCAATGGGCATTCAGTTGGAACATATCCCTCCTTTCTGATATTCCTTGAATGCTCCTAGTCACCTTTTACCTACAAGACATGAATTGAACAAGATCATCAGGGAGGACATCTACAGGCAATTCGTCCAGGTCACTTGGGTCAATCCTCAAGAAGGGTTGCCCCCAAAGATGGCCTTCTACACTGAGCAATTCTTGGAGTTGAGAGACGGGCTCATTGTTCGACCCCAGTACACATTTCACCATTAGATGCATGCTCTTCGCTTTCCTCTAGGCCAGTAAAGAGTAGGCCCTCATAGACTTCGGGTAGAGACAAACTCCAGATTGATAGACCAGACATAATTTGCCAAGTATGTCATTTACAGGATGTCGAGGCCGAGGTGCACTTCATTTTTGGATGACCTGTCTACTACGAGATCAGAGGAAGGTTCCATTTCTTGTTCAAATATTCTCAGACCCTCATTGACTTTTTCAAGTATCCTGATCAAATATGTTTGGCCCTATATATGCAGGAGGCTCTTAGGTTTCGAGCACATATTCTTCAAACTCCCATCAGACCAGACCCCACATAGAGGATCACGACATTTTTCAAGGCACTACCTTTAGACATGGGCACCAAGAGACCGATTGGTACCAGTTCATATCCATGTTCTAGATTAGTGAGGATCCGTGGAACCTCACCCCGCCACACGATATTTCAGCAACACATCTGTCTCAGATCTGTTCCGAGGAGATAGACTAGGTCCGCCAAACCTCAAGAGTGTGCGAACTCCCCCAGGCAACGATCTAGCAAACAGTTTGCACTTTCCACCGGTCCTTCAGCAGGCCAACATACTTTGTGGAGTTTCTTCAGTGTTCATTCAGCCTCAGATGTTAGGAGAGATGGGTTTGATCCTTGGGCCCATTAGCTCCTGGATCTTCTCCGCCAGGGCATTCCATACATTGTATTTTTATGTTCTTGCATTATACCTTTTATATTCATGCATTGTATTTTTATAGGAGACCGTTTGGTTCTCCCGCATTGTATGGACATCATTGTACTCAACAGTGCCTTTGACCTACTTTGTGGTCATTATTTGGACATAAATATAATTATCTTATCTTATCTTATCTACCCAAGGTCTATGAGAACCTACTTTGAACTGGCCTAGAGGAAAGCGAAGAGCATGCATCCAGTGCTGAAACGTATACTGGGGTCGAACAATGAGCCTGTCTCTCAACTCCAAGAAGTTCTCAGCGTAGAAGGCCATCTTTGGGCGCAACCCTCCCGGAGGATTGACCCAGGTGAAGAACTGTCTGTAGATGTCCTCCCTGATGATCTTGTTCAGCTCATGTCTATTAGGTAAAAGGTGACCGGAAGCATCTAAAGAATATCGGAAAGGAGGGAGATGATTCAACCGAATTCACATTGATTCTAAGAGATCTGAAATTCTTGTAAACCAACATCTAGCCTGGCCCGAGAGAATGGGCAATAGTCTAAGAAGAGTAATATGCCAAGTAATGATATTGGTCCCGACTCTTTATCGAGTGTGCAAATCCCCAAACACGATGCAAGAATGAGACCAATTTGAAGTGTGTCTCAAGCCAAAAGGGTCGAGCTCCAAACTATGTGATCAGATTTGGATCAAGGACCTAAGTGATAGCTCAAATTTAAAAGTGTTTGAAAGTGTATCGAACCTGAGCGACCAGATAGATCTCGTCTTCCTAATTCCAATGCCGCGAACGGTTTGAAACACTGACACTGTATGAAGAAGTTATCACGATTTGAAAAGTCCAATAAACTGCAATTTTTTTACATTTGACCAAAGTTGACTGGTCAAGGTACAACAAGCAAAAAGAATATTCCAAGGAATATTCCTAGAATATTCCCCAAAATATTCCTTCTGGGTGAATTGGATGTTGACAAGTGTTAGAATAGTATTGGACAGATGGACTGTACATTGGTTTTCGTGCCAATTAGAGGTCGCCATGTGGCCTAGTATGGTGGAATAAAATTTTGGTTTGGACTCCACCGGAGTCGATCGCGCAACCTCCTACCCGTAAAGCCCACGCCTTAACCGTTCGCTCTACATTGTTTCTTAACTCTATTAGTCCTCTGGTTATATTTGAGGTTTGTTGGGTGCACATTTGGGGGTCCGAAGGGGCCAGCCCCTCCCCACGTGGCCTCCAGCCCGTGACCCTGGGCTAAGGGCATAAGCCCCTAACCACCATAGGCTTGCGGCTGATCACATCGCAACTGACCATGACATTTAATTTAACCCCGATGGTTTTTTTTAACGTGGATTAAACTCTGACTCAAAACAGTTTTACCGTGGTTTCAGCATTGGGTTCCGCCCAACGGTCTTCATGACTGCGGTTTATGGTTTGCATGTGACCAACCAAACCATAAAATTTATTGTTAATGGTTGAATTCGGCGGAAATTTTGGAGGCATGCCATTTTTGGTGCGGAAATTTCTATTTCAGTTGGTTTAACTACAGTTTCTCCACAATTAGTGGAGTTTTCTTAGGGGTTACTGGACAAAAATTGATTAGGCTCTATCTTGAGCTAGATTCGATCATTCTGAGAGTGTGAATAGTTAATTTCAACTTTCTTGGACATTCCAGACTCATTGGTGAGGGTTGCAAAGCCATCAGAGGACTTTTGATCAGGTTTTTGCTTCAGAGAAGTTCCAAGGGCCATCAGCGGCTAACAACAGAATGAGGCCTAGTCAAGGTAGCTAGAGGCGTTTTTCAGGAATCCAATAGTCAATTTTAGATGTTTCAGGCATTCTGGAACTAATGGTGAGGTTTTTAGAGTCATCATAGTACTTTTGAAGGCTGAGATACTTCAGAGAAGTTCCAAGGGCCACCAGGTGCCAGCAGGAGAATGAGGCTTATCTAGAGCAGCTAGTATCCATTCTCAACAAACCAGTAGTATATTATGAATATTTTGAGCCCTCTAAATCTAATGGAAGGATTTTCAGAAGCTTTTGAAGACTTCTGAAGGTCGAGATACTTCAGGGAAGTTTTCAGTGAACCCAGAGCCAGGGGGTGCTGCTAGGTGTTGGAGGCGTATTCGAAGCAGCCGGTGGCCAATTTCAACAAGTGAATAGTCTATTCTAACTATTTTTGACATTCTGGATTCAATGGAAGGATTTTCAGAGTCATTTGGAGACTTATGAAATTTTAGAAGCCACAGGGAAGTTTTGGGCAGCCCAGGGCCAACAGTGGATGGAGGCCTAGATTGGAGAGCCATAGCTCATTTGCAGCAAATGAACAACCTATTTTGGGTGTATGATATATGATGGAGACAATAGGTGAGGTTTTAGGGACAGAAAATTACTTTGAGGGAGTTTTGTGCCAAAGAGAAGCTCAGGGAATCTTAAGGGCACTAACAGAATAGGTCAAGTCAAAGGAAGCCTAGTTCTATTTTCAACGAGATTGCAGCCATTCCGGGGGTGTGATGGTATTCTAAACCCATTGTTTTAGTTTAGATAACCATTAGAGTTGTATTAACTTGTAAAAGAAATTTTCCATCATAATCCTAAAGAGCCAAGTCAATTGACAAAGGCTCAAAGAGACGTAGCCCACGATATTCGAGTGAACTCCTTTATTAAATTTGTTGTTGTGTGTTGATGCTTATTTACTGCACTTTATGGTTGTGTTGATGCCCCAAAAATCGTTTCATCAACATTGGGGGATAACCACTCGGTCCGGACCTTAAGACAGCTCCTTTTCCGTTTGGGATGGTGGCTCCGACTGGATATAATGGGACCAGTTTCCCAGTAATGAATAAAAGGGGTGGATGAATGATTGGTTTCCTAATAAGTGATAGTGAATAGAGGACTTAATCTATAAGCGAAAACGTAAATGACTATTTTATCCCGGGAAGCTTCTATTCTTAAGTGCAACGTTTGATGATCTGTGTTTGTTAATAGGCATATAGATGACACTATTCAATAAACAAAGACATTCATTTAAATGATAATTACTTCGTTCAATTAGTTGAACGAAGTAATTGATAAAACATTGTTACACTTATCTTTTTATATTACTAACATATGAATGATTAGAAGAATAGCAAACTGTAAACATCCAGTAGTGGAAAGTATAAAGATTACTGTTAAAATACATTCATATATTCAATAATAGCAAGAGTAATCAAACAACAATTTACATAAAAAGAATGAATTCAGACATAGATAATAGTACCATATGAGCTGCAAATCTTTCCCAACGTCAATCGCAATTTGAATTCCTTCTTTTGACTCAGAAATACTTTTAAATAAAGGCAGTAGTGCACATCCACATAAAAGCTTCGTTATCAAAATTTGGAAAAATTGGTCCAGTTTTCATAAAAAATATGCCTGAAGTACAGTAGTGCAACTTCAGGTTTCAGTCATATACAAAAACTTACGACCTTTTCTAAATACATGAAAGGGTCTATAAATACTAAATTAAACTAACAAACTACAAAATTAAAAGGCTACTAAATTGGTATAACCCGATCTTGAATATATCATCTACAACAATCTGGTAATCGGCAGCATGATTCATCATTCTGACTGTTTGCTTTTTGTCCTGAGTTGGCATATTGCTAGCATTGGTTCCACTTCTTGAGGGCGGCTGAGACGAGAATTGATTTGAGCAGCATAGGTGGCATCGTGTATATCAGGAATGATACACCCGATTGCATCCGTTAAGCATTTGAGGGCGGCTTTCTGGCTGTATGGTTTTACTAGGAACAACCAATAGGTGTCCCAAGTTAAACTTTTAATTCCTGTGATCAATCTCCCATCAATAGTGCAGAATATTCTGTTCGTAATTGGAATTTCTTCAATGGCCCATCTCACTACATCTGTATATGGAAGAATTTGCTCTCGAGCCGCTACCCTGTGCAGGTAGGAATCAGCCAAATCTTTCAGAGTAGCGTCAGATTTCTGGCTCGAGCCTGCTGAAGCTTCTACCGTTGTTTGCTGAGGTTCCTCGGCTTCAACCAGGTTGTAAATGCTCTGCCAAGTAGTATTACCGAGACCAAGACATGTGGTATCTGAGATTAATCCTTTTTTGTTTGGTCCCGGATCGGTAGCATGTTGTTCTGTTACCACAGAAGCTGAAGCTGTTCCAGGTTTCTTAGATTTCTTTCCCATTTGGTCTGAACTTGCTACTGCGGAGAAGCTCTGCACAAGAGATAAAATGAACGTAATGCGGAGAATAGACGGCGAAAAATAAGTACAGAAGACTTATGTCAATCAATGAATAATGGAAGATAATCATAAGACTCCCGCGGATATAATCTCTGAAGGGATTTACGCATAACTGCTCCATTAATTAGCCGTTTAAACCTGTCAATCAATTAAATGCTCATTATATCCTTCATTTGCCGAATAGTCTATTTAAGCGCGGATTTGATTTTTATTTGGCGGTTGGGCGCAAGTGAATCACTATTGGGAAGCGGAAAGGCTTTTAAATAATAATTAACATAATATGCCGAAGCCATATCAATCCTTTTTGAAAGTCGCGCTTGGCTTTATCGCGATCGGTGATCGGAGGAAGACTTGGGAAGTTTTATTTGAGTTATCGTAGAATCCCCGATCGCCGACAGCGATATCGCTTAACTCGCATCGGGAGCTTTTAAGGAAAAGAGTTTCATTGTATTCAGATCGCATTCCCCGATTGTCGATAGTGATATCGCATTGGAGCCAGGAGAGGGGCCTTTTGTTGTGATTGTTTTATTTTCCCGATTGCCGATGATTTATTAACTCAAAAGGTTTTATAATGTTTTGTTTGTTTTCGGATTTTTTAGAGGAATGATGAGTTAATACCAATTTAATCTAAAAGGGACCCATTTCATATTATAGTTTTCTAAATTAAAATTTTATGAAATGGGGGGTTGCTGTATAGCACAACAATTGGCGATTCGCTGGGAGAAACAGTTATCTCTGAGAAATATTGGAATATTTGAACTTTCTTTATATAGAAATCTTTATAAAAAAGAAAGGAAGATTCTAATATCACTAAGTATACATAGATTCTGAATATAATAAAAGCTATTTTTGCTAATTTCTCCTCTTGTTAAAATTAAATACATTCTAAGTTTTAAATTGGCCTCTATTGGTTGATAATGATAAAACAAAACACCTTTCCAACTTAGCCTTTTTAATTAACTCCTTTGTCATAGGTAGAGCCTCTGCTGCCAGCAAATGTTCATAGTTTCGACAGGGATACCTTTTAACCATTTGATTATCCATGACCCCTCCCATCTCAGAGTATGATTAAAAGAATGAATTCAAAATATGTTTTCATATTTTGTATTTCTTTTCTTTTTCATTATTTTGTAAGATAAAAAAGCCATTGTCCTGGTTTGGTTGCCAGCTGTTTGAAAATGCCATTCACTGGTTGTAATCTAATCAAACAAGTTGGCTCGTGATGAGACCCCTTGTCTTATTCTTATAAGCCATTACCCTGTTTTGGTATGTAGTGTTGGTAATGTCGATTAGACTATTTTCCAATGATCATGGTAAGCAGGCTTGTGATAAGACCCCTTATCTTTATATCAGATATTTTAGAATTACACTCTGAGTAATCATAAACTTGGATGAATGGGATGGACAATTTTCTCTTTAAGAGAAAATGGATGACAAGGAAAGAGTTGAAGATACTAAGATTGAATCAGTTTATGTTTTGATATTGATAACCCTTTTGTGGCCAGTTTAAAACATTAAAATGATTTACAGTACTTCTAAATCTTGAGGAGATTTCACAAAAATAAAATGAGTTTTTCAGAAATGTGAATATAACTAATTCCATAGAAATTGTCTTCCCTTTTTCTCTTTAAAGGCTTCTATTTTCAAAAGTAAATATTAAAAGAACTTCTTAAGAGCAACTTTTTAATATAGCAAAGGCCAATAGAAGTTATTTTACAACTTTATTTCCTAATGGTCCTAAAAACATAAATCCCACTAAAATTAAAAGAGAAGGGGTTACCTTCTCAATTGAAGAATTTCTTTAAGATGAGGCCATTAACAAGAAGAGAGTCCCTCTTTCCTGATAGATCTTGTAATATGAATGTCGAATGGCCTATCTTTTTGCTGATCTGAAATGGTCCAAGCCACATCTTTTGGAACTTGGTGTGTTTACCTTTATTCTCATGGGCTTTATCCCATTTCAGAACTAGATCACCAACCTGCAACTGTTTAGAACTAGATGAAGCTGAATCAAATGATTTTTTGATTATCTGCTGATGTTTTGCATGAGTAATTTTAGCCTTTTCTCTTTCTTCTTCTAATTTTAAAATTTGATCATGTCTGAGTTGGATAGAAGAAGAGGGGCTTTCTTCAATAAACTGAACTAGGGCTAGAGAAGGAAGTGCTAGATTGGTTGGTAGTATTGCTTCTTTCCCATATACAAGATTGAATGGAGAAGTACCTATGGAGGCCTTCTGCGTTATTCTATCAGCCCATAGTGCGAATATTAAAGATTTGTGCCAGTTTTTGTGATTCTGTTCAATAGTTCGCTTAATGATTTTAAGTAGATTTTTATTAGTAGACTCTGCTAGACCATTACCCTGGGGATAGTAATTTGCAGAATATTTCAATTTAAATCCTCTTTTAATAGCGAACTCAAACATGGTATTACTAGAGAAATAAGATGCATTATCGAAAACAAGAGCATTTGGGACACCAAAC
Organism: Pinus albicaulis; assembly: GCA_034641835.2. NCBI lineage: Eukaryota > Viridiplantae > Streptophyta > Pinopsida > Pinales > Pinaceae > Pinus > Pinus albicaulis. The sequence goes on along the minus strand of CM076581.1, from coordinate 77,010,314 downwards.
CTGGTAATGATGAATTGATCTATAAATTCTATAATTCCTTCAGAGCTTGTTGTCTTTAACGGAATTGCTTCAACCCACTTGGTAAAGTAATCAGTAGCAGTAAGGATATACTTATGTTGTTTGGAGGACTGTGGAGTTATTTCCCCAATGATATCCAATCCCCATTGTTCAAAAGGTTGTTCAATGTTGACTGGTTGCAAAGGGAAAGCTGATTTTCTTTGTCTTCCACTGGAGGTTTGACAACTTTGACATTTCCTTACATATTCGTGAGTATCTCTGAATAAAGTGGGCCAATAATACCCAGCATGAATGATTTTGTGAGCTGTTGTGTCAGCTCCAAAATGTCCTCCGGCTGGTCCATCATGTAGCTCCTGCAATACCTTTTGTGCTTCAGGTTTTTCTAGGCATCTTAATAAAACTGAATCATAGTTTTGTCTAAAAAGTACATCATCAATGATTATGAAGTTTTTGGCTTTTAATCTAATGGCCCGTTTGTTTTTATAAGAAAGATTAGGAGGTGCATATCCATTTTTCAAATAAAAGATTAAATCTGCGTATTGAGATTCAGAATTGGTAATACTTATCTGATTGATTTCTTCCATATGTTCTGTATCACCTGATTCTGGAATGTTGGATGCTCCTGCTAACAACCTGCAAAAACCTTGACCCCTAACAATCTTTGCTGGCTTGATTTCCAAGTCATACTCTTGAAGTGCTGTAACCCAATTTGCCCTTTTCTCACCTAATTCCCTTTGGATCAGTAATTGCCTTACTGTAGAAAAAGGAACTATAACTTTTGTATGAGCTTTTAAAAGGAAGGGCCTATAGTGTTTAATGGATTTATACACAGCAAAGGCTTGTTTTTCAACTTCGGAGTAATTTAGTTCTGCACCCTGGAAATTTGAACTAAAAAATGAAATCGGTGCTTCAAGGTCATGATCATTAATCTGAGTGAGTACTGCTGCATAAGATGAATCGGATGCGATAGTGTACAATGTGAAATGATTAGAAAAATTGGGAGTGTTTAAAGCGGGGGCATTGATTATTGATTGTTTGATTAAATCAAATGCTTCCTTTTCCACAGATCCCCATTTAAACACTGAATTTTTCTTAATCATGGTTTGTAATGGTAAAATGATGTGAGAAAAATCGGGAACAAATCTTTTGAAAAAGTTGATCTGACCTAAAAATGACTGCATGGATTTTTTGTTATGAGGAAATGGGATTTCAGAAATTTCTTTAATCCTGTCAGGATCAATATAAATACCATCTTTGGAAACGATAAAGCCCAAGAGCTTTCCTTGATTTAGAGCAAAGAAGGATTTTTTGGGATTGAGTGAAATACCATACCTTCTACAGCGTTCAAAGATTTGATTCAAATCATGTAAATGGTTGGATCTCTTTTTAGAAAATAAAGTAATGTCATCTAAATAGACGACTACTATTTTATTGATCAATCCTTTGAAGGCTATATCCATAGCTCTTTGGAATGTAGCTCCTGCGTTAATAAGTCCAAAAGGCATTTTCTGATAGGCGTAAGTTCCCCATTTTGTTCTGAAAGTAGTTTTGAGTCTGTCATCAGGAAGGACCAGAATTTGGTTGTATCCTGAAAAACCGTCCAGAAAAGACATTAGCTCAGAACCTGCTACCGAATGGAGTATCTGCTCCATGGTAGGTAATGGAAAATTATCTTTTTGGCTTGCCTTATTCAGATTTCTGAAATCTATACAAATCCTGATGTCACCATTTTTCTTCCTAACAGGCACCATATTGGAGACCCAGTTCGAATGTCGGACAGGAAAAATAATCTTTGCTTTCAAGAGTTTATTGAGTTCTGATTTTATCTGACTCTCTAAGTTTGGATGTATTTTCCTCAATTTTTGTTGAACTAGTTTTTGTTCAGAAAGCATTGGAATGGTATGCTGGATGATTGATGTATCATATGTTTTTAAGTCATCATACTTCCAAGCGAAGACATTTTTGTTTTTTCTTAATAATCTAACAAATTCTATCTTTTCTTCCACAGAAAGCCCTAATCCTAAATTGACATTTTGAGGGTTCTACTCAGTACCGAGATTTATCAATTCAAATCTTAAGGTAGAACTTTGGAGTTTTGAATTGGTTACTTGTTTAAACCTGTCTTTAATATCATAGAGATCTTCAAGTTTAACTACAGGTTTTGGTATTGAGTTTTCCTCATGCTTTTCTTTCATCTGAAGATCATGATCGTTTTCATCAATGATCTGATCATTGTAGGACTCGTCGGAAGTTAAGAAATGTAAGATGTCTTCATCGTGATTAAACACTCACCAATTGGTAACATTGTCAGGAATTGATGGCCTAAAAATCAACTCTACTGAAAATCTATCTAGACTATAATCCTCGGAAGGTAGAAGTTTAGAAGCAACATTGGCTAGCAAGTCAGCTGCTACATTCTGGGATCTGGGAATAGGTGAAATATTGAATGCTAAGAAATGAGATATAAGTTCCTGGACTAAAGACTGATAGTGTTTGAGATGATTAGAGAGGCAATGTATTGTACTTCGAACTTGTTTTATAACAATCTCTGAATCACCAAACACTTTCAAATATTGGACTTTCAGGCCAATAGCTTTATATAGTCCTTGCACCAAAGCTTCATACTCAGCTGTATTATTCGTGCTTCGAATTCTAACCTACAAGAAAGCATTGTTTTTTCTCCCTTAGGGCTGACTAGAATACACCCTGCCCCTGATCCTTCACTAGATTTAGAACGGTCAAAATATAAAGACCAAAATAAAGAATTATCAACAATTTTATTTACAGAGTTCTCAGTAACATTAACACATCTTAAACTGTCAGTCTGTGAAAAATTTTCGATTTGGGATGTGAAATTGTTTACTAAGAACAGAGATGGTTGGGAAATATAATTTCCAAAGAATGATTTAGAAGAATAATTTCCCAATATATTATTATTAAATGCAATTGGTTGATTTTCTTGTTCGAACTCTGTGACAGTATGGGTCATGTGTTTCTCCCGATTGATTTTTATTTGATTTGGCTTTCCCCTGTAGGACAGCCACATATGAGACCAATCGGTAGAAATATACCCATGGAGCTTCTCAGACCAATCCCTGCTCAAGTTTAAACCATAAAACTCAGGTATATCAGTGATTAAGATATCAATTCGTTGAACTACTCGTGGATCAGCCGCTAACCTGATAGTAACATAATTTATTTCCCCTAAGACTTGGACTTTGGTTCTATCTAACTGCACAATGTGAATTGAAGACTTTTGGGGTTCTATGTTCAGTTTAGAACAAACTGAAGCTGGCATTATATTAGATGATGCCCATGAGTCAATTAAACAGTTGTGTAGATTTCGATTGTAGATTTCGAAGGTTAAGAGGAAAGGGGGGGTATCGGAATTTGATCTGTCTCTGATTAGAATCGTATCAGTAGCCTCAACTCTACCAGAAGGCGGTTGTCCTGAATCATTTGCAGCTTTAGCACTAGGAAGAGGCGAGGAAGGAACCGTATTTAGTTCCTTAAGAAGTAATTTCTGTTGATTTTTTAATTTACTGAGTTAAAACATGGTGATGTTTGCCTTAGTCTTCTTCATGTCATCAATAATATTGTAATCCATTGAATCCGATACTACCAACGTCTTTGATGTTGAAGGTATATTTGAGGACGATGGTTGGTTTTGAGGGACTGTTGCAGCCGGCTTCCTTGTGTGTACCTTTTCCTTTGTAGTATTAGTACCTGCACTCCTTTTCTTGGAACTTGCTTGGGCAGGTTCAGGGGTACTTTTGCTCCTAGTAGTCACAGGAAAAGCTTCTTGTTCAGTTTCGGTGTCGGAGTTAGGAAATATGAAGTCCCACATTCCATGGCATTCAATGACTTCCTCTTCCTCAATTTCATCGGATGATGTAATTGTTTCATCTTCTTCTTCTTCCTCAGGGTCTGAATCTACATTGGATATAATATTTGGTGGTTTTGGCTCAGTTTTCTTAAAATTCCTATATGGTTTCTTTGTTGAAGTTTCTGCTACTTGCTTTTTAATTTCAACCATTTCATTTGACATTGTTTTGAGGACCTTTTGAAGACCCTCCATATCGTATGGATCTTTGGTGTTTTTCTTCTTTGAATCGTCCTTGAAAGACACATTCTTGGATTTCCTATCTTCGAGAGCAGCTTTATTTTCCAAAGCGGTTATACGTTTTTCCACAGCGATGGCTTCTTTCATGTTTTCGGGCAGAGTTGGTTTCGCAGCCCTATCTACAAAAATGGCTATATTTGAAGGTAAGGCTGTGATATACTATTCGCTTCTAACTTGTTCACTTGGCTTGGAATCGGTGGGAATTTTATTCAAGAGCTTATTGAATTGGGAGTTAAACTCCTTAATTGGTTCTCTTGACTCAATTCTTAGATTTGAAAGATCATTAATGAGCGTGGCCAATGATCTATCGTCGCCATATTTGGTAAGAAACTGTTCCTGAAAGATATTCCAACTGGTAATGGATCCAGAGGGTAAGGAAAAATACCAAGACCCAGCTGATCCTTGTAACGTGTAGGGGAAAAGTCTCACTACAACATCTTCTTGTGTTACTCCTTTTAGATTAACTGACAACATGAAATTATTTATGTGTTCCTCAGCTAATGTTCCAGCGTCTGGATTAAACTTTGGTAACCATTTCTCAGGATAATCAGGTAATGGATGTAATGGTGCAAGCATAGTGACTGCACCAGGACTGTTCCATGGGTTTTGAGCCATCTTGGGAGTACCAACGTTTGACTGTGGTGTTCTAGGTGATTGGGGGGGAGGTAGTAATAAAGATTGAAGAGGTTGTGATGTTGAAGGTGGTGACCCCTGGTGAACAATAATATGTAATGGGGAAGTGGGTGTTTGACTTCGCACTGGAGATGATGAGATGGAAGATGATGGAGAAAAGGTCTCACTATCAGAACCTTCAGTGTTCTTTTTTTCCTTTTTCCTTCGGGGTAAAGGTAACTCAGCTGGTTCAATGCCAAGTTTTTCGCTTTGAAGTCCGGTGAGATGATGAGGTAGGTGGAATTGCGAAGTCTGACTGCCTTGAGATACTTCAGATCTCTGAGGTGATATGGAAAAGCCTTGAAGTTTCTGGATGATAGACTGAACTTCAGGGGACTCCGGACTTAAATGTTCTGAAGTATGGTGTGATTGAGCAGTGATAGTTGATCCCTCTTCTTCTCGTTTGGACACTGGTAATTCAGAATGCAAACGGGAGGTCTGAGGTGAGGTGGAGGGTGATTTACTCTGAGAATGGTCTGTAGGTTTTGATTTACTCGCCATTCATAGTTGACAATGCCCTCCTTCTAGCGCCAAAAATGTTGATGCCCCGAAAATCGTTTCATCAACATTGGGGGATAACCACCTGGTCCGGACCTTAAGACATCTCCTTTTCCGTTTGGGATGGTGGCTCCGACTGGATATAATGGGACCAGTTTCCCAGTAATGAATAAAAGGGGTGGATGAATGATTGGTTTTCTAATAAGTGATAATGAATGGAGTACTTAATCTATAAGTGAAAACGTAAATGACTATTTTATCCCGAGAAGCTTCTATTCTTAAGTGCAACGTTTGATGATCTGTGTTTGTTAATAGGCATATAGATGACACTATTCAATAAACAAAGACATTCATTTAAATAATAATTACTTCGTTCAATTAGTTGAACGAAGTAATTGATAAAACATTGTTACACTTATCTTTTTATATTACTAACATATGAATGATTAGAAGAATAGCAAACTGTAAACATCCAATGGTGGAAAGTATAAAGATTACTGTTAAAATACATTCATATATTCAATAATAGCAAGAGTAATCAAACAACAATTTACATAAAAAGAATGAATTCAGACATAGATAATAGTACCATATGAGCTGCAAATCTTTCCCAATGTCAATCGCAATTTGAATTCCTTCTTCCGACTCAGAAATACTTTTAAATAAAGGAAGTAGTGCACATCCACATAAAAGCTTCGTTATCAAAATTTGGAAAAATTGGTCCAACATAAAAATATGCTCAAGTACGAGGAAACTGTGCTCAAATACATACAAAAACTTAATGCACTTTTCGCTAAAATACATGAAAGGGTCTATAAATACTAAATTAAGCTAACAAACTACAAAATTAAAATGCTACTAAATTGGTATAACCCGATCTTTAATATCTCCCCTACAGCAATCTGGTAATCAGCAACATGATTCATCACTCTGGCTGTTTGCCTTTTGTCCTGAGTTGGCATATTGCCAGCATTGGTTCCACTTCTTGAGGGCGGATGAGATGAGAATTGATTTGAGAAGCATAGGTGGCATCGTGTATATCGGGAATGATACACCCGATTGCATCCGTTAAGCATTTGAGGGCGGCTTTCTGGCTGTATGGTTTTACTAGGAACAACCAATAGGTGTCCCAAGTTAAACTTTTAATTCCTGTGATCAATCTCCCATCAATAGTGCAGAATATTCTGTTCGTAATTGGAATTTCTTCAATGGCCCATCTCACTACATCTGTATATGGAAGAATTTGCTCCCGAGCCGCTACCCTGTGCAGGTAGGAATCAGCCAAATCTTTCAGAGTAGCGTCAGATTTCTGGCTCGAGCCTGCTGAAGCTTCTACCGTTGTTTGCTGAGGTTCCTCGGCTTCAACCAGGTTGTAAATGCTCTGCTAAGTAGTATTACCGAGACCAAGACATGTGGTATCTTAGATTAATCCTTTCTTGTTCGGTCCCGGATCGGCAGCATGTTGTTCTGTTACCACAGAAGATGAAGCTGTTCCAGGTTTCTTAGATTTCTTCCCCATTTGGTCTGAACTTGCTACTGTGGAGAAGCTCTGCACAAGAGATAAAATGAAGTAATGCAGAGAATAGACGGCGAAAACTAAGTACAGAAGACTTATGCCAATCAATAAATAATGGAAAATAATCATAAGACTCCCGCGGATATAATCTCTGAAGGGATTTAGGCGTAACTGCTCCATTAATTGGCCGTTTAAACCTATCAATCAATTAAATGCTCATTATATCTTTCATTTTCCGAATAGTCTATTTAAGCGCGGATTTGATTTTTATTTGGCGGTTGGGCGTAAGTGAATTATGACAGAACGGAAAAGGCTTTTTAATAATAATTAACAAGATATGCCGAAGCCATCGTAAAAAACAGAAAGTACGCTTGGCTTTATCGCGATCGGCGATCGGAGGAAGACTTGGGCAGTTTTATTTGAGTTATCGTAGAATCCCCGATCGCCGATAGCGATATCGCTTAACTCGCATCGGGAGCTTTTAAGGAAAAGTTTCGCTGTATTCAGATCACATTCCCCGATTGCCGATAGTGATATCGCATCGGAGCCAGGAGGGGGGCCTTGTGTTGTGATTGTTTTATTTTCCCGATTGCTGATGATTTATTAAATCAAAAGGTTTTATAATGTTTTGTTTGTTTTCGGATTTTTTAGAGGAATGATGAATTAATACCAATTTAATCTAAAAGGGACCCATTTCATATTATAGTTTTCTAAAGTAAAATTTTATGAAATGGGGGGTTGTTGTATAGCACAACAGGTTGTTACAAATTCTTAATATCAACGAAAACAAATGTTCTTAAAGCACTTAAATAGTTAAAAAAAAAAAACATACACATGTTTCAAGTATGCATTTCCGCACAGTCATGTATAAGCAAGATCTTTTATTTGTTTAACTGAGTGGGGGGTTCTTGCGCTTAAGCATTTCAAGTTATCCACCCATTTCAGATCAGGTTGGTATCAAAGAACTAGGTTTCTTGCTTGACAGAGCACTAGGTTGCTTGTTTGACTTGAAAGGTGTTTAACAGTTGCAAAGAATTTTACTGTTTGCAAATTGATTGATGCTTACAAGTTTGAGTTTGCTAGAGGTGAAGGAGAGCTACTATTAGCTAAGTCCAGAAGAGGACAAGAAGAAAGAGGGTTGAAAGCATCCTCCTTACCCAAAGGACCTCAAGGCAACCCATGAAGCACAAGAAGGAATTTTTTGCAAAAGGCTGCTTGAAGAAGAGCTTGACTCTACAACCATTTTGTTCAGAAGCTTTGTCAATTTTTTTGAAAGCTTTGTGAATTTTTTATTGAAATTCTTTAGTTAATTTTCATAATGATGATAACTTCTCCAAGTGAGGTTTCAAAATCCTCCTCTTTTACAAGTTTCTTTGATGAAGAAATGAAGCGAGACTTCTACATCCTTAAGGATATGGTGCAAATTTTGTATGAAGATGGAAGAGAAAGCACTAGACTTCATGAGAAATTGGTTTCTACGAAGCAAGAGAAATAAGGACTTCTTCAAAGATTGCATGAGATGGAGATGCAGCTCCATCAAGCCCAAGAGGTCTTAACCAAACACATGCTTGAAGCAAAGGTAAATCACTCAAATTTGTCTTCAAATTCCTCTTCAGAAAGATGTGTAGGTTCATTTGAAAAACACACTAGAGGTATAGGGTCCAAGTTGATGTTAAAAATGGGCTATGAAGGCAAGGGTTTAGGAAAACATGCATAAGGCATGATTGATCCTATTTTGGTTGAGGAAAGGCCTAAGAAGTTTGGTCTAAGCTATGTTCAATCGTATGGCGAAAACTCTACAGCCATGAAGGCATTTGAGACAACTTCAAAAAGAACTTTTGTTGAAAGTTCTAAACCACAAACATGTCAAGTTTGTTTTCAAGTTTAATGCCATTTTTTGAAGCCTATGTTGCAGCAAGATGTGTGTAAACATGCATCTTATGGCAAGCATGAGAGTTCTGACAACTATCAAGACATGAACACTGAAGTTGGTCTGCAAAAGAAAGCTGAAACCTCTACAAGTTCATATCCTCATGAAGGTAAAAAATATGGACATGCAAAGCAGCATTTGAGGTATAATTCTTCCCATAGTCAAGTTGATTATGTTTTTTAGCATGGAAAATATGCATGCAAGAATGGAAAAAAGAGTTGTTGTTCCTATTGTGGTTTGTTTAACCATGAATTTTTGAGATGCTGGAAGAGATTGAAGGCATATAGGAAACAATTGAAGCAAAGGAAACTTACACAAAATGTGCAAAAGACTTGCACACATTTCCAGAGAAAGGGACATGTTATTGCCCAATGTTGGACATTGCATCCAACTAATCATCCCAAGCATTTGAAGCAAGAGGATAGAAAGACTGGTGAAACTGGAACCAAAGATTCCATCATTGATGTGAGAACAGATGTTTCACATGAAGAAGATTTTCAGCAGCAAAAATCACCATGGAAGTGGCTTGGTAAGAAGTGGTTTGACTTCTTAACCCAATAAGACATACATTCATTTGTACATATGAAAATTTCAGTCATGTATGCATGTATTTCTGTTGGAAACTTACGTTTGTTTGAGCCACCTTGGATCGATGATCAAGGACATGATGTTCAACTACCTTCTGTAAATTTCTCGCCAAATTTTTTTGGATGATCAAGGAAGACACAATTCTTGACCGGAGGACAAGAGCATTTAAGAAGGGAAGTGTTGACTACCTTCGAGTTTGGGGTTCAAAGGCACTAAGCCATGCAAGGCAAGTGTATGGAGGCTGGAAAATTGAGGGTGTCGTACTCTCATCTACTGAACAGATCAGGTAATCAGTATTTTGGGGGCCAAAAATATTCTCAATGGGGAGGAGTGATTAGATTTGGATCAAGGAACTAAGTGATAGCTCAAATTTCAAAGTGTTCGAAAGTGTGTCAAAACTTTGCGACCAAATAGATCTCGTCTTCCTAATTTCGGGTTGTGAATGGTTCGAAAAACCGATACCATATGAAGAAGTTATTGTGATTTGAAAAGTCCAGTAAACTGCGATTTTTTTACATTTGACCAGAGTTGACTAGTCAAGGTACAGTAAGAAAAAATAATATTACAGGGAATATTCCTTAGAATATTCCTTATGGGCGAATTGTATGTTGACAAGTGTGAGAATAGTATTGGACAGATGGATTGTACGTTGGTTTTCAGACCAATCAGAGGCTGCCACGTGGCAGGCCCGGAGGCCGCCACATGGCCCAGTATGGTGGAATAAAATTTTGGTTTGGAATCCACCAGAGTCGAGCGCGCAACCTCCTGCCCGCAAATCCTGCGCCTTAACTGTTCGCTCTACATTGTTTCTTAATTCTATTAGTCCTCTAGTTATATTTGAGGTTTGTCGAGTGCGCATTTGGGGGTCCGGAGGGGCCAGCCCCTCCCCACGTGGCCTCCAGCCCGTGACCCCGGGCCAAGGGCTTAAGCCCCTAATCACCAGAGGCTCGCGACTGATCACATCACAGCTGACCATGAAATTTAATTTAGCCCCGACAGTTTTTGTTAATGCGGATTAAACTCTGACTCAAAACAGTTTTACCGTGGTTTCAGCATTGGGTTCCGCCCAACGGTCTCCATGACCGCGATTTATGGGTTGCATGTGCCCAACCAAACTGTAAAATTTATTTTTAATGGTTAAATTCGGCGGAAATGTTGGAGGCGCGCCATTTTTGGTGTGGAAATTTCTATTTTGGTTGGTTTAATTGCAGTTGCTCCACAATTAGTGGATTTTTCTTAGGGGTTACTGGAGAAAAATTGATTAGGCTCTATCTTGAGCTAGATTCGACCATTATGAGAGTGTGAATAGTCAATTTTGTCTTTATTGGACATCCCAGATTCATTGGTGAGGTTTGAAGAGCCATCAGAGGACTTCTGAGTGGGTTTTTGTTTCAGATAAGTTCCAAGGGCCACTAGGGTCATAAGGGGCCAGCAACAAAATGAGGCCTAGCCAGGGTAGCTAGAGGCATTTTTCAGGAAGCCAATAGTAAATTTTGGATGTTTCGAACATTATGGAACTAATGGTGAGATTTTCAGAGCAATCAGAGGACTTTTGAAGGTCGATATGCTTCAGAAAATTTCTAAGGGCCACTAGGTGCCAGCAGAAGAATGAGGCCTATCCAAAGCAGCCAGTATCCATTCTCAGCAAACCAGTAGTATATTATCACTATTTTGATCCTTTTGAATCCAATGGAAGGATTTTAGGAAGATTTTTAAGACTTCTAAAGGTCTAGATACTTCAAGGAAGTTTTCAGTGAACCTAGAGCCAAGGGGTGCTGCCAGGTGTTGGAGGCGTAACCGGAGCAGCCGGAGGCCAATTTCAACAAGTGAATAGTATATCCCGACTATTTTGGACATTATGAATCCAATGGAAGGATATTTAGATTCATTTGGAGAATTATGGAGTTGTAGAAGCCACAGGGAAGTTTCAGGTAGCCCAGGGCCAACAGTGGATGGAGGCCTAGATTGGGGAGCCAGAGCTCATTTGGAGAAAATGAACAGCCTATTTTGGGTGTTTGATATATGTTGGAGAAACTATATAAGGTTTAAAGGGCATAAAAGGACTTTGAGTGAGTTTTGTTCCAGATATAAGCTCAAGGAAGCTTAAGGGCACCGACAGAAGAGGTCAAGGCAAAGGAATCCTAGCTCTATTTTCAGCGAGATTGCAGCCATTCTAGGGGTGTGATGGTATTCTAAACCCATTGGTTCAGTTCAGATAACCATTGGAGTTGATTTATTAACTTGTAAAATAAATTTTCCATCATAATCCCAAAGAGCCAAGTCAGTTGACAAAGGCTCAAGGAGACGTAGCCCACGATATCCGGGTGAACTCTTTTATTAAATTTGTTGTTATGTGTTGATGCTTATTTGCTAAAATTTATGGTTTTTACACATGCTTAATATCAGCAAAAACAAATGTTCTTAAAGCACTTAAACAGTTAAAAAAACATACACCTATTTCAAGTATTCATTTCTGCATAGTCATGTATAAGAAAGATCTTTTATTTGTTTAACTAAGTGGGAGGTGCTTGCACATAAGCATTTCAAGTTATCCACCCATTTCATATTACTATGCAAGGATAATGTTTTGAGGTACTGTTTGTTTTCATCTAATGATGCGGCGGAGAAGAAGAATTTGGACTTTCTCAACTAAAGCCCAATCTGACTCAAGTAATGACGGTCCCCAAATCTTTGAGACATATAGAATAGTGGGACAAATCAAGGTGTCCATGAGGCTAATCTTGGACTAGATGTCCTGAAAGTGATGTTGAAAGCACTGTCTCTCTAGAAGGGCTAAGGATCCATATCCTTTGTTGATCTGAGGTTGAAGTGTTGGTCGCAAACCGAAGCGGGGACCTAAGAATTGCACCCTCAAGTAAGTATATGTGTTGGTGATCTCAACCTCCTCCCCTATGAATATAAAGTGAAGCTCTGAAGTATTCTTCAGCCCATTGAATATCATAACCTTGGTTTTACCCAGGTTGACCGTTAAATATCAAACATCGGAAAACATAGCTAAGGCATCCAGTTGTCTTTGTAATCCTTCTAGATATGAGGAGAGGAGGACCACGTTATCAGCGAAGAGTAGAATAGATATAAGAACCTGGTGAATAAGGCAACCATCAGTGTCCTAGATATGCTTGTGTATAAATTCCTCCAAGTCATAAATATAGATCCCAAACAAGGTAGGGGACAGTGGACAACCCTATTTAACCCCAATAGTGCTTCGGATGAAATTAGACATCCCATGAGCCATGCGAAGATGACCAAGGACATACTCATATAGGCGTGTAATATTTTTCAATATGGTCGTCGAGATGCCAATATCTCTGAGTCTCTTGAGTAAGGCTTCCCTAAGAACAGAGTTAAATCTTTCTGAAAATCTATGAAACAACAAAAGACTTTCAAAGAGCGGTGTCGTGCCTCCTCAATCACTGCTCGAAGGGTGAAGATGTGGTTAATTGTCTGATGAGTCGATTGAAAACATGTCTATCCCCTGGCCCTGAGTTGTCTCTGCTCAAGGTCACTTGAGAGCTTCCTATGTAGAACAGTAGCATACAACTTCGAGAACATGTGGCCAACCACGATTGTTTTGTAGTTATTGGTATTTGAGCTGGAACCTGATTTGTGGATCAGATGGATGATGTGGTGTGACCATGCCGGTGGAAAAACTTCACGGAATTCATGGTTGAAGAGATCATTCAAGTAGCTAACCAAAGCACGAAAATCGTGCTTAAATAACTCTGCTTGGTAGCCTTCCTCATTGGCTGCTTTGTTGTTGTTCATCACCCAAATGGCCTCTCTAATATATTTGTTTGAGAATAGGTAATAGGAAAAGGGTGGGGAGGTAACATGAATTTGGGCTTGCCCTGGAATATCATAAAGTTTGGAAGTGTGAAAGAACATGGATGTAGGGTCAAGGTCATATGGGAGAAGGCAGCATCGAGGAAGGATGGTATGCCATAATTGTTTAGGGCAGTGGGCAAGGAAAGCATAAATTTCTCATCTTCTATGAGAGACAAAGAGTCGTTTCTTGCGATGAAGGAGATGACGATAAGAAGCTTTGAGGTCGGGGTAGAAGGGTTGAAAGTGGGTGAAAGCATATTAAAGTTCTCGATGTAGAGTCTTGCATTCGTCATCAAAATTTTGTGGAGATGGAAGTGGAACAAGTGGAGTGGGGGAAGGATTTGAGTGTTTCTTCCCAAATGGAAAATGAAATATGGGTGTATTTAGTGGAAGTAGAATCAAGCAAGGATAATTGGGTCTCTGATGAGAGCATCTTGCGTAGGGTAGAGAAGAAGATGTCATGTTCGCCTTTATCAAATCGAAAGGTGGTTCGGGGTGGGCCCCAAGGGGAAGGATGGGGTAGAAGGGGAGCGTCAAACCAGAGAGAGAAGGAAAAAAGTGCATGATCAAAAAGGGGGATGGGGGAGATTGAGAGATGGAAAATAAAAGGGAGAAAGTTCTGGTTAGCGAGGACATAATCAACTACACTCGCAGCCTCGCCATATGTCCGACATGTGAAAAAGTGGGAGTCTAGGAAATAGGGGAGAACATTTAAAATCAACAACTCCTGTGATTCCCCAACTACAATAGATGCTTACTATAAACTGTATTGGGCCCTAAAGCATCGTCTGAGATCCTGTGAAGCCCTACTGAATCTGGATCTATCCCCTGGGTACAAAACACATCCTCTTATCAATCATGGAGAGGAATTTGGAGATATCTAGTACAAGCATTGAATTCACCTAAGAGGATGACTTCCCCAACAGTAGAGTAACGGGTGATGTCGGTGTACAAGTTTATAAATGGGTCCCCATTTGATCCATTGTGGATGGAAAATGGTGAAGAGGTTGGGGGAAATTAACAAAATACAATGTAGATGTCCCTTTGAGGAGAGATTCTGACGCTAATCTGAATCCAAATAAACTTGGAAAAATCATCTTTGGCTACCAAAGATACCCTATTATGAAGTGAGTCACTTGCTAAACAAGCAACTCCACCTAATCCTCTGACCCATCTTGAGCTCCTCGTCTTCTGCCTGCAAACTGAGAACTAATGGTAACATGCAATATCTAGAAGAGGTCGAACAAGGCTCACATGAGTCT